>JBBGZY010002235.1:2500-602500 GCA_037952925.1 Lithobates clamitans
TTCTAAAAAACACCAAAAAAAAAAAAAATTTGATTTTAAAAAACCCACAAAAAAAAAAAAAAATTGATTTTAAAAAACCCAAAAAAAAAAAAATTGATTTTAAAAAACCCAAAAAAAAAAAAAATTGATTTTAAAACACCAAAAAATAAAAAAAATAATTAATGTTAAAAAACCAAAAAAAGTAAAAAAATTGATTTTAAAAACCAAAAAAAAGAAAAATAATTAATGTTAAAAAACCAAAAAAATTAAAAAAATTGATTTTAAAAACCAAAAAAAAGAAAAATAATCAATGTTAAAAAACCAAAAAAAGTAAAAAAATTGATTTTAAAAAACCAAAAAAAAGAAAAATAATTAATGCTAAAAAACCAAAAAAAGGAAAAAAATTGATTTTAAAAAACCAAAAAAAAGAAAATAATTAATGTTAAAAAACCAAAAAAAGTAAAAAAAATTGATTTTAAAAAACCAAAAAAAGAAAAATAATTAATGTTAAAAAACCAAAAAAAGTAAAAAAATTGATTTTAAAAAACCAAAAAAAAGAAAAATAAATAATGTTAAAAAACCAAAAAAATTAAAAAAATTGATTTTAAAAAACCAAAAAAAAATAAAAAAACTTGCTTTTAAAAAAAACAAAACTTGATTTTCCAAAAAAAAAAAGCCTGTTTTCGAAAATCCAAAAGCCAAAAATATTTTTTTGTGGATTAGGTAGAAATATTTAAATATAATTATATTTTGCTACATCATTAAGATACCATTATATTTTTGTCTATGAACATTTTATACTAAATGCAGAACTGAATGCATAACAACCATTAATAAAAACATCTCCTTTTATAGGATTTTAACAAATGTGTGGTTTGTTATTTCAAGGCTCAGTATCAGTTTGGTTATAATTGTCAAAAAGTTGTTTACAGTGGCAATGGAGCTTATTTAGACATTTTTAAAATTCAAATACAGTTGGCACTACAACTGCTCGACCATAACCTAGGAGACAGCCCAAAAGAAAGGCAAGCAATAAATATAATGCCAGATTTCAGCAATATTTTTTTTATTGTCAAAAAATTATATATCCTGGCCCATTGCAATGGCCCCCCTACCCATAAAATAATCAACATATTGCTGTCTAACCTGACGGGAACTTTGGGGGGCCAAGCCAGTACGGACAGTATCCAGGCCTGTAAGGTTGGCTTCTATTTGTCCGGCCTCAGGCCCAACTGTGCCTATATAATTGGCAGAATGCTTATTTAAAAAGTTGTGCAGAATGCAGCACGATAAAATTATAAAATTAAGTTTGTATTCCGCCAAATTAATGGCTGTTTGAAACAGGCGGAACCGGCTGGCCAGAATTCCAAACGCATTCTCAACCACTCTTCTAGCTCTGGCCAGCCGGTAATTAAAAAACCCTCCTCTCCGGGGTGAGGGTTCTTTGGGGGAATGGCCTCATGAGGTGCTTGCTCAGAGCGAAGGCTTCATCGGCAATGAAGACAAAGGGGAGTCCTTCCACGTTATCCTCATCAGGTGGCAATCCCAGGCCACCACTCTGGAGACGCTGGCAGAACTCCGTCTGGGCAAATACTCCTCCATCCGACATCCGGCCATTCTTCCCCACGTCCACATATAAAAAATCATAGTGTGCCGACACCACCGCCATTAAAACAATACTGTGGAACCCCTTATAATTAAAATAATATGACCCCGAATGGGGTGGTGGCACAATGTGGACATGTTTCCCATCTATAGCCCCTCCACAATTGGGAAAGTCCCAACGGCTGGCAAAATGGGATGCCACAGTCTGCCATTCCTGTGGCGTTGAAGGAAACTGGGGAATCAAACAAGAAAACCAAAATCAATTAATTTGGAAGCTAACATTGCAAGAAAATTAGACAATTAAAAACATTATTCCCCCGGAATCAGTATAACATTCAATAATTTAATTCTTCTGGAATAACTAATATGGAAAAAGGCACACTTATCAGATTGCTCACCCCCTCTGATAGAACATTGATTACATTTTAGGGGGTTGTGAAATCCCTAAAAAAAATTACTTTAACAACACGCAGGAATTTAGGGACTAACAAAGGCTACAAGACTGCAGTTGTCGCACTCTGCAGGTGCAGTTGCTAACCAGCTTACAGTAAATGAGGTAATGTCAAAAGGCATTCACGTTGCAAAGAGTACACAATCACATGCAAGGGCAATTAATGAAAACACTTTGAGGCTTGCATATGATTTGATGATGGAAATCAGCAGAGCTTCTGCTCATTTACTAAAGCACTGGAACAAATGCACTTGTAGAGTGCACATGCATTTTGCTAAGTGCAACATAGATTTGCTTTAGACAAATCAACACCACAGAACATTCAAGCAAATTTTAACGAGGGTGGGGGTGGGGGGGTTGTGAAATCTAGCTAATTGCTAATTAGCAGCACACTATTTGGAGTGAGTTCAGGTGGGGGGGGGGGGGGTTGTGAAATCTAGATAATTGCTAATTAGCAGCACACTATTTGGAGTGAGTTCAGGTGGGGGGGGGTTGTGAAATCTAGCTAATTGCTAATTAGCAGCACACTATTTGGAGTGAGTTCAGGTGGGGGGGGGTTGTGAAATCTAGCTAATTGCTAATTATAAGCACACTAAATACACTCCAACAAAATACATTCAAAATGAGTAGACTAGGTGGATATGTTCCCATCACTTCATGCTGGGAAGGTTATTGAAGGAAACTATACATGCATGACAAAAAATAACAGGAAAAAATCCCAGCATGTGTGAGGATAAAAAGGGGACATTCACACTATATTGCAATGATGGGAAGTAGTGTTTGAAGCAAGAAATACATTACATTATCAAAGATTACATAAAAGAACATGTGATGCTAATAAAATAAAAATATCTTACCTTAATATAGTCCATCTGCAGGACCTGTATGATGGCAGAACAGGTCTCTGGGATAATGATCCCCAGAGCCTGGGGGAGATGCCTGTCGAGAACTTAAGGTCCTGCAGGCTTCTCCCTGTGGCCAAATACTGCAAGGTAGCGACCAGCCTCTGCTCCGGAGTGATGGCTTGCCTCATGCAGGTATCCTGCCTGCTGATATAGGGGGTCAGCAAAGCCACCAAACGGTCAAAAACGGGGTCCGTCATCCGGAGAAAGTTCCTGAAATCCTCAGGATTATTCTCACGGATCTCACGGAGCAAAGGCATGTGACAGAACTGGTCACGCTGAAGCAACCAATTCTTGGTCCATGAACTCCTCCTCGCCCTGTTCATGGACTGGTCTTGGGCTGAAGAATAAACTACAGCACCAAGCACATACAATGCACGAGCTCTACGACGAGTACGTACAGGTAACATGGCTTCAAAACGGTCGGCTGGTCAGAACGCACTAAACAGAACGCACTGAAGAACAGCAAGGCCTGTGAAGAACGACCTGAAAATCAGGAACGAGCGGCCAATAAAACAAAGATTTCTCAATGCCAACTGACCAAACGCACTGAAAAGCAGATACAAACCTCACAAGCACAGACTGAACAACAGTTAAAACGAACTGAAAAATACGAGTCTCACAAGCGCGAATCGTCTCTCACCAAACTTCTACTAACACGAGATAAACACGAGATTAGCAGAAGGAGCCCAAAGGGTGTCGTACGGGCTATTGAACTTCCGTTTTATAGTCTCGTCGGACTTGGTGTACGTCACAGCGTACTAAGCTGGCGTACTTTTGTGTGGTCGTGTGTGGGCAAGTCCGTTCGTAAGAAAGTCTGCCCCAAGTCCGCCGAAGGTACGCCGGAAGTATGTCGGACAGGCTGTCCGACTTTTGTAGCTGCAAAGTCCGACCGTGTGTACGCGGCATTAGTTTTTTGCAAGCTCTGCACAGTGTTCAGCTAAAGCTACCTGTATAAGGTTGGTGGTGTTTTCCTGATCCTATCATTATAGCAGACAGCTAAATAAGCTACAAGTTAGTTTTTTGCGAGCTCTGCACAGTGTTCAGCTAAAGCAACCTGCAGAAGGTTGGTGGTGTTTTCCTGAACCTATCACTACCGCAATCAGCTAAATAATCTACAAGTTAGTTTTTTGCAAGCTCTACACAGTGTTCAGCTTAACCTACCTGTAGAAGGTTGGTGGTGTTTTCCTGATCCTTTCACTACCGCAGGCAGCTAAATAAGCTACAAGTTAGTTTTTTTGCGAGCTCTGCGCAGTGTTCACCCAAAGCTACCTGTAGAAATTTGGTGGTGTTTTCCTGATCCTATCACTACCGCAGGCAGCTAAATAAGCTACAAGTTAGTTTTTTGCGAGCTCTGCACAGTGTTCACCTAAAGCTACCTGTAGAAATTTGGTGGTGTTTTCCTGATCCTATCACTACCACAGGCAGCTAAATAAGCTACAAGTTAGTTTTTTGAGAGTTCTGCAAAGTGTTCACCTAAAGCTACCTGTAGAAGGTTGGTCGTGTTTTCCTGTTCCTATCACTACCGCAATCAACTAAATAAGCTACAAGTTAGTTTTTTGCAAGCTTAGAACAGTGTTAAGCTAAAGCTACCAGTAGAAGGTTGGTGGTGTTTTCCTGATCCTATCACTACCGCAGACAGCTAAATAAGCTACAAGTTAGTTTTTTGCGAGCTCTGCACAGTCTTCAGCTAAAGCTACCTGTAGAAGGTTGGTGGTGTTTTCCTGATCCTATCACTACCATAATCAGCTAAATAAGCTACAAGTTCGTTTTTTGCGAGCTCTGCACAGTGTTCACCTAAAGCTACCTGTAGAAGGTTGGTGGTGTTTTCCTGATCCTATCACTACTGCTGGCAGCTAAATAAGCTACAAGTTAGTTTTTTGCAAGCTCTGCACAGTGTTCAGCTAAAGCTACCTGTAGAAGTTTGGTGGTGTTTTCCTGATCCTATCACTACCGCAATCAGCTAAATAAGCTACAAGTTAGTTTTTTGCAAGCTCTGCACAGTGTTCAGCTAAAGCTAACTGTAGAAGGTTGGTGGTGTTTTCCTGATCCTATCACTACCACAGGCAGCTAAATAAGCTACAAGTTAGTTTTTTGCAAGCTCTGCACAGTGTTCAGCTAAAGCTATCTGTATAAGGTTGGTGGTGTTTTCCTGATCCTATCATTACCGCAGGCAGCTAAATAAGCTACAAGTTAGTTTTTTGCGATCTCTGCACAGTGTTCCGCTAAAGCTGCCTGTAGAAGGTTGGTGGTGTTTTCCCTATCCTATCACTACCGCTGACAGCTAAATAAGCTACAAGTTAGTTTTTTGCGTTCTCTGCACAGTGTTCACCTAAAGCTACCTGTTGAAGGTTGGTGGTGTTTTTCTGATCCTATCACTACCGCAAGCAGCTAAATAAGCTACAAGTTAGTTTTTTGCAAGCTCTGCACCGTGTTCACCTAAAGCTACCTGTAGAAGGTTGGTGGTGTTTTCCTGATCCTATCACTACCGCAGACAGCTAAAACTACAAGTTAGTGTAGTGCGAGCTCTGCACAGTGTTCAGTTAAAGATACCTGTAGAAGGTTGGTGGTGTTTTCCTGGTCCTATCACTACCGCAGGCAGCTAAATTAGCTACAAATTAGTTTTTTGAGAGTTCTGCAAAGTGTTCACCTAAAGCTACCTGTAGAAGGTTGGTGGTGTTTTCCTGATCCTATCACTACCGCAGACAGCTAAAAAAGCTACAAGTTAGTTTTGTGCGTTCTCTGCACAGTGTTCAGCTAAAGCTACCTGTAGAAGGTTGGTGGTGTTTTCCGGATCCTATCACTACCGTGGGCAGCTAAATAAGCTACAAGTTAGTTTTTTGAGAGTTCTGCAAAGTGTTCACCTAAAGCTACCTGTAGAAGGTTGGTGGTGTTTTCCTGATCCTATCACTACCGCAGACAGCTAAAAAAGCTACAAGTTAGTTTTGTGCGTTCTCTGCACTGTGTTCAGCTAAAGCTACCTGTAGAAGGTTGGTGGTGTTTTCCTGATCCTATCACTACCGCAGGCAGCTAAATAAGCTACAAGTTAGTTTTTTGCGAGCTCTGCACAGTGTTCACCTAAAGCTACCTGTAGAAGGTTGGGGGTGTTTTCCTGATCCGATCATTACCGCAGACAGCTAAATAAGCTACAAGTTGGTTTTTTGCAAGCTCTGCACAGTGTCCAGGTAAAGCTACCTGTAGAAGGTTGGTGGTGTTTTCCTGATCCTATCACTACCGCAGACAGCTAAATAACCTACAAGTTAGTTTTTTGCGAGCTCTGCACAGTCTTCAGCTAAAGCTACCTGTAGAAGGTTGGTGGTGTTTTCCTGATCCTATTACTACTGCAGGCACCTAAATAAGCTACAAGTTAGTTTTGTGCGAGCTCTGCACAGTGTTCAGCTAAAGCTACCTGTAGAAGGTTGGGGGTGTTTTCCTGATCCTATCACTACCGCAATCAGCTAAATAAGCTACAAGTTGGTTTTTTGCAAGCTCTGCACAGTGTTCAGCTAACGGTACCTGTAGAAGGTTGGTGGTGTTTTCCTGATCCTATCACTACCGCAGACTGCTAAATAAGCTACAAGTTAGTTTTTTGCGAGCTCTGCACAGTGTTCACCTAAAGCTACCTGTAGAAGGTTGGTGGTGTTTTCCTGATCCTATCACTACCACAAGCAGCTAAATAAGCTACAAGTTAGTTTTTTGCGAGCTCTGCACAGTGTTCACCTAAAGCTACCTGTTGAAGGTTGGTGGTGTTTTCCTGATCCGATCATTACCGCAGACAGCTAAATAAGCTACAAGTTGTTTTTTTGCAAGCTCTGCACAGTGTTCAGGTAAAGCTACCTGTAGAAGGTTGGTGGTGTTTTCCTGATCCTATCACTACCGCAGGCAGCTAAATAAGATACAAGTTAGTTTTTTGCGAGCTCTGAACAGAGTGCAGCTAAAGCAAACTGTAGAAGGTTGGTGGTTTATTCCTGATCCTATCACTACCGCAATTAGCTAAATAATCTACAAGTTAGTTTTTTGCGAGCTCTGCACAATGCTCAGCTAAAGCTATCTGTATAAGGTTGGTGGTGTTTTCCTGATCCTATCATTACCGCATTCAGCTAAATAAGCTACAAGTTAGTTTTTTGCGAGCTCTGCACAGTGTTCAGCTAAAGCTTCCTGTAGAAGGTTGGTGGTGTTTTCCTGATCCTATCACTACCGCAGACAGCTAAATAAGCTACAACTTAGTTTTTTGCGAGCTCTTCACAGTGTTCAGCTAAAGCAACCTGCAGAAGGTTGGTGGTGTTTTCCTGATCCTATCTCTACCGCAGTCAGCTAAATAAGCAACAAGTTAGTTTTTTGCGAGCTCTGCACAGTGTTCAGCTAAAGCAACCTGTAGAAGGTTGGTGGTGTTTTCCTGATCCTATCACTACCGCAATCAGCTAAATAATCTACAAGTTAGTTTTTTGCAAGCTCTGCACAGTGTTCAGCTTAACCTACCTGTAGAAGGTTGGTGGTGTTTTCCTGATCCTATCACTACTGCTGGTAGCTAAATAAGCTACAACTTAGTTTTTTGCGAGCTCTTCACAGTGTTCAGCTAAAGCAACCTGCAGAAGGTTGGTGGTGTTTTCCTGATCCTATCTCTACCGCAGTCAGCTAAATAAGCAACAAGTTAGTTTTTTGCGAGCTCTGCACAGTGTTCAGCTAAAGCAACCTGTAGAAGGTTGGTGGTGTTTTCCTGATCCTATCACTACCGCAATCAGCTAAATAATCTACAAGTTAGTTTTTTGCAAGCTCTGCACAGTGTTCAGCTTAACCTACCTGTAGAAGGTTGGTGGTGTTTTCCTGATCCTATCACTACTGCTGGTAGCTAAATAAGCTACAAGTTAGTTTTTTGCAAGCTCTGCACAGTGTTCAGCTAAAGCTACCTGTAGAAGTTTGATGGTGTTTTCCTGATCCTATCACTACCGCAGGCAGCTAAATAAGCTACAAGTTAGTTTTTTGCGAGCTCTGCACAGTGTTCAGCTAAAGCTACCTGTAGAAGTTTGGTGGTGTTTTCCTGATCCTATCACTACCGCAGGCAGCTAAATAAGCTACAAGTTAGTTTTTTGCGAGCTCTGCACAGTGTTCACCTAAAGCTACCTGTAGAAGTTTGGTGGTGTTTTCCTGATCCTATCACTACCGCAGGCAGCTAAATAAGCCACAAGTTAGTTTTTTGCAAGCTTAAAACAGTGTTCAGCTAAAGCTACCTGTTGAAGGTTGGTGGTGTTTTCCTGATCCTATCACTACCGCAATCAGCTAAAAAAGCTACAAGTTAGTTTTTTGCGAGCTCTGCACAGTGTTCACCTAAAGCTACCTGTAGAAGGTTGGTGGTGTTTTCCTGATCCTATCACTACTGCTGGCAGCTAAATAAGCTACAAGTTATTTTTTTGCAAGCTCTGCACAGTGTTCAGCTAAAGCTACCTGTATAAGGTTGGTGGTGTTTTCCTGATTATATCATTACAGCAGACAGCTAAATAAGCTACAAGTTATTTTTTTGCAAGCTCTGCACAGTGTTCAGCTAAAGCTACCTGTAGAAGGTTGGTTGTGTTTTACTGATCCTATCACTACCGCAGACAGCTAAATAAGCTACAAGTTATTTTTTTGCAAGCTCTGCACAGTGTTCAGCTAAAGCAACCTGTAGAAGGTTGGTGGTGTTTTCCTGATCCTATCATTACCGCATTCAGCTAAATAAGCTACAAGTTAGTTTTTTGCGAGCTCTGCACAGTGTTCAGCTAAAGCAACCTGCAGAAGGTTGGTGGTGTTTTCCTGATCCTATCTCTACCGCAGTCAGCTAAATAAGC
The DNA here is from genome assembly GCA_037952925.1 of Lithobates clamitans. Taxonomy (NCBI): domain Eukaryota; kingdom Metazoa; phylum Chordata; class Amphibia; order Anura; family Ranidae; genus Lithobates; species Lithobates clamitans. The sequence goes on from JBBGZY010002235.1 coordinate 11,260, forward strand.
TACAAGTTAGTTTTTTGCGAGCTCTGCACAGTGTTCAGCTAAAGCAACCTGTAGAAGGTTGGTGGTGTTTTCCTGATCCTATCACTACCGCAATCAGCTAAATAATCTACAAGTTAGTTTTTTGCAAGCTCTGCACAGTGTTCAGCTTAACCTACCTGTAGAAGGTTGGTGGTGTTTTCCTGATCCTATCACTACTGCTGGTAGCTAAATAAGCTACAAATTAGTTTTTTGCAAGCTCTGCACAGTGTTCAGCTAAAGCTACCTATAGAAGTTTGGTGGTGTTTTCCTGATCCTATCACTACTGCTGGTAGCTAAATAAGCTACAAATTAGTTTTTTGCAAGCTCTGCACAGTGTTCAGCTAAAGCAACCTGCAGAAGGTTGGTGGTGTTTTCCTGATCCTATCTCTACCGCAGTCAGCTAAATAAGCTACAAGTTAGTTTTTTGCGAGCTCTGCACAGTGTTCACCTAAAGCTACCTGTAGAAGTTTGGTGGTGTTTTCCTGATCCTATCACTTATTTAGGCAGCTAAATAAGCCACAAGTTAGTTTTTTGCAAGCTTAGAACAGTGTTCAGCTAAAGCTACCTGTTGAAGGTTGGTGGTGTTTTCCTGATCCTATCACTACCGCAATCAGCTAAAAAAGCTACAAGTTAGTTTTTTGCGAGCTCTGCACAGTGTTCACCTAAAGCTACCTGTAGAAGGTTGGTGGTGTTTTCCTGATCCTTTCACTACTGCTGGCAGCTAAATAAGCTACAAGTTAGTTTTTTGCAAGCTCTGCACAGTGTTCGGCTAAAGCTACCTGTAGAAGGTTGGGGGTGTTTTCCCTATCCTATCACTACCGCAGACAGCTAAATAAGCTACAAGTTAGTTTTATGCGTTCTCTGCACAGTGTTCACCTAAAGCTACCTGTTGAAAGTTGGTGGTGTTTTTCTGATCCTATCACTACCGCAAGCAGATAAATAAGCTACAAGTTAGTTTTTTGCGAGCTCTGCACAGTGTTCACCTAAAGCTACCTGTAGAAGGTTGGTGGTGTTTTCCTGATCCTATCACTACCGCAGGCAGCTAAATAAGTTACAAGTTAGTTTTGTGCGAGCTCTGCACAGTGTTCAGCTAAAGCTACCTGTACAAGGTTGGTGGTGTTTTCCTGATCCGATCAGTACCGCAGACAGCTAAATAAGCTACAAGTTGGTTTTTTGCGAGCTCTGCACAGTGTTCAGGCAAAGCTACCTGTAGAAGGTTGGTGGTGTTTTCCTGATCCTATCACTACCGCAGACAGCTAAATAAGCTACAAGTTAGTTTTTTGCGAGCTCTGCACAGTGTTCCGCTAAAGCTACCTGTAGAAGGTTGGGGGTGTTTTCCTGATCCTATCACTACCGCAGGCAGCTAAATAAGCTACAAGTTAGTTTTTTGCGAGCTCTGCACAGAGTGCAGCTAAAGCAAACTGTAGAAGGTTGGTGGTGTATTCCTGATCCTTTCACTACCGCAATCAGCTAAATAAGCTACAAGTTAGTTTTTTGCAAGCTCTGCACAGTGTTCAGCTAAAGCAACCTGTATAAGGTTGGTGGTGTTTTCCTGATCCTATCATTATAGCAGACAGCTAAATAAGCTACAAGTTAGTTTTTTGCGAGCTCTGCACAGTGTTCAGCTAAAGCTACCTGTATAAGGTTGGTGGTGTTTTCCTGATCCTATCACTACCGCAGACAGCTAAATAAGCTACAAGTTAGTTTTTTGCGAGCTCAGCACAGTGTTCAGCTAAAGCAACCTGCAGAAGGTTGGTGGTGTTTTCCTGATCCTATCACTACCGCAATCAGCTAAATAATCTACAAGTTAGTTTTTTGCAAGCTCTACACAGTGTTCAGCTTAACCTACCTGTAGAAGGTTGGTGGTGTTTTCCTGATCCTTTCACTACCGGAGGCAGCTAAATAAGCTACAAGTTAGTTTTTTGCGAGCTCTGCGCAGTGTTAACCTAAAGCTACCTGTAGAAATTTGGTGGTGTTTTCCTGATCCTATCACTACCGCAGGCAGCTAAATAAGCTACAAGTTAGTTTTTTGCGAGCTCTGCACAGTGTTCACCTAAAGCTACCTGTAGAAATTTGGTGGTGTTTTCCTGATCCTATCACTACCACAGGCAGCTAAATAAGCTACAAGTTAGTTTTTTGAGATTTCTGCAAAGTGTTCACCTAAAGCTACCTGTAGAAGGTTGGTGGTGTTTTCATGTTCCTATCACTACCGCAATCAACTAAATAAGCTACAAGTTAGTTTTTTGCAAGCTTAGAACAGTGTTAAGCTAAAGCTACCAGTAGAAGGTTGGTGGTGTTTTCCTGATCCTATCACTACCGCAGACAGCTAAATAAGCTACAAGTTAGTTTTTTGCGAGCTCTGCACAGTCTTCAGCTAAAGCTACCTGTAGAAGGTTGGTGGTGTTTTCCTGATCCTATCACTACCATAATCAGCTAAATAAGCTACAAGTTAGTTTTTTGCGAGCTCTGCACAGTGTTCACCTAAAGCTACCTGTAGAAGGTTGGTGGTGTTTTCCTGATCCTATCACTACTGCTGGCAGCTAAATAAGCTACAAGTTAGTTTTTTGCAAGCTCTGCACAGTGTTCAGCTAAAGCTACCTGTAGAAGTTTGGTGGTGTTTTCCTGATCCTATCACTACCGCAGGCAGCTAAATAAGCCACAAGTTAGTTTTTTGCAAGCTTAGAACAGTGTTCAGCTAAAGCTACCTGTAGAAGGTTATTGGTGTTTTCCTGATCCTATCACTGCCACAGACAGCTAAATAAGCTACAAGTTAGTTTTTTGAGAGTTCTGCAAAGTGTTCACCTAAAGCTACCTGTAGAAGGTTGGTGGTGTTTTCCTGATCCTATCACTACCGCAATCAGCTAAATAAGCTACAAGTTAGTTTTTTGCAAGCTCTGCACAGTGTTCAGCTAAAGCTATCTGTATAAGGTTGGTGGTGTTTTCCTGATCCTATCATTACCGCAGGCAGCTAAATAAGCTACAAGTTAGTTTTGTGCGTTCTCTGCACAGTGTTCAGCTAAAGCTACCTGTAAAAGGTTGGTGGTGTTTTCCCTATCCTATCACTACCGCTGACAGCTAAATAAGCTACAAGTTAGTTTTTTGCGTTCTCTGCACAGTGTTCACCTAAAGCTACCTGTTGAAGGTTGGTGGTGTTTTTCTGATCCTATCACTACCGCAAGCAGCTAAATAAGCTACAAGTTAGTTTTTTGCAAGCTCTGCACCATGTTCACCTAAAGCAACCTGTAGAAGGTTGGTGGTGTTTTCCTGATCCTATCACTACCGCAGATAGCTAAATAAGCTACAAGTTAGTTTTTTGCGTTCTCTGCACAGTGTTCACCTAAAGCTACCTGTAGAAGGTTGGTGGTGTTTTCCTGATTCCATCACTACCACAGGCAGCTAAATAAGCTACAAGATCTTTTTTTGCGAGCTATGCACAGTGTTCAGCTAAAACTACAAGTTAGTGTAGTGCGAGCTCTGCACAGTGTTCAGTTAAAGCTACCTGTAGAAGGTTGGTGGTTTTTTCCTGGTCCTATCACTACCGCAGGCAGCTAAATAAGCTACAAGTTAGTTTTTTGCGTGCTCTGCACAGTGTTCAGCTAAAGCTACCTGTAGAAGATTGGTGGTGTTCTCATACTACAGGCAGGCAGTTGATTTTGCTAGCTGCAGTATAAGTATATATATATATATATATATATATATATATATATATATATATATATATATATCCCAGCTTAGTGCAGCTACAGGCCATTAGTATGTCTGGAAGGCCAACAAGGAGAGTCAGAGGCAGGAGAGTCACAAGCCAATAACAGAGGGCAAGCAGGCTCTGTGTCTAGAGGCAACGGTGCTGGTCGTGGAGATGGTGCATCCTCATCAGCACATGGCCGTGGGACACGCTTGGCCATTTTTTCAGAAGCTGGCCGTGTTGAGCCGCAACATACGGAAGATTTGGTTGAGTGGATGACCAAGCCGTCCTCATCCTCCTCATCCTCCCTCACCCATGCTCAGGGTACTTTGTCTGGCAAAGCAGTTGCCAACGCGGCCTCTTCCTTCGGCTCAATGGCATCAGTGACTCCTTCCCTAGCCCCACCATGTCCTCCTGAGGAGTACCTCGAACTGTTTGACCACAGTGTTGGGTACATGCTCCAGGAGGATGCCCAGCGTTTAGAATGCTCTGATGATGATACTGAGCTAGATGAAGGCAGTAACGTGAGCACGGACAAAGGGGGTGCCCAAGAAGGACAGCAATCTGGCAGTCATGCTCCCCCTGCTGCAGCATACTGCCAGGTTTGCTCCAGTGATGAGGAGGGAGGGGATGATGAGGTCACTGACTCAACGTGGGTGCCTGATAGGAGAGAGGAGGAGGAGGCACATCACCAATGAGGCAGGATGCCCTCCAGGGGCCAGCCTAAGGGCAGCACACTGACTGCATCACACCCCAAAGCTCCGCATGTGCAGGGCGCTGCTGTCTCTGCACGTTATTCCAAAAGTTCTTTGGTGTGGGCTTTTTTGAGATGAGTGCATCAGATCACACCGCTGCTATTTGCAACATATGTCTCAAGCATATCTTGCGTGGCCAAAACATCTCCCGCTTGGGCACCACATGCTTGACCAGACATATGTTGACCTGCCATGCAGTTCGTTGGCAAGCGTATCTAAAAGACCCACACCAAAGAACAAAGAGGACCTCTCCTTGCTCCTCATCAGCTGGGATCTCCAACCCCATTATACCTTCAGTCCTCTCTGAGACCTGCACCGAGAGGAATGAAGGTGTAGAATTAGGTGTGTCACAGCCAAGTACTTGTGGGCAATCTGCTTTTGGTACACCAACGTCAGATTGTACCAGGCAAATTTCCCTGCCCCAGCTGCTGCACCACCGAAAGAAATTCACTCCCAGCCATCCACATGCCAAGCGGTTGAATGCTAGCTTGGCAAAATTGCTAGCACTTCAACTGCTGTCTTTTAAGTTGGAAGACTCTGCCCCCTTCAGTGAGTTTGTGGAATGTGTGGTTCCTCAGTGGCAGGTACCCAAACACCACTTTTTCTCACGGAAAGTGATTCCGGCTCTCTACCGGCAGGTGGAAGGCAATGTCCATGCCTTGCTGGACAGGGCGGTCAGCAGTAAGGTGCATATTACCGCTGACTCATGGTACAGCAGGCATGGACAGGGACGTTACCTAAGTTTCACCGTGCATTGGGTGACTCTGCTGGCAGCTGGGAAGGATGCAGGACAAGGTGCAGTAGTGTTGGAGTTTGGTCCACCACCACGCCTCCACAATGCCACTACTAATGATTGTGACACACCTCTCTCCTCCATCCCTCCTCTTCTTCCTCCGTGGCCTCTTCCTGTGCTTTGTCCTCAGAACCAGTGGTGCTCCGTAGCCATTCAAGGGGCTATGCAAGTATGCAGGCCAGTAGATACCATGCGGTGCTTGAGCTGGTGTGCTTGGGGGACAGGAGCCACACTGGGACAGAGGTTCTGTAAGCTCTGCAGGGGCAGGTTCAGAGGTGGTTGACGCCATGCCAACTTAAGGCAGGAATGGTGGTTTGCGACAATGGCACCAACCTCCTCTCTGCCCTCCGACAGGGTCAAATGACCCATGTGCCCTGTTTGGCTCATGTCCTTAACTTGGTGGTATGCAGCAGTTCTTGGGCAGGTACACGGGCTTACAGGATGTCCTGAGGCAGGCCAGGAAAGTCTGTGTGCATTTCCGCCGGTCATATAATGCCAGTGCTTGGCTGGCAGACCTCCAAAAGGAGTTTAAACTGCCCAAGAACCGCCTAATCTATGACATGCCCACCAGGTGGAACTCAACGTTGGCCATGCTGCAGCGGCTGCACACGCAGCAGAGGGCCATCAATGAGTACCTGTGCGACTATGGCACCAGGACAGGGTCAGGGGAGCTTGTTTTTTTTCCCCACGCCAGTGGGCCATGATCAGGGATGCATGCACTGTCCTGTCACCATTTGAAGAGGCCACGAGGATGGTGAGCAGTGACAGTGCATGCATCAGTGACACTGTCCCCCTTGTCCACCTGTTGGAGCACACTCTGCATGGAATAATGGACAGGGAACTTGATGCAGAACAGAGGCAGGAAGAGGAGGACTTCCTTAGCTCTCAAGGCCCCCTTTATCCAGACAGTGTTCCTGCATGCCCACGGATCACACAGGAAGAGGATGAGGAGGAGGAGGAGGATTGTGTCAGTATGGAGGTGGAGCCTGGCACTCAGCAACAGCAGAAGTCTTTAAGGGATCAGTCTCAAGAAACACATGGACTTGTACATGGCTGGGAGGAGGTGGCTGCGGACCATGTCATCCTTAGTGACCCAGAGGACTCCGGACCGAATGCCTCAGCAAACCTACCCTGCATGGCCTCCCTGATCATGCAAAGCCTGCGTAAGGATCCTCGTATTCCTGGTATCAAGGAGAAGGACCAATACTGGCTGGCAACCCTCCTTGATCCACATTACAAGGTTAAGGTGGCGGACCTTATCTTGCAGTTGCAGAGGGAGCAGAGGATGAAACATCTTCGGGAGGCCTTGCAGAAAGGTCTGTGCAACGCGTTCCCAGAGACTGGGAGGTTATTGTGACGACACCCCGAGTATGAAAGGGGTTAAAGTCGTTTAGGACATTCCGTACCCAAACACAAAGGCAGCTACCGAACACTGCAATCAGCCGAACAAGGAACCCATACAAATAATCCACCCCAAAAATAAGACTTGGCTCTGTCTTCAGGTTCCAAGCAGGAATGAATCTTTATTCAAAAAACACATGTTATACAGATCCCACTCCAAAACATTTCCCCCCCACCCTCGGAAAACAGGGCGGGTTAAACTGTCCAATAACAATGGACACACAGGTCAGGTGTGCTTAACTTCTCATCAGTAAACAGTCTTAACAGGGGGGCTGCTGGAGGAATCCCCCCTCCCTCTTTCCTCACAGCAATACACATCCTGTGATCCAAGGCAGACAAACACAATAGAACATTGGAATACAGCCCCACCCAAAACTAGCACAGCAAACAGTACACATTCTATATACACATATATACAGCATTGAGTCTCTGACTAGCACAGATCATAGTGGGGTTCTCATTCACCCTGTGCCCCTTTTAGTGACTCCCATCACAATGGCATATCCAGGGTCCCCAGAGTCTGTGTGTCTTGGGGGACATGGACCTGAATCTAAAGTAACGCCACCTCCAGGGTCCCCAGACATACAGCTCACAAAGAGCACCGTCCCCCCAAATGCCAAGGCCCATAATCGGTTTGCAGGAGGCTAGCCATCAGTCCCCTCCAAAAGCCTCTTTTCCGGCTAGGTCTGTCACAGTTATAAACTCCTGTTTCTGGACAACGTGTTGCTGAGGCTTTGGTCAGTCAAAGAAGGAGTAGTGGAGAAGGTGGCCATCTGACTGATGTGTTCAGACAATTTTTTAGTCCGCAGCCCCAAGGTATGATCGGTTCCAGCAACCATCGCCAGCGTCTGTTTTACATGGTGCAGGAATACCTAGGGTCAAGATCTGACTTGGACACCTTTCCCACCGAAAATCCTCTGGGTTACTTTGTCTTGAGGATGGATCACTGGCCAGAGCTTGCACAGTATGCAATTGAGCTACTGGCCTGTCCTGCATCCAGCGTTCTTTCGAGACGCACATTCAGTGCTGCTGGAGGCTTTGAAACCGATCACAAGGTGCGTTTGTCCACCGACTCAGTCGATCGACTGACCTTCATAAAAATGAATCAGTCTTGGATCACCACCAGCTACCTAGCACCTGATGCTGATGTAACCGAATAATTTTTTTTGAAATCTCAGATCCCTTCAAAGACTGCCTATGCTGACGCTGAATGACTATCCTGAGTAGTTATCCTCTTCCTCCTCAATGATCACGCTGATAGCTTGTAAGAACATTTTTGGTTCTGGGCGCCGCCACCAGTGCCTAAGGCCCAATTTTTCAGCCCCTGTTTAACAGGGGCATGTAATTACAATTTTTGATGCAATACTTTGCAGCAGGGCTTGTTCCTGCATTCCAACTAGAGTACCTGTGAGGGGTTGTAGTGTTGTAGCACCAGCACCAGTGCCTAAGGCCCAATTTTTCAGCCCCTGTTTAACAGGGGCATGTAATTACAATTTTAGATGCAATACTTTGCAGCAGGGCTCATTCCTGCATTCCAACTAGAGTATCTGTGAGGGTTTGCAGTGTTGTGGCACCAGCACCAGTGCCTAAGGCCCAATTTTTTAGCCCCTGTTTAACAGGGGCATGTAATTACAATTTTTGATGCAATACTTTGCAGCAGGGTTCGTTCCTGCGTTCCAACTAGAGTGTCTGTGAGGGGTTGCAGTGTTGTGGCACCAGCACCAGTGCCTAAGGCCCAATTTTTCAGCACCTATTCAACAGAGGCATGTAAGTACAATTCTTGATCTAATATTTCACAGCAGGGTCTGTTTCTGTGCCCACCAAGAGCGAGTGAGGACTTACAGTGTTGTGGCACCAGCACCACCACCACCACCAAAGGCCCAATTTTTCTGCCCCTGTTCAACAGGGGCATGTAATTACAATTCTTGATCTAATATTTCACAGCAGGGCCCTGTGAGGGCTTACAGTGTTGTGGCCACAACAACATCTAAGGCCCAAATTTCTGCTGAGTATATAGGGCAGGCCCCTACTTTCAAACATCCGGCTTACAAATGAATCCTACTTGCAAACGGAAGGAGACAACAGGAAGTGAGATGAAATCTACCCCTAGGAAGGGAAATTCTCTCCTGTAAGAGTTAATATGGGAAAAACATTTCTCCTTTCCACTGATGCTTTATCACCAATCCTTGTTTCACAAAAAAAACCCCACATTTTCAAAAAACATTTGTCATTGGGACAAAAAGTGAGGTGAAATCTTCTGAAGAGGAGCACAGACAGCAAAACAAATGTCACAAGGGTGATAACCCTTACCTATGTTTTCCAAAAAGCTTAAAATAGATTTTTTGGCTGGAGCTAAACACGTTAAAAATTTACCAGTTCAAAATTACAAACAGATTCTACTTAACAACAAACCTACAGTCCCTGTCTTGTTTGCACCGCCTGTATACTGCTGTTCAGAGTACAGAGCCTGTATACTGCTGTTTCCTTTTTTAATTTGGGTGCGGGGTTCCCCTTAATATCCATACAAGACCCAAAGGTCCTGGTAATGGACTTGGGGGTACCCATGCCGTTTGTCTCACTGATTTTCATCCATATTACCAGGACCCGACATTACATTAAAGCCGCAAGCAGTTTTAAATGACTTTTTTCCTTTAAAAATGACATTTTGTGCAGGGACTGTTCTAAACACGGGAAACACGCGCCACTTTACAGGCATACTATAGACACCCCCCAGGTACGATATTTAACCACTTCAATACCAGGCACTTAGACACGCTGTTGCAATTTGAATGACAATTGCGCGATCATGCTACACTGTACCCAAACAAATTTTTTATCATTTTGTTCCCACAAATAGAGCTTTCTTTTGGTGTTATTTGATCACCTCTGCGGTTTTTATTTTTTGCGCAACAAATAAAAAAAGACCGAAAATTTCGAAAAAAAAAACAAGTTTTTATTTGTTTCTGTTAAATTTTTTTTGTAAATAAGTACGTTTTCTCCTTCAATAATGGGCACTGATACGGCGGCACTGATGGGCACTGATACGGCGGCACTGATGGGCATCAATGAGGTGGCACCAATGAGGTGGCACTGATGAGGTGGCACTAACGGGCACTGATGATGGGCACTGATAGGCGGCACTGATGGGCACTGATAGGTGGCACTGGTATGCGGCACTGATGGGCACTCATAGGTTGCACAGATGGGCACACATAGGCGGCACTGATGGGCACTCGTAGGTGGCATTGATTGGTATATATGGGTGGCACTGATGGGTACTTATGTGTGGCACTGATGTGAGGCACTGGTGGGCACTGATAGGTGGGCACTGATGGGCACAGATGGGCACTGACAGGTGGTACCGATGGGCAATGACAGGTGGCACAGATGGGCAATGACAGGTGGCACTGATAAAGCATTGCTGGGCAGATCTGGGCATTGCTGGGCAGTTTATTGACATAATAGTGCCAATCAGTGCCCATTTGTGGGCACTGATTGGCACAGATTGGGCACATGTGGATGGCCATGGGGTACATACCTGGCCATCCACGTTGCCCCTTCCCTGGTGGTCCTAGTGGCATCCCTGGTGGTCCAGTGTGGTGATCTGAGGGGGGCTGCGCTGATAAACAATCAGCGCAGACCCCCCTGCCATGAGAGCCGCCGATCGGCTCTCCTCTACTCGCATCTGTCAGACGCGACTGAGGAAGAGCCGATCAACGGCTCTTCCTATTGACAGCGTGATCAGCCGTGATTGGACACGGCTGATCACGTGGTAAAGAGGCTCCGCCGGAGGCTCTTTACCAAGATCGGTGTAGCGGTGTGTCAGGCTGACACACCGCTCCACCGATCGCCGCAATGCGCACCCCCGGGGGCACGCTGCGGCATGTTATCCTGCTGGACATCATATGACGTCCAGTCAGGATAAAAGAACCACTTCCCGGACGTCAATCTGCTATAGGGCGGGCGGGAAGTGTTTTTTTTTACTTTAAGCATCATTAAAATCACTGCTCCCGAAAAAATGGCCATTTTTAAAAGTTTTTTTTTGCATTGATACATGTCCCCTGGGGCAGAACCCGGGTCCCCAAACCCTTTTTAGGACAATACCATGCAAATTAGCCTTTAAAATTAGCACTTTTGATTTTGACCATTCGAGTCCTATAGACGTCAATGGGGTTCTAACGTTCGTGCAAATTTTCGGTTCGTTCGTAGGTTCTGGTGCGAACCGACTGGGGGGTGTTCGGCTCATCCCTACTCCTGAGTCTTTGGGAGGACTACAGCATATTTGGAGCCCATATACCTGAGATCTGCCTATACAAAAGGTACATTGATGATATTGTGATTTTGCGGAATGGCACAGTGGAGGCATTAGAGATGTTCCTAAATAACATCAATCAGAATTGCTATGGACTAAGGTTCACAGGGAATTGGAGTACAAGTGAGATCAGTTTCCTTGATCTAACTTTGTATAAGAACAATGGGAAAATTCAGACTAAGACCCATTTCAAGGGTACTGACAGAAATAGTTATATGTTGAAAACCGGAGATAACCAGGTGCAAATTACGCCACCCCTAACCTGTATTATCACCTCCGCGCTATGTTAATAAATGTCAAAACCCTACCAAAGCTGCCACTTAACAATAACATGTATATAAACTGAATTCACCAAAGGAAAATTATGGATGAAATAGTGGCGCTAATCCCCAGGTGGGGAGATGCCAGACACTCTTATCCAGCCAGTGAGCTGAACACAGACGTTACTAGAGAAAAAGTGAAAAAACATATATTGCTAAATGTCCCAAAAAGTAAAAATTTATATTAAATAAAATTAATTAATCAATGAATTCAATATTAGGTAATATAAATTATAACACTCAGTGAAAGTGATATACAAATATATAAATCCAAAAAATAATATATAATGAAAATTGAACACAGTAAATATCTATAAAGTCCAGAAACCAATCAATCGTGAAAAATAATCGTGAAAATATTTGAAGAAAGTCCAAAAAAAGAGAGAGTAGAGGTGACTCCAAAACTGCTCAGCTGTGTTTTCAAACATCCACCACACCTCTGTGACGTGAATCCACTCCCTGCTGAAATTCAAACTCACCAGCTGTTAGAGCCCTTGCACACTGGGGCGGGGGGCAGCGTCGGCGGTAAAACGCTGCTATTATTAGCGGCGTTTTACCGTCGGTATGCGGCCGCTAGCGGGGCGGTTTTACCCCCGCTAGCGGCCGAGAAAGGGTTAAATACCACCGCAAAGCGCCTCTGCAGAGGCGCTTTACCTGCGGTATAGCCGCGCCGTCCCATTGATTTCAATAGGCAGGAGCGGTAAAGGAGCGGTATACACACCGCTCCTTCACCGCTCCGAAGATGCTGCTAGCAGGACTTTTTTTACTGTCCTGCCAGCGCATCGCTCCAGTGTGCAAGCCCTCGGGGCTTGCACACTGGAATGAAAGTAGCGGCACTTTCGGGGCAGTTTGCAGGCGCTATTATTAGCGCAATAGCGCCTGCAAACCGCCCCAGTGTGCAAGGGCTCTTAAGGCCTCTCACTCTCGTGTTTGGCCTGACAGAGCCTCTAACCCACTTACATGGGGGTTAACATGCAAGCATACACCTCCACTGCTCCATAGGAACACCGCTTTTCTCAGGTTGGTAGTATGACATAAAAATAAAAGAAGCTCCAATAGTGTAATCTCGTTTAAAAGATTTAATCACATATAAAACAACTTGTATTGAACTCACATTTAAAATAAAATAACAGGCAAGTCACTTCACGGCAAATGGAGAACTCCCACAGCACAGCAAGCAATAGCAAATGAAATAACAACAAGCAGGCCATGGCGGACCCAGGAGGTGTGTGTGCTCACGTTCGCCTCACCCGTCCGCAGCACTCGTCCCTTCACTGGAGCTCCGCTCTGTCCCCCTTCACTCCCTCCTCTAATCCTCGTGTGAGATCGCCGTGTAGCTAGGCCCGGACATGTTTCGTCATAAAGATTTAATCATGGGGTTGGCTAACCGGCGAATCAATCAAACTATTTAACCACACCAGAATTAGAGTGGGCGGGTGCAATTCACTCAGCATTCACACACTTCTGGTGTCTCTGTGTGTAATCTATAGCCCTTCCCTTCATTCTGGTTCACAGTTCTATATTGAATACATTTCAATCAATATTTAAAAGGTATTTTACAGATACATGCGTGGTGATCAGCTTAACAATATCCCTTCCCTCTACATTAGAACACTACCCATCATACCAAGGGGTTATTACTTCCCAGATATTTCTCACAAAGGTTGAATTGTCTTAAAATGAATCATTTCTACCCCACATTAGAAGTCAGTACAATATATCCACATTCATAATGAATATACATAGTAAAAAATATTCTTGTGAAAAATAGAATAAAGAATAGGATAAAAATAAAGAATAAAATAAAAAATGAAACAAAAAAAGTAATAATAAATAAAAAATAAAAATAAAAAATAATAAATAATATATAAAAAATAAAATAAAAAATAAAATATAAAAAATAAAAAATAAAATAAATAAGAAATAAAAAATAAGAAATAAAAATTAAAAAATAAATAAGAAATAATAAATAAAATATAAAATAAAAAATAAAAAATAAAATATAAAAAAAAATAAAATATAAAAAATAAAAAAATAAAATAAAAAAATAAAAAAAAAAAAAAAAAGACAAAAAAAAAAAAAAAAAAAAAAAAAGATGGGGGCGTGGCCTGGCCGGAGACCGAGATGGCAGCATAAATTGTGAGCTCCTGCGACCCGGGAACCGAATCTCGCCTAATAGACTGCCTACGTTTGTGAGCTACTATGAACAGATCCACCCGAAGCTCCTCGGCAACCCGCACAGCCATTGATCCGGGTACCCAGCTTAGCAGAAACATACTGGAGCTATTCCGGACCCAAAAGCAATCACTCCATGCGGCCGCACAGGCCCAATCCCCGGCCTCGCCAGCACGGAGATACGAAGGGGAGCACACAAACCCCCAGTCTGTTCGACCTAGAGAAGGTGGCCTCGGACATAAAGAATACTGTCACAGCCGCGATTGCTGATCTAAAATCAGATTTACAGGCAATGGCACACCGAATAGACGATGTTGAGCAAACAACAGTGACTCATGCAGCCGCCATTCGACAGGTCCAACATACATACGATGCACAGTTATCCCACATGTATGACCTCCACAGACACATCGAAGACCTCGATAACCGAGGCAGGAGGCACAATATCAGGGTAAGGGGTGTCCCTGAAAGCACAGACCCGGGCTCGATCCAACAAACAATCTGCACAATCTTTAATGATTTGATAGATCGCCCCGCAGATTCACCGATTGAAATGGAAAGGGCCCATCGGGCTCTCTGCCCTCAACCCCGTGAAAATGAACCACCAAGGGACATAATCTGCTGTGTTGTAAACTTTCCACTTAAGGAGGAGATCCTCCGCAAAGCAAGGGAGAAAGGCCGCATTCTCCATAATGGCGCAGAAATTAAACTGTTTCAGGACTTGTCCCAGATAACGTTACAAAACAGGAGAGCTCTGCACCCTCTGCTGGACGCTCTTTGTACCCGAAACATCCAATATCGATGGAAGTTCCCCTTCGCCCTATCTTGCTTCGTACACCGGAAGATCTGCAAAGTTTTTGTGAACAACTTGATCTCCCTAACATTGAACTGCCGGAATGGGGCTCCTTCTATTTCCCAGCTGAACCGTGGCTCCCGGTATCGCTCAACCCCTCTCCTAAAGCACAACGACAGAGATCGCGCAGACACAGAACAGATAGATGTTCCCCAACCCCAAGATCGTCTCGCTGAGATTTATACCAGCGAGGACCAGGCTCTCCCACCTCACCTCCAGGGAGAAGGGCCCCGCAGGAATCATGAGTCGCTCATTGCGACGTTGCCATGGATCGCTGCCTGTGAGTATGACTTGCACTCCAGAGACACCATACCCACATCTCTACCCGCCAAGGGTGTTAGTGAAATTTGGTTGTACGCAAAGCACACAGCCAAATCTCCTGTTTCTAATCATAATAACAATTTCGTCTAAATGATATAATACCATCTCACCTTTTGATCGTATCCATCCTCTGGTGTGTGCCCCATCCAACCAACTAGACAAATAATCACATCCTCCTCGTTCAAGTTCCAAAAACACACTGCTCGCCAGCCTGTCTCAGCTGTCTGAGTGAGCCACTTTATTAGCATATCAATAGGAGGTCTCAAAAGCTCGAGGGTTCCGCCTCCAACAGCCAAACACACCTCTTACAAAGCTTGTGACCTCACAGGATGTGAGTGACCATATAAGGATTTAACAACAGAATACAAAACAACCAATTACTACAGGACATGATACAATATACTAAATGACGATGACTAAAGTTCCTCGTGCATGGATGAGAGATTATCTGCAGGTGTAGGTCATGGCACCCCAAACATGTTGATCAGGCATACCAGGGGTGACAAGAGCAAAACACCTCTAAACCGATAATGTCTTTGCAGAGTGAATGCATCCCCACCAGATGATCGTTCTGTGCATTGCACAGGGGCCCTTTTGCTGGCGGACATGTCCTCTCTCCGCAAACACCTCCCTCCAAACACCAGGAAGTTTTCCATTACCTAACAGGTCTCAGCCAGCGTCGATCTGCCCCAGTCAGTTCTTTAGAATGGGCTGTGGTTGAACACACACTGGGAGATTTATGACAACACATTAATATAAAATTTTCCACAACAAGGGAAACTTAAGACGCTGACCCCCAGATTTGTACCTTACGCTACACCGAATTGATGCTCCCTTGGGATCCCTCACTTGTGTCCCATACTCATTGGGCGTTATGGCCACAACGCTTCCATGAATATAACACCGAGTATTTACTTGGCAACATAGCACTGCTCCTGGACTATGATCCTCTTCGTGCTTTAGAGGAAGAAGTAATTGCTTCACGGACTTCCTATCTAACCCACAGTGATGTGTCCCGCGGAATGCAAACTTACGGCCCTTCCTTCTCCAACACAGGTTCCCCTCAAGGAAGGAGGGAACAATCTCAGTTCTTGTTTTACTTTCTAGGTTTTACTACGATCGTGACTGACGACATCGATACTTACCCTCGCCACGGAATCTTTACTTGCTGCTTGGACAATATTCAAGATCCAGTGTGATAAGTACAAGCCTAAACATGTTACTTTATCTCCCTACTGTTAACACTGAACAAATGGGGAATTCCTGGGATGACATCAGATCTGTCACGTTTATTTACCTGAAGTTAATGCAATCCCATTTATGTACCTATGCAGATCGTTGTTACTCAGCCTAGGACTTTACTGAGGCAAGAAGTGAGATTGGCATTTTGGTACTAGGTCCAGAGAATTTCCTTGAAGCTCTTCGAGCTAGGATGACAAGTTTTCGATCGGCCTATGGGCCTGATTAGGTCCCTAGGGTCGAACGAAAATTAAAAATTCAATCTCTTAAGAAAACTAGGGGCCTCCCTGCTTCCCCCAGCTCACCACTCACCCTTATTTCCCCCTTCCCCCACCCTTCCCCACCCTCCCCATACCCTCCCCCTCCCTTTCCCCTTACCCTCCCCCTCCCTTTCCCCCTTGCCTGCAGCCCCCCCATCCCCTTCCACAACCTGGCCCTCCCAAGAATTTCGCTTAAGTTACTGATATGGTCTGGGTGGGTTTTACAGGATCAATCTTAATATTACTATAAAATTCAAGATGTACTTTAAATCTTTGCATTAGATACCACTATGGCGATTCATGGCAACCATGCTTAACACAGATTGTTTGTTCTGACCATTATTATCGTTTTGTTTGTTCTATAGGATTCTTCTTACTGTTATAAGTCAATAACAGAAGTATATAACATGTTGTTTTCTGGCTCACTTATGCTATAATTCCTGCTATGTAGTAGGCTCTCTATACATACTCTTAAGAATAACACACCAGGTTCCCGGTTCGCAGGCGACCTGTGGTTTCCGTTCATCCTTTCACCCCCACACAGCTGTCCAATTGTGGACTTCAGCTGACTTCCCAGAGTTTCCCTCTCCAGGTGGACTAGATACTCTACATCCACCTCTGGTTTGACTTACCTTCCTATTTTGGCTTTTTCCCACTTCTTTTTCTTACTCTAAGCCTCCTGCCTCCTTCCCTTTACCCTATATCCTCCCCCCGTTCTCTTCCCCCCTTTTTTTTCTTCTTTCCTTCTCCCCCTTCTCTTCCTTTCCTCCGCTTCCCTCGCTTCCTGCTCTGTCCCTTGCCCCTGGTATTTTATTTTAATTTTCTCCCAGTGGACATCTCCACAAATCCCATTATCTGAATTGGACCCTCGCGGGCTCCCCCGACCCCTACCCCGGAAGTCTTTAAACCCCAAATTAGCGGTGGTAGAATAATTGACTTGATTTAACTTAACTATGAATTAAAAAACAGCAGCCGCATGTTCCCTGACGTTGAAATGTATCTCGCTTAATGTTAAGGGCCTAAATCAACCCGAAAAAAGGTTGCAAGTCCTAACTTCTCTCACCAAACATAAAGCACACTTTATCTTTCTACAAGAGACCCACTTTCGCTCGGACACCACCCCTAAACTCTCCAATCACATATACCGCACAGCAGTTCATGCTACAAATCCTGAGGCCAAAATCAAAGGAGTCTCGATACTTATCGCTTAAAAATGCTAACTTTCACCTAACTGATTCTCTCATAGACCCAGAAGGCAGATTTATTTTCCTTAAGGGGATTTACGCATCCAAACCAATCACCTTAGCCAACATTTATTGCCCCAATGAACATCAAGTAGCATTTTTTAGGAAGATATGTGAACTCCTAACCTCTTTTCGGAGAGGATTGGTTGTATTGGGAGGGGATTTTAATGTTCCCCTGAACCCGTTATTAGACTCTTCCTCGGGTACATCTACCCTAACATACAGAGCACTAAGACAAATTAAAACGCAACTCCATAACGTCAGATGACGTCAGAACGTACTGACGAAACCGGTCAGACTTACCGAACGTGACACGCCTCTTCCGGACGTTATACGGCTTTGTGCTGCATTCGTTGTTTGTTAATTGTCCGCACTAACCCACATGTGGTTCGTGCGTTTTTTAGCCTGTTTTTAGCTTGTTTAATAATTTTTTGGCATACTTCACAATGGGAGTTTGGTTTTCTTCCCATCCATGGCATTAATGGTCTTCAATGACCAATCTCCATCCGAGGGTCCATCTACATCCATCCAGTGAAGAACTCTAGTGGGGAATGTGGCGCTGTTCATAAGGTGTGTATTGGTAAGAAGTGTATAATATTAAAATAATGATATGAAAAAAACAATAAATGAATATAAAACAAAACCTATCAAGTGCATATCTTATTTGTCAAGCTTCACATGGTGTGAAAAGCAGAGGTGCAGAATGTGTGTATCGCTTAAGGCCAAGTTTATAGATAAGGACTATGACCCTTGTCTTGTGGAGCGAGAATTCCAACACGCTCTTGCTATCAATAGGGAAACTCTTTTGGTAGATAGGCCCATGAGAGAACCTGATGAGTCCTTCAGGTGGTCTTTACTCACCTCCTTTTCTAATCAACATAGATGCATTAAGGCCATCCTTACTAAACACTGGGACATCCTTAGGAATGACCGCATTCTGGGTAATGTGCTACCTGATAAGGCCAAAGTCATCTTTAGGGGTGCTCCTACCCTCCAGAGCAAGATTGCCCCAAACATTGTCAACCCTCCAGTACGTCAGCCCCTCTTTCATGAGATGGAGGGTTTTTATTCTTGCAGGAGATGTACTGTTTGCCAGCATAACTCAGGTGTTGGTAGAAAGACAGTATCTTTCAGGTCATCAACCACCCGCAGGACATATCCAATCAGACAATTTTGCACTTGTACCACCAGTTATATTGTATACCTGATCACTTGTCATTGCGGTAAACAATATGTGGGCCGTACCATTCGTTCCTTTTCAATACGAGTGGCGGAACACATTGCGCTCATCAAGGGAGGTGACACCAAACACACTGTCCCACGTCACTACAAGTTACAACATAACCGTAGATTTGAAGGCACACAATTTGTGGTTATTGACAGATATGTCCCCCCCTGGAGGGGCGGGGCCATGACCAGGGGTGTGTCTCGATTGGAGACTTACTGGATTCATGAGCTCCGCACACTCCATCCACTCGGTATGAACGTTGATGTTGACGTCAACGCCTTTATCAACAAGGCCTGAGGTTGACACTACACTTGTCCCTCCCGCAGAAGCCCTCTTTCCTTATTATTATTCATTTTTTGCTTTTCATATCAAGTTTTGTTCATCCAATGTGCATATACACCTTTATGTACATTATATTTTACATTTCTGGATTTTGTCCATAAGCATTTGATACCTACTATATATATATGTATCGTTTATTTTTTATAAGAATTTTAATCTGTTTTACTTTTGTTATACATACAGAAGATGTGGTTTATATACATATATTAATTTCCTGTGTAAACCAGCTCCAGGATGGTATAACTCTTACTGATTCGTTTATTGATGATTCTAATTCTTCCACCCCTGTTTTAAGAATTATTACTTTTCCTCTTGTGAGTCCATCTCCTCTTGTCACTTGTCATTTTTTATTTTTTTAGCCACACTGACATGTAACAACTACGTTTTTTACATGTCATTGTTTCCATACACTGATATTCACTTATCACCCCTTTGCTTTTATGCATTTATGGCTTGTAATTACAGCCCGTTTTTCTATGTGGCTTGTCACTGTAATAGACACTCTCGGGGCCCTGGTTCGTCACCTTGGATACTCAGTATCGTACCCGCCCCTTTATGCGGTAACACACTCGCACTCTACACTTCCCCTATACGTCGCACGGATCTCCCTGACATCATTCCGGCGTCCTGACACATGCGCAGTCAGTCCGTCACCCTGACACATGCGCAGCACATCGCTAGTCCCTTTCGGTACTGTCGCATTGTATTTTCTTACTTATAGTCACTTGTGACCAGGGATACATCCCTCTTTATATATTTCCCATTCACATTTACTTCACTTTTTCAGTCCGGCGGCCCCCACTATGAGGCTTGGAACGCATGGGGGTTCTCTTTCCTTCCGGTGTCCTTCGGTATGAGGCTTGGAGCGCATGGTGGCCGACGTGGAACGCACGCTGTTCGGCCATCTTCTCCCGATACCGGAAGTGACGCTTTTAGCGTCTCTGGAGCTGTTTTACATAATTTTTTAAGGTTTTCTTATATATACTTTGCTGGCTACAGTGGGGGGATCCCCCCAGATGACGTCTATGCAGACAAAACGCGTCGGGTAGGACCCCACTGTCGCCATTTTGATATACAGCGCTGGTTTTAGCTATTTTTCATGTAAGTGTGTATTTTCACTTCAAATAAATTTTATCTATACGGAATCACACTATTTGGCCCAATTTTTTCCTTTTCTACGTTTCAACACGGATCTGAGCATCACGGTCTTGGCCCGGACCACCTACCAGGAGCAAGGTCACGTGGAAGTCATCTCATCACCCCTGCTCTCCAGTATCCGCTTCAGCCCAGCACCACCTAAGCCTGTTTTGACCCCACTTGGCGTACGCCCGGTCGGGTCCACCGAGTCTGGTAAGCCTCCCTGTTACTATTGGTGGTGTGTGGGCTTTCTTCATAGAGGATTTACATCACGGGCTCATTATTCGGTCCAGAGGACTACACATTGTTTTTATAGACATTATTGTCAGCATTTGGACTTTGATCCATTTGTGTTTCATTACACACATTTTGTTCCCCCCCTTTCCTTAATTGAGCGCTACACTGAAGTTGTTTTCTTGATGCAGAATGTGTGTTAGATAATCATATAGGAAATACGTGCAATCAAGAATATTAAATTGTACCAACAAGTGAATGTGCGTGTTGGTGACGTGAGTAAGCAAAAATGCAAAAAAAACACATAAAAATGCCAAAATAAAACACAAATAACAACAATGGTGTGGTGAATAATCATGCACCAAAATGTTCATAAATCAAGTCCACATGATGTGAGTATCCAAAACAAAAAAACTAAAAAACAGTGTGGAAAATCTTGGCAGTCCCAAAGAACCAAAAAATATTTCATAAAGTATCTATATATGTGATATTCGTGGTGAGTGACTCTTCTTCTGGAACCCCCACTTGTGTCCCCACTCACCGAAAGACCCAACCCCTGCAGGGGTAATGGGCAAGTGTAGATAAATCCCCTCCTGAGATCCGGTCAGTATCTCCTTCTATGGATCCGGGATCCCCTTCCTGTTGTGTGTTGTCTCAATTCCTTTAGAATCGTCCACCACAGCGTTTCCGTATGTATGGAGAAAAAATGAGCCTCATAGTGTGAATCCGAAAAAAATATGCTTTTATTATAGCCAATCAGCTAATTTGGATAAATGCAAGTACAAGTAGCTAAAAACGACACTGTTCCACCAGCTAAGCAAAGCCGATGGGGAAACAGTGGCAAGGCAACGGAGTGCGTTCCGCGGTCGGGCAGCCGAAAACCGGAAGCAGACCAACAATAGGATGTGCAGCGACGTATGCGTACCAACGTGACCACGCCTTACACGTTTCGTCATCAAGACGTCATCTGAGGCGCGGCCATCTTGGTACACCATACGTCTAAATATACAGCAAGGAGGCACCATGTTATCCAATCGGAGTGTGGGATTGAGACAGGAGCGACACTCCCCCAGCGGGGAATAATAGTAACACTCATTAAAAGAACTAAGGCGTAACCCACTGCTCAAACACCCCCTAGTGGGAAAGATAGTAGCTGCAGGGATAATTTAAATAGGTGTGTGCCAGTGGTCAATGACGGGCGCCTCCGTGTCAGTGAATGTTATTTAATGACAGGGAAACGAAAAAGAAATGCAATGCCACTTCTCAGGAACAAAAGGCAAAAAGAAAATTTCCTAGAGTAGTGGCATATGTATGTACACAAAAAACACATATGTTATAGGAAAATAAAATTCACTGCTAAACCTAAAAGTACTAAGCATAAATTGATGACAGCCTAATAAATAAATTATACAGATTCTGGCTGGAAGCACAATTAGATCAAGAATTAGTTAAAAAGAATAGGTGTATAAAAAATGTATATTAATAATACATACTCTATATAAAAAATGCGTTATAAAAAAGTTCCTAAATATGACAATAAAAATAAATTTAAAGTGGAAAAATATTCAAATTAAAAAATATATTTAAAAAACATATTAAAAAGGAAGAAGGGGGATGCAAGTGGAAGAGCAAAACATCTCATCTAGACTTAAAGAGAAAGAAAGGGGATGGACTCCCATTAACATTAAGGTAACTAATTACTACAGGAGGCATGGGGAAATGCCCAAAATGTATAAAATGAGAAAGAGATAAGAAATATATGTAAGATAAAAGGGCAAAGTGAGGCTTAAAAGAGAGAAATATAGGATGACATATATTACCCACTCTAGATTTATGTGAGGTGAATACAAATTCTTCAGTCCTGAGAGGACTGGCAGAGGAGGCTGTATTGAAATATATAATAATCAATGCAGCGCTGGACAAGAGCAAAGTGAATAATAATAATAATAATAATAATATTAATATTACCAAAAAATAAATAGCGACAATAAAGTGATAATGTAGGTACTATAAACAATCCATAATATGTAAATATTCATCTATAACAGTTCATTGTAATAGAGGAATGGTGAAAAAAAGAGAATGATGAAAAAAAGAAGAAAAATCAGTCCAAACTAGTTGAAAAAAAGTCCAAAGATATATTAGTGCAAAATCAATCCAACGATGTGATCAACAGTGACATCCACCACCAGAGAGCAATAAAGGCTTACTAAAAAGCCTGCGACCGCCCTTATTCAGGGGGGTCAAAACAGGCTTAGTAGATCAACGTTGGTGTCTTGTTGAAACCGCAATCGATGTCCTGTTGATCGCTCTCCGCATTAACTTCCCCTCAGCAGTAGATGATACCCAGGGAAGATGAGATGGTTCCAGGAAGGACCATATGGCCAGTGTCCAAACGAGGAAAAACCATAAAAAGAGAGAAGGGGACTCCAGTAGTGCAGATAACCAGGAACGTTTTAATAAAAATTAAATTAAAAATAGGAATACATTGCACCAGTTTGTACATAAAGTGCATGTAAATTACAAATAAAGTGCATAAAAAATGACAGATGCACTGCAATACATCAAATATACGTGCACAAGATAAAGTGATGTATGCAGAGAGATGCCTATAGGCACCAGCAGTGAGACTGTCACAACCAGCGAGACAGAAAACTTCACCGCCGTTTAAATTAAAATCGCGCATGCGTGTAGGTGTATATATATGAATCATAGTTGCACGCAAGCATAGGTGGCAGAAGAGAAGGTTAGGCATCTGCGAATCTTGGATGGACAGGACCTTACATAATGGCCATCCTTCCCCAATACAGACACAGGTGATTCTGTTTTGGCGGTACTGGCATTCCTCTGGAGAAAGAGAGGGGTGAGGCATGCCGAGCTGTGCTGAACTTAGCGGACTGGGAACTTGTGGGAACATCCCGGAAGGCTGGAGCCGCCCGGCCGATCTTTCAGCCCTGCATTCTCTCAGATGTCAATCTGGATCCCCAGGTTTATCAATGCTTCCAAGGAACCAGGCACTCCCACACAGGCTAACTCATCTTTTAGAGGTTCAGATAAACCTAGCCAGAATTGGTAACAGAGGGCGGCATCATTCCATTTGATATCCCCGCTCCAGCATCTAAAATCTGTCACATAGTCCTTAGCGGCTCTGCAGCCTTGCTGGAGAACATGTAGGGCCACCTTGGCTGTGGCAGTTTGCAGGGGATCCTCATAAAGTTGATCCATGGTCTCAAAGAACAAAGTCAGACTTGACAGACAGGGGTTTCTCTGTTCCAGCAAATGGTGGGCCCAGGACTGAGGCTCGCCTTACAGAAGGGAAATGACATACCCCAACTTAATAGCCTTGAGAGAAAAGGTCTGGGGCTGTAATGAAAAGTACAATTCACAAGCGTTATGAAAAGTCCTCAACTTGCTGCGATCGCCTGAGAACTTTTCTGGAGTCGGCACCCGGGGTTCAGATGGCAGCATTACTACAGTAGGTGCAGGAGAAAGTTCCACAGATGCAGATGAGATAGAAGCTGATGTGGGAGAAGAAAGTCCATGAATTTGCTACTCAAGTCGACAGTAACCCTCCTGCAGATTCTTGACTGTTTGTGTGAGTGCTGTAAGGTGATGGCACAGCTGATCCACCGGGAAGGTTGCTTGTCCAGGCTCGGACAAGGCTGCTTTGTACTGTCACGTAACTGGTAGTAGAACCGGATTGGACGAGGAATGTCTCCCTTACACCTCTGACTCGGGGCCTCTGATAGTGTGGACAGAAGGCACAGGAGTGCAGAGTGCCAAGTCTTGCAGGTAGCAGGGCGGATATCCTTGGTGGGCTGGTGAAGTCGCCATAAGGTTTTAGCAGGAAGACCGGCAGGTAGGCAGCTGGTGCAGGTGACAACAACAGAGTAGCAAGGTCAGGCTGGCTGGGTCATACACAGCTAGGATAATTGGATGCAGGGTACAGGCAGAAACGTAGTCAGGAGGCAAACCAGGTCTGGAACCGGATCAGTGCAACAGGAGCCAAAGGAGAAGACAGAAGATTGGTCACAGGACAAGCCGAGTTCAGTGCAGATGGAGTTCAAGGGATGGTCAAGACAAGCCGGGTAGATAACAGGGATCAGGATACAGGTTCACAGGTAACAGAATGCACAGAAGCTGAAGACAAAGCAGCACTGGAGTCAGGTACTGGCTGGGTCTAAATTGTCTCACTTGGCGCCAGCGTCAATCATGGGTGCACGCAAGCGTTCGTGCACACTGGGATGTGCAACGGCTTCTGTTTGCATGCCAGTTCGTGCATGCGCACTTCTATGCGCCAATGCCCGATTCCTACAAGCAAAGGGAATGAGTGTTCTTTTGCGCCTCAGAGTTCTTCTAGAGGGACGAACTTGTCTGCTGGCATGTGCATCCAGACATTGCCCCCTCCAATGGCCAGCCTCCGCCTGCCCAACTGGGCTAGTTTCTCTGGATGATTTTGACAGAAGGCTTGGACAAGTCTCTCGGTATGAATATTGCCCCCAGGTTCCCAAGCGTTCTCCTCAGGCCTGTACCCCTTCTATTTGACCAAGTACTGGACCTTGGGACCTTGATTCTGTTTCTTCCTAAAGTCCATGATTGCCTCTACTTCATACTCTTCTTCACCATTTACCATTATAGGCTCAGGGGGACCATCATTCCATTCAGGAAATGGGTCCGGACACGCAGGCTTCAGAAGAGCTATATGGAAAATCGAGTGAATTCTAAAAGAGTCTGGTAGTGCCAACTCGCAGGCCACATTGTTGATCATCTTTTTCACCACGAACGGTCCCACAAATTTAGGACCCATTTTTTTAGACGGGCAGGCTAATTTTAGATTTGTTGTAGCTAACCATACCTGATCATCAGGTTCCAGGATCACATATCCCCATTTCTTCTTGTCAAAAGATTTCTTATAGTCTTTCTGGGCTTTGGCCATGGTCTTTTGCAGCAGTTGGTTGTTAGAACTGAAGAAATTCATTGTGTAATGAACTGCTGGGATTGGACATTTAGGGGCTGTGGTGGTCAGGAATGAAGGGTGAAACCCGTAGTTGGCAAAAAATGGGGATTGCTTGATGGCAGAATGTTCTGAGTTGTTTTATGCAAATTCTGCTAATGGCAATAATGCCACCCAATCATCCTGCAAAAAGGAAGAAAAACAGCGTAAATACTCTTCCAGCATTTGGTTGGTACTTTCAGTTTGACCATTGATCTGTGAGTGGTATGCTAAGGAAAAAGACAACTCTATCTTCAGGGTCTCACACAAGGCTCTCCAAAATCTAGGCGTGAACTGAACCCCGCGGTCAGACACAATATTAACAGGAAGTCCATGCAGTGTCACAATTTCTTTAATAAAGATCTGTGCTGTCTCTGAAGCTGATGATGTACCCTTCATGGGTAAGAAGTGTACCATCTTTGACAAACGGTCCACGACCACAAAGATGGTAGAGTGACCTTCGGAAGGGGGAAGTTCAACGATAAAGTCCATCGAAATCATTTTCCTAGGTCTATCCGGAATTGGCAAAGGTCTCAGCAGACCCCAGGACTTAGTTCTGGTAGTCTTATTTTTAACACAGGTAGGGCAGGTTTCCGTGTACTTCTTACAATCCTCTCTTAAGCAGGGCCACCAAAAGGTACGTTGTAAAAGTTCAGACGTCTTGTGGGTTCCAATATGTCCTGCAAGGGCATGGTCGTAGCAGAGACCCTAGGCAGTAACTCGCACATTTTCAGGTACAAAGCTCCTGTCATTGTGCCATAACAGACCATCCCTTGCTTGTAACATCATTCCAGAAGAAGATGGGATACCAATAGAGGCTTGTTTAATCTGTGACAAGAAATCTTCCTGCAACAAGAGAAAATTCCCAGGAGATAGAATGGTGTTTGGAGGAGCAGGTTCTTCTGACACACCAAATATACAAGACAGAGCATCCGGCTTTGTGCTTTTTGACCCTGGCCTATAGGTGATGTGGAAAACAAATCTTGTAAAAAATAGTGCCCACCTGGCCTGCCATGGTTTCAGACGTCTTGCGGCTCGCAAATATTCCAAGCTCCGGTGATCAGTAAATAATAAGATTGGATGAGCTGCCCCTTCCAGCAAATATCTCCACTCTTCAAGAGCAGCTTTAATCGTCAGGAGCTCTTTGTGTCCCACATCATAATTTTTCTCTGCCGGGGATAATTTGCGTAAAAATAATGCCACAGGTTGCAGTAAGGCCTTGTCCCCTTGACGTTGAGACAGAACTGCCCCCACTGCCGTCTCTGAGGCGTCAACCTCTAAGACAAACTGTAGAGCAGGGTTTGGATGCTGGAGTATAGGTGCAAATGTGAAAAGTCTTTTCAGAGTCTCAATTGCAGACTGTGCTTCTGAAGACCACTGGAATCGCTGGCATTTTCTTGTCAATTGAGTAATGGGGGAAATTATTGCAGAGAATTCCTTGATAAACTTCCTATAGAAATTTGCAAATCCTATAAACCAATGTATCCCCTTCTTGTCTGTGGGAGCTGATCAGTTCAGGATGGCAGAGACCTTCTGGGGATCTATCTTGATGCTGTCTGTGGATAGGATAAGGCCTAGGAACTGGATACTTTGGCACTCAAACTCACATTTTTGGGGTTTTGCATATAGGCCATGCTGTCTGAGTTGGGGCAGGACATTTCTGACATGTTCCCGATGAGCCTCCAAGGAAGTAGAGAATATTGAAATGTCATCTAGATACACGATAACAAATAAGTCTAAATAGTCCCGGAAAACGCCATTAATAAAGTGCTGAAATGTTGCTGGGGTGTTGCAAAGTCCATAAGGCATTACTAAACACTCAAAATGTCCAAATCGGGTACGAAAAGCCGTTTTCCTCTCGTCACCTTCACGAATATGCACCGGGTTGTATGCCCCACATAAGTCCAATTTTGTGAAGATAAGGGCAGAAAGGAGACTCTGAAACAGCTCTGGCACCAAAGGCAGGGAGTAACGGTTTTTAATCATTATTTTATTGAGGTCCCGGTAGTCCAAACATGGGCAAAGGGAATGATCCTTTTTCTCGACTAAGAAAATCCCAGCTTCGGCTGGGGACATGGAGGGACGGATAAAACCCTTACTCAGGCTGTCATCAATGTACTCCTTCAAGGTGGCAAGTTCAGGTTCCATCAAAGGGAAGATTCACCCAAATGGTATTTCAGCCCCAGGGAGGAGCTCGATTGGGCAATCGTATGGCCTATGAGGGGGAAGAGTCTCTGCTCCTTTCTTAATAAACACGTCAGAAAACTCTTAGTAAGGTGCAGGAATAGAAGAGCATAATACAGCATCAGAGTCCGTACATAGCAGAGGAGACAGGTGAGTAGATGGCTTGGAGAAGCAATGATGCTGGCAGTAAAGAGAAAGGAACTTGATTCTTCCCAAGTCCCAATGAATGCAGGGATTGTGTGCCTGGAGCCATGGCATACCCAAAATGATAGGGAACAAGGGTGATGCTATGGCATCCAAATGTAACAGTTTTCTGTGAGTACCAGATATAGTGGCTGGTAATGGAACAGTCTCTTGGGTGACAGGACCAGATTTAATGCATGACCCATCTGCCAGGTGAACCGAAAGTCCATGAGATCTTGGCTGCAGTGGGACCTTATGTTGTAGAGCAAAAGCCAAGTCAATAAAACAGCTGCAGCCCCCAGAATCAACAATAGTGGGTGCTTGGATGACCCCCTCCAGAAGTTGTAGTGTGATCTGAATAGCCAGGTGAGACGACTTGTGAGGCAGTGAGGACTGGTTGGCAGAAGAGAAAGTCAGGCATCTGCGAATCTTGGATGGACAGGACCTTACATAATGGCCACCCTTCCCCAATACAGACATAGGTGATTCTGTTGGCGGTACTGGCGTTCCTCTGGAGAAAGAGAGTGGTGAGGCATGCCGAGCTGTGCTGAACTTAGTGGACTGGGAACTTGTGACAACACCCCTGAAGGCTGGAGCCGCCCAACCGATCTTTCAGCCCTGCATTCTTTCAGACGTCTGTCAATCTGGATCCCCAGGTTTATCAATGCTTCCAAGGAACCAGGCACTCCAACACGGGCTAACTCATCTTTCAGAGGTTCAGATAAACCTAGCTGGAATTGGTAACAGAGAGCGGCATCATTCCATTTGATATCTACGCTCCAACATCTAAAGTCTGTCACATAGTCCTCAGCGGCTCTGCAGCCTTGCTGGAGCACATGTAGGGCCACTTTGGCTGTGGCAGTTTGCAGGGGATCCTCATAAAGTTGAGCCATGGTCTCAAAGAACAAAGTCAGACTTGACAGACAGGGGTTTCTCTGTTCCAGCAAATGGTGAGCCCAGGACTGAGGCTCACCTTGCAGAAGGGAAATGACATACCCCACCTTAGTAGCCTTGAGAGAAAAGGTCTGGGGCTGTAATGAAAAGTACAGTTCACAAGCATTATGAAATGTCCTGAACTTGCTGCGATCGCCTGAGAACTTTTCTGGAGTCGGCACCCGGGGTTCAGATGGCAGCATTACTACAGTAGGTACAGGAGAAAGTTCCACAGATGCAGATGAGGCGGAAGCTGACGTGGGAGAAGAAAGTCAATGAATTTGCTCCTCAAGCCAACTGTAATCCTCCTGCAGATTCTTGACTGTTTGTGTGAGTGTTGTAAGGTGATTGCACAGCTGATCCAGCAGGAAGGTTGCCCATCGAGGCTTGGACATGGCGGCTTTGTACTATCATGTACCTGGTAGTAGAGCCGGATTGGATGAGGAAAGCCTCCCTTACACCTCTGACTCGGGGCCTCTGAGAGTGTGGACAGAAGGCGCAGGAGTGCAGAGTCGCACGAGTGCCAAGAAGTCTTGCAGGCAGCAGGGCGGATATCCTTGGTGGGCTGGTGAAGTTGCCATAAGGTTTTAGCAGGAAGACCGGCAGGTAGGCAGCTGGTGCAGGTGACAACAACAGAGTAGCAAGGTCAGGCAGGCTGGGTCATACACAGCTAGGATAATCAGATGCAGGGTACAGGCAGAAACGTAGTCAGGAGGCAAACCAGGTCTGGAACCGAATCAGTGCAACAGGAGCCAAAGGAGAAGACAGAAGATTGGTCACAGGACAAGCCGAGGTCAGTGCAGATGGAGTTCAAGGGATGGTCAAGACAAGCCGGGTAGATAACAGGGATCAGGATACACTTTCACAGGTAACAGAATGCACAGAAGCTGAAGACAAAGCAGCACTGGAGTCAGGTACTGGCTGGGTCTAAATTGTCTCACTTGGCGCCAGCGTCAATCATGGGTGCACGCAAGCGTCAGTGCGCACTGGGATGCGCGACGGCTTCTGTTTGCATGCCAGTTTGTGCATGCGCACTTCTATGTGCCAATGCCCGATTCCTACAAGCAAAGGGAATGAGTGTTCTTTTGCGCCTCAGAATTCTTCTAGGGGGATGAACTTGTCTGCTGGCATGTGCATCCTGACATTGCCCCCCTCCAATGGGCAGCCTCCGCCTGCCCAACTGGGCTAGTTTCTCTTTAAGATTTTGACAGAAGGCTTGGACAAGTCTCTCGGAATGAATATTGCCCCCAGGTTCCCAAGAGTTCTCCTCAGGCCTGTACCCCTTCTATTTGACCAAGTACTGGACCTGATTCTGTTTCTTCCTACAGTCCATGATTGCCTCTACTTCATACTCTTTTTCACCATTTAACATTATAGGCTCAGGGAGACCATTCAGGAAATGTGTCCGGACACGCAGGCTTCAGAAGAGCTATATGGAAAATCGGCTGAATTCTAAAAGAGTCTGGTAGTGCCAACTCACAGGCCATGTTGTTGATCCCCTTTTTCACCACTAACGGTCCCACAAATTTAGGACCCAATTTTTTAGATGGGCAGGCTAATTTTAGATTAGTTGTAGCTAACCATACCTGATCATCAGGTTCCAGGATCAAATCTCCCCATTTCTTCTTGTCAAAAGATTTCTTATAGTCTTCCTGGGCTTTGGCCATGGTCTTTTGCACCAGTTAATTGTTAGAACTGAAGAAATTCATTGTGTCTTGAACTGCTGGGATTGGACATTCAGGGGCTGTGGTGGTCAGGAATGAAGGCTGAAACTCGTAGTTGGCAAAAAACGGGGATTGCTTGATGGCAGAATGTTCTGAGTTGTTTTATGCGAATTCTGCTAATGGCAATAGTGCCACCCAATCATCCTGCGAAAAGGAAGAAAAACAGCGTAAATACTCTTCCAGCGTTTGGTTGGTCCTTTCAGTTTGATCATTGGTCTGTGGGTGGTATGCTGAGGAAAAAGACAACTCTATTTTTAGGGTCTCACACAAGGCTCTCCAAAATCTAGACATGAACTGAACCCCGTGGTCAGACACATTATTAACAGGAAGTCAGTGCAGTGTCACAATTTCTTTAATAAAGATCTGAGCTGTCTCTGAAGCTGATGGTGTACCCTTCATGGGTAAGAAGTGTGCCATCTTTCACAAACGGTCCACGACCACAAAGATGGTAGAGTGACCTTCGGAAGGGGGAAGTTCAACGATAAAGTCCATCAAAATCATTTTCCTAGGTCTATCCGGAATTGGCAAAGGTCTCAGCAGACCCCAGGACTTAGTCCTGGTAGTCTTATTTTTAACACAGGTAGGGCAGGTTTCTATGTACTTCTTGAAGGGAAATTTAGCTTAACCACCTCCATCTTATAATTTAGTTTCCATTTTGTGTTTTTCCCTGTACTCTATTTTCACATATTACTAGGAGTGTAATGTAATCTAGTTTCGTTTCTCACATCCCTGTTATCTTTTGTGTTTCGTTTCCTGTAAAGCACGTGATATCTTAAAATTAATTAGTTTCACTTTTGTCATAAATTGTTTCTGTATTTTATTGGATAATTTGTATGACGCGGTCAAGGGGCTGTAATTTCTGAAAGCCCCCTTTAAATATTGACACCAAAGAATAAAGATTAGATTTGCTCGGCGAGACTTTTAGAGTTTTTTATCATTGTCTCAATGGGCTAATTTCACAGGCCTGTGGGGATTGTAAGGTACATCTTATGCAGACTTATCAAGGGTCTAAAAATATCCCTAGACAATCTACATTTCCCAACAGAAATGGGAGCTCGTTCCGGGATTGATTATAATGGGTCCGGTGATTTTGATTTATATTTATTTTTCTCTTGCCGTGATTTATTTAGAGATCGATTCCTTTTAAGGGACCTGTAATTAGTTTTTTTAGACCTCGATAGATAAGCCTTGGGTGGGCTTTAAGAAACTGTTCTGAGAAACAGTAAGATAAGCCCTGGGTGGGCAGAAAATTGCTCTGAGAAGCAATAAAAAAAACCCTGGGTGGGTTTTAAGGACTTTAAGGAGAAGTCCATAGAAAAAGACTGCAGCCGACTGTTTTGGGTAAACAGTGAATAAGCTCCGGTAGAGCTTAATGAGTTATACAGTACTGTAATTATAAGAAAAAGTCTTATCTTTCTGTTGCGTAGCTAGCTGTCATCTGTGTAATGTTTGTCTGTGTGGAATTTGTCGGGTGTCATAAGGTAAGATGACACCTTTTCCACTGCACTGTTTATTTTTTAATGATTTATATATGAATGCTTTGACTCTAAAGTTTAAGATATAACTTGTATCGTATTGTAATTGGAAGAATGATTCTGGTATTGTTTCAGTGAGTAAAAATATTTTTCTTTTCCTTGCAGTAATCAGACGTTCAGTGTTATTTTAGAGAAAGAACTAAAAAGAGAACTAAAATATTGGGTGGTCTGACAGAACTAAGTCTTATACCAGAATTATTGTTTTAAGGTTTATTGGTGTTTAGTTTCTGCTGATTTATCTGTATAGAGTTGAATAAGAATTTTAGAGTTTATAAGGAACCCTGGATTGGTGAGTATCCAGGTTAATTTCTTCTTATGTACTAACAAATGTTTCTAAGGTGTTTCGATTGTATTATTGGTTTGTTATTCTGTTATACTGGTCCTCGGACATATCTTGTAGCCAGTGTCCCAGGAGGGTATTCTAAACTAGGTAAGGGACCCTTATTTAGAGAAGGTAAACCAAGGGTTCAAGCTTTAAGGTTTAATTTACATAACAAATTTGTGTTTTAAGAAGGGTTGACAGTGAAGGGAGTAATGTCACTTATTCAAAGAGCAGGGGAGACTTATCAAGTCTGTCCCGGGTCATTTGAAGTATTGTGACATTAGGGACGTTTTTACCAATTAAAATATGAGTAGAGCGTTAATAACACTTTATTAAGGTAATACATAAATTTGTGAGGCTAACTTTTAATTAAAACATGTTATTTGAATAATTCTTTTTGCTACTGACATTTTTTGCGAAGGGAAGTCAGGTGCAAAATTTGGACATTTGGCTTTTTGCCAACAGGGTTCAAGTGCTAATATCTCACTTACTGTAATAGATAGTGGGGAATTGTTTGCGGCATTAGTGCTATCGCAATTGAAGGCACTGTTTGAACCTGTTGGCACTCAGCCAAAAATTTGAAATGTAAATAAAAATTGTTTGGTTATAAACATAGGAAAAGTAATAACATACAAAGTTTGTTTATGATAAGGGGAACCTCTAGCCATAAGGAGGGCTTATTGGCATTTTGCAGAAAAAAAAAAAAAAAGAGAGAGACTTAGTACCTACAAGAATTTAGAATGTTTAGAAAGAAAAATAAAGATGAAAATAAAAATGCATGCTGTGGAGATCCCCCGGCTGGACCGAGGCTCCCAGAGTTTAGCAGAGTCATAGGATATTAAATTTACTCTCTATGCTTGTACTGTGTTCCCCGCCTCCTCCCCCTTACATTCCAGAACCAGATAAAGACCTCATCACATAAATACACACAGCAACAATTTTTTTTTTCTTAACAGCTTGCAAGCAAAAGTTAGCAGAATCTGTGTTAGAATTCTGAAGAAAAAAAAAAAAAATTATAGACGTTTGGACACAAGAGGCAGGATTTGTTCAGTATAACATGCACAGTCTCTTAAAACAGACATACCTCAGCAACCTTGGCCTTAAACATGTACTTATAGTAAGACAGCAAATATCAGAAGCTGACAGAGAAGGATGCTGCAGGATGTTTTGACATTCCTAAACAAACACCAGTGCAGACACATTATCAAAATGATTTCTCAGGAAATCAAAAGGGGAAACTTTTATACAAAGAGGGAGGGGGCAAGGACAAAGAGGGAGTTACATACAGAGAAAAAGAGGATTTCTTGGAGAAAGGAATCTTAAGGGAAATTGTATCGCCCTACAATACTCCCATGAACCTGGTAAAGAAGGCAAATGGTGACTATAGGTTTGTACAAGACCTAAGGGCCATCAATAGCCTAGTGGTACCGATTGCCCCAATAGTGCCTGATGTGCCATCAATACTTACCACCATACCACACGATGCAGAGTATTTTGCTGTGATTGATTTAAAGAATTTTCTTTTTCTCTGTTCCTGTAGACGAGGAGACATGGCCACTCTTTGTTTTTACTGTGTTGATTGACCAACACAGTCGTCAGTTTAACTGGTGTACAATGCCGCAGAGTTACATAGACTCACCTGTGGTCTATTCTATAGTACTCCAAACCACCCTCGGGACTTGGACTGCCCCTCATGGTTCTGTACTGTTGCAGTATGTTAATGATCTTTTGATTTGTAGTTCTTCAGAGGAGGACTGCCGAGCTGATAGCCTATCCTTATTGAAATGGTTACATGTATGTGGTCACAAAGTGTCTAAGAAAAAGTTACAATGGTGTAAACAGGAGGTTGAGTACCTAGGGTTTGTGCTGTCTCCGGGAGTTAGGAAAGTCAGTCAAAAAAAAAAAAGAGAGCTGTCGCTCTTGTGGGTTTGCCCCGCCCACTTACCAAGAAAGACATGCTTACCTTTCTTGGAATGATTGGTTGCTGCCGCCAATGAATACCTGACTGTTCTTTCTATGACAATATATTGAGACAAGCAACCCGCTCTGAAATGTCTGATACTGTAAAATGGTCTGATGAAATGTTAAATGTTTTTGCTATGTTGAAATGTGCAATGGTTACCAGCCCGAGCCTCGGCCTCCCTGAAATATGGCAAAATGTATAACTTGTTTGCCAGGGAAAATTGCAGAACCATGGCGGGAGTACTGGCCCAGGAACATGGTGGGAGACTGCGCCCTGTAGTTTTTATTTTTTTCTCTCAAAGATGGTCCCGGTGCAGGTTCAGGGCATGCCCGTGTGTCTCAGAACTCTAGCGTTCTGTGTAGTGGTGGTTGAGATGGCCATTTATTTCACTCTGGGACACGACACCACACTTCACACCACCCACAATGTGTCAATCCTGTTGAAAAATGTACATACACAGCACATGTCTGCTCAGAGGTTGAGCGGATATGAGGTGATTTTGCTGTCCAATCCAAAATTGCACATCAAATATGCTTCTCCCACTGCAGGCCCAGCGCCAATTTTAAACGCCCTTTTAGGATTAAAAGGAGAACAAGATGAGGTCATGCCACAACATGACTGCATTGACCTCATTCACCAAGACACATCACCCAGGTCTGATTTGTCTTCCACAGCACTACCAGATACGCAGAATGTTTTTGTGGATGGTTCTTGCTCTAGGCCAAATGATCACACATACCATGCAGGGTATGCAGTTGTGCAGCTTCCAGATGTTATACTTGAGGCCAAGCCTATCTCATGTCAATCAGCACAGGCTGCTTAATTGCACTCACTAGAGCATGCCAGCTCTTTGAAGGTCAAGATGTAAACATTTACACTGACTCGAAGTATGGGTACGACGTGGTACACGACTTCGGTGTGATATGAAGTAGGCGTGGCTTTGTGGCAGCAGATGGAAAGAACATTTCACATTCTTCTTTGGTAATGTTATTGCTAAAAGCTATCCAGCTACCTAAAACACTGGCTATAGTACATTGCAGAGCACATACAGGCCAACAGACAGAGATAGCCAGGGGAAATGCTCTGGCTGACTTTGCTGCTAAACAAGCTGCTATCTCACAGACATCCAAATGGCCATGCTGATATCTGACATATCCCCATTTGAACAGTCACTTGCAGATCTCCAGGATTATGCATCAAATTATGAGTTAAGGGACTGGGATAAAAAGGGTGTGCAGAAAGATCCAAAAACTGGACTTCTCTGCAAAGAGGAGAAACCATGTATACCAGCGGCAAGTGCATCACTCTTTATTTTACAGTACCACAGAATAGGCCACGCAGGTATACAGGTCACGGCTGATCTGCTGATCTTCTGAGTAGAGGGTCGAACTTTTCGTGACCACAAAAGAAGATGCACAAAGAGTAGTGAGGATCCTCACTCAGGAAATCATTCCTCGATGGGGATGCCCACTTCTGATAAACTCAGACAATGGCCCAGCTTTCATGGCCAGGGTCTGCCAGGACTTGGTAAAAACTCTCAAGATAGAATGGAAGTTCCACATTCCCTACCAACCTCAAAGCTCAGGGACAGTAGAAAGAATGAACAGGACAAAAGGAAGACAAGAAAGGGCACAGGAGGAACCTTTGCTAACTGGAAAAAGGTCCTCCCAGCAGCCCTGGCAGAAATAAGAATGACCCCTTCCAAAACAACAGGGTATTCACCTTTTGAATTTTTGATGGGTAGACCTTTCCCCACCCCATGGGCCAGATCACCTTTAATGGTAGAAAAGGGAGATTTAGACTTAATACAGGAAGAATATGTAAGAAAACTGGTTGAAACATTGGATACAGTCGAAAGAAATGTTGCTCGCACCTCTCCTTTTTTTTTACAGGAAGCTACTCACCCCTTCAAGGTGGGAGACACCGTGGTGGTCCAACAGCTGAACAGAAATAAGAAGCAAGAGTATCCCTTTGGACCACTTACCACAGTGGTTGCAGTGACCAGAACAGCCATCCTAGTGGAAAACTGCCAGTCCTGGATTCATGCCAGCCGAGTAGAAAAGGTTGCCCAAAGCCCCAGGA
Source organism: Lithobates clamitans (assembly GCA_037952925.1). Lineage (NCBI taxonomy): Eukaryota > Metazoa > Chordata > Amphibia > Anura > Ranidae > Lithobates > Lithobates clamitans. The sequence continues at coordinate 47,496 of JBBGZY010002235.1, forward strand.
GTAGGAAGGAGACCTTGGATAAAGGAGGCCCTCAAGCAGAAGTCCAAGCAGACGAAAGAGGAGTTCCTGGGAAAGCAGGTCCGGCCAGAAAAGATGACCTCGCTTATTTCACCACAGACTTCTGGCAAGGCATTTTGCCTCCTGATCTCTCTGATAGTGTTCCTGCCCACCTGGATCATCATTAACTGTATCTACCACCCTGAAGATTTGGGTGCAATTAAAAGTATCTGTGGGAACACACACACACAAGAACATTACAGTGACACAAGCTAGAACAAAGAGAGAGATTGGGGATAGTTTTACTTATAAGATGCTTTTGCTAAAATTGAAGTATGCTTATGCTTAAAAAAATCAGGGTATGAAGAATGTTGGATATGTAGCAAATTACATCCTAGTACTGCCCGAATTCCCTTTTGGCTGTACCTTTAAATATCTCCTCCTTCCTCAACGAGACTCTTCCTGTCTTCTTAACTAACATATCCACTCTGTACATAAATAACACTGTTACCTTTCCAATAGCAGGTAAAAGTCATTCCCCGATTGGTGTTTTAATTTAGGGAATGAGACACAGGCTAACTCCTCCATTTGTAGTAGGTCAATATTTAACATTTCCATGTGCAAATCTAGAGGCCAGTATACACCCCAGTTACCCCCTCAAACCCCGCGACAAAAGGGAATTGTTCTATAAACAAGATATTGCCTGGGCATGGTTTCCTTCTTGGACAGGATGGGGTATAGACATGATGAAAAGGTTGAACAATTATTCAAGTATATTGGATGAGATAATGGAGAGGAATTCAGATGACATTGCTATGTTAAACATAGAAAATAGAGCAATTAGAAAACAGCTAGAACTACATGAGTTAGCTATAGAAAGCATGAGTGCAGCTCTCACAGGTTTATATGAAATGACTAAGGACTACGAATGCTGTACTTGGATCTCTAACACAAGTGCTAAGGTGCCTGACTACTATGATATTATTGCACAACACCGAAAAGAAGTAGGCCAGCTCCAGCTTGAAGCTAGGGACATTGCCAAAACATGGAGTCCATTTGACAATGCAGGATTTGGGCTTGGAGGTATATTTTCATGGTTAAAAGACATTGTCCTTGTCATTATTATGGTATTTATCCTTGCTCTGATTCTTTACCTCTGCTTTAAGTGTTGTATTTGCATAATTGCACACATTCAATCTCCTAATAATAAGGTTCTATCCTACATGACATACATGAAGCATTATCAGGCAATCTATGCAACAATCCCAAAGAAGTACTACAACACTAGATATAATGTAGAGATCATCTTATATGATCTAAGAGGGGATTGAAGGGAAATTTAGCTTAACCACCTCCATCTTATAATTTAGTTTCCATTTTGTGTTTTTCCCTGTACTCTATTTTCACATATTACTAGGAGTGTAATGTAATCTAGTTTCGTTTCTCACATCCCTGTTATCTTTTGTGTTTCGTTTCCTGTAAAGCACGTGATATCTTAAAATTAATTAGTTTCACTTTTGTCATAAATTGTTTCTGTATTTTATTGGATAATTTGTATGACGCGGTCAAGGGGCGGTAATTTCTGAAAGCCCCCTTTAAATATTGACACCAAAGAATAAAGATTAGATTTGCTCGGCGAGACTTTTAGAGTTTTTTATCATTGTCTCAATGGGCTAATCTCACAGGCCTGTGGGGATTGTAAGGTACATCTTATGCAGACTTATCGAGGGTCTAAAAATATCCCTAGACAATCTACATTTCCCAACACTTCTTACAATCCTCTCTTAAGCAGGGCCACCAAAAGGTACGTTGTAAAAGTTCAGACGTCTTGTGGGTTCCAAAATGTCCTGCAAGGGCATGATCGTGGCAGAGACCCAAGGCGGCAACTCGCACATTTTCAGGTACAAAGCTCTTGTCATTGTGCCATAACAGACCATCCCTTGCTTGTAACATCATTCCAGAAGAAGATGGGATACCAATAGAGGCTTGTTTAATCTGTGACAAGAAATCTTCCTGCAACAAGAGAAAATTCCCAGGAGATAGAATGGTGTCTGGAGGAGCTGGTTCTTCTGGCACACCAAACATACGGGACAGAGCATCCGGCTTTGTGCTTTTTGACCCTCGCTAGGGATGAGCTTGAAGTTTGAGTCAAACTCAGGTTCGACTCGAACATCGGCTGTTTGCCAGTTCGCCGAACAGCGAACAATTTGGGGTGTTCGCGGCAAATTCGAAAGCCGCGGAACACCCTTTAAAAGTCTATGGGAGAAATCAAAAGTGCTAATTTTAAAGGCTTATATGCATGGTATTGTCATAAAAAGTGTTTGGGGACCTGGGTCCTGCCCCAGGGGACATGGATCAATGCAAAAAAAAGTTTTAAAAACGGTTGTTTTTCCGGGAGCAGTGATTTTAATAATGCTTAAAGTCAAACAATAAAAGTGTAATATTCCTTTAAATTTCATACCTGGGGGGTGTCTATAGTATGCCTGTAAAGGGGCGCATGTTTCCCGTGTTTAGAACTGTCTGAAAGCAAAATGACATTTCATTTACTCTCGGCTATTAATGAATTGCCGATCCGACAATACACATAAAAATTCATGCAGCCCGAGAAAGAAGATGAAGTGAAGAAGGCACCGCTGAGGAAGATGCCGGGTGAGAAGACCGGATGAAGAACCAGAAGAACCAGAAGAGCCAGAAGAACCAGAAGAAGAAGAAGATGGAGGAAGAAACCGAAGGAAGATAGAAGATAGAAGAGAGATGAGCCAAACACCCCCCTGTTTGGTTCGCACCATAAAACACGCGCAAACCGCGAACACCGTTAAAATCTATGGCACACGAACATGAATAATCAAGAGCGCTAATTTTAAAGGCTTATATGCAAGTTATTGTCATAAAAATTGTTTGGGGACCTGGGTCCTGCCCCAGGGGACATGGATCATTGCAAAAAAAGCTTTGAAAACGGCCATCTTTTTGGGAGCAGTGATTTTAATAATGCTTAAAGTCAAACAATAAAAGTGTAATATACCTTTAAATTTCATACCTGGGGGTGTATATAGTCTGACAGCAAAATTACATTTCAAAGGAAAAAAGTCATTTAAAACTACTCGCGACTATTAATGAATTGCCGGTCCGACAATACACATAAAAGTTCATTGATAAAAATGGCATGGGAATTTCCCACAGGGAAACCCCGAACCAAAATTTTAAAAAAAAAATAACGTGGGGGGTCCCCCTAAATTCAATACCAGGCCCTTCAGGTCTGGTATGGATATTAAGGGGCACCCCGGCCAAAATTTTAAAAAAAATGGTGTGGGGTCCCCCTCAAAATCTATACCAGACCCCTGTGGCACTCCCCATGATGTCAGAGGGGGGCAGGATCACCCGCCCTCCGTTATTTAAGAACCGTCAGAAGAGGAGAAGCATCACACAGCCGGAGCCTCCCATCCAATCGTGGATGCGGAGCAGCCCGAGAAAAGAAGATGAACTGAAGAAGGCACTGCTGAGGAAGATGCCGGATGAGAAGACTGGATGAAGAACCAGAAGAACCAGAAGAGCCAGAAGAACCAGAAGAAGAAGAAGATGGAGGAAGAAACCGAAGGAAGATAGAAGATAGAAGAAAGAAGATAGAAGAAAGAAGAAGCATTTAAATAAAGGAATTGTCAAAAACTGTCTCTTGTCATTTTTTACATTTTTGACAGGTTTTTTGTGAAATGGTAGGGGTACTTTTATACCCCCTTACCATTTCACACAGGGGGGAGGGCTGGGATCTGGGGGTCCCCTTGTTATAGGGGGCTTCCAGATTCTGATAAGCCCCCCACCCGCAGACCCCCACAACCACCGGGCAAGAGTTGTGGGGATGAGGCCCTTGTCCCCATCAACATAGGGACAAGGTGTTTTGAGGGGCTACCCCAAAGCACCCTCCCAATGTTGAGTGCATGTGGCCTGGTACGGTTCAGGAGGGGGGGTGCTCTCTCGTCCCACCCTCTTTTCCTGCGGCCTGCCAGGTTGCGTGCTCAGATAAGGGTCTGGTATGGATTTTTGGGGGTACCCCACGCCATTTTTTTTTCTAATTTTGGCGGAGGGTTCCCCTTAAAAACCATACCAGACCTGAAGGGTCTGGTATAGATTTTGAGGGGGACCCCACGCTATTTTTTTTATTTTGGCCGGGGTTCCCCTTAATATCCATACCAGACCTGAAGGGCCTGTTATGGAATTTAAGGGGACCCCCACGTCATTTTTTTTTTTTTAATTTTGGTTCGGGGTTTCCCTGTGGGAAATTCCCATGCCATTTTTATCAATGAACTTTTATGTGTATTGTCGGACCGGCAATTCATTAATAGTCGCGAGTAGTTTTAAATGACTTTTTTCCTTTGAAATGTCATTTTGCTGTCAGACTATATACACCCCCAGGTATGAAATTTAAAGGAATATTACACTTTTATTGTTTGACTTTAAGTATTATTAAAATCACTGCTCCCGAAAAAGATGGCCGTTTTCAAAACTTTTTTTGCATTGATCCATGTCCCCTGGGGCAGGACTCAGGTCCCCAAACAATTTTTATGACAATAACTTACATAGTTACATAGTTACATAGTAGGTGAGGTTGAAAAAAGACACAAGTCCATCAAGTCCAACCTATGTGTGTGATTATGTGTCAGTATTACATTGTATATCCCTGTATATTGCGGTCATTCAGGTGATTATCTAATAGTTTCTTGAAGCTATCAATGCTCCCCGCTGAGACCACCGCCTGTGGAAGGGAATTCCACATCCTTGCCACTCTTACAGTAAAGAACCCTCTACGTAGTTTAAGGATAAACCTCTTTTCTTCTAATTGTAATGAGTGGCCACGAGTCTTATTAAACTCTCTTCTGCGAAAAAGTTTTATCCCTATTGTGGGGTCACCAGTACAGTATTTGTAAATTGAAATCATATCCCCTCTCAAGCGTCTCTTCTCCAGAGAGAATAAGTTCAGCGCTCGCAACCTTTCCTCATAACTAAGATCCTCCAGACCCTTTATTAGCTTTGTTGCCCTTCTTTGTACTCGCTCCATTTCCAGTACGTCCCTCTTGAGGACTGGTGCCCAGAACTGGACAGCATACTCCAGGTGCGGGCGGACCAGAGTCTTGTATCTCTGCAGTTGATCCCCCTTTTAATGCATGCCAATATTCTGTTTGCTTTATTAGCAGCAGCTTGGCATTGCATGCCATTGCTGAGCCTATCATCCACTAGGACCCCCAGGTCCTTTTCCATCCTAGATTCCCCCAGAGGTTCTCCCCCCAGTGTATAGATTGCATTCATATTTTTGCCACCCAAATGCATTATTTTACATTTTTCTACATTGAACCTCATTTGCCATGTAGTCGCCCACCCCATTAATTTGTTCAGGTCTTTTTGCAAGATTTCCACATCCTGCGGAGAAGTTATTGCCCTGCTTAGCTTAGTATCGTCTGCAAATACAGAGATTGAACTGTTTATCCCATCCTCCAGATTGTTTATGAACAAATTAAATAGGATTGGTCCCAGCACAGAACCCTGGGGAACCCCACTACCCACCCCTGACCATTCTGAGTACTCCCCATTTATCACCACCCTCTGAACACGCCCTTGTAGCCAGTTTTCAATCCATGTACTCACCCTATGGTCCATGCCAACGCACCTTATTTTGTACAGTAAACGTTTATGGGGAACTGTGTCAAATGCTTTTGCAAAATCCAGATACACCACGTCTACGGGCCTTCCTTTATCTAAATGGCAACTCACCTCCTCATAGAAGGTTAATAGATTGGTTTGACAAGAACGATTCTTCATGAATCCATGCTGATTACTGCTAATGATATCATTCTTATTACTAAAATCTTGTATATAGTCCCTTATCATCCCCTCCAAGAGTTTACATACTATTGATGTTAGGCTAACTGGTCTGTAATTCCCAGGGATGTTTTTTGGGCCCTTTTTAAATATTGGTGCTACATTGGCTTTTCTCCAATCAGCTGGTACCATTCCAGTCAATAGACTGTCTTGCATATAAGCCTTTAAAATTAGCACTCTTGATTATTCATGTTCGTGTTCCATAGATTTTAACGGTGTTCGCGAGTTTGAACAAATTTTTTGCCTGTTCGCATTTTATGGTGTGAACCGAACAGGGGGGTGTTCGGCTCATCTCTAACCCTCGCCTATAGGTGATGTGGAAAACAAATCTTGTAAAAAATAGTGCCCACCTGGCCTGCCATGGTTTCAGATGTCTTGCGGCTTGCAAATATTCCAAGCTCTGGTGATCAGTATATAATAAGATTGGATGAGCTGCCCCTTCCAGCAAATATCTCCACTCAAGATCAGCTTTAATCGTCAGGAGCTCTCGGTGTGCCACATCATAATTTTTCTCTGCCGGGGACAACTTGCGTGAAAATAATACCACAGGTTGTAGTAAGGCCTTGGCCCCTTGACGTTGAGACAGAACTGCCCCCACTGCCGTCTCTGAGGTGTCTACCTCTAAGACAAACGGTAGAGCAGGGTCTGGATGCCGGAGTATAGGTGCAAATGTGAAAAGTCCTTTCAGAGTCTCATTTGCAGACTGTGCTTCTGAAGACCACTGGAATCGATGGCATTGTCTTGTCAATTGAGTGATGGGGAAACTATTGCAGAGAATTCCTTGATAAACTTCCTATAGAAGTTTGCAAATCCTATAAATCATTGTATCCCCTTCTTGTCTGTGGAGGCTGGCCAGTTCAGGATGGCAGAGACCTTCTGGGGATCCATCTTGATGCTGTCTGTGGATAGGATAAGGCCCAGGAACTGGATACTTTGGCACTCAAACTCACATTTTTTAGGTTTTGCATATAGGCTGTGCTGTCTGAGTCGGGACAGGACATTTCTGACATGTTCCCGATGAGCCTCCAAGGAAGTAGAGAATATTAAAATGTCATCTAGATATACGATAACAAATAAGTCTAAATAGTCCAGGAAAACATCATTAATAAAGTGCTGAAATGTTGAGGGGGTTGCAAAGTCTGAAAGGCATTACTAAACACTCGAAATGTCCAAATCGGGTACGAAAAGCCGTTTTCCACTCATCACCTTCACGAATACGCACCAAGTTGTATGCCCCACGTAAGTCCAATTTTGTGAAGATGAAGGCAAAAAGGAGACTCTGAAACAACTCTGGCACCAAAGGCAGGGAGTAACGGTTTTTAATCGTTATTTTATTGAGGTCCCGGTAGTCCACACATGGGCAAAGGGAAGGATCCTTTTTCTCGACTAAGAAAATCCCAGCTCCAGCTAGGTACCTGGAGGATAGATAAAACCCTTTCTGAGGATGTCATCAATGTACTCCTTCAAGGTGGCAAGTTCAGGTTCCGACAAAGGGAAGATTCGCCCAAATGGTATTTTGGCCTCAGAGAGGAGCTCGATTGGGCAATCGTATGGCCTATGAGGGTGAAGAGTCTCTGCTCCTTTCTTACTAAACACGTCAGAAAAGTCTTGGTAAGGTGCAGGAATAGAAGAACATAAGTCAGCATCAGAGTCCATACATAGCAGAGGAGACAGGTGAGTAGATGGCTTGGAGAAGCAATGTTGCTTGCAGTAAAGAGAAAGCAACTTGATTCTTCCCGAGTCCCAATGAATGCAGGGATTGTGCACCTGGAGCCATGGCATACCCAAAATGATAGGGAACAAGGGTGATGCTATGGCATCCAAATGTAACAGTTTTCTGTGAGTACCAGATATGGTGGCCGGTAATGGAACAGTCTCTTGGGTGACAGGACCAGATTTAATGCGTGACCCATCTGCCAGGTGAACCGAAAGTCCATGAGATCTTGGCTGCAGTGGGACCTTATGTTGTAGCCAAGTCAATAAAACAGCTGCAGGCACCAGAATCAACAATAGTGGGTGCTTAGATGACCCCCTCCGGAAGTTGTAGTGTGATCCGAATAGCCAGGTGAGTCGACTTGTGAGGCAGCGAGGACTGGTTGGCAGAAGAGAAAGTCAGGCATCTGCGAATCTTGGATGGACAGGACCTTTGCATAATGGCCACCCTTCCCCCAATACAGACACAGGTGATTCTGTTGGCGGTACTGGCGTTCATCTGGAGAAAGAGAGGGGTGAGGCATGCTGAGCTGTGCTGAACTTAGTGAACTGGGAACTTGTGGCAACATCCCTGAAGGCTGGAGCCGCCCGGCCGATCTTTTAGCCCTGCATTCTCTCAGATGTCTGTCAATCTGGATTACCAGGTTTATCAATGCTTCCAAGGAACCAGGCACTTCTACACGGGCTTACTCATCTTTTACTCATCTTTTAGAGGTTCAGATAAACCTAGCCGGAATTGGTAACAGAGGGCGGCATCATTCCATTTGATATCCCCGCTCCAGCATCTAAAGTCTGTCACAAAGTCCTCAGCGGCTCTGCAGCCTTGCTGGAGAACATGTAGGGCCACCTTGGCTGTGGCAGTTTGCAGGGGATCCTCATAAAGTTGATCCATGGTCTCAAAGAACAAAGTCAGACTTGACAGACAGGGGTTTCTCTGTTCCAGCAAATGGTGGGCCCAGGACTGAGGCTCGTCTTACAGAAGGGAAATGACATACCCCAACTTAATAGCCTCAAGAGAAAAGGTCTGGGGCTGTAATGAAAAGTACAGTTCACAAGCGTTATGAAAAGTCCTCAACTTGCTGCGATCGCCTGAGAACTTTTCTGGAGTCGGCACCCGGGGTTCAGATGGCAGCATTACTACAGTAGGTGCAGGAGAAAGTTCCACAGATGCAGATGAGGTAGAAGCTGATGTGGGAGAAGAAAGTCCATGAATTTGCTACTCAAGTCGACAGTAACCCTCCTGCAGATTCTTGACTGTTTGTGTGAGTGCTGTAAGGTGATGGCACAGCTGATCCACCGGGAAGGTTGCTTGTCCAGGCTCGGACAAGGCTGCTTTGTACTGTCACGTAACTGGTAGTAGAACCGGATTGGACGAGGAATGTCTCCCTTACACCTCTGACTCGGGGCCTCTGATAGTGTGGACAGAAGGCACAGGAGTGCAGAGTCGCTTGAGTGCCAAGTCTTGCAGGTAGCAGGGCGGATATCATTGGTGGGCTGGTGAAGTCGCCATAAGGTTTTAGCAGGAAGACCGGCAGGTAGGCAGCTGGTGCAGGTGACAACAACAGAGTAGCAAGGTCAGGCAGGCTGGGTCATACACAGCTAGGATAATCAGATGCAGGGTACAGGCAGAAACATTGTCAGGAGGCAAACCAGGTCTGGAACTGGATCAGTACAACAGGAGCCAAAGGAGCAGACAGAAGATTGGTCACAGGACAAGCCGAGGTTAGTGCAGGTGGAGTTGAAGGGATGGTCAAGACAAGCCGGGTAGATAACAGAGATCAGGATACAGGTTCACAGGTAGCAGGATGCACAGAAGCTGAAGACAAAGCAGCACTGGAGTCAGGTACTGGCTGGGTCTAAATAGTCTCACTTGGCACCAGCATCCATTACGGGTACGCGCAAGCATTGGCGCGCACGGGGATGCATGGCGGTACTGTTTGTGCGCCAGTTCGTGCATGCTCACTTCTATGTGCCTACGAGCAAAGGGAATAAGTGTTCTTTTGCGCCTCAGAGTTCTTCCAGGGGGACGAACTTGTCTGCTGGCATGACAACAACCCTACAATACCTCGCTCAACACAAGGCTCAAGGGAGATCGAGGATAGATGGGCCGAAGTTCAGGGTTAGGTTGGAGGCTCACGCCCCTCTTGTCCCTGCCTAATCTACCCTCTCATCCCACAACCCTACCTCCTTCCCATCTTCACACCCCTTTTCTCAAAACACATCCCTCCTTATCCCCTTACATTCCTCTTATCTATACAACCAACAGATCTAACCAAGACTGCCAGCAAGACTGTCAGCCTTGGGAACACCCCTGATCACAAATAACCCTCACCATCTGATACCTCTCTCACAGAAAACTTAACTACCATACCACCTTGCAGAATCACAAATAGTTTTCTGAATTTCTTCAATAAAATACTATGGAAAGAAGAAAAGAAAAGAATAGAAAAGAATCAAATAGAATTAATAAAACAATAGACTAGAATAGATTAGAATAGAAAGAATATAAACATTTCCAAAAAATTGAATAGAATAAATTTGAGTTCAAATAGAATGGAAATTAATAGATTTGAATAGATTAGAAAATACAACAATAAAATAGACTAGAATAGAATAGAATAGAAAGAATATAACCATCTTCTAAAATTCTAATTTTGAATAGAATAAATTCAAATTCGAATAGAAAATAATAGAATAGAAAGTAAAATAATAGAATAGAACAGAATATTGTAGAATAAACAATAGAAAGTAATTTGAAAAATATAACAATATAACTGTTTTCCAAAATTTCTATTTCAAATAGAATAGAAAATGATTTTGAATAGATCAAATTAGAATTTGAATAGGTTAGAAAATAATAGTATATAATAGAAAAGAATAGAACAGAAAATAAAAGAGTAGAATAGAATAGAATAAAACAATAGAACAGAATGGAATACAAAGAATAAAGCCATCTTCCAAAATTCAAATTTCGAATATGATAAATTTGATTATGAATAGAATTTGATTCAAATGAAATTCATGGAATTTGATTCACATTCAAAAGCAATTTGAATGACATTCAAATAAATTCAAATTTTCTGAATTTGGTCGAATTGAGTTCAATTTGACCAAATTCAGAAAATTTTAATCGATTTGAATTCAAATAAACAAAACAAATTTTTTAAGTATTTAAATGCTTTAAGACCAGCCACTGTCATTATACTGCGGCAGTTTGGCACTCCTGGGAGAATCAACGTAGGTGTATGTCGGCTGCTTTAAGAGCCACCAGAGACGTGCACGTGCCCGCAGCTCGACGCCAGAGCCAGAGCCGATGTGCATGGCCAGCGGCAGCGATGTTCTCTGGCCACCCGTGGTCGCTCTACAGAGAGCCAGAACAGGGATCTCTCAATGTAAACAAATAGATCCCTGTTCTGACAGGGGAGAAGTGACAGATCTGCTGTACCTATTGATTAGGAACAGCTATCTCTCTCCTCCTCAAGTCAGTCCCATCCCCCCACAGTTAGAAACCTAGTGGTTAACCCCTTCCCTGCCAGTGACATTTACACAGTAATTAGTGCATTTTTATAGCACTAATCGCTGTATAAATGTAAATGGTCCCAAAAATGTGTCAAAAGTGTCCGATCTGTCCGCTGCAATGTCGCAGTCCCGCTAAAAGTCGCAGATCACCACCATTACTAGTAAAAAAAATAAATAATAATAAAAATATCATCAATTTATCCCATAGTTTGTAGACGCTATAACTTTTGCACAAACCAATTAATATACGCTTATTGCAATTTTTTTTTACCAAAAATATGTAGAAGAATACATATTGGCCTAAAATGATGAAGACATTTTTTTTCTTTGGATATTTATTATAGCAAAAAGTAAAAAATATTGGGTTTTTTCAAAATTGTTGCTCTTTTTTTGTTATAGTGCAAAAAATAAAAACCGCAGAGGTGATCAAATACCACCAAAAGAAAGCTCTATTTGTGGGGAAAAACAATGTCAATTTTGTTTGGGTGCAGCATTGCACAACCACGCAATTGTCAGTTAAAGAGACGCAATGCTGTATCACAAAAAATGACCTGGTCATTAAGGGGGCAAATCCTTCAGGTCCTTAAGTTGTTAAATATCGAATCAAAGCAAAACAAAACATTTTTTTTGTTCTGCACATGTCTAGTAACAGGTGTGGAAAAAATTGGTCTTTGGGTGTTGGTGATTTCACACGTTAACCCTATAGAGGTACTCTTGATGAAAGCAAGAATTGGCCTTGCTGTCAAAAACTGTGGCTGGGGGAACATGAATGCCAATTTGTGTACCAGTGTTCTCCCCTATCTGTAGACTTCCTTCCTCAAACTCAGATTTAGAACAAACATCTAAATCAACTAATGGCTGTGCATCATCTAAGGTGGAAGTGGCTGATGCTGTGTTCAAATAACTCAGCTGACTCCTCCATGTCTGATGCTGGAGCTATGGCAGTAATAGCTGCGGACGAGGAGGAAGGTTTTGCCACTCTGGCAGCTGCAGTGGACTGTGCATTAGTCTCTTCTTGGGTGACGGATGATGAGGAGATGAGGAGGATGAGGACGGTTTAGTAAGCCAGTCCACCACCTCCTCTGCATGCTTTGGCTGGATAGCACGGCAACATCACTAAACAGAGGAAATTATACCCTGCTTGAGGATTGACCACGTCCACCATTGCCTGCGAACACATACACTGCTGGCCCCCTTATGCCCCGTACACACGGTCGGACTTTGTTCGGACATTCCGACAACAAAATCCTAGGATTTTTTCCGACGGATGTTGGCTCAAACTTGTTTTGCATACACACGGTCGCACAAAGTTGTCGGAATTTCCGATCGCCAAGAACGGGGTGACGTACACCACGTACGACGAGACTAGAAAAGGCCGGTTCAGAACCAAGCGCGGCACCCTTTGGGCTCCTTTTGCTAATCTCGTGTTAGTAAAAGTTTGGTGAGAGACGATTCGCACTTTTTCAGACTCGTGGCTTTCAGATTGTTTTCTGCCGTTCACTTTGTGCTTGTGGGTTTGTATCTGCTCTTCAGTGCATGCAGTCATTTCGTATCGGAGTTTTCTGTGCGATCTTGCCCGCTCGTTGCTGTTTTTCAGGTTGCTCTTCACAGGCCTTGCTGTTCTTCAGTGCGTTCTGTTACTTCGTTCTGAGCAGCCGACCGTTTTCTAGCCATGTTTCGTATGCGTACTCCTCGTAGAATTTGTGCTGTGCGGGGGCTTGGTGTTGGGGTCCTGACCTTGACACAAGTCCAGTCCATGAACAGGGTGGGGAGGAGTTCATGGACCAAGAATTGGTTGCTTCAGCGTGACCAGTTCTGTCATATGCCTTTGCTCCGTGAGATCCGTGAGAATAATCCTGATGATTTCAGGAACTTTCTCAGGATGACGGACCCCGTGTTTGACCGTTTGTTGGCTTCGCTGACCCCCTATATTAGCAGGCAGGATACCTGCATGAGGCAAGCCATCACTCCGGAGCAGAGGTTGGTCGCTACCTTGTGGTATTTGGCCACAGGGAGAAGTCTGCAGGACTTGAAGTTCTCGACAGGCATCTCCCCCCAGGCTCTGGAGATCATTATCCCAGAGACCTGTTCTGCCATCATCCAGGTCCTGCAGAAGGAGTATATGAAGGTAAGATTTTTATCCTTTTATATCACATTTTATTGTATTGAATGTTTGATAATATATTGTATTTCTTCCCTCATTCCCTAATTACCATGATTGTAATATGCTGTGAATGTCCCCTTTGTTCTCATGCATGCTGGATTTTTATGTAATTATTATTTTATGTCCTTCATACATATTTGCCCTTCAATAACCTCCCCAGCATGGTGTCTCCTGGCCTATATTCACCTCATGTAGTCACTTAACAATGTATTTTATCAGCTCCATAGTAGTGCTTTACCCCAAACACCCCCTAAAATGTTTGGAAATGTTATTTTTGATTTAAATTCAGGCAGAGTGCCAGAGGCTTTTTTTTGTGGTGTCCCCAAATTTTTTTTAACCCTCCCCCCCAACTGCTAAGTCAGCTGATCCCAATTCTCTATCCTCAATCATCTATCTGCTGACTTTGCCAAACCCATACAAACTATACCCATCTCTTTACTGGTCAGATTTATGGATGAATTCCCCAAAGCATGTAGTGCAAGGGCCTGCCTGTATACTTTCCAATGGTACTGTTTCAAGTTTTTGTATCGTATTGTTATCTTGATAGGTAATAGCAGAATGTTCAAATGTGCTCAAATGTGTACAGTGTGTATTTATATCTTTGTATTATGACACTTCTTACCTGTCCAGTAGGGATGAGCCGAACACCCCCCTGTTCGGTTCGCACCAGAACATGCGAACAGGAAAAAAGTTCGCTCGAACACGCGAACACCGTTAAAGTCTATGGGACACGAACATGAATAATCAAAAGTGCCAATTTTAAAGGCTTATATGCAAGTTATTGTCATAAAAAGTGTTTGGGGACCCGGGTCCTGCCCCAGGGGACATGGATCAATGCAAAATAAGTTTTAAAAACGGACGTTTTTTCAGGAGCAGTGATTTTAATAATGCTTAAAGTCAAACAATAAAAGTGTAATATCCCTTTAAATTTCGTACCTGGGGGGTGTCTATAGTATGCCTGTAAAGGGGCGCATGTTTCCCGTGTTTAGAACAGTCTGACAGCAAAATGACATTTCGAAGGAAAAAACTCATTTAAAACTACCGCGGCTATTAATGAATTGCCGGTCCGACAATACACATAAAAGTTCATTGATAAAAACGGCATGGGAATTCCCCACAGGGAAACCCCGAACCAAAATTAAAAAAAAAAAATGACGTGGGGGGGTCCCCCTAAATTCCATACCAGGCCCTTCAGGTCTGGTATGGATATTAAGGGGAACCCCGGCCAAAATTTAAAAAAAAAATGACGTGGGGTTCCCCCTAAATTCCATACCAGACCCTTCAGGTCTGGTATGGATTTTAAGGGGAACCCCGCGCCAAAAAAAAAAAAAAAAAACGGCGTGGGGTTCCCCCAAAAATCCATACCAGACCCTTATCCGAGCACGCAACCTTGCAGGCCACAGGAAAAGAGGGGGGGACGAGAGTGCACCCCCCCCTCCTGAACCGTACCAGGCCACATGCCCTCAACATTGGGAGGGTGCTTTGGGGTAGCCCCCCAAAACACCTTGTCCCCATGTTGATGAGGACAAGGGCCTCATCCCCACAACCGTGGCCGGTGGTTGTGGGGGTCTGCGGGCGGGGGGCTTATCAGAATCTGGAAGCCCCCTTTAACAAGGGGACCCCCAGATCCCGGCCCCCCCCTGTGTGAAATGGTAAGGGGGTACTTACCCCTACCATTTCACTAAAAAAGTGTCAAAATAGTTAAAAATGACAAGAGACAGTTTTTGACAATTCCTTTATTTAAATGCTTCTTCTATCTTCCTTCATCTTCTTCATCTTCTGGTTCTTCTGGCTCTTCTGGTTCTTCCTCCGGCGTTCTCGTCCAGCATCTCCTCCGCGGCGTCTTCTATCTTCTTCTCCTCGGGCCGCTCCGCACCCATGGCATGAGGGGAGGCTCCCGCTCTTCTCTTCATCTTCTTCTTCATCCTCTTCTCTTCTTCATCTTCTTCTTCTTCATCTCTTCTTCCTTCTTCATTTCTTCTCCGGGCCGCTCCGCAGCCATGCTGGCATGGAGGGAGGCTCCCGCTGTGTGACGGCGTCTCCTCGTCTGACGGTTCTTAAATAACGGGGGGCAGGGCCACCCGGTGACCCCGCCCCCCTCTGACGCACGGTGACTTGACGGTACTTCCCTGTGACGTCACGGGGAATGTCACAGGGAAGTCCCGTCATGTCCCGTGCGTCAGAGGGGGGCGGGGTCACCGGGTGGCCCCGCCCCCCGTTATTTAAGAACCGTCAGACGAGGAGACGCCGTCACACAGCGGGAGCCTCCCTCCATGCATGGATGCGGAGCGGCCCGCCGAAGAAAATTAAGAAGAGAAGATGAAGATGAAGAAGATGAAGAAGATGAAGAAGAGAAGAGGATGAAGAAGAAGATGAAGAGAAGAGCGGGAGCCTCCCCTCATGCCATGGGTGCGGAGCGGCCCGAGGAGAAGAAGATAGAAGACGCCGCGGAGGAGATGCTGGACGAGAACGCCGGAGGAAGAACCAGAAGAGCCAGAAGAACCAGAAGATGAAGAAGATGAAGGAAGATAGAAGAAGCATTTAAATAAAGGAATTGTCAAAAACTGTCTCTTGTCATTTTTAACTATTTTGACACTTTTTTAGTGAAATGGTAGGGGTAAGTACCCCCTTACCATTTCACACAGGGGGGGCCGGGATCTGGGGGTCCCCTTGTTAAAGGGGGCTTCCAGATTCCGATAAGCCCCCCGCCCGCAGACCCCCACAACCACCGGCCACGGTTGTGGGGATGAGGCCCTTGTCCTCATCAACATGGGGACAAGGTGTTTTGGGGGGCTACCCCAAAGCACCCTCCCAATGTTGAGGGCATGTGGCCTGGTACGGTTCAGGAGGGGGGGGCGCACTCTCGTCCCCCCCTCTTTTCCTGCGGCCTGCCAGGTTGCGTGCTCGGATAAGGGTCTGGTATGGATTTTTGGGGGAACCCCACGCCATTTTTTTTTTTTTTTTTTGGCGCGGGGTTCCCCTTAAAATCCATACCAGACCTGAAGGGTCTGGTATGGAATTTAGGGGGAACCCCACGTCATTTTTTTTTAAATTTTGGCCGGGGTTCCCCTTAATATCCATACCAGACCTGAAGGGCCTGGTATGGAATTTAGGGGGACCCCCCCACGTCATTTTTTTTTTTTCATTTTGGTTCGGGGTTTCCCTGTGGGGAATTCCCATGCCGTTTTTATCAATGAACTTTTATGTGTATTGTCGGACCGGCAATTCATTAATAGCCGCGGTAGTTTTAAATGAGTTTTTTCCTTCCAAATGTCATTTTGCTGTCAGACTGTTCTAAACACGGGAAACATGCGCCCCTTTACAGGCATACTATAGACACCCCCCAGGTACGAAATTTAAAGGGATATTACACTTTTATTGTTTGACTTTAAGCATTATTAAAATCACTGCTCCTGAAAAAATGTCCGTTTTTAAAACTTTTTTTTGCATTGATCCATGTCCCCTGGGGCAGGACCCGGGTCCCCAAACACTTTTTATGACAATAACTTGCATATAAGCCTTTAAAATTAGCACTTTTGATTTCTCCCATAGACTTTTAAAGGGTGTTCCGCGGCATTCGAATTTGCCGCGAACACCCCAAATTGTTCGGTGTTCGGCGAACTTGCGAACAGCCAATGTTCGAGTCGAACATGAGTTCGACTCGAACTCGAAGCTCATCCCTACTGTCCAGTGGTCTGCCAATAGTGTAACTAAGGAGGGGCTGTTCCAAGTAATACCCTGTATTTAGGCATTCATCTCTCAATGAAGTGAAGAGGGTTACCTGTCCAAGAGTTCCCCCCCTATAATGTTAGAAATGGCCCATGAGAGGGGGGGAGGGGGAATATGATAGGTGCACCTTATACTTTGTTGTTGTTAAATTCCCCTTAGTAAATGCTATCTGGAGGTTGCCCCATAATGTTTGTGTCTAATCTGCTTGCC
Source organism: Lithobates clamitans (assembly GCA_037952925.1). NCBI lineage: Eukaryota > Metazoa > Chordata > Amphibia > Anura > Ranidae > Lithobates > Lithobates clamitans. The sequence goes on from JBBGZY010002235.1 coordinate 64,696, forward strand.
ATGTTTCTGTGAAAAAATATTAATGTTTATTTTTTTTTCCTCAACAGTTTTCTTCAACGCCACAGGAATGGCAGACTGTGGCCTCCCACTTTGCCCAGCGGTGGGACTTTCCTAACTGTGGAGGGGCAATTGATGGGAAACACGTCCACATCATCCCACCACCCAACAATCTGTGACACCTTTTTCAAATAAAAAACAACCAAAAGAAATTCTTTGTGGACATTTACTGCTTGTGTTTGTTTTAGCTGACCCTGACAGAAATGTGTTGAGTGCAGAAAATGTCGTGATTGGGTAACCTTATAAAAAACAGTGTTGGCTGGTACTTCCTAAATGCAAAAACACATTTCACTACAAGTGCACTTGCAACTGCACTGAACCTGCACTTGTAGTGCAAAGAGGATTTGCCCTTAGGAAATAACCCCCATTTTTGCATAAAACAGCAATTACATCACCCCAAAAGTGTTGTAGTGTTGAGACAATAATCCACACATTCTTGAGTAAGGCACTTTTTTATACCTGCACAATCACATGTGCATTTCCCAAAGGTTTTTAAAACAAACCAACATGTTTGTTGTATAACGTTTGCAGTAGCATTATCAAAAATCGAAATATCCATTTCAGATAAAACAGGCCTGTGTAAAACCAACAAGAAAGCCAAAAAACTTGAACTTACAAAGTTCACATATGGTAAAACCTGAAGGCTATATCAGACATGAGTATTTAGGAACTGTGTTTGATATAGCGTTCAGATGGGGGGAAATCACCCCTGGAAAAGCCAAATTAGGAAGATGCACACCAATTTACGAATGTCAACATGTGCTATCTGCCATCAGGGGGGATCAAGGGACGTGTTTTGGGGGAGCAAGCCCTTCCTCAATGCTACTTTATAATTGAGGAAGGGGTTGCACCCCCAAAACGCGTCCATTGATCTCCCATGATGGCAGATAGCACATGTTGGCACACTGTGTGCATCCTCCAAATTTGGCTTTTCTAAACATTGAAAAAATTTTGGTACGATAAAACAGGTGATTTTGTGGGGTTTAAATTCGCCCCAAAACATCAATGATGTTATTATTTTTTTAATAACATCACTGATTTGTTGCTGGATGTTTTGCAATTGGAGATTACACCCCATGATCTCCCCGATCAGTATCTGGGCACTTTCAGATGTAAAGCGTTCTGGATCACGATCACCTAAAAAGAGATAAAGAACAAAAAAAAGGTCTCAAAAATCTGCCACCATCCATCTCTTTTACCTGAGCCTGTGGTCGCAGACACTCACCTGTTGTGGTGCCAATCTCCACCACGTCTTCTTCTTCCTCCTGCTCAGCTTCTTGGGTTGGTATTTCACCTTCTTCCAGAGGGGGGGGTCTCTGGTCTCCTGGGATGAGGGGTGTGCGAGTCTTTTCTCCCCTATGTAAAACAAAAATGGTATACTTAGCACACAGATATTTGATAGCAGAACTAGAAATAGGAAACATTGCTCGGAAGTGGGGTGCAATTGTCTATTTTAGCCGAGTTCCAAGATGTATATTTTTTATTGCCCTTTGTCAAGCTGCAATACTTTACCTGTTTGGTACAAGCTTCACAGATGTAGCCCCCCCTATAGTATACACTGGAGCACCTGTGTGCCCCCCCTAATAAAAATTGTGTTCTTGTGTCCCACACTAGTGCTCCAGTGTCCAGATGTGAAAACTGCTGCTCAGTGTCCTCTCCTTACACACAATCTAGTTTGCATTTCATTCTTGTAACAAACCCATCTACACAAACAAATATTTGGCATCCAAGTAGGCCCCCAAAAATGTGTGAAAATGCATATGGCCTAAACAATGGTATTCTAGAGGCCGAAAGAAAAATGTTTGATACGAACGAATAATATGCCCATGAACATTAAAGTTGACCTTTTGAAACGTTACAACTAATAAAAGCATATGGAGCAGAACGAACTTAATAAAGACAGAAAGAATAGGAACACAGCACAACTACTTACTTTTTTGCAGCACTCTCCGGATCTTTCGGTACTGCTCTGGCTCTCTCAACTTCAGGTCCGACCACCGTTTCCTGAGCTAATCTTTAGACCTCCGAAATTCCGCTCTAGACTCCTGACCACTTTCGCCATGATCTTGGCCTTTCGGATGTTCGGGTTGGGGTAAGGCCCATATTTTCCGTCATAGTCGGACTTCCTCATGATGTCGGCCATCTCCAACATCTCCCCAAATGACATATTTGTGGCCTTAAAACGTCTACTTCTGGATCGGGACGTGCCTGGATCCGCCCTTTCCTCCTCCTCCTCCTCGTTGCTACAATTAGCCGTATGTCCGCCATCATGCTCTTCCCCCACTGCGCCGAATGAAAAGGGGCGGGGAATACACTAGAAAGAACGTCAGGGGCGGGCGGAGTTACACGCATGCGCAGTGTATATAAAGCGTAACACGCGTGCGTATTGCGTTTGATCTGTGAGCGGAGGAAGGAGCATTGGACGCGCCGATCGTAAGAACGAAGGTAAGAGACAAACTTGTGCCTATACTGCTTCTAGATTGAGGCCTATATTGTAACAAGATTAGGAGAGTTTGGTGTGACATTAGGCTTTGTCTTGTGTTGTGTCTTGCAGTGAACATGGATATGGTACTCAAAGATAAGGACTTCATTTCAGTATTCATAGAGATGCTAAGGGAGCTGCCCTGTCTGTGGGGGATTAAACACCCCCATTACAAGAACCAAGCAAAGAGGAAGGCAGCACTGGAGCAATTGTGTGAAATTGTGAAGCAGGTGATCCCCACGGCAGACATCACTTATTTAAAGATTTTCATTGGTGGCCTGAGGAGCACATATCTGAGGGAGCGCAATAAAGTCCTGGATTCACAGAGATCCGGAGCAGAAGGTGACATCTATGTCCCCAGGATGTTGTACTACGACAGGCTGCACTTTCTGGCAGGCCAAACTGAACCCAGGCCATCCCTCTCCAGTCTTCCTTCCACGCTTCCTTCCCCCCGGCTGAGGCTTCTGACGCCCAACCTGGGCCTTCCAGGCCGCATGTGGAGGAGCCCAGATTGAGCCAGGTATAGCATACCTCTAAATATTTCTGCTTGTCCAATCAATGATGTGAACTATATGTTAGTTGGGAGTACTAATTAAGGATTGTGATTGATGATGCAAAACATTACAACTATGTCCCTTTTTCATACACAGGGAAGTCTCAGCCAGGAGGTGGCCGGGCCGAGCCGGCTGGCTGATATCAAGGTCCCTCCACCCCCCCTGAAAACAGAAAGTGGCAGTAGGACGAGTGCCCTAGAGGAGGCGGCTATCAGATTCTTTTGGAGGGCTACAGAGGTCCTGGGAGCACCACACACCAGGCAGGAGAACATTGCTGCATTCATAGCCTATAAAATGCAGAGGATGGAGGAGGGCCAAAAAGCCATGTGTGAGGCCCTCATATCGGAGGCTCTGGCGAAAGGTATGAGGGGCCAAATTACACCTCACACACAGCTTTGGGATGGTCCTCCTCCTCCTCCTGCAGGTCCTACTCCTCCTCCAGGTCCTACTCCTCCTCCTGCCACATCTCCAACTGCACAGCCACAGCCGGGAATGAAGCGTGAAAGGAAGACCAGACAGTGAGGATCCTGGATCCAGTCTGTTGGGCAAAAAAATGCAGCCTCTTGTGGTACCACAGCCTGCAGACACAGATGTCATCTGCTGCTATCCAAGTCTCTGTGAATCCCGGACCAGACTGCCCTCCCTTACATATGGACTCCTCAGGCCACCAATTTTGATGTTGAAGAATTGATGTCTGCCGTGGGGGTCCCAGGCTTCGCTAATTTCTCTTGTTGATCCAGTGTTGCCTTCCTCTTTGTTTGGTTCTGATCCCTTAATAAAGGATTTTTGTTTTGAATTATACTCTCCTATGTGTTTTACTTCAAAAAGGACAGTTGGTTTGTGAGGATTCAGGTACATTTCAAATATACAATGTGAAATGAACAAGGGACACCAACAACAAACAATCTCCTTGAGATTAAATAATAAAAGATATCAATGGTGTTGGGGTAACTTGACACACAAAACACACCCAAAAATATTCTGGAGTAAAAATAAAAATAACATTGAACAAAGATCAGCCTTGGAAAAAATACAAACATTAAATAAAAAAAAAGGCTTAAAATCCAAAATAAAAAAAAATTAAAAAATATAAAACTGTCAGATGTGACAACTAATAACAATATATTCAAGGAATCCCACTAAAAAAACACAAATAAAAGTTTGTGAGAAGTGTGTGTGAATACGAGCAGCAAAACGACTTAATTCTTGTCACATTATAAAGAAGAAGAGAGTGCGCTGTATTAAACCATTTTGAACATTGCAGCGTGACGAAAGTGCTGTATCCATTGCGAACGCTAAGTTTACCAGAACGAGCTGTCCCGTGTCGGAATTTCTTCTGAGCATGCCTGGCACTTTGTGCATCGGAACAGGCCACACACGGTCGGAATTGACGCGATCGGATTTTGTTGTCATTAAATTTTATCTCCTGCTGTCCAACTTTGTGTGTCGGAAAATCCAATGGAAAATGTCCGATGGCGCCCACACACGGTCGGAATTTCCGACAACACGCTCCGATCGGACATTGTCCATCGGAAAATCCGACCGTGTGTACAGGGCATTACAGTGCCATGGGAACGTCTGCCTTTACTTGCTGTCCTCCCAGACATGATGGGGGGCTTATTGCCCAAATTTAATAGAAACTGGGACATGTGTAATTGTATGCACTTTATTGAAGTAAAATTGGTGTTTGGTGTGCCACTATTTGCCTCATCCTCCACTCTGCCCTTCTTCACAGGAATTATGAATTTTTAATTTTCCCAGGTAGGCTGACCAGGTTTGTTGAAAAAGTTGTACAAAGATGTATTCCCAATGCAAGCCAACAGTTCCACATGGAAATACACTGAGTACGTCTCCTGAAAAAAACCTCCAGTAACCATATCAAGGATTTTCCCCAACTAGTTATCAACTTCAGATCTGCAAGGAAAAGCCAACTCATCCCTAATTCTAACCAATAACTGAATCTGAATAAATGAATGTCCCTAGTCCACAAAATGAGCCAAATAAATATTTTCTAATAGCTGTTCATTAGATAGATCTGGAAATAACTGGCAGCATTGCTCCCCTTCCTCCTCTGCTAACAATATAGAATACATAACAGTGTCTGGATCCATTAGATGAAAAGGCAAAAAAACAAGCTTACAGTTCTCAAGTGTATTCAGTCTGGTTGTTTGGCCTTAGCATTATTATATCAGGAAACCAGTAAGAGGTTACCTGAGATTTGGAGGGACCAGATAGTAGACCTACATACAGGAAGATACCACTCTTTAAGTGAAGACAACACAATTTATTAGTGAACATAGACATTTATAACATATAAAAATTGAAAAACAATTATCAAAAGTGCAAGACATGTACAAGTGGAGACCATCATATAAGTTTGTGCTGGATGCTGGAGACACCTGCTGGTGGACACAGGGATTACCCCAATCTTATCCAGTGACCATAGTGTCACCAACAGGTGTTCTCCATGCTTTTGACAATGCCTCACTTTTATTTTTACCAAGCAGATGGAATAAAGGGGGGGGGGGGGGTGGTAAGGTTGCAGTAAATGTGGGTAGTTTGGGTAAACATTGTGCATTTTTAAAATGGTGCAAGGGCATGCTATGAATAAAAGGCAGATACTAGAGCAGATTGTCACAACATGTGAATGCTGCACTTTGGTCACCTCAATCTTAAGAAAAGAGACGCAAACAGATAAGCAGAACATTACGAACAGATAAGCAAGCAAAAAGGGCTGGTGCCCTCAAATCAACCAAAAACTAAAATAAGAAATAACAATAAGAACACAAAATGCCAACAAAGGGGGTGACTTTTAATAGGTTTGTTTAGTTCAGTGAAGACCTGTGAACACATCTCTTCATACTGTATGTAATACACAATCTCTCTATCTTCTCCCTACAGCAGCTCACACACATTCAGACTAATGACTGCTCTTAGACAACCCTTTTAGAATGAGAATCTGGGTTATTTCTCTCCCCCTCCCCCACTGTTTTTCGCTATTGTAAGCCCTATTGTAAGGGTTGATTTACTAAAACTGGAGGGTGCAAAATTTGGTGCAGCTCTGCATAGAAACCATTCAGCTTCCAGGTTTTATTGTCAAAGCTTAATTGAACAATCTGACGTTAGAAGATGATTGGTTACCATGTACAGTTGCACCAGATTCCGAGTGCTTCTGTTTTAGTAAATCTTCCCATATGTGTCATTCTCCACAAATTTCAAATATGTGAGACAATCAGCACCACCCTAATTATTAATCTAGTGCAAAAAATCTTTCTTGCATATATATATATATATATATATATATACATATACATATGTATATACATATATATATATATATATATATATATATATATATATATATATATATATATATATATATATATATATATATATATATATATATATATATATATATATATATGTATATATAAACACACAGCTGCTGTACACCCTAAGTGAATTTACTACACTTTAAAAATCTATTTTATATATATATATATATATATATATATATATATATATATATATATATATATATATATATATATATATATATATGTACCCAAGTACACACACATACATACAGTGGTAACTCAATACTACACTTTGTGCAGATTATACGTGAAAATTCAATATAATAAAAAATCCATGCAAAAAGTCCAATAAATCAACATAAATCTTGAGAGTTGTACTTCAATGTTAATGTCCTATCACCGTACTTTACGAAAGCTCTTATTGCTTGTGCACACCACCACCAGCTACTTTATCTGCTCACCTCAAGGATGATTCAGGTAGACTCAAATGAAAACTCTTTATTTCTCACTCCCCAAGCATCTTGTCCTCTCTATCAGGAATCAGCTGTTCACTTTCACCCTTTCACAATCTCCACTCCACCCAATGTATATCTCCAGCTGATCTCCAGGACTACACAGCCTCGCTCCTTAGATATTCCTCCACTTCAGGGGACTCATATTATCATGTAATCAAAAACACAGCCCACATAGTGCTCTCTGCTTTATAAAATTTATTTAAAACCCCGCTAAAAGAGGACACTTACTAGATAAAAAACAAACAATCGTTTTCTGTATGTAATGAGAGCATCCGCTGGCTCACCACCGTGGCTGCGTGACGTCACTTTAAAAAGTATTGGGACATATTGCTGAGGGACAAAATATCGGGGGAAGTACTACCATCAGTGTAAAAATTTGTCTATAAAAAGGCCCCAAATTTAAGAAATATTTTAGCCCCTGTGTACTAGATCCACCCATTAAAGGGACTGGTACATTTACACCTTTTTGACTGGCTTCTATTCATGTGGCAGATGCTTGCCATGTAGGACGACAAAAGGAAGTAATGTAAAAAAATGTAAGGAGTTTCTGGCCACAGCCACTGGTAGAACCCATAAGATAAAATAATTTATTACATGCTTGTCAGAGGGGGTTGTTTATGTGCTGGATGCAGCATTCACATTATAATATTCAATTATTTGTAACTAAACAGATTTTTCTTTTTTTACTGGAATTCTCCTTTAAATAATTTAGGGAATGTCTTAACTGCTTGAATACAAGCCTGTATCACCCTTTCTTTACCAGGCCATTTTTCTGTTTTCAGTGCTGATAGTTGGACTGACAATTATTTAGTTATGCAACATTAGAAATGTACAATTCATGTCGTTCCAAATTAGTTTTTTTAACAAATTTTGGCAAATTTGTTAATTTGGAAATATCCGAATTAACAAAAACACGCTTAACAAATTTTTCCAAATATTCAAAAAATTTGAATATTCAAAAATTTGTAAATTCCAAAATTTGTAAATTCAAAAATTCTGAAATTCTAAATTCGAAGATTCGGAAATTTGAAAATCCAAAAATTTGGAAATTCTGAAATCCGAAAAATTTTAAAATAAGAATGGGAATTCAAAAGAGCAAAAATTTGAAAAAAAGAACGAAAATCCAAAAATTTGAAAACCTCAAAAATTTGAAAATCTGAAATAATAACTAACTAATAATAACTTAACTACTACTAACTATTAAATTATAGGTATTGGAATTTCCTTTCAAATTTGACTGTTAGTGAACGTAACGAATACAAATTTATCCGAAGTTACAAATTATCCAAAATAACATTTGCTGTATCTAAACGAATGGAACTTAACTAATAAAAAATATTAAACAACAAATGTTTTATTATTATTTATTATTCATTTGTTCCGTTCCATTTGTTTAGATGTGGCATTCGTTATTTCGGATAATTTGTAACTTTGGATACATTTGTATTCATATTCGTTACGTTCACTAACAGCCAAATTTGAAAGGAAATTTCAATACCTAAAACTTAATAGTTAGTTATTAGTTTGTTAGTTAGTTATTATTTAGAATTTTCATTCTTTCAAATTTTTGTATTTTTGAAATTTTCAAATTTTTGGATTTTCAAATTTCCGAATTATTGAGTTTCCAAATTTTCGAATTTCTGAATTTTCGAGTTTCCAGATTTTTGATTCTTTGGAATTACGAATTCATGAATTTTCAAATTTGCAAATTTCGATCATAATGAATGACCCGAAAAACTAAAAAAACAAAAAACAAAAAAAAAAAAAAACGAATGAAACAAAAACGAACAAATTTTTCAGCACTGTACAAGTCTATGCAACATGGTACCCAAATGATTTTAGATGATTCTTTGAAACAGATAGAGCTTTCTTTTTATGGTATTTGACCTATTTTTTTTACTATAAAAAAGAAATGAGACCAAAAATTATACCAAAAAAAGATAATTTCACATACTTTGTATTATAAAACATATCTAAAAAAATCCCAGGACAGTATGACCCCCACCGAAAATGATCACTTTATAGAAAATAGATACCCCAAGGTGATTTGCCACATTTTTTGGAAATGAAGAAATGCTGGTAATGGGAGGGTTATAACATTGGACTAACGCTGCACTAGAGTGCCGGGTCATACAGCAGCAGCATCCCAACCTCAACCTTCTTTTCCAGCAGCTTTAGCAGCAATGCATGATTTATCATCAAATGATAAAAGACCTATTTTGATTGGCCAGTAGTTCATTGTGGCTGCCCCTGTTATCACTAATAGAAAACTGTCCTGCCACCAGCTAATTTCTCAGACTGCAGATGACACAGCAGTGTATAATTGGCCAGCAGCAGGACGATTTTAAATAGCAAGACTAGACCTAATCTTACTAGAGAATAAGAACAGAACCTGGGACTTTACTACAAGAATAAGGATGCTGCAGATGATACAGCAACATAAAAATAGCCAGTAGTAAGACAGATTTAATCGTGTATGATATACAAAATCTACTAAAGACAAAGAATACAACAAGAATTAGTATACTGCAGAGGATCCAGCTGTGTAAAATTGTACAGCAGCAGGACAATTTTCATCAGGAATAATAGGCTTAACTGGTGTATGTCTAACATTTATTTTATCTATGGTTATAGGGGGTGCAGTAAATGTGAGTAATATAATGGGGTTGATTTACTAAAGGAGAATAGACTGTGCACTTTGCAGTTGCTCCAGAACTTAGTAAATGAGCAGAAGCTCTGATGACTTCCATCATCCAATCACGTGTAAGCAAAAATGCTGTTTTTTTATTTTTTTTATTTTCCTTGCATGTGATTGGCTATTCTTTAGTGAAGCTTTAACCCATTTACTAATCTCTGGAACAACTGCACTTGCAGAGTTCAACTGCACGTTACAAAGTGCACAGTCTTTTTTCCTTTAGTAAATCAACCCCATTGTGAGGTGGTTTAGGGGCACACTGATCCTCCGCTTATTTTTTTATTTATTTTTTTTAAACCTTGCACTGGCATGCTGTGAACAATGACAGCTTCAAGAACAGATGGTCAAGAACAAGTGAATGCTCCATTTAAAGCACCCCAAACTTAAAATGAAAGACCTGTCAACATAAAATACAAAAAAAAGGGAAGACTTGCAGCAAAAAAAAAAAAAATAGGAATCAGAATAAGAATAAAGTACAGATTCTTAACTGCTAATTGCTTTCTGTAAAGTTTGTCAGCTTTCCCTACAGAAGCTTTTAAAACACTGTGGGGGAGATTTATTAAAACTGGTACCCACAGATTCTGGCGCAGCTGTACATGGTAGCCAATCAGCATATAGGTTTTATTGTCAAAGCTTAATTTATAGAAACTGATTGGTTACTCTGCACAACTGCACCAGATTCGGGGTGCTCCAGTTTTAGTAAATCTATCCCAATGGCTGCTCTGAGTCCTCCTTTTATAGTGAGGGAACTGGCTTATCCAACATTCCCCTTATTGGTCTTTATATGCCTGCTGTCCATAGTTTAGATGCTATTTAGTGGATTATGGTTAATAAAAAAACCTGGACAAATCTGTAGGAAGCACAGAATTAAAATGATGTTGCAGGTTTATACATATGACCTTGGTGGAGTGGACATGTCATTGCCATCATCCCATACAAAATTGTAGAACATTATATATAACCTCTAACAGGATTTTTAAGGCAATGAAGATTTGTAAATTTACTTAAAATCAATTTTATTGTGGATCAAGAAAAAATTATTTATACACAATCAAATAAGTAGAAAAAGTTTTAGTATAAAAAATTCATATTACTAATATTGCATAGCTATAAAAACAATATCGAAGAAAGGTGATACAGCACACCACTCAATACAATCACCACAGATAGAAACTGTGGCGTCGAGTGGTGAATTTCCAACGCGTTTCAACCTGTGTGTTTTTATGATAAGTCTTCTTCGGGGAAATGCATCACATTCTAGAAAATCAAAAACGTCATATTACTATTTATATTACTCTTAGTCAATGTATTATAATTCCTGCAATGTGCAGAGGTTCTATTACTCACATCCTTCCAGGATATCTTATGGACAAACAGAGGTTCCCAATAGGGGTGGAAAGTACCGAGTCTCCAAAGATTAAATATCCTATCACTCCTACAAGACGGCTGGAGATATGCATTGAGTCCAAATATTTGGCGTATTCAGCATCAAGTAGTGATAGCTGTGTAAAAAGGGGGCATAGTTAAAAAGAGGCCACAAAAATGAAGGGGGAGGGAAGGGAAAGGACAGAAATGGGGGGGCAAATGGTGAGGGAAGGCCTGTAAGGACCCTCCACTCACACATCTCATCCCCCATCCCCTGTGCATCCGCACAGACCCCTCACCATTCTCCTAATCCCCAAACCTCCTCCCTAAAGCAGAAAAAGTTTACAAACTTCCCATTTGCAAAGATCAGATGAGTAGGAAAAACGAACACTTACTGTTGCCAGATGTAAAGCGAGAAGTGCTCCAGGGAAAATAGAGAAAAATGGGGCCAAACGTCTGCCCTGACATCCCTCGGTGGTTCCCGAGGGGGTAATGATGCCATCTTGCCGTCTCAGGCGTCCTTTATGTGATGTGAGCGGGGGCTGGCTGCCACGCCGACCAATGGCGCGGCTCACAAGCCCTGACCGCCCTTTAGTGTGCTTAAACGTGGTGAAGCTGAGCGTCACCACGGAAACCAATAATGCCGCGAGGCCGTGCATGCGCACCACTACCGCGTCCGATCCGTGGAGCGTCACCACGGAGACGGACGACGCTGCAAGGTAGCGCCGAGGGAGCCTGCATTGAAACCCACAGCATAACAAAGCGTAAGTAGCCAGCCCGCTGCCATTTTAAGAAAGGGCTGTGCCCATTCAGTGTTATGTCCTCCAAAGCGAAAGAGATTGTTCCCATAAAGGAGTAAACCAAAGGACAGGATCGCTCTCAAAGAAACCCATGCATGTGCCCTTATGCAGAAGAGACCAAACTATTACAGTGTATTAACCCTCCCCTCTAGTCCGCAAAGTGCAGAAAGGGGGAAGGGGAGAAAAAATGGGGGGGAGGGAAGAGGAGAGATTATGATAAGTACTGGGCTGGATTAAATATTGGAGGAATTATATGTATCAAAAACACATAAGTCCCCCCATGCACTAAGATTGTAAAAAAGCCGAGGGGGGAGACTAGGACTAATTACCACCAACACGAGAAGCTCCCTGTCTGAGGGAAACCCAAGGCAGGGAGAAATTGGAGGGCCCCGTGTATATCTAACACGGGGGCCCCCCTGTGCCGGGTAGGGTATAGGATGCAGGGGTGTAAAAAACCCCTGTCTGTGTAAATCCAAGGAGACTGGTCCCCCCTACCAAGTTAAATCCAGGGATACCCCAAGAGGGAGGCGAAGTGCAGAACATAAACAGGAAAAACCCCTGATTATTAATAATACATTAAACAAAGAGAATATTATCACATAAATATTATTTGGAAGGGCTGAAATGCCCAAGCCAGGTGATAACAATACCTCTAATCAAAAAGAGGAAGAAGTTACACAAAATAATAAAAAGGAGAACATTCAGATAATTATCTTAATTCGTTCCATCTAGTAATTGATATTGAAGAAAAACCCCCTAGGAGAAAAATATCTATCTGTTGCCTATACATACACCAGGGCTACTCATGGAGAGTAACCCACATAAGGAAGGATTTGAGGGAATGAGAGCATGGTCCATCTAGAGGGATGAGTGACCGCTGGAAAGGAGAGTGGGGGGGCATCTTAGTCGGTTTTGCCCGACCCAAAGCCCTCCAAAAAGGGCCTGAAACTCTCAGTTTCATTCAAACCAGGGGGGATGGTGGCCCTAAGACGCCTGATCCAGCGCATTTCGTGCTGGAGCAGGATCTTGTTCCAATCACCCCCCCTGGCTGGTATATGGAGTCTGTCCAGAACTGTAAAATTTACCTTGGGCATCCTATAATTGTGTTGTTTGGCTACATGCCTACCCAAAGGTAGGTAAAGATTGCCTATGCCCATGCTGTGTATATGTTTTTCCACTCTTTTGGCAAATTCCTGTCGGGTCTTGCCAACATAAAAGGCCCCACATTGGCATTGCATTAAGTAGACTACCCCCCGTGTTCTACAGTTGGCAAAGTGTCGCAACTGGAAAATCTCCCCACTGGGTAGGGTTATCTTGGTTCTTTTTCCTATGACTCCGCACGATCCACATGGGTACGTACCCCAAGTTTTACAGGGATCTCTTCTCGCACTTCCTTTATATTCACTCTGTGTGAGTGTATTGCCTATGGAGCCGGATTTCCTGTAGGTAATTAGAGGTCTTGATGTTACTAAACTGCCCAGAATTGGATCCTCCATGAGAATTGACCAGTGTTTAGAAATTATTTTCCTTATTTGTTTGTGTTCATTTGAGAATTTCAAGATGATTATAGTCGTAGTGTCTGCATTTTTTGAAATCTTTTTCTTTTTGAAGATCATGTCATGTCTCTCTGTATTTTTCACACGATTATACGCTTTCTTGAGAGCTGTATTGGTATATCCTCTCTCCATCAATCTGGAGGTTAATTCATTAGATTCTCGTTGAAAATCCTCCTGTGTACTACAATTCCTTTTTAATCTTAAGAATTGACTGAATGGAATGGATTTTTTCAGTGGCTCTGGGTGAAAGCTGTCTGCGTGTAACAGTGTGTTACCAGCTGTCTCTTTTCTGTACAGTTTACTTGAGAGTCCTCCAATCTGGTCTTTAAAGATGGTGATGTCCAAAAAGTTGACTTCCTTAGGGTCATAAGACATGGTGAAAAAGAGGTTAAAGCTGTTTATATTCATGGAGTATAGGGAGTTTCTAAGTGCATCTTCAGAGCCATCCCAGATGATAAAAATGTTGTCTATGTACCTCTTCCATATACAAATGTGGTCAGAGTACATAGACGACCCCTCCCCCAACAGGAAATCTTTCTCCCACTCCCCCAGGAACAGGTTTGCGTATGAGGGTGTGCAGCACGTCCCCATAGCCACTCCCTGCACCTGGAGGTAGTGGGAGCCCCTAAACAAAAAGGTGTTGTGTTTTAGAATGAATTCGAGCATCTGAAGTATGAAGGCGTTGAACTTCCAATCAGTAGTAGCTCGTTGCCTCAAGACACGTTCAATGGCTGCTACTCCAGCGTCATGGGGGAAACTATTGTACAGCAATTCCACATCGATGGTAACTAGGAGGGCCGAGTCTGGGATGACCAGGTTGTCCAAGATTTGTAATAAATGGATTGTGTCTTTGGTGTAGGAGGGTAAGTCCATGACATGTGGTCTGAGAGGATGATCTATAATCTGGCTGATGCCTTCCATGATGGAATCATTGCCCGAAATAATGGGCCTACCGGGTGGATCATTCCATTTCTTTATGCACCTTGGGTAGGGCATAAAATGTAGGCATCCGGGGGTGCTTTATCTGTATGAATTCCCACATTTCCCGGTCGATGATCCCCTCATTGAGGGCCTCGTCGACCAGGTATAGGAATTCCTGGTTGAATCTTTCCACTGTTGCCAGGGAGACTTTCTTGTAGCATTTAGTGTTGTTAAGTATGTTAAGGCACATCCTTTCATAATTTTCATTGTCCATCAGGACAATGTTTCCCCCTTTGTCCGATGCCTTAATTGTGATGTTCATATCGTTCTTAAGTGTATTAAGTGTGTGTTGAAGTTCTGGATTGAGGTTGTTTCTAGTTGTAGCGTCGTCCGTCTCCATGGTGACGTTCCATGGATCGGACGCGGTAGTGGTGCGCATGCGCGGCCTCGCGGCGTTATTGGTTTCCGTGGTGACGCTCAGCTTCACCATGTTTAAGCACACTAAAGGGCAGTCAGGGCTTGTGAGCCGCGCCATTGGTCGTCGCGGCAGCCAGCCCCCGCCCACATCACATAAAGGACGCCTGAGACGGCAAGATGGCGTCATTCCCCCCTCGGGAACCACCGAGGGATGTCAGGGCAGACGATTGGCCCCATTTTTCTCTATTTTCCCTGGAGCACTTCTCGCTTTACATCTGGCAACAGTAAGTGTTTGTTTTTCCTACTCGTCTGATCTTTGCAAATGGGAAGTTTGTAAACTTTTTTTGCTTTAGGCAGGAGGTTTGGGGATTAGGAGAATGGTGAGGGGTCTGTGCGGATGCACAGGGGATGGGGGATGAGATGTGTGAGTGGAGGGTCCTTACAGGCCTTCCCTTACCATTTGCCCCCCCCATTTCTGTCCTTTCCCCTCCCTCCCCCTTCATTTTTGTGGCCTCTTTTTAACTATGCCCCCTTTTTACACAGCTATCACTACTTGATGCTGAATACGCCAAATATTTGGACTCAATGCATATCTCCAGCCGTCTTGTAGGAGTGATAGGATATTTAATCTTTGGAGACTCGGTACTTTCCACCCCTATTGGGAACCTCTGTTTGTCCATAAGATATCCTGGAAGGATGTGAGTAATAGAACCTCTGCACATTGCAGGAATTATAATACATTGACTAAGAGTAATATAAATAGTAATATGACGTTTTTGATTTTCTAGAATGTGATGCATTTCCCTGAAGAAGACTTATCATAAAAACACACAGGTTGAAACGCATTGGAAATTCACCACTCAACACCCTGGTTTTTATCCGTGGTGATTGTATTGAGTGGTGTGCTGTATCACCTTTCTTCGATATTGTTTTTATAGCTATGCAATATTAGCAATATGAATTTTTTATACTAAAACTTTTTCTACTTATTTGATTGTGTATAAATAATTTTTTCTTGATCCACAATAAAATTGATTTTAAGTAAATTTACAAATCTTCATTGCCTTAAAAATTACGTTAGAGGTTATATATAATGTTCTACAAAATGATGTTGCAGTGGTAGGATTGGTGATTACTCACCCACCAACCCCACTACTGCTACATTACTCCATTTATTTCCTTCTTAGAATGACTTCCAATTAAATGGGCAATATCTTTTTGGCCTACTTACTTATAAAGTCCGATATAGCTTGGGCCCCGCATATCTGACAGAAATTCTAGTTACCCATGTTCCTACAAGGCTCCAACACCAATTTGATCAGAGCTTTGGGTCCCTAGGGGAAAGTGCTATAGAAATATTAATTGTATTACTACTATTTCTGTTTATGATGATGACAGGCCATCCCCAACTCTGGTAGCTGGGTTTATTTTGGATGTCAGACACAAGTGTGACCAAATATGAAAAATAAATGTATTTAATGCCTCAGATGAGGGACTGGACTTGTAAACAAGGAAATAGAACAGAAAAATGCTGTTATCTTGTGATACGTGGATGTCATTGTACTTTGGACAAAACTCTGCAGTAAAATACATATATAAAGGATCCCATTTCCTGCATAGATCAGTTGTGGAGCTGACATGTGAAGATGGCAAGATTCCTAGATGCTGATGTGCTTAGAGACAAAATCCTATCATTTTCTCTTGACCAATGTGACCGTGGCAGTCAAGGGTATAATAGAGTTTTACTACAGCTATTCGGCCATTTAGGAAATGGGAAATCCTCCCTGATTAACTCGTGTTTTTACACATTATCTGAAAGAGAATATCATATGTATGCAAAAACTGAAAATAAATATGGAGGAAATACTTTGCACAGAACATTATATAATCTCACACACACCATCGCCATTGTGGACAACCGAGGATTTCCCAAAATGGACAGAATGATGATGGGTGAAATTTTTGCTCAGCTTGGTAAGTACAATGTGTAATAATAATAATAATAATAATAATAATAATAATAATAATAATAATAATTTCCCCCATAATATAACAGATATGATCATTATGGACTGTACATGGATTCTTTACTGTAAAAAATCACAAATAATTTTGTACATTTATCATTTCATCTCTCTGCAGCAAATTTGGTACCTCTGAATAGACTAGTGGAGTGGCCAAAAAATTTTGAAGAAATGATGACTAAACTGGAGCAGGGAGATCCAAGTTTCTCAGATTTTATTGTTCCTGTATATGTTCACAGGTAAGACATTTCAATAATCTTATAATTTGTCTGCATTATATATTTATAAACCTGTTTCCTTAATAATCCAATAATGGGATTGCTCTTACTCAGTGCACCATTGCAGTTAATAATAAGCCAATGCAAAAAACCAGGTACTACAAACAATTGTGACTTATGCAGCTACTATGAACATAAATTCAATACATCAAACATTATGTCATTACCAATATATCAGCCAAAAACATTAGCAGTGCTCATTCTCTATAACACCACACTATTTGTATATGTGTGTATTAGGGATGAGCCGAACACCCCCCGGTTCGGTTCGCACCAGAGCCTGCAAACGGACCGAAAATTTGCACAAACGTTAGAACCCCATTGATGTCTATGGGACTCGAATGTTCAAAATCAAAAGTGCTCATTTTAAAGGCTAATTTGCTTGGTATTGTCCTAAAAAGGGTCTGGGGACCCGGGTCCTGCCCCAGGGGACATGAATCAATGCAAATAAAACTTTTAAAAATGGCCGTTTTTTCGGGAGCAGTGATTTAAATGATGCTTAAAGTAAAAAAAAAAAAAGTGAAATATTCCTTTAAATATCGTACCTGGGGGGTTTCTATAGTATGCCTGTAAAGTGGCACATGTTTCCCGTGCTTAGAACAGTCCCTGCACAAAATGTCATTTTTAAAGGAAAAAAAGTAATTTAAAACTGCTTGCAGCTTTAATGTAATGTCGGGTCCTGGCAATATGGATGAAAATCAGTGAGACAAACGGCATGAGTACCCCCCAGTCCATTACCAGGCCCTTTGGGCCTTGTATGGATATTAAGGGGAACCCCGCACCCAAATTAAAAAAGGAAACAGCAGTATACAGGCTCTGTACTCTGAACAGCAGTATACAGGCGGTGCAAACAAGACAGGGACTGTAGGTTTGTTGTTAAGTAGAATCTGTTTGTAATTTTGAACTGGTACATTTTTATCGTGTTTAGCTCCAGCCAAAAAATCTATTTTAAGCTTTTTGGAAAACATAGGTAAGGGTTATCACCCTTGTGACATTTGTTTTGCTGTCTGTGCTCCTCTTCAGAAGATTTCACCTCACTTTTTGTCCCAATGACAAATGTTTTTTGAAAATTTGGGTTTTTTTTGTGAAACAAGGATTGGTGATAAAGCATCAGTGGAAAGGAGAAATGTTTTTCCCATATTAACTCTTACAGGAGAGAATTTCCCTTCCTAGGGGTAGATTTAATCTCACTTCCTGTTGTCTCCTTCCGTTTGTAAGTAGGAGTCGTTTGTAAGTTTGATGTTTGAAAGTAGGGGCCTGCCCTATATACTCAGCAGAAATTTGGGCCTTAGGTGTTGTTGTGGCCACAACACTGTAAGCCCTCACAGGGCCCTGCTGTGAAATATTAGATCAAGAATTGTAATTACATGCCCCTGTTGAACAGGGGCAGAAAAATTGGGTCTTTGGTGGTGGTGGTGCTGGTGCCACAACACTGTAAGTCCTCACTCACTCTTGGTGGGAGCAGACACGGGCCCTGCTGTGAAATATTAGATCAAGAATTCTAATTACATGCCCCTGTTGAACAGGCGCTGAAAAATTGGGCCTTAGGCACTGGTGCTGATGCCACAACACTGCAACCCCTCTCAGATACTCTAGTTGGAACGCAGGAACGAGCCCTGCTGCAAAGTATTGCATCAAAAGTTGTAATTACATGCCCCTGTTAAACAGGGGCTGAAAAATTGGGCCTTAGGCACTGGTGGCGCTGCCCAGAACCAAAAATGTTCTTACAAGCTATCAGCGTGATCATTGAGGAGGAAGAGGATAATTACTCAGGATAGTCACTCAGCATCAGCATAGGCAGTCTTTGAAGTGATCTGAGATGTTAAAAAAAATATTCGGTTACATCAGCATCAGGTGCTTGGTAGCTGGTGGTGATCCAAGACTGATTCGTTTTTATAAAGGTCAGTCAATCGACCGAGTCGGTGGACAGACGCACCCTGTGATCGGTTACAAAGCCTCCAGCAGCAATGAATGTGCGTTCCGAAAGAACGCTGGATGCAGGACAGGCCAGTAGCTCAATTGCATACTGTGCAAGCTCTGGCCAGTGATCCATCCTCAAGACCCAGTAACCCAGAGGATTTTCGGTGGGAAAGGTGTCCAAGTCAGATCTTGCCTCTAGGTACTCCTGCACCATGTAAAACAAACGCTGGCGATGGTTGCTGGAACCGATCATACCTTGGGGCTGCGGACTAAAAAATTGTCTGAACGCATCAGTCAGACGGCCACCTTCTCTACCACTCCTTCTTTGACTGACTGAAGCCTCAGCAACACGTTGTCCAGAAACAGGAGTTTGTAACCTCCCAGTCTCTGGGAACGCGTTGCACAGATCCTTCTGCAAGGCCTCCCGAAGATGTTTCATCCTCTGCTCCCTCTGCAATGGCAAGATAAGGTCCGCAACCTTACCCTTGTAACATGGATCAAGGAGGGTTGCCAGCCAGTATTGGTCCTTCTCCTTGATACCACGAATACGTGGATCCTTACAAAGGATCAGGGAGGCCATGCAGCGTAGGTTTGCTGAGGCATTCGGTTCTGAGTCCTCTGGGTCACTAAGGACGACATGGTCCGCAGCCACCTCCTCCCAGCCACGTTCAAGTCCATGTGTTCTTGGGACTGATCCCTTAAAGACTGCTGCTGATGCTGAGTGCCAGGCTCCACCTCCATACTGACACAATGCTCCTCCTCCTCTTCCTCTGTGATCGGCAGGCACAGAGGAACACTGTCTGGATAAAGGGGGCCTTGAGAGCTAAGGAAGTCCTCCTCTTCCTGCCTCTGTTCTACCTCAAGTGCCCTGTCCATTATTCCACGCAGAGTGTGCTCCAACAGGTGGACAAGGGAGACAGTGTCACTGATGCATGCACTGTCACTGCTCACCATCCTCATGGCCTCCTCAAATGGTGACAGGACAGTGCATGCATCCCTGATCATGGCCCACTGCCATGGGGAAAAAAACAAGCTCCCCTGACCCTGTCCTGGTGCCATAGTCACACAGGCACTCATTGATGGCCCTCTGCTGCATGTGCAGCCGCTGCAGTATGGCCAACGTTGAGTTCCACCTGGTGGGTATGTCATAGATTAGGCGGTTCTTGGGCAGGTTAAACTCCTTTTGAAGGTCTGCCAGCCGAGCACTGGCATTATATGACCGGCGGAAATGCACACAGACTTTCCTGGCCTGCCTCAGGACATCCTGTAAGCCCGGGTACCTGGCCAAGAACCACTGCACTACCAAGTTAAGGACGTGAGCCAAACAGGGCACATGGGTCATTTGTCCCTGTCGGAGGGCAGAGAGGAGGTTGGTGCCATTGTCACAAACCACCATTCCTGCCTTAAGTTGGCGTGGCGTCAACCACCTCTGAACCTGCCCCTGCAGAGCCGACAGAACCTCTGCCCCAGTGTGGCTCCTGTCCCCCAAGCACACCAGCTCAAGCACCGCATGGCATCTTTTGGCCTGCATGCTTGCGTAGCCCCTTGAACGGCTACGGAGCACCGCTGGTTCCAAGGACAATGCACAGCAAGAGGCCATGGAGGAAGAAGAAGAGGAGGGGGTGGAGGAGAGAGGTGTGCCACAATCATTAGTAATGGCATTTTGGAGGCGTGGTGGCGGAACCTCCAACACTACTGCACCTTGTCCTGCATCCTTCCCAGCTGCCAGCAGAGTCACCCAATGCGCGGTGAAACTTAGGTAACGTCCCTGTCCATGCCTGCTGCACCATGAGTCAGCGGTAATATGCACCTTACCGCTGACCGCCCTGTCCAGCAAGGCCAAGACATTGCCTCCCACATGCCGGTAGAGAGCCGGAATCGCCTTCCGTGAGAAAAAATGGCGTTTGGGTACCTGCCATTGAGGAACCGCACATTCCACGAACTCACGGAAGGGGGCAGAGTCTACCAACTGAAAAGGTAGCAGTTGAAGTGCTAGCAATTTTGCAAGCTAGCATTCAACCGCTGGCATGTGGATGGCTGGGAGCGAACTTCTTACGGCGGTGCAGCAGCTGGGGCAGGGAAATTTGCCTGGTACAATCTGATGTTGGTGTACCGAAAGCAGATTGCCCACAAGTACTTGGCTGTGACACACCTAATTCTACACCTTCATTCCTCTCAGTGCAGGTCTCAGAGAGGACTGAAGGTATAGTGGGGCTGGAGATCTCAGCTGATGAGGAGCAAGGAGAGGTCCTCTTTGTTCTTTGGTGTGGGTCTTTTAGATACGCTTGCCAATGAACTGCATGGCAGGTCAACATATGTCTGGTCAAGCATGTGGTGCCCAAGCGGGAGATGTTTTGGCCACGCGAGATACGCTTGAGACATATGTTGCAAATAGCAGCGGTGCGATCTGAGGCACTCGTCTCAAAAAAGGCCCACACCAAAGAACTTTTGGAATAATGCGCAGAGACAGCAGCGCCCTGCACATGTGGAGCTTTGGGGTGTGATGCAGTCAGTGTGCTGCCCTTAGGCTCGCCCCTGGAGGGCATCCTGCCTCGTTGGTGAAGTGCCTCCTCCTCCTCTCTCCTATCAGGCACCCACGTTGAGTCAGTGACCTCATCATCCCCTCTCTCCTCATCACTGGAGCAAACCTTGCAGTATGCTGCAGCAGGGGGAGCATGACTGCCAGATTGCTGTCCTTCTTGGGCACCCCCTCTGTCCGTGCTCATGTTACTGCCTTCATATAGCTCAGTATCATCATCAGAGCCTTCTAAACGCTGGGCATCCTCCTGGAGCATGTACCCAACACTGTCGTCAAACAGTTCGAGGGACTCCTCAGGAGGACATGGTGGGGCTAGGGAAGGTGTCACTGATGCCATTGAGCCGAGGAAAGAGGCCGTGTTGGCAGCTGCTTTGCCAGACAAAGTACAGTACCTGACCGCGAGATTGTGTTTCCAGGGCGATACCATCGCGCTGGTTCTCGGCGACAGGGTACTGTGCATGTCGCGCTGGCTCACTCATCGGGAGAGGAAAACTTTGTTTTCCTTCCGCGATGAGTGACAGGCAGTGCTGACAGCTGTCTGGTATGAATCCTGAGGCGGGAACACCGTGCCAAATTTTAAATGAAAAAAACGGCGTGGGTTCCCCCCCAGGATCATACCAGGCCCTTAGGTCTGGCATGGATTGTAAGGGGAACCCCCTACGCTGAAAAATCAGCGTGGGGGTCCCCCCCAAATCCATACCAGACCCTTATCCGAGCATGCAGCCCGGCCGGCCAGGAAAGGGGCTGGGGACGAGCGAGCGCCCCCCCCCTCCTGAGCCGTACCAGACGGCATGCCCTCAACATGGGGGGGTGGGTGCCTTGGGGGAGGGGGGCGCCCTGCGGGGCCCCCCCACCCCAAAGCAGCTTGTCCCCATGTTGATGAGGACAAGGGCCTCTTCCCGACAACCCTGGCCGTTGGTTGTCGGGGTCTGCGGGCGGGGGGCTTATCGGAATCCGTGAGCCCCCTTTAATAAGGGGGCCCCCAGATCCCGGCCCCCCACCCTGTGTGAATGAGTATGGGGTACATGGTACCCCTACCAATTCACCTAGGGAAAAGTGTCAATATAAAAAAAACAGTACACAGGTTATAAGAGTAATTTATTAGTCAGCTCCGGGATCTTCTTCCGACTTCGGGGGTCTCCTTCCGACTTCTCCCGGTGTTCGGCCTCTTCTCCCGGGCCCCACCGCTATCTTCTTCCAGCTCTATTGCCAGCGAGGGGCCCAGTCTGCTGCCGTTGTCTCGCCGCCGCTGTCTTGTCGCCGCTGTCTTGTCGCCGCTGTCGTGTCACTGTTGTCTCGCTGCTTCTTTTCTTCTTCTCTTCTCCCCTGATGTTGACATGACGCTCTCTCCGGCTCGAATGCTGTGTGCGAGCTGCGGAGCCATTTATATATATATATATATATATATATATATATATATATATATATACTGATACTGCAGCTAGCAAAATCAACTGCCTGCCTGTAGTATGAGAACACCACCAACCTTCTACAGGTAGCTTTAGCTGAACACTGTGCAGAGCTCGCAAAAAATAACTTGTAGCTTATTTAGCTGCCTGCGGTAGTGATAGGATCAGGAAAATACCACCAACCTTCTACAGGTAGCTTTAGGTGAACACTGTGCAGAGCTCACAGAAAAATAACTTGTAGCTTATTTAGCTGCCTGCGGTAGTGATAGGATCAGGAAAACACCACCAACCTTCTACAGGTAGCTTTAGCTGAACACTGTGCAGAGTTTGCAAAAAACTAACTTGTAGTTTTAGCTGAACACTGTGAGGAGGACGCACTAAACTAACTTGTAGCTTTAGCTGAACACTGTGCAGAAGTCGCACTACACTAACTTGTAGTTTTAACTGAACACTGTGAGGAGGACGCACTACACTAAGTTGTAGCTTTAGCTGAACACTGTGAGGAGGATGCACTACCTCAACTTGTAGCTTTAGGTGAACACTGTGCAGAGGTCACACTAAACTAACTTGCAGCTTTAGCTGAACACTGTGAGGAGGACGCACTACACTAACTTGTAGCTTTAGCTACACACTGTGCAGAGGTTGCACTATACTAACTTGTAGTTTTAGCTGAACACTGTGAGGAGGACGCACTACACTAACTTGTAGCTTTAGCTGAACACTGTGCAGAGGTCACACTACACTAACTTGTAGTTTTAGCTGAACACTGTTCAGAGGACGCACCACACTAACTTGTAGCTTTAACTGAACACTGTGAGGAGGACGCACTACACTAACTTGTAGCTTTAGCTGAACACTGTGCAGAGGTCACACTACACTAACTTGTAGTTTTAGCTGAACACTGTTCAGAGGTCACACTACCCTAACTTGTAGCTTTAGCTGAACACTGTGCAGAGGTCACACTAAACTAACTTGTAGCTTTAACTGAACACTGTGAGGAGGACGCACTACACTAACTGTAAATAGTCTAGCTGCCTGACTGTGGTACTAATAGGATCAAAAGAACACCAGCAATTTTCTTCAGGTAGCTGTAAATACTGTAACAAGACAAGCCTGCCTGTCAGTAGGAAGATAACAGGAACGGATCTAGCTAAACTGAATAGTGTGTATATATATATATAAATATATATATATATACACACACACACAACACCTGGGATTCATATATATACACACAATACACTATAAGTGCAGCTAACTCACTGACTGTCCTGCCTAATCTAGCTAACTCAAATGAAATGACACTATCTCTCTCTCTCTCTCTCTAAGCACGCCGGAACACACTACAGAGGGCTGCCGTGCAGGTGGCCTTATATAGTGTGGGGCGTGTTCTAAACCCCCTGAGCCATAATTGGCCAAAGCCACCCTGGCTTTGGCCAATTACAGCTCTCTTTACTGACTGGGCTGTGATTGGCCAAGCATGCGGCTCATAGTGCATGCTTGGCCAATCATCAGCCAGCAATGCACTGCGATGCCACAGTGAATTATGGGCCGTGAGGCGTCACACGAATATTTTTTTTTTGTGCAGTCTCAAGTAAGCAAAGAAAGGTTTGTCCAAAAAAGATATGATGACCATCAGATGGATGGAGTTATACTTGATGTGTTGGAGATGCCTAGAGAGGATTGTTTGAGGGATAATATAGTAAGGAAGGATAGTAGGGACCAAGAATGGGGTTTTATTTCTAGTTTCCATACACAATACAGGGAGGTAGAAATTATATTTAGGAAGCACTGGCATATATTATGTATGGACAGGACATTGGGTAATGTGCTCCCTGAATATCCTAAGTTTATTTACAGGAAAGACCCACATTTTGGGGACAGATTTGTCCAAAAAGTATTGGATACACCTAAAAAACCCTGGATGTATTAGGAATGGTCACTTTTCCTGTCACAAAAGCAAAGCTTGCCAGCGGGTTTTGAGTATTTTTAGGGGACTAAATAATTTCAGGTCCACTTCTAACCAGAGAGAGTTCAAATAAAATTATTTATTTTGTGCAATACGACCCATGTGGTTTAATGTATATAGAGTGTATATAGTGTATATAGAGTGTACTAATAGGCCCTTAAAAAAGCGTGTTGCTGAGCACATTCATAACATAAAAATAGGTTTTAAAGACCATAGTGTTTTCCTACATTTTAACAATGTCACAATAGAGATCCTTTGGTTCTGAAATTTGGGGAAATTATTAAGATCCACCCCTATTGGGGAGGTATTAATAGGGTCAGAGAATTAACCAACCGAGAAACTAAATGGATTTATTTGACCGATACTATGGGGTTCATTTACTAAAGGCAAATCCAATTTGCACTACAAGTGCACTTGGAAGTGTAGTCGCTGTAGATCTGAGGGGGACATGCAAGGAAAATAAAAAACAGCATTTTTGCTTGCACATGTTTGGATGATAAAATCAGCAGAACTTCCTGAACTCATTTCAGATCTTCCTCTCAGATCTACAGTGAGTGCACTTCCAAGTGCACTTGCAGTGCACTTGTAGTGGAAAGTGGCATAACACTAAGACCCAGGAAGACTTCACACAATATAAATCTGCCCTCCTAAAATACTACTCTTGCCTTCACACTGCCAAACAGACCTACTTTAACACACTCATTAACACCTTCTCATCCAGTCCACGTCAACTCTTCTCTACCTTCAACACTCTACTCTGTCCTCCACTGCCTCCACCCACCAACTCACTCACTGCCCAGGAGATTGCCAATCACTTCAAAACTAAGATTGATACAATTCATGAGGTGATCACCAATGCGCAAAAACCTCCCCCATGCAACACCCCATGTCCACAGACACAATCATTACTTCCCTCATTCAACCCTGCTACTATTACTGAGGTTGCTAAACTTTTACCTAGCACTCATCTAACCACTTGCCCCCTGGATCCTGTTCCCTCGCAAATGCTATGCTCACCCTCTGACTCGATTCTACACTCTCTAACTCACATTTTCAACCTCTCCCTCTCTTGTGGCATCTTCCCAAACTCTCTAAAACATGCGCCAGTCACCCCCATACTAAAAAAGCCCTCACTGGATCCCACCAATCTCAACAACTTACATCCCATCTCCTTACTCTCCTTCTCCTCCAAACTTCTTGAAAGACTGGTCTACAACTGACTAAGCGACCATCTGACCATGAATAAACTTCTTGATCCCCTTCAGTCCAGTTTTCGCCCTCAACACTCCACGGAAACTGCTCTCCTTAAACTCTCAAATGACCTACTAATGGCTAAAGCCAATGGACACTATTCTGTACTACTTCTCCTGGATCTCTCTGCTGCCTTTGACACAGTGGACCACCCCCTCCTCTTCAAAAAACTCCACTCCTTTGGTCTCCGTGACTGTACTCTTCACTGGTTCTCATACTACCTTTCCCACCGCTCCTTCAGTGTCACTTACAACTCTACTTCCTCCTCTCCTCTTCCTTTTTCCGTTGGGGTCCCCCAAGGTTCTGTTCCTGGACCTCCCCTTTTCTCAATCTACACCACCTCCTTGGGTCAGTTGATTGCCTCCCACGACTTTAAATATCATCTCTATGCTGATGACACCCAAATCTATCTCTCCACCCCCCAGCTCTCTCCATCTGTCTCCTCACGCATTACCAACTTACTAGCAGACATATCAGCCTGGATGTCACATCACTTCCCCAAACTCAACCTATCCAAAACCGAGCTCATGATATTTCCTCCCTCAGGTGCCACTTCCCCTGATTTCCCTGTCAATATCAACAGCTCAACTATCAACCCATCTCCCCACACCAAGGTCCTAGGTGTAATCCTGGACTCTGAACTAACCTTTCGACCCCACATTCTATCACTAGCCAAAGCTTGCCGCCTCAATCTCTGCAACATCTCCAAGATACGCCCTTTCCTAACCAATGTCACCACAAAGCTTCTAATCCACTCCCTGGTCATCTCCCGCCTCGACTACTGCACCTCCCTCCTCATTGGTTTACCTCTAAATAGGCTATCCTCACTTCAGTCCGTCATGAACGCTGCTGCCAGGCTCATCCACCTCACAAACCGCTCAGCGTCTGCTATACCCCTCTTCCAATCCCTCCATTGGCTGCCACTCAGTCACCGAATTAAATTCAAGATACTAACTATAACTTACAAAGCCATCCACAACCTGGCCCCCAGCTACATCTCTAACCTAGTCACAAAATACCAACCTAATCGTTCTCTTCGCTCCTCCCAAGACCTCCTGCTCTCAAACTCCCTTGTCACCTCATACCATGCTCGCCTTCAGGACTTCTCTAGAGCCTCTCCCATACTCTGGAATGCTCTACCCCAATCCGTCCGATTTTTCTCCTACTTTATCCACTTTCAGACGATCCCTGAAAACTCATCTCTTCAGAGAAGCCTATCTGGCCCCCACCTAACAACTGTATATTTATCTTCTCAATCAGCACATCACCCACAGTTATTACCTCTTGTATCTCCTGACCTTCCATCTTAGATTGTAAGCTCTAAGGAGCAGGGCCCTCTAATTCCTACTGTATCAAAGTGTATTGTATTTGCACTGTCTACCCTCAAGTTGTAAAGCGCTACGTAAACTGTTGGCGCTATATAAATACTGTATAATAATAATAATAAAAAAGTGGATTTGCTTTAGTAAATCAACCCCTTTATCTCCAAGAGGGATGAATATAGAACTTTATATATAAAGTGTTTTATCGGTGACTATTAGAACAATGTAGATATAAATAATAACGGAAAATGGAATATAGAAATTAGTAAGAGTATGAGTGTGTCTTATAGTAATATATCTTCATTATATAGAGTGCACACAGAGATTTTAGCTTGTATGGATTCTGGTGAAGTATTAGGGCTAAACAGAAAAATATGCCTTTTTAATGTGATATGAGATTTTTAGTACATTATAAACATGTCCTACTTATATGTGATCCTAATAATTATGTGAAGGGTCATTTTGCTGTATGTGTACTAATTTTAAATATTATGATTTTAGTATATATGGGTACATGAAGTGCATATTGAGTTTTTATAATCTGTATATAAATACACTTATGAATTGAATGTTCCCATGAAAGATAAATTGGGGGACAGTTCTCACATGATGAGGTGCTGGTGGCTGCTACACAACACTTCAGAGAAGGAGCCCACAGATACTCCACATCAGTTATACATGGTGGACTTGTACATATATAAATTTGATCACAGAGGTTAATACGCACATATAAAAACAGTGTGGTGTTATAGAGACTGAGCGCTACTAATGTTATTAGCTGATATATTGTTAATGACATAATGTTTAATTGTATATTTATAACTCAAACTTAAAATAGTTTAGTTCTGATCTACAGACAAATTCTAAATTTTCTCTGTGACTTTGACTGCAGAATCATTGGGGTTTATTTACTAAAACTGGGGAGTGCAAAATCTGGGGCAGCTCTGCATAGAAACCAATCAGCTTCCAGGATTTTTGTCAAAGCTTAGAAGTTAGAATCTGATTGGCTACAATGCAGAGCTGCATCAGATTTTGCCCTCTCCAGTTTTAGTAAATCAAGCCCACTTTTCTTTAGTTCCAGCTCAGCTAGGACCATTATTAGCTATCTAGATTGGTTACAATTAGAAAACAATTTCTTATTACCTTTATATTAGTAAAACAGAAAATCTATGAACTCCAGTGATGGGCTTATTGCTGGACTTTTCTAAAGATATCTGTAGTCCACTCATAACTGAAAAATAATTTTTGGAGAGTTTAGCCTTAAACAACTCTTATATAACCAGGTGCAAAGCAGGACAGATTTTGGTGATCCTAGAACTAAGGACCCTTTCACACAGGTCTCTTGTGATCCGTGAGCAGATCCCCTCCTGATTTGGAGCAGAACAGGATGGGTGTCAGCTCTGTAACATCCATGTCCATTTAGTATGTGTTTGCATTTTGACAGCTGACATAAATGGACCTGTTTTGAATCTATGGGCTGTAAGGTTGTGGGCTTGTGTCCATTTACACCAGGGTACCTCCTATCCATCATGTTTAGGTCCAAAATATGGGAAAGAATGCAGTCCTATTACTATTTTTATTCCCTGGACCTGGATATACTCAGAAGTAGGTGGATGTAAACAGACACAAATCCGTCTACATCAGCCTGCCCATAGAGTTGCATAGAGCTTCTGATCTGGCTCACCTGAAAAGCTGACCAGTAGATCTGATCAGAAAGCCTGTGTGAAAGGGGCCATCAGCTTCTCATGGCAGACCTGTCAAGTCACCTTGGTGTCCCCTCCAGTCTTACAACCACCCCTATGTTTTCCAGAAACTTCCATCCCCTGGGTGGGATTACATTAATTCATACAGTGTCATTGGGGTATCAGGTGGGTAATGCTTTCTGGGCAGATGTTGGGCTTTGGGATGCCATGAGTATCAGAAGGAGCTGGTTACCTACCCACTGCATTTGTCATCTACATACAATTTAGCAGTTTTGTCTCTTTTTAAAAAATATATATATTTTTAAGTTAATTTTATAGGTTTTTTTTACATATTTTAGGAGTCAATGAGTTTCATTTCAGTAGTTTAGTCTCTTAACCTCCCTGGCGATATGATTATTTCAGATTTTTGATGCTGAAAGCGGTACAATTATTTTGCACAGAAATTTGGTGTTTTATATTGTAGGCTGTAATTCTTAGGAATAACTCACTTAAATCTGTCCAAATAAGAGTCTAGTAGACATCCCGGGTAT
The DNA here is from genome assembly GCA_037952925.1 of Lithobates clamitans. Classification (NCBI taxonomy): domain Eukaryota; kingdom Metazoa; phylum Chordata; class Amphibia; order Anura; family Ranidae; genus Lithobates; species Lithobates clamitans. Next base: position 94,320 of record JBBGZY010002235.1, read on the forward strand.
GATAAAGTTTGAAAAACGAAATAAAAAATTATAATATAATAAATAGCTATAAATAATTATAACAAATAATAATATAATAATAATAATAAAAATTATTCAATAATGTAATTAAATCAAAAACACTGAAATTTGCTGAGTTACAGAATTGTCGCTTTCGTTACCCTTAGTGTTTGGTGACGGATTTCCTCACAAATCACTATCGCTCAATTCTGCGAGTGATTCTAATTTATTATCGCTGTTTTCTAGCTGGTCTAAACCTGCTTCGGATGTAAAGGGACGGTTTTGGTTGCTATGGACAATCTCCAGTTTCCAGGCAGAAAGAACAGTTTATATAATATAAAACTGCATGCAGGACACTGGGCAGACCACTAGAGACAAAGAGGATGTGTAATTATTTGATACAGTACTGTAATCTGTAAGATTACAGTATGCTGTATCTATACTGTGTGTTTTACTTTTTGAATTTGGTGCCGAACTCTGTCCCCGTGCATCGCAATGCTCGCAGGGAATGGAGCCCGGCTCCGTGATGAATCGAGCGGAGAACGAGCCGCTCACACTGCAGGGAGACATCGCAGGATCCAGGGAACAAGGTAAGTAACCTCTACATGGATCCTGCGATGCGATCCCGAGTGTGGCTCGGGGATACCGCTTTTGGTATTGAAAATCCACCCGGAGCCAGACTCGGGAATACCGCCAGGGGGGTTAATGTGTTTTAGTACTTTTTAGTATTTGTTTTAGTAGCCAATTACTTCGATTTCAGCTGCCTGATTTTTACCACTTTTTGTACATTTTCTTTGAGATGCAATCTAATATATGTTTTTTAATAACATATCAAATTTCATTATTGGATGTTTTACTATGTGCAGTATATTACTTGTATCTTTTAACGTTCTATAATTCAATCAAGACAACTGAAGTTCATATGACAAGTCTGTTGTTATTATGTGATGTTGTAAATTTTGTGGTATTAATACATATGCATATCTAGAAATAATTGCTCATATTATGACTATGTTTTATGTTCATTTTTGTAGCTCTGATGAAGGGGGAGTGGTGTTGCCCCAAAAACATGTTTGCTGCTTTCATATGACTTTTTTTAATCAACAATTATAATCATTTTGGACTCTTTTATCTGACTTTTGTTTGATGCACATTTCCATATTTTTATGATCTAAAATTATTGGATGTTTTACCTTTTAGTGACTAAACTGACTTACTTGTTTCTCACAAATGATAAAGATATATTATCGTTTACAGTGCTGAAAGAGAACTTCCTGAAGAAGAGACAGCAAATGTAAAAAGTTTCATTAAGACCTGCAGGAATATGACAGGTAATATACTACAGACCTTATGTATAACTAAAGGCAAATCTTTTTTTAGTTTCAGATAGGTTGGAGAGGTATAAGAACATATTTTAGGTTATTATTGCTGTCCTCGTTAGGGAGACTCATCCTTTCTATTTGTCCTCTTTACCATTATCATTGAAAGTGAAAGTAAAAGGAAAACCCCAATTGTTGGGTTGTCCCCAGAAAGGTAATAGAGGGGACATTTTCCAGTGGGGACACTAGTTCTGGTGACCTGGGGGGTCCCCAAGGAATTCCTTTAACCTCCCTGGCAGTATGATTATTTCAGATTATTTCAGATTATTTCAGATTTTTGATGCTGAAAGCGGTACAATTATTTTGCATGGAAATTTGTCGTTTTATATTGTAGGCCTGTAATTCTTAGCAATAACTCACTTAAATCTGTCCAAACAAGAGTCTACTAGATATCCCGGGTATGATAAAGTTTAAAACACAAAATCATAAATTATAATATAATAAATAACTATATATAATTATAACAAATAATAATATAATAATAATAAAAATTATTCAATAATGTAATCAAATCAAAAACACTGAAATTTGCTCAGTTGCAGAATTGTCGCTGTCATTACTTTCAGTGTTTGGTAACGAATTTCCCCACAAATCCCTATCGCTCAATTCTGCAAGTGATTCTAATTTATTATTGCTGTTTTCTAGCTGGTCTAAAAGCACTTTTGATGTAAACGGACAGTTTTTGGTTGCTTTCCTGGCAGAAAGAACAGTATATATAATATAAAATTGCATGCAGGGCACTGGACAAACCACTAGGGACAAAGGTAATGTGTAATTATTTGATACAGTAATGTAATCTGTAAGATTACAGTATACTGTATATATACTGTGTTTTTTTCTTTTTGAATATGGCGCCGAACACCGTCCTCGTGCGTTGCAATGCTCACACGGAACGGAGCTTGGCACTGTGAATCGAGTGAGACATGACGGCTCGCAGATCACAGCGGGGAGACATCGCAGGATCCAGGAGACAAGGTAAGTAACCTCTTCATGGATCCTGCGATGCGATCCCGAGTCTGGCTCGGGGATACCGCTTTTGGTACTGAAAATCCACCCCGAGCCAGACTCGGGAATACCGCCAGGGAGGTTAATTTTCAGGGATTTCCTCTCACTTCCTGTTTGGCTATGAGACAGGAAGTGAAGGGAAATCCCTGCAATGGGGCATAGATGGTATGGTACTCTATCCAAAAAAAAAGTTTTGCCTATAGTTCTACTTTAAAATGAGTAGAAGGCTATTCAGTTATCAGCTTGAATGATCACAAAGTTTAGTGAATAAGGTGAAGCATTAACTGCAGACAATAACCTGCCAGATTTTTATTGCTGTCTGTGTCCAGCTGGGGAGATTCATCTTTTCCGTTGTCACCAAGATAAACATTGATGGGAAATCTAAAACATAGGAATTGTCATTGGAATAGAGAGGAATTAATTCGGGGGGGGGGGGGCTATTTCCCTTTACTTTGCAAGGAATTCCTCTCTCCTATATAAATACACAATAAAATTGCCCAGGGTTAAGATTGTTAAAGATTCCATCGCCACAAAAGGAACCCTCCATCATACTGGCTATTTTACATACTACCATTCTATTCACTTACATGCTGATATTAATATATTTCCCGATCTGCTATGGCCATGTCTATACCTCATTGACCTCCTGACCATTCATAAAACAAAGCCAGGGGTAGTGTGTCTACAAACAGTCCACTTCAAACATTTCTGTCCTGTGATGCCAATATTCCCTCCTAGTCTAAAGCTGGCCATACATTATACCATGTTCTTATTCAATTTCCTCTGGATTTACCTTCAACTATGTAGTGCAAGCGCCTACCTGACTGCATACAAATTGAAAGTGTTTTGGTTTGGTAAATCTAAAGAAAATTTGTACAAGAAAATTGTATAATGTATGGCCAGCCTTAAGCCTCGTACACATGATCGGATTTTCCACAGACAAATCGCCGGACTTTTGTCCGAAGGGCGTTGGCCAGGAACTTGTCTTGCCAACAAACACAAACGTAGTGACGTATTACGTGGTTTTTCAGCTCTTCAGCGCCACTCTTTGGGCATCTTCTGCTAATGTTGTGTTTGGTGAGCATTGATTCCGAGCATGCGTGTTTGTACTTTCGACTTTTGTCTGATGGACTTGTGTACACACGATCAGAAAATCTGACAACACACATTTGTCCGCGGAAAATTTATAAGCCTGCCATCCAACATTTGGAAAATCCGACAACATTTGTTCGATGGAACTAACAAACGGTTGGATTTTTGGCCAACAGTCTGTCATCACACAATTCCCGTCAGAAAATCTAATCGCGTGTACGAGGCTTAAGTCTTGGAGAGCAGCCCTCATCGTTGGAAAATGTGCTCTTTTCATATGAAGTGTTTTTATATTTCCTGTATGTGTTTGTTGCTTACAGCAAACATTAAATGAAATCATGTTATGGTCACTGCTACCCAGATGTTCTTTTATATGAACATTAAATTAATCATTTTTTGTAGTACAAATATTATTGTATTAGACCATGTTTATCCGTAACATAGAACTCTTATTATCACCTCCCATTATTCCCCCGAATCTTCTTCCATTCTACCTTCTAGTTGTGTTTATGTGTGTCTATCTGTAATGTACCTTTAACAATTACTACCATAACCCCCAGCTGGAGATCACTATTATTTTAACCACTTCCGGACCACCCTCCGTCGTTATACGTCTGTATTTTGGCGTTAAATACCGTTGTTATGGCAGCAGATAGCATCCATAACCCCGGTATTTTTAAAAACAGCGGGCGGTCTGCTTTCAGATAAATGTGGTCTCTGAGGTGGATTCACCGCAAGATCACTTTTATAGATGGCGGGAGAGGTGCCCACCCCCCTCCCACCACATTCCAGTCATCTCCGCCACTTACCGGAGCCGTCAGTAGTGGCGGAGATGATTTGATGTTTTCCCTCCCAAGTGAGGGAAAGATGTCCCCCACTCGACTCCATACCATTGGATTAGGGAAGCAACATCAAACATCACTTCCGCCCAATGGTCTTAAAGGGACATTTTTTTTTTTATTGCTTTTAAGTGTAAATGTGAGATCTGAGGTCTTTTTTACTTCAGATATCTTCATAAAGAGGTCCTGTCATGTTTTTTTTTCTATTACAAGGGATGTTTACATTTGTTGTAATAGGAATACAAGTGATCCAATTTTTTTTAAAAGGAACATTGTAAAAATAAAAAAAATAAAAAGTAAAATAAATAAGAAAAAAAGACATTTAAAGCGCCACGTCCCGCCGTGCTCGCACCAGCATATGTAAACGGTGTTCAAACCACACATGATTGGTATCGCAGCGATCGTTAGAGTGAGAGCAATAATTATTGCAAAACACCTCCTCTGTAACTCAAAACTGGTAACCTTAGACATTTTTAAACTTCGCCCATGGAGATTTTTAAGTGTGAAAGTTTGTCGCCATTCCACGAATGGGTGCAATTTTGAAGCATGACATTACCTTTCACAATATAAAAAAATTGGACTAACTTAACTGTTTTCCTATTTTTTAATTAAAAAAAGTGTATTTTTTTTTATTGCGTTTGTAAGACCGCTGCGCAAATACAGTGTGAAATTTTATTCTCTAGGGTGTCTGAAAAAAATATATAATGTTTGGGGGTTTTAAGTAATGTTCTAGTAAAGAAAAATTATTTTAACTTGTAAACACCAAGTGTAGGCTTGGTTCTTAAGTGGTTAAGGCTGGGTTCACACTAGTGCAAATTGGATGTGGTTTTCCCCGCATCCAATTTGCATGACAGGAGACTGTGACTGGCTCTCAATGGATCTGGTTCACACATCTCCGGGGCAGCTTCAGAGCGCACACCAGAAGGGTCCTGTGCGTCTTTGGCTCTCTTTCAGGTCCAAGTTCAGCCAAAAATTCAGACCTAATTCAGACCTAATTCAGACCTGAAATGGTGAATAGGAACGCACCGGACCCCCTGCTGCGAGCCGCTCCACACACAGTGTGAACCCATCCTAAACCGATAACTGCAATGAAAATTAAAATTTTTTGGGAATTTATTTATTCTCTCTGTTTCTATAAAAGAGCAGAGGATGAAATTATTACCACAGAATCCAGCAGTTTATATCTCACTAATAAAATAACAACCAGAAGAGATAAGTCCACTCTAAGAGCTTTAGGATTAAGTTCACATTTATGATTTGCGAGAAGTTGCATAAAATCACTCATGTTCCCACAACACACAAAAACACTCAGCTCTTTGACGGGCACATCATGAGCAAAGGGGATTGGTTGGAGAGTGGGGCTTTACATGAAGCATGTGACAGCAAGAAGGTAGTAGGATAAACGTAGAGGAATTTATTTACATAATACTAAAGCATACACGTTACAATCGTAAAATGCATACAACCAAACAAATAATGCATAAATAAATATAATATAACATACACTGTAATGTTCATACAAATGATGGATTGGTAACGAGGATAAAAGGTTAAGTAATGATGGCTCAAGATACCACCTTGACAAAATTCCCTAGTTCACCACAATCGAAATTGGGTAAAATTATATTAGAAACGGTAATGCCTGCTGGACCTAAGGCCTCACTGGACCTGTGGGGGGGTTAGAATATTGGTAAAATTGATGAGAACTATATATGGAAAGTTCAAACACGGCGAATGCTGACTCAATGCTTCCACGCCACTCATCAGGAGCAAGCACGTGTGGTATCTGAAAGGATATTGAAATGAATAAGGCATAAAGAGGGCAGGAACAATAGTAATGGGGGAGCGAGGTATGTGAGCCCCCGCAGCTAATATATAGATATATTTACTGGGATTCTGTGCACTGATGGTGTAGTGGCAGGACACCGCAAGCCATCCAGGCTACCCCCAACCGGAAGCTGTGGCGGGGAGCCCCGCAGAGACGAAAACAGGTGCAACCAGGGCAGGCATGGGAACAGAGGCATGTCTATGGGAAGAGTGAGGGAATGACTGTACAAGGTATGCTGGGAAGTGAAGGTAAGAAATGAAGAAAAAGAGAAGAAAATAAAGACCCCACGGACATTAAGTGAGGTGGGGGGAAAGACAGCGAGGGACATAGGAAAGAAATAGGCGGGCACATAATTATGCCAATAACATTAATGACAGCCTTGTGCATTTTGTTTACTTACATGGCTTCTTGTGCTTTGGTGTGTGCCAAAGAGCATGGTAACAAAGTACCACGTGTTTTGGTGTGGCATAATTTAAAAAAAATGGTCATGCACTACTTTTGTGTGATTTTTGTGTGATTGAAATAAATGGGGGGGGGCAGGAGGCGGAGCCTAGCGGAGCAGACATGCATTGTTAGAGCTCCACACCGCTGAGGAGAGAAGAGAAGGACAAAGCGGAGCCTGCAGGCTCAAAAGGTATCCATTTGAACCTTTTTGCCCCAGGGAACAAACTGTGAAAGTTTGGGCAGGAAATATGGTACTGGGAGGAAACCGTGGCAGAAATAAAAATCACCTCACAAAGAGCTCACAGACACTCACTGCAGCTGAAGCAGCTCCAGTCACCTCACAAGATACAGCATCAGGGCGCTCTCACAGACAGAAAATGTCACAGCAAGACTCTCCATTTGAGTCGGATACAGAACAAATCCTCTCACAAACTTCTCCACAAGCCTCCTCAGCATCCCCAGTAATATTATTACAATTTGAAAAGATGCTTCATAAGGCTTTAAAACAAACCTCAGACCAAATAACAAAAAGCCTAACCAAAGAAATAAGAGAGCTGGAAAACCGCACCGCAGCCTTAGAAATAAAAATGGATGAAATTGAAATTACAACCCAAGAAAATTTAACAGAATTGGAACAATTAAAAAAAGAGAATTTAATACTTCAAACTAAGCTCGAAGATTACGAAAATAGAGCCAGACGTTCAAACTTGCGCATAAGGGGAATACCTGAAACTGTGACAGACCTGCAATCTACTATTACTGCTCTATTACAAGAACTAAAGCCAGATATCCCTATTGAACGTTTAGAACTGGACAGAGTACACAGAGCCCTCACAGCCAAAAAGAAAGATGGACCCCCACGTGATATAATCACAAAATGTCATTATTACAGAACGAAAGAACAAATACTAATTGCTGCAAGAGGAAAAAAGGAACTTAATTTTCAAGGACACAATTATCAAATTTTTGCTGACCTATCCCAACTTACTATTACTAAAAGACGATCCATGAAACCCCAACTAATGGAACTGCAACGCCACAACATTATGTATCAATGGGGCTTCCCCTTTTCAGTCAGATTTAACTACCAAGGTACAATTTACAGAAGCAGATCAGCAGATGAACTACAACAAACCCTTTTAAAATTAAATCTGACAGAACCCACAAGCAGCAACACTCCCACACACAGAAGAATGGCATCATCTTCACCTTCAGGCAGCACCCAGAAAATTTCAGAACAAAATGGTAATCATCATTCTCACAAAAGAGGCCGTTATGCCACATCATCCATGGACCAAGAAGATTCAATGGACTGACATCCTAATTCCTGATATCTCTTCATTTATTATACTAAGAGATGGTTCTCTATAAAAAAAACTATATTTATAACTGAATGTAACTGCATTCTGATAGTCACACACTGTGTGGGATCATGTTACATTCCAGTTATATTTCTTATTACTTCTGATTCATATAGCCTTAGAATATATAAGTGAAATAAGGAAATTCTTGTTCAGTAATATATTTTCAGGTAATAACAATAGATTTATTACTTTTTAGGACAAATATGTCCAATAATCCAGAAGTAATGGAAGCTTTTTCTTTCTTTTCTTAAAACAAATATATTATTACCTAACTAGTTCCTAGAATTATGTTTTTGTTTATTCTAATCTGAAGCAATACAACCTCAATTTTATGAGTTAACATATCTAAACAGTTACATATGAATAAAATATGTAATTGTTTACTCTAAAAGGGTTAAAATCCCAAAATAATTCAAACTATCTTCATCAATACCAAAGTTATTAACAGTACCTTTCTAACTGAATTATTTAGCCTAGGGCAAGACTAACCATATACAACCACCCTGGAAAAAATAATTTCAACAAAAACTATATTCTGCACTCCAATTAATGAAACATCATTTTGATGTCTTTTGACATAGCACTTCTCTCCTGTAAGCGGAAGATCCGTGTACCCCCATTAGCCCTCCTCATTCTCCCAATCATATTATGTGGGAGTGTGACGAAGGCACTTATTCCCCTGAGAGAGATATTTATTCTCTTTCACGGGTAAATTGTGATTACTTGCAAAAAATAATTTATACAATGTATCATCTAATCTCATATGTTTTTGTTTACTCTTTACTCCAGAATTCACTGGTTTCTTTTCTATCTATTCATCTCTTCAGTCCACACAGGTTGATCTGCGCAGTCAGCTCTGCATAACAAAAAGTAAGTCAAAACTATTTGATCTATTGCCATGGCACCACTAAATATACTTTCCCTGAATGTTCAGGGAATAAATGTCCCTCAAAAAAGGACCAAAGCCTTCTGTACTTTCCATAACAAGAAGGCTCACATAGTATGCCTCCAAGAAACACATTTCACCAAAGATTCTACTCCAAAATATATTTCTCCTTTTTATCAACAAATTTACACGGCTTCTGCCTGTACCAAGCAAAGGGGAACTCTAATTGCATTTCACCGATCCACACCATTCACCTTATCATCAGAAATTAAAGACCCAGAAGGTAGATACCTGATACTCATGGGTTTTATAATGGATACAGCAATCACGGTGATTTCCTACTACGCTCCTAACAAACAACCTACACCATTCCTCTCACATATATTACAAGTGATTAATACACACAAAGTAGGAACAGTGATAATGTGCGGGGATTCGAACCAGGTCCTCCTCCCATTTCTAGATAAATCACCTTTTACACCATCCAAAATAACCTCTAGATTACCTTTTTCTCAACTTCTTTCCAAATACAATCTGGTAGATTCATGGAGAGAAAGTAACCCAATGAAAAAGAAATTCACTTATTTCTCGCACCCTCATCAAACCTTCACCAGAATAGATCATATTTTTCTAACAATAGGAATGATACCAGAAATTTTTGCATCGGATATAATTCCGATTCCGTGGTCTGACCATAATGCAGTATATACTACTATAGCCTCAGCCATACCAAAAGCGCATGACCCAACGTGGTACTTACCGGACATAATGCTCAAACACCCACTACATCAGATGGCCATTGAACAAGCTTTAAAGGAATACATATCAATTAATAATACAACAGACATCTCCCCAATAACACTGTGGGAAGCTCATAAGCCTGTCTTGCGTGGTACAATACAAAGACAAATGGCACTATTTAAACGGGAACGCAAAAATCTAGCAAAAAAACTAGAACTCAATTTTAATGCAGCCTACATATCATTTCAAGATAATCCATCTCAGAGTACAAAATCTCATCTGGAAAAATCTAGATTGGAATACGATCTATTTCTCACTGAGTCAGTTGATAAATCCCTCAAACGCTCCAAACACAATTTCTACATGAATACAAACAAACCAGGTACATATTTGGCTCGGGCATTAAATTCAACTAACAAATCTTTCAAAGCAATACGTTTGAAATTATCAAAAAATGTTTACACTTGTAATCCAGTTAAAATAGTCCATAAATTTCACTCACATCTCGCAACTTTATACAAGACAAACAATGAATTTAATCCTACAGAGGCTGAATCCTTCTTCTCAAAAATAACCTTACCTGAGTTATCTCAGAATCAAAAAAGCAGTTTGGATGAGCCTATAACTATAGATGAAGTTGCTAATGCCATAAAAGACCTAAAACTTAACAAAAGACCAGGCCCAGACGGCTACTCGGCTTTATACTATGAAACATTCTCAGAAATACTCTCTCCCATTCTCACTGAAACTTTTAACAAACTTCTAGATGGACATTCTTTTCGGCAAGAAACACTAATGGCAATTGTTTGTATGATCCCAAAACCTCTTTCTGATGATACTTCCTGTGTGAATTATCGGCCTATCTCTCTGTTAAACCTCGATATTAAATTATTAGCAAAAATAATAGCAAAACGCCTCAATAGCATTATAGGAAAATTAATACATAGAGATCAAGTAGGCTTCATGCCAAATAGACAGGCAGGCAATAATATACGCAGAGCAGTGTTATTGGCACATATTGCTAAAAAACGGAAAATCCCTTTATGTTTTCTATCTCTCGATATTAAGAGGGCATTTGACACAGTATCCTGGCAATATATGCAATATTCATTACAAAAATGGGGTTTTGGACCCCACTTTTTAACATGGATCAAAGCATTATATAATAAACTCAAAGCCTATATAAAATATGCTGGATACAAATCTGAAGCCTTTAATATCGAAAGAGGTACCCGACAGGGTTGCCCATTATCTCCCTTATTATTTGCCCTTATACTCGAACCCATGGCCCAATACATCAGAACAAACCAAACTATAACTGGCATTGAAGTAGGAGGTATTACACACAAATTATGTATATTTGCAGACGATATATTACTTTTTCTATCATCACCACAGGTCTCTGGTCCTAACTTAATACCAGCTCTTGATGGATTTGCAGCCCTATCCAGCCTTATGATTAATCCTAAGAAATGCCTAGTGCTTAATATTTCACTCACAAACATGGAATTGATCCCGGCTAGGGCTGCACTCCCATTCACATGGGCAGAAAAATCAATCCCATATCTTGGAATTCATTTAACAGCATCTCATTCTGACTTATTCTCAACCAATTATCCTCCTGTATTAAGACAGATCACAAATCTAATAAAACAATGGTCGCAACTTTCTTTATCCTGGATAGGGAAGATTAATGCAATCAAAATGACTATTCTACCCAAATTGCTTTATCTATTCAGAGTCCTCCCTATTCCAATTCCTTCCTATTTTTTGAGAATAGTACAAAAAAGAGCAACTTCGTTTATATGGGGCTCTTCTAAACCACGTATACCTATACACACACTACATCTTCCCAAAAATAAAGGAGGCCTGGGATACCCTAATTTTACTAACTACTACAGAGCAGCACATTTGGCCAGTTTGTCCAAATACCATGCAAAACAGGAAATCCCATTATGGGTATTTATAGAGGCTTCAGAAAATGACCCTCTATTAATATCAAATTTATTATGGCTTGATCCTAAAGACCGCTTTAAAATTCATAATCCCATAACTAAACACTTCTTATCTTTCTGGGATAAACTAAAAACCAAATATCAGTTACAATCTCCACACAATCCTCTCCTTTCTTTCATCAGAAATCCAGCCTTTTATCCGGCATGGATCTACCCAAATTCTTTTAAAGCTTGGACAACATCAGGCATTCAGACACTAAATGACTTCATAGCATCTAAATCATTCCTTTCATTCCCATTGCTTAGAGAAAAATATGATCTACCAAACTCTGAGATATTTAGATATCTCCAAATCAAAAATTTCTATACACCATTCCTAAAGGGGGATACACCATTATCCCAATTATCCATTTTTGAATCAATCTGTACAAAAGATCCATTTGCTAAAGGTACAATTTCATCACTTTATAATCAATTATATGGAGTAGCAAATCTTAATAGACCCTCTTACGTTCAGAGGTGGGAGGAGGACCTGGGACGAACTTTAGAAGACACGGACTGGTCTAACATATGGCTCACATCTAAGTCATCTTCACCCAACATCTTAGCACTGGAGACAAATTATAAAGTCCTAACTCGCTGGTACCTTGTACCCGCTAGAGTGGCAAAATATTCACCTAATACCTCAGCTCTTTGTTTTCGAGGATGCCCAGAAATAGGCACATATTTACACATATGGTGGACGTGCCCAGTAATCCAAACCTTCTGGAAGGAAGTCTTCGTGATTGCATCTAAAATATTTAAAAAAATAATACAACCAGATCCATATTTAACTTTACTTAATCTAAAACCGGAATGGTTAACACTCTCTCAATTCAAACTTATGATCCAACTAATAACGGCTGCAAAACAAACAGTGGCCAAGGCATGGAAATCTCCTACATTGGTACTAGCAGAAACAATTCACAGAATGAATAATACAATGTCCCATGCTAAGATGGTAGCCATCGATCAAAATCAAATTCCAAAATTTGAAAAACTTTGGCATCCTTGGATAAAACAACAGTTCCTGTCAAACTTCAATGACTCTGTCCTGTTGCCATGGTAACAGATTAAATGACTTACAGAGACACCCATTCTAAGGCTTCAAAGAGAACTAAAAAGAATAATAAACTGACGAGCGGGACAACCTTGTGGACCATACCTCTGCCTTTCTACCCTTTTTCTTCTTTCTCTTTCCTTTTCTCCACCTTACGATTAAAGCTCATTATCAGAATTTATTTGACCTATATACACTCTACTTGTAAACAATATGTATAGTAGGTATAAATCATTTAAATACCTACAAAAGTAACTAAGGAAATGATATATATCTTTAATTTAGGTTTACGTGAACCCAATGTTTAATATTTGAAATTTCATGATATTTACCTATATAAACCCTACTGTAAAACAATGAGCTTACTTTATAGATCCTTGTAAACTCACTTTATGTATCTTTATAACATTGTATACTCAATAAACTTCTTTTGACAAGGAAATAAATGGGATGCCCTAAGAAAAATACATTCAATTGGTCAAAATTCACACCTGCAAAGGTGTGAATAGAGTCTAAGGAAATGTTGACTGTTCAGTTAGCAAAGTGAATGTTTGCTTAGCTTGGTAATTTTGATAAAGATATGTAGAATGTAAGCAAACATAATGTTGTTTAATCTCCTTTGGACATGAATGCATAAACAAATAGAACACCGCTTCACCTTTTTTACTAAACTAAGATAATATCACACTTCTAGGTGATCAGTCTCTGTTCCTTTAGTAAACCAACTACAATTTGTATACATACACTTTGGTGGGACAATTATTGGTTGCTGGATCTTACAAATATGAGCCAATGAACATACACACCTTTAATATGTTTATAAAAGCTATAACAACATACAACAAAATATTATTGCATTGAGAGTGATTTATTAACCTCTTGCCGACCAGCTGCCATCATTATACTGCGGCAGGTTGACTCCCCTGCGCAAATCGCCATAGGTGTACATCGGCTGCTTTAAGAGCTATAATGGGGTGCGCACCGGAGCCGATGCATGTGGCCGGCAGCTGCGATGTCTGCCGGTGACCCGCAATCACTCCTCAGAGAGCCAGAGCAGGGCTAAACTGTCTATTCTGTCTAAACAGGGGAGTAGAGAGAGATCTGCTGTTCCTAGAGATTAGGAAGAGCGATCTTTCTTCTCCCAGTCAGTCCCCTCCCCCCACAGTTATAAACACACCCAGGGAACACATTTAACCCCTTGATCGCCCTCTAGTGTTAACCCCTTGCCTGCCAGGGACATTTATACAGTAATCAGTGCATTATTATAGCACTAATCTTTATATAAATGTCAATAGTCCCAAAAAAGTGTCAAAAGTGTCTGATCTGTCTGCCATAATGTCACAGTCCCACTAAAAATTGCAGATCACCGCCATTACTAGTAAAAAAAATCATAATAGTAAAAATGTCATAAATATACCCCCTATTTTGTAGACGTGATAACTTTTGCACAAACCAATCAATATACGCTTATCGTGATTTTTACATATTATACAGAATACATATTAGCCTAAACTGATGAAGAAATTTTTTGTTACTTTTTTGGGGGTATTTATTATAGCAAAAATTTAAAAACATTGTTTTTTTTTTTTTTAAATGTCGCTCATTTTTTGTTTATAGCACAAAAATAAAAAAATCAGAGTTAATCAAATACCACCAAAAGAAAGATCTCTTTGTGGGAAAAAAAGGACATAAATTTTGTTTGGGTACAGCGTCACATGATCACGCAATTATCAATTAAAACAATGCAGTGCCGTATCGCAAAGAATGGCCTGGTCATTAAGGGGGTAAACCTTTCCGGGGCTGAAGTGGTTAATGGATTTGAGAATCTGAACTCCATAAATCAAGGAAATATTTGATTTAAATATAAAATGACTTGAAAAGGATCAGTATACGGTTGGGTATTCAAAGTGATCACAAATTAGCCTATCACATAAACAAATAAATTAAGTTAATATTTACACACATTTTTGAGTGATGATATTCAACACATTTAGTAAATCAGCCTCATTGTGTTTATGAATGAAAATTGTACGAGTAGTTGCACTTTTCATTCACACAATAACTGCTGCCAGATGTTTTGCAGCACAGAGTTGGATGTGACAATCAAACTGGTTCTTGTCACCATGTCTGACAGAGCGGACATGGAGGGGAGAAAGATCAGGGTGTTATGGTTTTGCTTTGATTAGAAACAAATGAACAAATGCAATGTCTTAAGTGTCTTAAATTCTAAAAGTTAAACACAAATTTTTATTGCCTTTTTCTTGTTTTCTACATGCCTGGAAGTGTTGATGGAAGCAAAAACATTGAGACATCAGTTCAATTATCTGGTTGTTAGTGAATCCAAAATTACTTGTGATCTCAGATGATACAATTAATGACTTTTTCTGACAAATCTACTTTCTGACTGAATCTACTTTCAGTATCCTGATCTGCCTCGAGCTGGTGACTACAGGGAGGATCTTAAATCCCACATAGGATAGTGTACCATCACTATGCTGGAGTGAACCATCTACTAAAAGATCTTAAGTAATGAGGAATTATAAACTCTCTGATCCCAGGGACCAGTACATCACAAGTCTGATTTACTCAAGGCATTGACAATCTTCATTTAATAAATACAGTGAAGATTTACTTCAATTATTCAAATCATATAAAGAACAAAACTCCTGTTAATTAATTTCATCTGCACATTATTGGGTATTAACAATGAACATAACTTTATTAGATGAAGATTCTAAACTCCTTTAGTAAATCAACCCAACTGCCTCATATTCCATATAATTGTTAATCAGCTGATCTAGTCCAGATGGTCCTGTTTAGCAATAGGAATGATACCAATCACACAGCTGGAAGATCATACTAATCATTGTGCTATTTCTATCACTAACAGGGGTTGTCCCCATCATTGTCCTCACTCACAAACTTGATGGGAATGTTCATAAAATGCAGAAGCTCTTCGAAAGGATGGGAGCAAATCAGATCTACAAGCTGGAAAATTATACAGATGAAGATCATTTTAAAGATCGTGCAAAAGATGAGGAGATCCTAACATTCCTCCATGGTGCCATAGAAGATGTCAGATTTCGAATGAGATTACCATTGGATCCTAGGCAAGAAAGAATTGAACGGAAGCAATTCCTGCTAAAATATTTTCATGAGCAAGACATGATTAGGAAACAGGAGAAAATAGCGCTGGCTACACAACAGATAAATAATCTTATAAAGAACTTGTAGATTATTATATCCTTTAGGAATGGTGATATTTCCAGATTGCAAATTCTTAGGTTGATAGTTGTAATTATCCACATGTTCATCTCACCACAAAATTATTTTATTTCCCCAAAAGATTTTCTCTTTATCTGAGAGTGTGAAGTTATCGGTAACTAAAGCCCCATACACACTATTGGATTTTCTGCCGATTTTTGTCTTCAGATTTACCAAAACCATATAATATGAGATCAAACCTTAAGAGTTTCCATTTGTATGCAATCAGGCAGGCCCTTACATGGTTTTGCTAAATCTGAAGACAAAAATCTGCAGAAAATCTAATAGTGTGTATGGGGTCTTACTCTCCGTTAGCAGCAAGATAACCGACAGCAGATGTTTAGGTGTCTGATAAAAAAATGTTATACATCTTTTAATTATGAACTAAAATGTTTTCACTAATAAACATTCTATAACATTCTAGGAAACTCTCATGTTTGGCTCTATAGATGATTTAAGAGAACACCCCCCTCACTAGTGTAATATGTGTAATCTTCAACAATACCTCCAATTTACATAGAACTTTTTCTTTCTCCTTTTGTTTCCCCCGAACCCTCTTTCTGGTTTTATTCCTTATTGTTCTGTCTGTTCTTCTAACATAGACAGTATAGTGCTAATCAATTTTCTTATTAGGTGAATTGTTGATTTTAGTCTTATGATCCTCTTGAATAGGGATGAGCCCAAAGTTTGAGTCAAATGTAAGTTTGACTCAAACATTGGGTCTTCGACCGTTCGCCGAATTTAGATCATTATGAGGTGTTCGAGGGAAATTTGAGCGCCCGCGGAACGCCCCATAATGAACGGCGAGTCTGTCAATGCACTGCTAGATCGCAATGCATTGATGGCTGCCGATTGGCCAAAGCATGCACCTGACCTGCATGCTTTGGCCAATCATAGTGCACTCTGCTGTGAGAGCCATGATTGGCCAAAGGGGGGGTGCCTTTGGCCAATCATGGTTTAGGGGAGTCCACACCCCACACTATGTAAGTGTGTAAGTGTAAGTTTTATGAATGAGAGCCTCAAAATGACATTTGTAAAAGAAAAAATGTCATTTAAAACTGCACACGGGTGTAATGCATTGTTGGATCCTGGCAATATACATACAAATCATTGAAAAGAACGGCATGGGTTCCCCCCAGTCCATTACCAGGCCCTTTGGGTCTGGTATGAATACTAAGGGTAACCCTGTGCCAAAATAAAAAAAATGGCATAGGGGTTCCCCATAAAATCCATACCAGGCCCTTTAGGTCTGGTATGGATTTTAAGGGGAACCCTGCTCCAAGTTTTTTTAGAAAATGGCGTGGGGGCCTACCCAAAATCCATACCAGGCCCTTCAGGTCTGGTATGGATTTTAAGGGGAACCCTGCGCCAATATGTAAAAACATCCATACCAGAACCCCTGACCTTATCTGAACACGCAACCTGGCAGGCCACAGGAAAAGAGGGGGAATGAGAGAGCGCCCCCCTCCTGAACCATACAAGGATATGCCCGCAACATGGGGAGGGTGTTTTGGGGTCCCCCAAAGCACATTGTCCCCATGTTAATGGGGACAAGGCCCTCTTCCCCACAACCCTTGCCCGGTGGTTGTGGGGGTCTGCGGGCGGGGGGGCTTATCGGAATCTGGAAGCCCTTTTTAACAAGGGGACCCCCAGATCCCAGCACTCCCCATGTGAATAGGTATTGGGTACATTGTACCCCTACTCATTCCCCAAAAAAGTGTCAAAAAAGTAAAAATGACAGGAGACAGCTTGGGACAGTTCCTTTACTAAAAAATAAAAAATAAATATGTCCCACTATGTAAATCCATCTTCGATCACAGCGCCAATGGACCGAGAAAAAAATGGAAAAACTCTGCCTCGATGGGAGGCTCCCGCCGACTGCAGCCTTTTCGCTTTGACAGCTGTTATATAGCTGAGGGAGGGGCCACCCAGTGATGTAAATGGGTGACCCTGTCCCCTCTGACATTACGTGACATCACACTATGTCAGAAGGGGCAGGGTCAACCACTTACATCACCAGGTTGCCCCCCCTCATCTATATAAGAGCTGTCAAAGAGAAAAGGCTGCAGTCGGCGGGAGCCTCCCATTGAGGCAGAGTTTGGCTGTTTTTTCTTCTCCCGTCATCTGCGATGTGATCGAGGATGAATGGACTGTCTACTGTTGTTTTAACTTTTTTGACACTTTTTTGGTGAATGTGTAGGGGGACAATGTACCCGATACCCATTCACATGGGAGGGCAGGAATTGGGGGTCTCCTTGTTAAAGGGGACTTCCAGATTCTGATAAGCCTCCACCCACAGACCCCCACAACCACTGGGCAAGGGTTATGGAGAAGAGGCCCTTATCCCCATCAACATGGGGACAAGGTGTTTTTGGGAGACCCCAAAACACCCTCCCCATGTTGAGGGCATGTGGCCTTGTACGGTTCAGGAGGGGGGTGTTCTCTCACCTCCCCCTTTTCTTGCCGCCTGCCAGGTTGCGTGCTTGCATAAGGGTCTGGTATGGATTTTGGGGGGACCCCCACACCATTTTATTTTACACTTTGGCGCAGAGTTCCCCTTAATATCCATACCAGACCTGAAGGGCCTGGTATGGATTTTGGGGTGACCCCACACAATTTTTTTTTAAATGTTGGTGCAGGGTTCCCCTTACTATTCATACCAGACCCAAAGGGCCCGGTAATGGACAGGGGGGGACCTATACTGTTTTTTTCAATGATTTTTATGCATATTGCCGGGACCTGACAATTCATAACAGCAGCGAGCAGTTTTGAATGAAATTTTTTCCTTTAGAAATGTCATTTTGCTGTTATAAACATGAGAAAGATGCGCTAATTTGCAGGCAGACTAAGGAGACCCCCCAGACACGATATATAAAGGAATATTCCATTTTTATTGTTTCACTTTAAGCATTGTTAAAATCACTGCTCCTGAAAAATGTCAGTTTTTAAAACTTTTTTTTAGCATTGATACATGTCCCCTGGGGGAGGACCTGGGTCCCCAAACACTTTTTTGGCAATAACATGCATCTAAACCTCTTAAATGAGTACTTTAGATTTTGATTTTTCATGTTCGTGCCCCATAGACTTTAATGGTGTTCGCACAAATTTTTTGCCTGTTCGCAAGTTCTGGTGTGAACCGAACCGGGGGGGGGGGGTGTTCAGCTCATCCCTACTCTTGAATACATATATTATTATTATTATTATTATAACATTATTATTATTCAGGATTTATAGAGTACCAACAGTTTGTGCAGCCCTTTATATTTAGAATTCTCCAGTCTACAGCAAAAAAAGAATTCATGAATCATGTTTAACTGGATTCCTGAATTGTGTCATTCTGCACAAATATTCAGGTCAATTACACCTGACAAAGCACTGAATTTTCTAAATAAAATATTAGTATCCTTAATTTCTTGTTTTTATTGTACACCATTAGGGATGAGCCGAACACCCCCCTGTTCGGTTCGCACCAGAACATGCGAACAGGAAAAAAATTCGTTCAAACACGCGAACACCGTTAAAGTCTATGGGACACGAACATGAATAATCAAAAGTGCTCATTTTAAAGGCTAATATGCAAGTTATTGTCAATAAAAGTGTTTGGGGACCCGGGTCCTGCCCCAGGGGACATGAATCAATGCAAAAAAAAGTTTTAAAAAGGGCCGTTTTTTCAGGAGCAGTGATTTTAATAATGCTTAAAGTCAAACAATAAAAGTGTAATATCCCTTTAAATTTCATACCTGGGGGGTGTCTATAGTATGCCTGTAAAGGGGCGCATGTTTCCCCTGTTTAGAACAGTCTGACAGCAAAATGACATTTTGAAGGAAAAAACACATTTAAAACTACCGCGGCTATTGCATTGCCGACAATACACATAGAAGTTCATTGATAAAAACGGCATGGGAATTCCCCACAGGGCAACCCCGAACCAAAATTAAAAAAAAAAATGATGTGGGAGTCCCCCTAAATTCCATACAAGGCCCTTCAGGTCTGGTATGGATATTAAGGGGAACCCCAGCCAAAATTTAAAAAAAAAATTGACGTGGGGTTCCCCCTAAATTCCATACCAGACCCTTATCCGAGCACGCAACCTGGCAGGCCGCAGGAAAAGAGGGGGGGACGAGAGTGCGGCCCCCCCCCTCCTGAACCGTACCAGGCCACATGCCCTCAACATTGGGAGGGTGCTTTGGGGTAGCCCCCCAAAACACCTTGTCCCCATGTTGATGAAGACAAGGGCCTCATCCCCACAACACTGGCCGGTGGTTGTGGGGGTCTGCGGGCGGGGGGCTTATCGGAATCTGGAAGCCCCCTTTAACAAGGGGACCCCCAGATCCCGGCCCCCCCCCTGTGTGAAATGGTAAGGGGGTACTTACCCCTACCATTTCACTAAAAAACTGTCAAAAATGTTAAAAATGACAAGAGACAGTTTTTGACAATTCCTTTATTTAAATGCTTCTTCTTTCTTCCTTCATCTTCTTCTGGTTCTTCTGGCTCTTCTGGTTCTTCCTCCGGCGTTCTCGTCCAGCATCTCCTCCGCGGCGTCTTCTATCTTCTTCTCCTCGGGCCGCTCCGCACCCATGGCATGAGGGGAGGCTCCCGCTCTTCTCTTCATCTTCTTCTCTTCTTCATCTTCTTCTTCATCTTCTTCTTCTTCTTCTCTTATTCCTTCTTCTCTTCTTCATTTCTTCTCCGGGCCGCTCCGCAGCCATGCTGGCATGGTGGGAGGCTCCCGCTGTGTGACGGCGTCTCTTCGTCTGACGGTTCTTAAATAACGGGGGGCGGGGCCACCCGGTGACCCCGCCCCCCTCTGACGCACGGGACATGACGGGACTTCCCTGTGGCATTCCCCGTGACGTCAGAGGGGGGCGGGGTCACTGGATGGCCCCGCCCCCCCGTTATTTAAGAACCGTCACACGAAGAGACGCCGTCACACAGCGGGAGCCTCCCACCATGCCAGCATGGCTGCAGAGCGGCCCGGAGAAGAAATGAAGAAGAGAAGAAGGAAGAAGAGATGAAGAAGAAGAAGAAGATGAAGAAGAAGGTGAAGAAGAGAAGAAGATGAAGAGAAGAGCGGGAGCCTCCCCTCATGCCATGGGTGTGGAGCGGCCCGAGGAGAAGAAGATAGAAGATGCCGCGGAGGAGATGCTGGACGAGAACGCCGGAGGAAGAACCAAAAGAGCCAGAAGAACCAGAAGAAGATGAAGGAGAAAGAAGAAGCATTTAAATAAAGGAATTGTCAAAAACTGTCTCTTGTCATTTTTAACATTTTTGACAGTTTTTTGTGAAATGGTAGGGGTAAGTACCCCCTTACCATTTCACACAGGGGGGGGCCGGGATCTGGGGGTCCCCTTGTTAAAGGGGGCTTCCAGATTCCGATAAGCCCCCCGCCCGCAGACCCCCACAACCACCGGCCAGGGTTGTGGGGATGAGGCCCTTGTCTTCATCAACATGGGGACAAGGTGTTTTGGGGGGCTACCCCAAAGCACCCTCCCAATGTTGAGGGCATGTGGCCTGGTACGGTTCAGGAGGGGGGGCCGCACTCTCGTCCCCCCCTCTTTTCCTGCGGCCTGCCAGGTTGCGTGCTCGGATAAGGGTCTGGTATGGATTTTTGGGGGGACCCCACGCCGTTTTTTTTTTTTTTGGCGCGGGGTTCCCCTTAAAATCCATACCAGACCTGAAGGGTCTGGTATGGAATTTAGGGGGAACCCCACGTCAATTTTTTTTTTAAATTTTGGCTGGGGTTCCCCTTAATATCCATACCAGACCTGAAGGGCCTTGTATGGAATTTAGGGGGACCCCCACATCATTTTTTTTTTTTTTTTTGGTTCGGGGTTGCCCTGTGGGGAATTCCCATGCCGTTTTTATCAATGAACTTCTATGTGTATTGTCGGCAATGCAATAGCCGCGGGTAGTTTTAAATGAGTTTTTTCCTTCCAAATATCATTTTGCTGTCAGACTGTTCTAAACACAGGAAACATGCGCCCCTTTACAGGCATACTATAGACACCCCCCAGGTACGAAATTTAAAGGGATATTACACTTTTATTGTTTGACTTTAAGCATTATTAAAATCACTGCTCCTGAAAAAACGGCCGTTTTTAAAACTTTTTTTTGCATTGATTCATGTCCCCTGGGGCAGGACCCGGGTCCCCAAACACTTTTTATGACAATAACTTGCATATAAGCCTTTAAAATTAGCACTTTTGATTTCTCCCATAGACTTTTAAAGGGTGTTCCGCGGCATTCGAATTTGCCGCGAACACCCCAAATTGTTCGCTGTTCGGCGAACTTGCGAACAGCCAATGTTCGAGTAGAACATGAGTTCGACTCGAACTCGAAGCTCATCCCTATACACCATAATATCTAAGTGAACTATACAATAGTTTAGAGAATTTTTTTTTATAATACAATATAAAATAGTAAAACAAATATATAAATAATAATAATAATGATAATAATTAACTCTAGAATTTTGTAGCTAGACTTGGGAAACTTAACATTAATAAATCACCGGGACCAGATGGCTTGCACCCGAGGGTACTTAGGGAACTCAGTCAAGTAATTGCCAGACCATTTTTCCTAATTTTTACTGACAGTCTACTGACTGGAATGGTACCAGCTGGTTGGAGAAAAGCCAATGTAGCACCAATATTTAAAAAATGGCCAAAATACATCCCTGGGAATTACAGACCAGTTAGCCTAACATCAATAGTATGCAAGCTCTTGGAGGGGATGATAAGGGACTACAGTATATACAAGATTTTAGTAATGAGAACGGTATCATTAGCAGTAATCAGCATGGATTCATGAAGAATCGTTCTTGCCAAACCAATCTATTAACCTTTTATGAGGAGGTGAGTTGCCAGCTAGATAAAGGAAGGCCCGTAGACGTGGTGTATCTGGATTTTGCAAAAGCATTTGACACAGTTCCCCATAAACGTTTACTGTACAAAATAAGGTCTTTTGGCATGGACCATAGGGTGAGTACATGGATTGAAACCATACAGTATAAAGGATAACTGCACTGACCCTAAAAAATACATGTCTTACCACATATCTCAAACAGTGAATATATATTCTTCGATGATCCATCAACAATTAATATTAACCATGGTATACTGATATAGGGAAAATTGCGTAAGTGAAACAAATAGTAATATGTATTTAAACAAAGAACAGTCCCAGTATTTCTCTTAAGAACATAGGGAAAATTACAAGCGTGAAACAAATAATAGTGTATTAAACAAAGAAAAGTCCCAGTATTTCTCTTCACAAAATGGGTATCCAGATCCCACGTGCACAGATCTGCATCCGTAATTAAAGAAATATCCACCAATCCGTTAATTCTACACCACCACCTCTTAGAATGAACACTCACCAAAACATATGAAAAAAGTTCCTTGGTTTACGTCTGGGTTAACCACTCCACTAGTGAGACTATAACTGAGGGTTTCCAAACGATATGCTAGTTATCACTCCATACATCTCCACATTAGGTGATCTCAGGATCTCATAAAAAGCAAGCAGCTATCATTGCCCAACATGTATAAAATGTATTTTATCAATGAAACTAGTATAAGAATTTTGCACTCACAAGTAAGGTGCCTTTAGACCGGCACTGGGTCTTTCCAACAATACTTTTAGGGTTTGTCTATAGATGCTGGAGTGCGCTCCAAGGCTCGAAATGGTGCAGGTTGGGACAGGAAGTGACGTTGGCGTTACCCAGAAGCCTCTATGCATTTTGCATCCAATCATGCGCCTTCAGGACATATTGAAAACTGGCTACAAGGGCGAGTTCAGAGGGTGGTGATTAATGGGGAGTACTCAGAATGGTCAGGGGTAGGTAGTGGGGTTCCCCAGGGTTCTGTGCTGGGACCAATCCTATTTAATTTGAATAGTTAGTTATTATTTTGAATTTTCGGATTTTTGTTCTTTCAAATTTTCAGATTTTCTGTCTAATTTCCGGATTTTCAGATTTTTGAATTTACAAATTTTAGAATTTACGAAATTACGAATTTTGGAATTTATGAAATTACGCATTTTGGAATTTACGAAATTACGAATTTTCGAATTTACGAAATTATGAATTCTCGAATTTACAAATTACGATCATAAAAAATGACACGAAAAACGAAAAAAAAAAAAAAAAATACGAATGAAACGAAAACTAACGCATTTTTTCTACAGTGCACATGTCTACTATTTACTCAAAACAATCTTTTATATTTTACCAAAAATGGGTATAATATTATGTTTGTTTACACTAAAATGCATTTTAGTATATTTTTTTCCTGAAAATATGCATTTAATAAATAACTGCAAAAATATCCTATGACATGTAGCGCCCTCTACTTAAGGGTAGATGGGATATTGTAGGATTTGTAGCATAGGAGTTGTTGCAGGTAAATTTAGCCAGGTCTGCGGTATTTTACCAGGCCTGGTTGTTTTGATTTGGAGTTGGAAGTGTCAGAATAGTGGGGGGTGTGGCCACCTACGCTTGGGTACAGAGACACCTCCTCTGCCTGATGGTGGATTGTTCCTTAAGGAGAGAATGGGCTGAGACCTGAGTGGCAGGGAACTTATGTGCGAGTCCTGACCAATCATTAACTTGTTTGATCAGGAGGAGGCCTCTTATATAAGGAGAGGTCACATGCTTCCAGAGGGAGAAAAAAAAGGCCAGGAGAGGGAGAGGCCAGGAAGGGCCTGGGGCCCGATTGCAAGAGGAAGGGGCCTGGGGCCCGGAGAAGTGTTCCAGGAGGTCCAGTCGGGTGCCT
This sequence comes from Lithobates clamitans, assembly GCA_037952925.1. NCBI lineage: Eukaryota > Metazoa > Chordata > Amphibia > Anura > Ranidae > Lithobates > Lithobates clamitans. Next base: position 118,987 of record JBBGZY010002235.1, read on the forward strand.
GGATTGCAGCGGAGCCATCATGTAGCACTGGGGACAGAACCAGACGTTCCCACTTGGGGATGTGCCGGGCGAGATAGGAGGAAGTAGATGTAAAGCGGAAGAAGAGGACTGGGGATCGACTTTCTGTGAGTGAAACATGGACTGTTGATTGGGAGAGAACAGGTCAGTGGAAACCCAGAGAAAGTAGTGCAGAAGTAAATGGAATGACTTACTGTGAGCCTACGGACCACCGTATAAACCATATTACAGTAACTTCCCAAAGACTGATGGGCGTTGGCGTGGGAGTCATAGAAATAGGCAGTGATGGCCTGTGACTTTACGTTCAACACTAAAAAGGAAATCTATCAGTCAGGCAGAGGGAATTATTCAGAGTAATGTCCCGTCTGTTTAACTTGGGAATGCTGCAGAAGAGGATGCAATAGAAACAGGAAAGGATCGCTTAGGGAAGTCCAACATTAAAGCTATGGCTATGGATTACACCCTCACTCAATGGGGTTTAGTGGAGTGTCTCATATCTCTCTACAAATAATCCCACACTGACTCCACGAAGTAAAGAGAGATAAAACTTGAACTTTGACTGTTTGGTGTCATGTGTCATGCGGGGGATCGGAAGCGGAGTGATTGGAAAGATGTAAGTGAACAAACCAGCAGCCCCCATGGGGGTACCGCTACAGACATAAAAATTGCAACCACCAACATTTTATTCCCCAGGGTCTCCGATTTCTGAAAATGTATACTTTTCTAGGCATTTACAGTAAATTTTACCAAAAAAAAATGCTGATTTTAACATGTGTGCAAAAAATGAAAAAAATGCACCAGTAAACAAGTGGTTAAATAATGGAGCCAAGCACTACACCTTGTTTTCATGCTCCAGATGGTAGGATTTCCACTTTAACTCCAGCATATGAAAAGAGCTCTTTACAGTAAAATCTGGGAGAATGTGGAATAGTCCTCCAAAGGAGCTAATTCTAACCAACTAGGTTGCAAAAAAGGCCAAAATGTACTTTTAAACAGCTAGCAATAAACAAAGCAAATACTTTTTTCAGGGGGTTGAGCTATCGGGGGTAAGAAAGGATTTTTGGAGCATAATGGACAAGGTATTTTAAGGGTTTGTTGTCTTCCCCTGGATCGTCTGCAGATTCCAGGCTCTGTTATTCAAGGTTTTCTCTCCTGATACATCTACTGTACTTTAATAGTAAACACTGTGACTAGTGATAGGCGAGCGGTTGGGGCCGAGCATCGGTTCAGCCCTGAACAGCACCCATTCAGGTGTTCGCCAAACAACAGAATTTGCAGGGCACTCAGAAGGATCTTTGCCCGCCGAGTGCCCCACAATGCACTGCATGCTGCACTGTTCATTCTAAGTCCTGATTGGCTAAAGCAATATACCTGACCACTGATCAGTTGTAAGGCTTTGCCCAATCAGGGCACAGTGAATAGCTGGTTGTTAAGGAGTGGCCTGGGAAGCCAGCCACCACATCCTTAACAACGGATAAGTCATCAACTGTCAGCGGGCTTCCAAAGCAACCCCCCATGTTGAGGGCATGTGGCCTGATATAGTTCAGAAGGTGGGTCACTCGCTCACCCCCCCCCCCCAACTCCCCACCTTTCCTGGCCTCCCAGGCTGCATAATCAGAAAAGGGTCTGGTAAGGATTTCTGGAGATCCACATCATTTGTTTTTTAAATTTTGGCATGGGGGCTCCCCTCAAAATTCATACCAGTCCCAAAAGGGCCTGGTATGGATTAGAGGGAGATTCACATGCTGTTTTTTGTTCACATTTTTGTATTGCCGGCAATGTTTGTTTTTTTTTCATGAAAGCTTGCAGCCGGGAAAATCAATTTAAATGTATTTTTTTCTTTCTTTATAAATGTCCTTTTTGCTGCAGCAGGTTCTATACACAGTACAGATGTGCCACTTTACAGGCAGACTAAGGGGACCCTCCAGGCACTATATTTAAAGGAAATTTTCATTTTATATTGTTTCACTTTAAGCATCAATAAAATCACTGCTCCTTTAAAAACAATCTTTTTAAAAAAAAACATTTTTGCATTGATACATGTCCCCCAGGGCAGTACCCGGACCCCCATAGCATTTCTACCATGTTTCTCCGAAAATAAGACCTACCCTGAAAATAAGACCTAGCGTTATTTTCCAGGAAGGCTGCAATATAAGCCCTACCCAGAAAATAAGCCCTAGTTTTATAAAGCTTGTAAAATCCTATAATCCAATCTATTACAGTAGTATATAATGTACAATGTGTGTGTTTCTGTAATATATTTGTGAGGAAGACAGCTCCGGCGGGTCACAGCAGTGCAGAGTGGCACTATAATGAAGGTATTTGACACAATTATATTACAGAAACACACACATTGTACATTATATACTACTGTAATAGAGTGGATTATAGGATTTTACAAGCATTTTAACTCAGTTCACACTGGGGATTCCTTCCAGGCAAGGAGAGAGAGGGGGGAGAAGACAGCACATTACATGGTAAGACCTACCCCGAAAATAAGCCCTACTGTGTATTTTGTTGCCAAAATTAATATAAGAACCGGGCTTATTTTCGGGGAAAAGCGGTATGGCCATTAACTTGCATATAAGCCTTCAAAATGGGGACTTTTGATTTTTCAAGTTCGAGTCCCATAAACGTTATTAAAGTGGTGTTCCGCTTAAAAAAAATAAAAATAAATGTCATCAGCTACAAATATTGCAGCTGCTGACTTTTAATAATTGGACACTTCACTGCAGGAGGTTGCTGGCTGCAGCATCTTTTACATGGAGCACACACAGCATGTGCTCACAGTTCCCCCCTCCCCTTCCCCTCTGCACAGACAGGAGAGAGAACTTGTCAGCGTCTTCTCTGGTGTTGTGATTGCAGGGTTGCTTGGATTGTGGCTTCAGTGGATAGACCCAGCTACAGTCTGAATATCCTGGAGGGATAAAGGCTTTACATGAATAAATGGAAGCTGATCATTGTCATCACCCCTGTCAATAGTAATTGGTTTGTCTCAACCCTGTCCTTTCGAAAAACAACAGACTTACTGGCTGGATAACCAAGTGAAAATAAAAGAAAGAGAGTCTGAAAAAGAAAACTAACACAGTCACCGCATCTAAGAATTTGTATATGATTCTCGAGCTACCATTCGCCTATTGGAACATACATGGCAATTTATCCTGTTGAGAGGAGGGGCTCCTAGGATTTTCCATCTGGTCCAGTGGGAGAGGGATGCTTTGGGATTGCATGTGCAGAGGATCGCTCCTTAATCTGGGATGATCGTTTTTATCATCTGGTTTCATACTATGTGTATAGCCCATACATTGATGGTAAGGGTCAGTTATTTTGGGTGATGGTGATGGGATTTCTGTCCCTTCTTCAGAAGTTCCCTCCATGGCGGATTCCGTCCAATAGAAGTCTTTTCTCCTTGGTGGTGATGGTTCTGATTGGCTCCACTTTCCCTATACCTGGATGAATTTCTAATTATGAACTTTATATCATATGTTTTTGAGCGCTACACCTTTCTTTATAAATAATCGGACACTTACCTGTCCCAGGGTCCAGCGATGCCAGGGAATGAAGCCCTGCTCATCTCCCCCTCCATTCAGCAGCACCGGCATTGTAACTGTGGGCGCCTGGCTGTGGCTTCACAGCCGGGCACCCACTGTGCATGTGTGAGCGACTCCGCGCACCGTGATTGGCCACGCAATCCTCCGGGACCTGTCAGGCAGATTACGAGGGACCCCCTATCAACAAGCATTTAAAGGTGAGTAAAAAAAAAAATTCCCCAAATGTTTTTTTTTAAATTTTTTTATGCACATTAATTATTTTTTTTTGGGGGTGGAACTCCACTTTAAGGTTTGCGGTCTGAACTTTTTCCATGTTCAGGAGGTCTGGTGCGAACCGAACCAGAGGTGTGTTCAGCCCATCACTAACTATGACATGCACATACAGTAACTAACTGTTACTAAGCTTATGCCTATTGGTCTCACCATGCTTCAGCAACAAAGGTCCTGTTCTATGACTGGAGGAAAATTTCCTCCAATCAGACAAAATAACATGGTCTTCTAGGTAAAGACGGTAGATCTATCCCACACCCACATAACTGTCCCTGAGCCACCCCCATCAAATCATTCTTTGCAGCTATTACCTTTTGTACCACCACCCCCTCCCTTTAGAATGTAAGCTCCACGAGCAGGGCCCTCCTGTACCTTTTGTATTGAACTGTACTGTAATTGTGTTGTCCCCTTTATACATTGTAAAGCCCTGCGTAAACTGTTGGTGCTATATAAATCTTGTATAATAATAATAATCTGCAGAGGCGGTCACAAGAATAACACTATTTTGATGTAGGGAGAGACAACTAGGCCCACTAAGGGCATGAGTTATGGTATTTCCCCTCTTATGCTCCACCAGGGATTCCTGGCATCTGGATAACGGGTGATATACTTTTTTTTGTATCAATCATTATTATTGAGGTATTAAAGATGTACAAACATGGGTAGGTACACAATGCAAAAATAGTAATAGTGCAGATCAACACTGTAAGGTACAGGAGTATGAAAGAATTCAGGAATTAGTATGTGATTGAACAGAACAGGGGGCCAGCTGCTAAGTGCTACAAGATACATAACATTTAGAACATTTCTAACATGCATATAATTGTGCCTCTCTCAGGACTTTGTACATCCACCTGTCCAAATTTTCCAAGACTGATTGAATGCTGCACAATTTAGGGAGTTATTCACCAATAAATGCTCATACCGTACAACATGTGTAGTTTAGCTGAAGTATGGTGGTCACTTCTGATACATTAGGAAATTGATCAGATTTCCATTCCCTAAAAACAATTTAGTGGGCTGACAAAAGTATTTGAGTGAAAACAGACAGTAGGGCTAAGCCCGGTTGTGGGGAAGTAAGGATCCCCATGGTTGAAAGGTTTGTTATTATTATTATTATACAGGATTTATATAGATTGTTACCAAAAGCTGGTTAGACTGGGACATTTCTAAAGAGTGTGCAATAAATGTCCTACATGACCACAGTTATATCAGCACAAAGGAGATATAGATGAGAAGAATTTAGCCAGCCTATAGTGGTTCTAGTATCATGTGCTGGTAATTTTAACCATTTCAATTACACAGTCATGCGACGTTGTACCCAAACAAAATTGACGTCCTTTTTTTCCCCACAGATAGAGCTTTCTTTTGGTGATATTTGATCACCTCTGCGGTTTTTATTTTTTGCGCTATAAACGAAAGAAGAGCGTCAATTTAGAAAAAAAAACAATATTTTTAACTTTTTCCTATAATAAATATCCCCATTTTTTTTAAAAAAAAGTCTCCATCAGTGTATTCTTCTACATATTTTTGGTAAAAAAAAAAAAAAAAAATCGCAATAAGCGTATATTGAGTGGTTTGCGCAAACGTTATAGCATCTACAAAATAGAGGATAGATTCATGGCATGTTTATTATTTTTATATTTTTACTAGTAATGGCAGTGATCTGTGATTTTTATCAGGACTGCAAAATTTGTGGCGGACAGAGCAGACACTTTTGACTTGTTTGGGACCACTGACATTTAGATCAGAGCTAAAAATAGCCACTTACTGTATACATGTCAGGGAAGGGTTAACACTAGGGGGCGATCAAGGGGTTAAATGTGTGTCCCCTAAGTGTGTTCTAACTGTGAGGGGATAAGACTGACTGGGGGAGAAGACACAATTTTTTTTTCCTATTTAGTAGTAACAGACAATCCATTTCTCCTCCCCTGTGAGAACACACACACAAATCCCTGTTTCTGCTCTCGTACATGTGATCGCGGGTGGCCGGCGGCAATTGCACCCACCAGTCACACGCATCGGGTGCCCCGTCATGCAGCGCATGCTTGCTATGGCTCTTAAAGGAGCCGCCTTATATATACAGCGATTTACACAGGAGACCTATTCTGTCGCCGTATATATATATAGGAGTCGGTCGGGAAGTGGTTAAACATCACCCCCACTCTATAGATCTCTCAGAAAGCAAATTGTCATTGGTTACGAGTACTAGAAGGTGGCACTGGTGGGCACAGATGAGGCGGCAGCCAGTGATGGTTTTTTTTTTTCTCTTCACGCTATCACCAGCACTGTTTACATCATGTGATCAGCTGTCATTGGGTGGTCAGGATCGGCCCCTTAGTCCAATCTATTTTCAGCCGAGTCTCTTTGACTCGCTGATCACAGAGTGTGCCACGCTCACCCTGCAGGGGGCGCGCAAGTCACTTGAGCACAGGATGACGTACATGGACGTCCTCCCAGCAATGTAAGCCCATGCTGTAGCTGTCTTCAAGCAATAGTGTGAGTGGGAAGGGGTTAAGCAACTAGCCAACAGCTTGGCATACGTCCATATTTAAAAGTGAGATTGGCCTGAAGTTGGCTGGAGTAGTAGGATCTTTCCCCTTTGAGTAATGTAACTACATAAGCTTTCAGCTTCTCTGGAGGGAATGAGGAAGGGCAACTTAAGTGAAAACTTACTTCATTTAGGGAGACAGTATTGTGGGGGGGGTGACATCCTCAGCCAAGATAGCCATGAGTTACTAAAGCTCTGTGAGCTCTCCGGGGGAATCTCATAGCCACAGCAGCCCTGCACTGTATCTGTCAGCCCTCTGTTACTCCTCTACCTCCTGGTACCTGCAGTGATGCCTCAGGGAGGAAGAGAGCTGTCTGTACTGCAGAAACTCTCCAGTTTCCTTCAATTCTGAGGAGACCACAACAAAATGGCAGCTGGGACCCACAGACAGAGACTGCTGCTAGACCTCTAGCGGTTGCTGCTCCAGAAAGCTCCAAGGCTGACACAGAGCACAGTGATCACAATGTGGACAACTTCTACTACTCCTCCTCTTCTCCCAGCACCAGAAGCCCAGTTAAATACTGCCCCAGGAAGGACTCTCTAACAGATATTGGCACTAGACCTGGTATGGCAGTAAGTGAGCCCATTATCCAGCCTCACACAGCAGCCCCCATTCCTGGTCCTACAACCTCATTTCCCACTGTAGGACAACCAGTTTTTACTCATCGCTACAATCAGATATGCTAGCATGTTTTCACAAATTTAATGCAGAAGTACAAGAACTTGGGAACAGGGTTAGCCACATAAAAGATAACCTGAGCTCCTCTACAGTGTCTTACAACTCCATGGTAGATGCACAGAACACACATAGCGATGAAATAGCCTGATTGAATGCAAAAGTTGCAGACTTAGAGGATCGCTCAAGATGCAATACCATCAAAATCAGGGTCATCCCTGAGTCAGTGCAGCCGTCTCGGCTCCCTCAGTACGTGCAAAACCTTTTAAAGGCTGTTGTTCCTTCACTCACCAATGATGATCTCACCATCGACAGAATCCACAGGGTCCCCAAACCATCCTTTCTACCTCAGGAAAGTCTTGATGCGGATACACATCTGTTAGTAAAAGAATGTCTCCTATCAGCTTTCTGCAAAAAAGATGAACTGCCAGAACAAGCGCATACACTACAACTGCGCAACCACAATATCGCCTACCAGTGGAAATATCCAGCTATGCTGAAAACCATGTGGGATGGCTCCACAACCCTCGTCAACACCCTGGATGATGGAATTCAAGTCTGCTACTGGTTCTTTTTGGAACTACTATTTTTACCTGCATTTTGTTTTTCCCAGGCAGACTTAGTGTTGTAGTACACCAATTAATGTTCTGTATTTCCTCCCCTGTTCTCTTGTTGTTCAGTTACTACAAGATACCTTGCACTATACTATTTACCGGCCGAACCATCGGATTCCTGCGGTTAACCACTCTGAGTCTCTCTTTGCTTCGCATTGCTACACAGCTCAAGATAACCATCCAGATGTCTGAATGAATGCAGCGCAAAACAGATCCCTTACAGATATCCTTTACTAGCATTCACTATAAAATTCACTATGTTCAGCCACCCTTGTTGGGTTTTATTGCTATCTGGGGCCTCTTTAGAGAGATTTCCCTTCACTTCCTGTTTTGGTGGCAACATTTTAACCAGACAGGAAGGGAGGAAAAAACTGTATCAGAGACCCAAACAGCAAGTTTACAGGGGGGTTCTAGCTTAGCACTACTCTACATAAAAAGAAAAATATTTCTTAATTGCCGATGTAGATTTTCGCTCCTTCCTGTCTGATGAAGCTGTTGTCGCAGAGACTGTAATTGGTACTTGGGAAGCAAGAAAAATCTGTCAGGGGCTTCTCCACTGTATCCCAGACTAAAGAAAAAGATTTTGTCTGGCCTTACATTTTAACTCTCCATCATCCTCCATTTGTTTCCACGTATTGTCTGGTGTAGCATCATCATCGTGATTGCCTTGATAACTGTCAGATCCATCATAAGGAGCATTAGAAAATGTCTTAGCAGAAACTGTCACATGAGACTTTGTTGATGTGTAACAAGAAATTAAATTCATCTCATCCTTCAGGTGTGGCTTGGTGGTGGTGATTTATTACTATGTGCCATTTGTTTTTAGAGAAGAGAACTTCAGCACGTAAACAAATTGATTAACTTCAGGAAGGAGAGCAGAAAAATGTTATCTCTCATACATGGAGTTCACCCTGACTATTGTACTTTGGACGTAAATTCTGCTGATATATAACATATATAAACCACGGAGATCACTTGTGGTGCTGGCATATGAACATGGCAAAAATAATGAATATTGATGAGGTTAAAATGAATATCCTATCATTTACTCTTGATCAATGTAAATATGGTATTCAGGGATATAACAGAGTTTTGTTGCAGCTCTTTGGCTATAAAGGGGATGGAAAATCCTCCCTGATTAAATCCTGTTTATCCATTTTATCTGATGGGAAACATATGTTGTCTGTAAGACCAGAACATACTCGTAACCAAGAAACTAAAAGCAGAACAGTATATAATCTCACAGAAACCATTGCTATTGTGGACAACAGAGGCAGTGTTGCCAACCCCCCGAAGTGAAATTTACTGGCAGAATGTCAACATTTACAAACGGTGCCAATTTTTTACTGGCCAAAAAAAAAAAAACATGAAATTTACTGGCAGATCCACATTTTTTACTGACACTGCAAAAAAAGTACCTAAAATTACTGTTTTTAGTGCTAAACATTGCAAATATTAATATTTGAACTATAAACACATAGTTAGTGCTATTAGAAATGTGTTTAAGTTAAACAAAAGTCAAAAAACATATTTCTCAATTTACATGAAGGTCAGGTTACTATGACCCGACCAGTAGAGAGTTCTCCCTTACATCAGAGTCTGCAGGATGGTGACCAGAGACCACCTTCCGCAGAGTGAATACACTAAGGTAAGGGGGGATTACTAATATAGGGGGAAACCTTTATATCAGTGCCCCCTTACATTATTGTAATCACTCCCGCCTTACATCAGTGACCCCCCTCAGACTGGCCTGGCGGCGCTGTCACTGACCTCCTCTCAGGTGCATCCAGCAGGGCTCAGTCAGATGGCTCCAGCTTGGTGGCTATTCTATAGTCCACACGTGTCTGTCTCTTCCCGTAACCCCCATCCCGGCAGCGCTCCCACTCTTGAATCCTTTCTAGGATCCCCTCAGAGACTGCAGACATGATAAGAGACAAGAGATGGTCAGAGACTGCGGACATACTACAGGAGAAGGACAGAGGCTGCGGACATGCTACAGGAGGTGGACAGAGGCTGCAGACATACTACAAGAGGTGGCACAGAGGCTGCGGGCATACTACAAGAGGTGGACAGAGGCTGCAGACATACCACAGGAGGTGGACAGAGGCTGCGGACATACTACAGGAGGTGGACAGAGGCTGCGGGCATACTACAAGAGGTGGACAGAGGCTGCAGACATACCACAGAAGGTGGACAGAGGCTGCGGACATACTACAGGAGGTGGACAGAGGCTGCGGACATGCTACAGGAGGTGGACAGAGGCTGAGGACATACTACAAGAGGTGGACAGAGGCTGCGGGCATACTACAAGAGGTGGATAGAGGCTGTGGACATACTACAGGAGGTGGACAGAGGCTGTGGACATACTTCAAGAGGTGGACAGAGGCTGCGGACATACTACAAGAGGTGACTCCCATCATTTCCGGAAGTGACCGATGACCACTTGCAGTCCTCTCATATTCAGCAACGACCTCTCAGCGCTAATGCAATGCTATAGGTCTGTAATTTATAAGTCTTACTCCTGAAGGACGTGTTTCTGTATTTACTTGGTCAGACTAACATTTGTCAGTATTCTCACTTTATTGAACACTGTACTATTGCATTAAACCTGTAAACACACAGTTTGGGATGTATGTTACATATACTCTGTAAAGCTGTAAAACTCAATAAAAATTTTCTTGAAAAAAAAAAAAAAATACTACAAGAGGTGGACAGAGGCTGCGGACATACTACAAGAGGTGGACAGAGGCTGCGGACATAATACAAGAGGTGGACAGAGGTTGCGGACATGATACAGGAGGTGGACAAAGACTGCGGACATGATACATCCTCACAGCAGCCTCCTCCCCTGTCCACCATCATATTACTTCTCCAGTCCACATCAGATTCATCAGTGTGCTGTGTCCTCCTTCTGTGCCCCTTTCACCTCTGCCCTGACCTGTGGAGAGATGAAAGGGGTACAGGAGGAGGACACAGCACACTGATGAATCTGATGTGGACTGGAGAAGTAATATGATGGTGAATAGAGCACATCAGTCTCTGGCCCCTGCATATGCCATGCATCCAGGGACAGAGACTGATGTGCTCTATTCACCATCATATTACTTCTCCCGGCTCCAGTCCCAGTAATGTCCTCCTTTTACTATGAAGATCCCAATCCCATCCCCCCACAGCTTCACTCTCCGTACCTCCGCCTGGCGCCTGCCTGTGTGTGCAGCCAGCCAAGTCATGCACTGCATGACAGGACAGAGTCGCCTCGTCGCCTGGCTCAGCTCAGCTGTGAGCTTGCCGCCGTGCTCGATTGATTCGAAAATGGCGCTGGGCGGCGCTATTACATTACTGCGCATGCGCCGCCCGGCCGAGCGCGTACGAGCTTTCCTGAGCCCGGCCGGCTTCGGAACGGCGCATGCGCAGTTGCGTGGCCGGCTCGCGGTCATCATTTTTACGGGCACCGGTGCCCGTAACGGGCATTCACGGGCGCCCCGAAAAACGGGTTCTTTTTACGGGCTGCCCGTAAATCTACGGGCGATTGGCAACACTGAAAAGAGGATGTCTCAAAATGGGCATTATGGAGACAGCTGAAATTTTTGCTCAACTTGGTAAGTACAGTGTTATTATTATTATTATTTATTATTTTTTTATTATTATCATCATGTCTTATCATGGCTCCACTGAATGTATCTACATACCCTGTAACGGGGCGGGGGGGGGGTACTAAAACTGATGCAGACAGAATCCGGTGCAGCTGTGCGTACTTGCCAATCAGATTCTGGGTTTTATTTGTTAAAGTTTAACCGAACAAGCTGAAGTTGGAAGCTGATTGGTTACTAAGCACAGCTGCACTAGACTCTGTTTACAAACTTTTTTATTTGGTATAAAGCGATGGTACAATGAGTAACAACATTTTAGAAAAATGCATCTTAAACGGTATGCTACAAAATATGATTAAGATACAAATTGTTCTAAAGAAAGTCAGCTTTAGATATGACAATAGCAACATATAGAACACCAATAGAGGAATCAATAAATGTACAGTTGAAAATAAGAAGTCACTTGAGTACAGTTAGTTATTCAAGGAGCTAAATAATACGTTAGAATGATCATATAAGGTATGATATAATTAGCTGCACCAGATTCTGTGTGCCCCAGATGTAGTAAATCTCCCCCACAGTGTGATAATTGCAGATTGTACATGGCTCTGTACTGTATTTTGTAACAAATCATTCAGTCTATTTATCATTTCATCTCTCTGCAGCAAATTTGGTTCTTTGAATAAATTAGTAGAATGGCCAAAGGAGTATATAGAAATGATTACTAGGGATGAGCTTCGAGTTCGAGTCGAACTCATGTTCGACTCGAACATTGGCTGTTCGCAAGTTCGCCGCACAGCGAACAATTTGGGGTGTTCGCAGCAAATTTGAATGCCGCGGAACACCCTTTAAAAGTCTATGGGAGAAATCAAAAGTGCTAATTTTAAAGGCTTATATGCAAGTTATTGTCATAAAAAGTGTTTGGGGACCCAGGTCCTGCCCCAGGGGACATGGATCAATGCAAAAAAAGTTTTAAAAACGGCCGTTTTTTCAGGAGCAGTGATTTTAATAATGCTTAAAGTCAAACAATAAAAGTGTAATATCCCTTTAAATTTCGTACCTGGGGGGTGTCTATAGTATGCCTGTAAAGGGGCGCATGTTTCCCGTGTTTAGAACAGTCTGACAGCAAAATGACATTTTGAAGGAAAAAACTAATTTAAAACTACCCGCGGCTATTGCATTGCCGACAATACACATAGAAGTTCATTGATAAAAACGTCATGGGAATTCCCCAAAGGGGAACCCCGAACCAAAATTTAAAAAAAAAAATGACGTGGGAGTCCCCCTAAATTCCATACCAGGCCCTTCAGGTCTGATATGGATATTAAGGGGAACCCCGGCCAAAATTTTTTAAAAAAAATGACATGGGGTTCCCCCTAAATTGCATACCAGACCCTTCAGGTCTGGTATGGATTTTAAGGGGAACCCCGCGCCAAAAAAAAAAGACTCGACGGGACTTCCCTGTGACATCACGGGGAATGCCACAGGGAAGTCCCGTCATGTCCCGTGCGTCAGAGGGGGCGGGGTCACCGGGAGGCCCTGCCCCCCGTTATTTAAGAACTGTCAGACGAGGAGCGCCGTCACACAGTGGGAGCCTCCCTCCATGCCAGCATGGATGTGGAGCAGCCCGGAGAAGAAAATGAAGAAGAGAAGAAGAGAAGAAGGAAGAAAAGAAGAAGAGAAGAGCGGGAGCCTCCCCCCATGCCATGAGTGCGGAGCGGCCCGAGGAGAAGAAGATAGAAGACGCCGCGGAGGAGATGCTGGACGAGAACGCCGGAGGAAGAACCAGAAGAGCCAGAAGAACCAGAAGAACCAGAAGATGAAGGAAGATAGAAGAAAGAAGAAGTATTTAAATAAAGGAATCGTCAAAAACTGTCTCTTGTCATTTTTAACATTTTTGACAGTTTTTTTGTGAAATGGTAGGGGTAAGTACCCCCTTACCATTTCACACAGGAGGGGGGCCAGGATGTGGGGGTCCCCTTGTTAAAGGGGGCTTCCAGATTCCGATAAGCCCCCTGCCCGCAGACCCCCACAACCACCGGCCAGGGTTGTGGGGATGAGGCCCTTGTCCTCATCAACATGGGGACAAGGTGTTTTGGGGGGCTACCCCAAAGCACCCTCCTAATGTTGAGGGCATGTGGCCTGGTACGGTTCAGGAGGGGGGGGCCGCACTCTCGTCCCCCCCTCTTTTCCTGTGGCCTGCCAGGTTGCGTGCTTGGATAAGGGTCTGGTATGGATTTTTGGGGGGACCCCACGCCGTTTTTTTTTTTTTTTTGGCGCGGGGTTCCCCTTAAAATCCATACCAGACCTGAAGGGTCTGGTATGGAATTTAGGGGGAACCCCACGTCATTTTTTTTTTTTAATTTTGGCCGGGGTTCCCCTTAATATCCATATCAGACCTGAAGGGCCTGGTATGGAATTTAGGGGGACTCCCACGTCATTTTTTTTAAAAAATTTCGGTTCGGGGTTCCCCTTTGGGGAATTCCCATGCCGTTTTTATCAATGAACTTCTATGTGTATTGTCAGCAATGCAATAGCCGCGGGTAGTTTTAAATGAGTTTTTTCCTTCAAAATGTCATTTTGCTGTCAGACTGTTCTAAACACAGGAAACATGCGCCCCTTTACAGGTATACTCTAAACACCCCCCAGGTATGAAATTTAAAGGGATATTACACTTTTATTGTTTGACTTTAAGCATTATTAAAATCACTGCTCCTGAAAAAACGGCCGTTTTTAAAACTTTTTTTTGCATTGATCCATGTCCCCTGGGGCAGGACCCAGGTCCCCAAACACTTTTTATGACAATAACTTGCATATAAGCCTTTAAAATTAGCACTTTTGATTATTTATGTTCGTGTCCCATAGACTTTAACGGTGTTCGCGTGTTCGAACGAACTTTTTTCCTGTTCGCATGTTCTGGTGTGAACCGAACAGGGGGGTGTTCGGCTCATCCCTAATTACTAGGATGGAGGAGACAGACATGGATACAAATGTCTCAGATCCTATTGTTCCTGTATTTGTTTACAGGTAGGACATTGCAAGGATCTAATTACATATCTGTAATGTATAGGTAAATGGTCACTCTACCCCAAAGTGATATTTTAGTTCTGAGTGAATGCTGCAGGTCCAATCTCAAAACATCTTATAATGTGACTTTAGCTGCACAATCTGCGTTTCTAAAGCCCCATATACACTATTAGATTTTCTGCAGATTTTTATCTTCAGATTTAACAAAACCATATAATATGACATCAAACCTTAAGGGTCGATTCACACTACAACGTCTTGGGATCCGACTTGTCAGCCCTCAAGTTGCCCCAAGTCGCTTGACATTGGGAACTGCATTATAGTCAATGAGAGCCGACTTCAGAAAAGGTTCCTGTACTACTTCAAGACGACTTCTAGGCGACCTGTACCCATAGAATTCAATGGAAGTCACCTCCAAGTCGGATCTCCATCTATATTGAAGCGACTTTACAGGAAAAGAAATTAGTTTACCCAGGCAAACCCCTCCATCCCAGAGAGCTGATTATTCTGTGATTGGCCAGAGCCAAAGTCGCCTGTCCTGGAGGCGACTTGAAGTCACGTTGTAAGTTGCTTCAAGTCACACTGAAGTCGTGTTTCCCCTGTGTGAATCGGCACTAAGGGTTTCAATTTGTACGCAATCAGGCAGGCCCTTGCACTACATAGTTTTGGTAAATCTGAAGACAAAAATCTGCAGAAATCTAATAGTGTGTATGGGGTCTTAGTTCCCAGCTCTGCCTTGCATTTGTATAGACTTATGACCAAGATACCGTAATTTTTTATTTTTTTTTTTAACTATAGGTCTATTGATTGTTTAATAACTTTGTCATATTTTAAGATAATGAACTAATACATGTTTAATTTAGCCCAAACAAGGCTTACATTCAGCAATACTGTCTTTCAAAAACTATTTTATTTTCAGTGCAATCTGTAGACAAAAAGATGTTGTTTTAATATTATTTAAAACTGGCATAATAGATGTGACATACATTACTTATTTGTATGTCCGCCCTTTCAGAGAATATTCAATTAGCATTTATTTCTTATTTAAAAAATTGTTGTAGCAACATTTTATCCTATTTTGCATTCTTATTTTCCTTATATTTTCTATTTTTCAATTACCCAAAACACCTTAGAATTAGATAATTTGGATTAGTAATATGTCATTTATATCCATCCATATGTTTACCAACTTTACTGATGTCCTCTCCTTTCTGATTCTGACTTCTTCCAGATACATATGTATTTCTCCCTATTTATTTTTTATCTTCTTTCTAAATGTCACTAATTTTTTTCAAAGTCATCTTCATTTTCTTGTTTTTTTTTTTTTTTTTTTTTTTTTTTAATTCTTTCTTCTTACCTTTACTGCATTTACTTCTTTACAGATTTTCTTTTTACATCATTTGCAAACTTTCGTGATTTTACCTACTTACCTACTTTACCGTAGTTTTACATTTCACAAATCAGAATTTCATTCTAACTGATAATTCCCCTTTTCGGGAAAATCTGTAAAGGAGTAAGACCAGTGAGAAGGAAGAATCATTAAAGAAAGAGGAAAAATATACTGTATATATATATATATATATATATATATATATATATATATATATATAAAAATAAAAAGTAGAAAACAAGAAAAAGCTCAGTAAACATGAGTGACATTCAAAAGAAAGATAAAATATTAGAAAATAAATAAGAAGAAATTCACATGTACCTAGAAAAAAATATGAATCAGGAAAGAGATAAAAGGAGAAGTAAAATTAGCAAAGTCGGTTTAAACCATATGAATAAAAATATGACCATTGTAATCACCCCCGGCAGTGTCAGATGGTTTTAAATTTTTTTTTAGAGGTGAAAAAAAACCCACAAATAACACAAACTGTGGCGGCCCATCCATTGAGGGTGCACAGGCGTTGCCTCCCCTATCCACACCTATCCATGCGTCGGACCCCTTTCAGGACACCGGATGCATGAATTACAATGTCGGGGGTGTTTTTTTGAAGCCCTGAATAGAGCCAGAGGCTCTAATAGGCTTCAAATAGGGTGGGCTTGGAGCGTAAAGAGAGCCCACCTAGGTGTGTTGGAATAGCGAATGAATATTCTAACACTGATCCTCCTCCCGGTCAATCAGGAAGTGGGTCTGAGACCCTTCACCCAATTGGCTGAAAGGACAGGCGATCCTATTGGACTCCTAGCTCCTAGAAGGAGGAGATGCAGGGAAGCCACCGTGATGGAGGAGAGGACAGAGCAGGAGCCAAGGAGATGCTGCCCGCATAACGCTGTCAGTCACCCACCACCTTGATGGGGTAAGTGTTGGACCCTCCTGCAGACATAAATATAGTGACATATTTCCAATACAGTGGGTTTTAAAGCCATGCCTGCTTTGTCATACTCAGTATTAGTCACCCTCATTGTTTGAATGTTGTAACTATAAAGCAACACAGTTTACTTATTATTGCTAACTTTATTATACTGTTTATAATGTTTAAATATTGATTGTTTTAATTTGTGGTAGGAATTGTTGTCAAGTTGTGGCTGCCGGTCAAATTGTGCTCTGCAGTAAGCTTTTGGCAGTAAAAAAGTTGTAGGAGGTTGGCAAATCTGGTACTTACAAGCATAAACACCTTTTATACATAAGGTATCTCAATACACGTCATAGTTTTAAAAGATAACTCCACTTTTTCCAAAAAAAAGAAAAGAAAAGAAAAAGAAAAAAGATATAGCATATACAATTACTCATAAGCCATATTGTAATTTAATGTTATTGAAAATGACCATTTCATTTCAATTTACAGCTGCTGTATTCTTTTTGTAAAATCCAATACAATATGGAAACCTGGAGGTGTTCCATACACTGCTGGTATGTGGAATGTCCCCATAAATGTCATTTCCTGCTTTTGTGATTGGCTCACTGGTTTTCCCAGATGTCTGCACTAAGATACAAGTCAGATTTTAGTCATTCTCTGCAATAGAAATTTTAGTTTTGGTGAGATACTCCCCAAGGGTTAAATACTTATAAAGGGACACTGACACTGCAGCTTTGCACAGAAAGTGCACCTGCTGATTATAATGAAGTCACTCCCATTCAGAATGAGTATGCAATCGACAAACAGCTATTTTATTAGATCAATAAATGGTAGGAATACTGCTACAAAGTGTGTTAAAATCCCTGCAGTGTACATAGATCACCCAGAGGGGATTGTTTTTTTTCTCAATAAAAGTAGCATTATTCTTTGAGAATTAATTTCAAAATATTATATTCATTTAATGAGATACTGGGGGGGGGGGGGTTCTAGTGTTCTCCTAAGTCTCCAGTTATCCCCAGCATTTTCTAAGTGTAAAGTAAAATAAAGCTGTGCTAAACAATATGTTAAAAAGTGAAAAGGTACCAAGTGTAATTATAGTCCAAAAAGCACAATGATTGTGTAAAAACTTCCAACACGACAGCAGCCTGTGTGTTGCACAATTTCAATCCAGTGAATAGTCCTGTAATAAACACCACTACAAGACAGTGCACCTCGACCACAAGGAGTGCATGCTTACCAGAAGGCAAGCTCTTATGAGCCTGCGGCTATAAACCCAGCCAGGGCATCTATCCTCCGGAGGAGTGTTGATAAAACAAATCACAGATGGTTGGTGAGAAGAATCTTGGGCTAGGCACCAGGAGACCAAGGAGACTCGATCATAAGTCAGTCAAGGGAGTAGGTCAAGCATTACCAAAAATGTAAACAAACTCACCATAGTATAAAACGTACCATAAAAGGTTTATTGAAGATAAAAATTGCACTTACAGAAATGCAGAGTAAATCTGCAAGAAAAAGAGTCAGACGGCTTGCGAACACCCATCCACTGTGTTACAGCGCGATGACGTCAGCACGTCAAACCTCCCGACATGCGTTTCGTCACAATCTGACGTTGTCTCGCGGAACGGGCGACGCACTGAGTCATCGTGCTATATAGTGAATCAAAAGAACCATGCCTCGGGGGCACATGCGCGAGGCTCGACATGGAAGACGGCTCCGTACTCCCCGCTGCATTATCGGGACTCCGACACGCGCACCTGAGCTGCCCTCCAACCCCACTACAACAGTTATCACCTCTCGGTACATCACAGCCTTTCCCGGGATGGTTCTGAAGGGTCACCACAGCAAGAACAAGCCAAAACCCATCAAGTAAGTCTGTCCCAGTCAGACTTCCTCAAATATATGAAAGCTATGCTGCAGAGGGCCCCTAAAGCTACCTCGGATCAAATCACAAATAGACTGTTCTGTGAGATTAGGGAGCTAGGCCAACGCACAGCGGACCTGGAGACCAGGGTAGATGGTATTGAACTCACTCTCCAGGAGCAGGCCCAAGAGCAGGCAGCTCTCCATGACAAGAACACCACACTTCTCTCATGATTGGAAGATGCAGAGAACTGTTCCCACAGATCCAATCTGCGCCTACGCAGCATACCTGAAACAATAGATGATCTGCAATCTTTTTCCACTGCCCTATTTCAAGAACTTTCACCCTCTATACCGGTAGAACGTTTAGAATTCAATAGAATTCACAGGGCTCTCACCCGCTCTCAAACAGATGGTCCATCACGGGACATTATTATTAAACTGCACTTCTTCCGCACAAAGGAACAACTGCTTGCTTCCGCTCGCAATAAAGACGCCCTCCTGTTCGAGGGCCATACTTACCAACTTTTCTCTGACTTGGCCCCCCTTACAATAGCCAAGCATCGTGCAATGAAGCCTCAACTCCAAATCCTAGTGCAGCACCAGCTGAAATACACATGGCTTTTTCCTTTCGTCCTGCAGTACTCTTACCAGGGGCAGCAACACTCCTGCACATCACCTGAATCCCTTCAACGTCTCCTTGAATCCCTTCATCTGACTGCCCCAGCCCAGCAATAAGAGACTATGTTACCTCGCACGCCATCCCACACTACTGCTCATCCATATGCTGCTACTCCAAAACGGTCCCAACCAGGCCCTTCTTTAATTTGGAAGGGGACCCCTTCCCGTTCACCTCGGGATGGCACTAATGACCCGAAGCTATATATACCCCGCTGAGTGAGCTCAAATAACTTGTTTTTTTGCTTTTTTCCTCTGTACCGACAGCGGACTCTTGATTGAAGTTCTAGAAATTCCACACGCCATCTGATGATGTTTCTTCAATCAAGATACAGGGGGACTGTTCTGTAGTAGGTTCCCCCTCACAGTTAGGGGTTAGCGCAGTTCCCCTCCACCCTCAGGGCATTGCAAAGGTTCAGATTTATTTTTCTTTCACCTGGTGTTGAATGTATGTTCCATCTGACAACTCATTGCTACTTTTGGTTTATAAGTTTTAATTGATCTATACCTTTGCTATGCTCACTTTTAAAGCTACAATGTTGTAACTATGCTGTCATGTTCCGCACAGGCATTTACCTATTGTAGCCCAAGATGTTCTGAATGTTAGTTTCCCTTCACTTCCCCTCCTATCTTTCCTTCCCTTTCTTTTCCCTCCCCTCTCATCCCTTCTCCTCCCCTCTCCCTCCCCCCCCCCTGCCCTCACCTCTTTCCCTCCCCCTTTACTTCCCTTTCCCTCCACATACTCCCCTCCTCCCTGCCTCACCTTTTTGAGTTCTCCATGTGTTTCCCCTACCCTTCTTCCCCTTTTCCCAGCACCCTCCCTACTCTGAGGTATAATAACCTTACAGTTGTAGTTCGAATTATGATAGGTTATATTACTGTTTCTTTTGTAATATTAGGTAAGCTGTTAACTCCCAAAGAGTATACATTCACGATTAGGTTTGTTATCTCCCATTTGCAGCAGGGAGCTGTCACTGCTCCCCCCTCTTAAGGTGCACCCACCCTCCAGCTGGCTGGCCTGCTGGTGAGTCTGTGTACTATTTGGTCGGGCAACAAAGTCCAACTTCTCTGCTTTTCCATGACCATTTGTTTGCCCTACAATACTCCTCTCTTACCCTTTTATTTCTCTTATTTCCCCCTTCCGCTTTGCTCTTGCTTCTCCTCCTTTCCTCTCTTTTCTAGTCGGTCGGATGGCATGGCCCTAGAGGCACCTCTTAATAATTCTCCATACACCCCTGTATGGCCCCTTTGAACATACTCTCTCTAAATGGTAAGGGCCTTAACTCCCCTAACAAAATGGTTAAGGCCTTTCAATCATTTGTGTCCCTGAAAACTAGCATATTGGCCCTACAGGAAACCCATTTTTCGGTCCGAGCAACTCCAAAGTATTTTAGCCCTCGATATCCCCAAGTGTTCACTGCCTCCGCCACTATGAAACAGCGAGGCATCTTAATAGTCTTTATCACACTCTTCCCTTTATTAACCGAGATTAAGAATCCCGAAGGCCGATATATTATACTGGTGGGTCTATTACAAGATGTAGAATCCACTATTGTTTCTCATTATGCCCCAAATAGTAACCCAAACCCCTTTTTTTCACACCTGTTCCAAGTGATACATACTCACTCCAAAGGCACGCTATTTCTGTGTGGCGATTCTAATCTAGTGTTACACCCACACGTAGACAAATCTCCTTACGCCCCCGAGCAATACTCTCCCTCCATACGCTTTCGGAAACTACTCCAACAAGCCTCTTTGCTTGATACCTGGTGAGAATGCAACCCTTCTAAGAAAAACTGTACATTTTATTCTTACCCTCACAAGTCCTTTTCCAGGATTCACCATATTTTTGTTTCGGTTGCATCCTCCCCGATCCTGCTCGGCTCTACTATACAACATATCACCTGGTCGGACCACTGTGCAGTAATTACCGCAATCTCCTCCCTGATTCCACAATCTAGAGACCGTACCTGGTGCATTAATGAGGCGCACCTCACCAATCAGTCGTACTGTCTAGATATTCAACTTGCCCTTAAAGATTATTTATTACATAACTCCACCCCTGGCATCTCTCTTGTTCTACTGTGGGAAGCACACAAACTGGTAATCTGGGGCATGTGCATCTCGGTGTCCACTCATCTTAAACACGATAAAAAGCTACAACTAACCCAACTGGAAGCGGATTTTCACCATTGCTTTCTTCAATTTCATTCCTCTCCTACTGAATCCCATAGAATAGTGAACAACGAATAGGGATAGGGGAGGGGATTATAGCGGTGCTAAGGAATTAGAGATTTGTTTCACAGAGATAATTAAAAAGTATAAAATTATTCTAAGCAGGGGAATTGGCGCTGTCCGACTATATGTGTATGGGTGATAGTTCTTCCAAAATAACAAAATAACAAAGTGTAAATTTAACAAATGTGTCAGAGATATCAAGAGAATATTAATGTGCATATAAAAAATATTAATGTGCATATAAAATCTGTATAGTGAATGTGAATGAATCACCTATGAAGTATAATGAAAAAAATTGCAAAGTGCTCTAAAAACGCATGTAAAAAACGCATGTAAAAAAATCCCATATGCAGTAAAAATTGATGTCTATATCTTAAAAGTGATCCCTATATATAAAAAAACTAGGGAACGGAAACCAATAAACAATGATGAAAACAATTATGGTGATCCGCATGAGCAATTACTAAAACACATAAAAAGTGAAGACCTGAAGAATGGTAAAAAATGTGTATGAGAACCCCTGCCTATGTGCATAAGCAATCACAATAAAGGCAATCAATGCAAAACAATTCATATGTATATGAAAACAAAAAAAACAAAAGTGAATTAACAAAAAAAATTTTAAGTAAATTAATAAATTAATAAAAAATTAAAAAAATAAGTAAATTAATAGAAAAAGTCCACAAAGTGTCCTAAAAATGTGTCCCACTGGTGAAGGAAAAAATGTAGTCACAGCCTTCAACTGTTGGTGTCGCCTCAGATGACGTCTTGATGACGAAACGCGTGGCCCCGTGATACGCACACGTCAGCACCTCTCTCTTCCAGATTGTGTTGGTTCCGGTTTCAGCTGTCGGGCGGTGGAACGCACGCCTTACCACGCTGCCCTTCGGCTGTGAGCCGGTCATCTGTACATTGTTACAGTTCCAGTTTATGGATTGTACTTTTACCAGTTTTACCATATGGATTTTCTAAATAAAGATTCTATTTTTTATGGATTCACACTATGAAGTGTTCCTTCTTTTCACTTCATGAGGATACCTGTTACTGGGGATAACATCACGCCGGAGCAGGACATAGCATCCCTGAACGGAGGATCACTTCCCGGTTCCGCCATCGCAGGACTGTCTGCATATGCCTTTTACCCCTGCAGGGGTTAGGCAGTCCGGTAAGTGTACACACGAGTGGGGGTGTATTGAAGGACGGGACACCAACAGTTGAAGGCTGTGACTACGTTTTTTCCTTCACCAGTGGGACACATTTTTAGGACACTTTGTGGACTTTTTCTATTAATTTACTTATTTTTTTAATTTTTTATTAATTTATTAATTTACTTAAAAATTTTTTTGTTAATTCACTTTTGTTTTTTGTTTTTTTCATATACATATGAATTGTTTTGCATTGATTGCCTTTATTGTGATTGCTTATGCACATAGGCAGGGGTTCTCATACAAATTTTTTACCATTCTTCAGGTCTTCACTTTTTATGTGTTTTAGTAATTGCTCGTGCGGATCACCATAATTGTTTTCACCATTGTTTATTGGTTTCCGTTCCCTAGTTTTTTTATATATAGGGATCACTTTTAAGATATAGACATCAATTTTTACTGCATATGGGATTTTTTTACATGCGTTTTTTACATGCGTTTTTAGAGCACTTTGCAATTTTTTTCATTATACTTCATAGGTGATTCATTCACATTCACTATACAGATTTTATATGCACATTATTATTTTTTATATGCACATTAATATTCTCTTGATATCTCTGACACATTTGTTAAATTTACACTTTGTTATTTCGTTATTTTGTTATTTTGGAAGAACTATCACCCATACACATATAGTCGGACAGCGCCAATTCCCCTGCTTAGAATAATTTTAACCTTCTGGATCTCACTTTGGTGATTTTCACTTATAAGGGGGGCAGCAGTCCCCTTTTTGTCTATATTCCTAAGCGCGGAATTTTTGTTATTCAATTAAAAAGTATAGTTTTATTAATATACATAGTAAAAGCCGTACAAATGTACAAGGTTGCAATATACACAAAGTCACTATACAAAGACACATAAAAATACAGTGGAGACCAGCCAGTGTGTATAGAGGCAGGTCTTAACAGGTAATCAATTCCTACATGTTTCACCAACTTTGGCTTCCTCAGGGAAAGATGATTACACCTGTGCAATTTTGTAGATCCAAATCTCACAACAAGCACCAGGGAAAATACGGCGCCCCAAGGGAGTCAGAGGTCCTGCACCGCAACTATACATGGCTGCAGGGGGCAAACAAAGACAGTGTGTATATAGTAAAGACAAAAACAAAACACAAGGGTGCCCAAAATGCTGAGTGACTATGTGGACTGAGGGAGATGTAAAAATTCCACCAGGATGGGTACTGTCTCAAATATGATATTACAACAGGACCACCATGTTGCTAGTCATTGTGGGGGTATATTGATCCATTAGTATTGGGCCATAATGGTGTCCAAGGCAGGTCAATGCAGCTAGGTGGAACACCTAAGACTTGAATTCAGCAACTGCAGGTATGGGCGCCCTTAAGAACAAACCATCCGATTCCCTTGGGGTGCCGCATTTTTCCTGGTGCTTGTTGTAAGACTTTGAATCTACAAAATTGCACAGGTGTAATCATCTTTCCCTGAGGAAGCCAAAGTTGGCGAAACATGTAGGAATTGATTACCTGTTAGGACCTGCCTCTATACACACTGGCTGGTCTCCACTGTATTTTTATGTGTCTTTGTAAGGTGACTTTGTGTATATTGCACCGTTGTACATTTGTATGGCTTTTTTACTATGTATATTAAAAAACTATACTTTTTAATTATCTCTGTGAAACAAATCTCTAATTCCTTGGCACCGCTATAATCCCCTCCCCTATCCCTATTCATTGTTCTTTTTTGATTATTGGGATGAGGTGCTGTATTCTATTGAGGACTCTCCAGCCATATTCCATTTTCCCATAGAATAGCCTTAGAGAAGGCCAAAGCTGAATTGGACCTGCTGTCGGCCAAATCGGCTGATAAGGCCATACGCAGATCCAATCACACCATTTATAACAAGGCCAACAAGCCAGATACCTTCCTGGTAATATAGCTTGGAACTAGTTCACGTTCCCATTAGGACTAGATAAAAATATTCACACTAGCAACCCTGTTAAAGTACTCTCCAAGTTCCGCAAGAGGCTAGAGGAACTATATAAAGCAAAACCCTCCTTCCCTCTCACTCAGGCTGAGGCATTATTTCAAGATATCCCAATAACCACATTGTCGAACGCTATTTGTGAGTCCCTGGAGAGCCCCATCACGGCCGAAGAGGTCCTCTTAGCTATAAAAAAGCTTAAACCCCATAAACGACCTGGTCCTGAAGGCCTCTCCAACACTTACTTTAAAAAATGTGCTACTACTAAAAGAAATGGCTGCATAACTGAGAGCTCCCGCTGCCTCACGCTAGTATCAGCTACACAGCGCACTATGGGAGAGGTTCCCGGGACCCCAAACGGCTCACGGACCTGATGATCATCCGCAGAAGTGATGTCCAAGAGGAGGAAGCAGCATAAACAGCCCCAACGCCTCATGGACTTCTATCCCGCAGCCAGACCGCGAGACGGCCAAGATGGCACCGGCCTCAGCTCCAGAGATGTGATCAGCTCCCCTCACGGCCAGCACACAGTGGTGAGTCATGCCACTAACTCCCAAATGGAGATGGGAGAGATCTCACCCCCCTCTACCCTCACTACATGCAGCCCAGCTAAAACAAGGCAGCATAGGGAGGGAGATTAACTCGCCCCTGGGCTGCAGCTGCAGCATGTCCTGTCACAAGCCTCCACACAGGGGAAACAAACAGAGCCTCTGATAGATGCATTCCCGGCATAACAACAAAACATTTCAGAAAGCACTATGAAGAACATGCTTTTGTCCCTCAGGAGATCATTATTTAATGACTTCTCGGACATGTTTGCCCCTCAAAATGATACTGTGCAAACACACACCACCCAAATTCAGCATCTAGAATCCAAAATGGCGGATCTCTATACTGCACATAACAATATCGTCGATGCATATACTGATCAGGAATCTGAGATGCAACGCCTCCAAAATAAAATCATGGATTTAGAAGACCGCTCAAGGCGGAACAATATTAAATTTAGAGGAATACCCGAATCTATTCCACCTAATGAACTAACCAACTTTGTCCAACGCCTAATGAAAGCTCTCATACCTTCTCTGACCGATATTGAATTATGCGTTGACAGGGCCCACCGCATTCCTAAACCAAAATTTCTACCTGACACGGCACCCAGGGATACCCTGGCACGTATCCACTAATACCATGTAAAAGAACGCGTAATGGCGGCAGCTAAATCTAGAGGACAAGATGCTGTGCCAAAAGATCGTGCAGGAACATCACGACTTCTTTAATTACAATGACTCCCCTGAAATAAATAGATTCACTTTGTGGAACGCTTATAAGGTGTATATGAGGGGAGTATTGATCAAAATGGCCTCTTATGTTAAAAGGCAGAGGATGAAGCAGATTTCAGACTTACTCCATGCCATAACCCTAAAAGAGCGAGATAAACTCAAACCAGACCCTCAACTTACGCAAGCCATTCTCTAATATAGACAGCAGCTATGGTCTCTCCTTCTTTATAAGCACAAAAACAATCTTAAATACCTTAAGGACAGCTATTATGGCCTACATAATAAAGTGGGAGCTTGGTTAGCTAGAAAAGTGAAAGCAAAACAGGCGAAACAAAAAATAGCTTCCCCTACCCATCACCTTACCCACAATACTCTAATCCAAAAGATATTGCTAATACTTTTCCAGATTATTACCAGTCCCTTTATGACCTTTGTAATGACACCTCCACCCCTCAACCATCATCTGTGCTTCTTAACGCTTTCTTAAATAAAATAAAACTCCCTAACCTTACTGAAAACCAACTTGACTCCATATCACAGCTGTTTACAATCCAGAAATTTGCTTAGAAATCAATAAATTACCCAAAGTAAGTCCCCAGGAGATGACGGTTTTTCAAATTAATACTACAAATGCCTCTCCTCAGAAACTGCCCCATACCTGCAATCAATCTTCAACCTTGCTTCATCCTGTGGCACCTTCCCACATGAAATGTTAAGAGCAGTGATTGTGACAATCCCAAAACCTAACAAAGATCCTACCAATCCTGCACATTATAGACCCATATTCCTTCTCAATACAGACGTAAAACTTTATGCCAAATTGTTAGCACTCCAACTACAGAAAATTCTGCCATGCCTCATCCACCCGGATCAAGTGGGCTTTGTCCATGGCTGCCAAGCCCCTGATGGTACTAGACGTCTTATCAACTTAATCTCGCAGGCTGGATCCTCTCCAATGCCTTCTCTGCTTCTCTCCTTGGATGCGGAGAAGGCTTCGACAGGGTCCGCTGGGGATACCTTCAAACAGTACTTAACACCTTTGGAATAACGGGTTGGATTCAGAAAGCCATCTTATCCCTCTACTCCACCCCATCAGCCATCGTTCTTACCTCAGGCATCACTTCCAAACCAATACAAATAACTAATGGAACGAGACAGGGATTCTCTCTATCACCAATCAGCTTTACACTCCTTATGGAACCATTGGCAGAGAGCATTAGGTCCCACCCTAACATTACAAGAATCTCCATAGCAGGCGAAGAACATAAAATAAGTCTCTTCGCAGACAATATCATGCTCATGATTTCCAATCCTAAGACATCACTATCTGAGACAAAGAAAATCCTAACTGGATTTAGTGCCGTATCATATTATAAATTAAACGCCACCAAATCCCAAATCTTAGGCATCAACATCTCAACTTCTATGCAGACTTATTTAACCAATAACTTTCCTTTTGAATGATTTCCTCACTCTCTGTCCTTTCTGGGAGCTAAATTGACTCCACACTCCTCACAACTTTATAAACACAACTTTAAGCCCTTTTTAGAATCGCTACCCCAACAAGTATTCTACCTAAAATCACAAGAATTGTCAAGAGCAGGGAGAATAGCGTTCCTAAAAATGCTGATCCTTTCTAAGCTCCTCTACTTATTTCGTACCTTAATAATCCCACTGCCAAATACGTTCCTCTCCTTGGTACAAAAACTTTTTACACAATACATCTGGAAACACAAACCTCCTAGGTGCTCCCTCACCATTATGCTAAAACATAGAAGACAGGGCGGAATGGGAGTTCCCAATGTGCTAGCCTACTATAAAGCATGTGTAATGGACCAGATTAAATATTGGTGGACCCCTTCCAAACATAATTCTTGGACCCTCATGGAATCCACTGCTATTCCGCAAAAAGGTCTTAAATTAGCACTCATTGCCATAAAAATGGGAGCCCTAATACCAGCCTCCCTTAACCCAACAGTTCAAATCTCCGCTAAATTATGGTTGGAGCTCCCTTTCTCCTCATCACCTAGTGGGTCACTCTGCAAAATTCCCACTCCAATATCAGTGCTCCAGCACTTCATACCTTGCCTTAACCTAACTCATTGGACTTCTAATGGCCTTACCCTTTTGAAAAACCTATATCAGAAAACTTTCCTCTACAATTTTGAATATTTGTCCTCCCGATTTAGTCTTCCTCCTTCAGCATTTTTCCCCTACTTACAAATCTGATCCTTTCTGCTGAAACACTCCTTACCCTTATATTTAGAGCTACCAGCTTCGATATATGCACTCTACCAGGAACCTACTTCTCCGATAAAAGGAATCACATTATTTTACAATCTCTATAATGGCCAAAACTCCTTCTTCAAGACCACCACTATTATCAAATGGGAAAGGAAAGAAAAGGAAAAAACCCCAGGCAAGACCTTTACAGACATCTGCTGGAATAAAGCTTTTTCCACCAGCTACTCATCATCCAGATGTGTAAATCACTGGGAAAATTTCCAGAAGGTTATACACTCTTGGTACCACAGTCCCTACAAACTCTCTAAATTCTATACCACTCAATCAGCCCTCTGCTGGCAGAATTGCGGAGAACCTGGCACACTATACCACATCCTTTGGTTGTGTAGATCTGTACAATCCTTCTGGAACAAAATCTTCTCTATAATTTCAGATATACACAACCAACGGGTAGACCCCAATCCCGAATTAGCCATATTACATCTAAATATCCACAAATTTCCACCCAATTTACAAGTAGTAGTTATACAACTTTTGTTAGCAGCAAAACTTACAATCACAAGACTATGGAACACATCGGACTCTCCATCTCCTACTGTTGCCATCTTAACTCTCAACCATCAGTGTGAAATGGAGAAATTGCTGGCAATCACCGACCTTAAGCTCATGCCATTTAGAACTAAATGGAACATTTGGCTATCTCATTCAAAATGCACAGTGAAAGTATGATAACTTGTACAATATGACCTTACCATGACCTAGTCCATATACTTTCATGATGTCTAACATATGGTGACTATCCTGTCTCTGTCCTCTTCTCCCCTTCCTTGCTTCCCCTTTTTTTCTCTCTCTCTCTTTCCTTCTCTTTCCCCCATCCCTTCCCTATCCCTTCAAGGGCACCTTATCTACCCTTTAAGTGCCCTGCATGATTATTTTAGTATGTTCTTACCGACAACAAAAGAAGGGCCATATGTTATATTACCTCCATTTCCAACAGGCGTCTCTTGTTACTCACATTCTTAATATACATTATTTCTTGTTTCTGTGTTCCCTTACTTTGTTCTTTATAAAAAAAAATCACACTGAGGGAGAGGGGTGTTTTCCCCCCCCTTGACACAGTTTGTTCCCATGTGGGGTGTCTGGGGAGGTTGGACAATACCCTTGCCTGATAAGTAGCAATAATATCTTCCTACCATTCACTTATTACTATGTTCTGTCACTTGTACTTAATTAAGTGATTTTTTTTACATTGTCAATCTATGACAGATACTGTTTTCACCCTGTACTATGCAATATAATAAAAAATATTGAACATAAAAATTTGTTACTACTTTAGCTCCACTTCTAATTCTTTTAATGCTTTACTCCAACATCATTCCTTTGGCCGAGACACGTTGACAGCTATAATAGCCATGATACCTAAGCCCAACATGGATAATTCCCTTTGGTCCAATTTCAGGCCCATTTCCCTACTTAACCTGGACATCAAGATTCTAGCCAAAATTATGGTGCTACATCTTAACCCGATTATTGGGGAGCTAATCCATAAAGACCAAGTGGGTTTTATACAAGGACGACAAGTCAGCGACAATATCCAACGGGTTATCCTACTCCAACATCTAGCTTGATTTCATAAAATACCAATGCACCTTTTATCCTTGGATATAAGGAATGCATTTGATACGGTTTCCTGGACCTATCTGCACTTTATCCTACATCGCTGGGGCTTTGGCTTGCATTTTCTACAATGGATAAGCTCCCCGTATAATCAACCACAAGCTTATGTTAAGTACTCAGGGGTTTCGTTCAGATAGCTTCCAAATACAAAGGGGGACCAGACAGGGACATCCCCTATCTCCCCTCATTTTTGCTCTAGTGATCGAGCCCCTAGCTGCTTTGATTAGAGCAAGTCCGGATATCAAAGGATTGGAAATTGCATCTACAAAATTTGCCTATTCACTGATGATGCACTCCTGTTTGTAACCTCTCCTTGCACGACACTCCCAAATCTCATTCAGATCTTGGACAAATTTGCCAATATAACAGATTTAAAAGTTAATCAATCCAAGTCTAAGGCTCTCAACCTGTCTCTCCCACAACAGGAATTCACTCACCTACAGGACCACTTCCCCTTTCTCTGGTCCACATCATCAATACCATATCTCGGGATAAAGCTAACTGGTAATCCCACTTTTTCTTTATCAGGCAAACTATCTCTCTATGCTGTCACACTTTTTCTCCCTGCTGGACGCCTGGCAACCGCTTTGTGTCTCATGGCTTGGACGGGTTGTGGCTGTTAAATGTCTTTACTCCCAAAACTTCTGTATCTCTCCCAATCGCAATCCCCTCCTATTTCCATTGAATCATTCAGACCCAGGTACTTAAATACATATGGGGCGCCATAAAACCTAGGGTGACTAGATCCATTCTCCTGTGCAGCAAACTTAGTGGAGGCCTAGGACTCCCTAACTTTGCCCGCTATTACCATGCAGCCCAGCTGGCCTAAATAACCCTACTACATGCAAAAACTGAAATACCACTATGGGTCAGCCTTGTGGTGTCTAACTTATTATGGCTGCCCTCTTCAACCCGTGGCCTTATAACCAACCCCCTCACATGCTACTCTCTCAGGCTATGGGACAGTTTACATGGCCCTTTCATATTAATTTTTCCTCAATCCCCATTACTCTCATTCCTAGGCCACCCACTTTTTTATCCAGCCTTTACCGAACTAAGTTCTCTTCAGCTCTGGTCCCAAGCAGGGTTGAGTCGAATTTGTGATCTGGTCACTGATACTGCCCCTAAAACATTTCCTGCTCTTCAGTCTCAAGCCAAACTTCCTCCTAATAAATGCTTCCACTACCTCCAAATTTTCCACTTTGCCCAAACAGTAATAGGCTCTTGCTCCTCTTTGGACGGCCTATCAATCTATGAAGGTATTTGCAACACAGACCCACATACTCCGGGCATCATATCACATCTCTACAATTACCTCACCTCCCTGCCAGCTAACCTCCCTTCTTATGCTGCACAGTGGTCCAAGGACCTACAGATCGAGCTGGATGCTGAAGATTGGGTAAGCATATGGACCAACACAAAATCTTCATCACATAACATTGTAGCGCTGGAGGCAAACTATAGGTCCTCATGCAGTGGTATCTTGTCCCAGCAAGGATTTCTAAATTTTTACCGAACTATCCACCTGTATGTTTCCGAGGCTATGGAAAGAGGGGTACACACTTTCATATTTGGTGGTCATGCCCTATTGTGCAACAATTTTGGACAATAATATTTCACATGGCCTCCACATTACTTCGGGATACCCTAGACCCTGACCCATCCCTGGCATTGTTTAACCATGTGCAGGGGGACTATACAAAAGCCCAACTTTGTCTCCTTCACCAACTTACTACAGCGGCTAAACAGACAATAGCCAGAGCCTGAAAAACCCCAAAATTAAGTAAAGCGGAAGTGAAAAATAGAGTCACCAAAGCTATGATTCATAGCAAAATTGAAGCTACCATCCTAGACCGAATCCCCCAACATAGCAAAACCTATACACCATGGGTGGAACATTTTCTTCCCTCAGACTTT
The DNA here is from genome assembly GCA_037952925.1 of Lithobates clamitans. NCBI lineage: Eukaryota > Metazoa > Chordata > Amphibia > Anura > Ranidae > Lithobates > Lithobates clamitans. The sequence continues at coordinate 150,636 of JBBGZY010002235.1, forward strand.
GATACTCATTTGCTAGAACCATAGACCCCCGCAGATATTTCAGTCTTGCATTGCAACCCTTTTGGGGATCCATGCGATCCCGCCGACCGTTTCTCTTATTCTTTTTCTTCTTTTCTTTCCTTTTCTTTCTCTTTCTCTATTCCTGATCTTTCCTCCCTTATCTATACCTATTTGTCTAATCCATAATCTCTACAACAGTATTATTGTTTGCTGACTGGACCTACCTTATGGACTTTGTCTCCCTTGCTAGCAGAGGAGTGTTTTTGCTCAATTTCGTTACTTTATTGGGACTTTTCCTCTCAATTGTCAGCATCTTCTGTAGATCTAACTTAAGACTGCACTATACTCTGAATTGTTATATTGTAACAACTTTTGTTAAACTTTTCTTCATTATTATTGTATAATTTTCACATGAGATGCACTGTAAGTTTTGTTCTCTAATGTTCAGCTGAGATTATTTGTGGATGTATTCCTCGATTATGTTCAATAAAAACTTTGAAAAAGAAAAAAAAAAAGAACCACACCTCGATCTGAGTCTTGGGAGGCGGGACCCAATCCTCCAAAGAGGAGGTTTGGAAACATATATTGAGAATGTTAAAACTTTATTCAAAGTTACGAAGGAACCAATTACAGGCCACGTTAAAACATTTAGGAGGTACAGAGAAGGCTTAAAAAGGGGCTAAAATACCAATAATGTATGGCAATTACAAAAATAGCAACAAGAGAAAATTGATTCTCAAAAATAAGGGAGCAACTCACTGAACTTAAAGAACAAATCTTGTTCGATAATTAGTGTACGCCAGGCCTTTTTGGTGGAAAATACATATAAAATATGCACCAATTTCAGGTTCACACCAAACAGAAAAGACCAGTACAACACCAAATATGGGCTCCATCTCCCGGAAATCAGCAGGAGTTTGGGGCTAAGGGGACACAGAATATAATTAATCATGCCTCCAGTGGTGGAAACTAGGTACTGACACATATTGTGTCATAGACGGAAAAAACCCTCTGTCAGGAAAGATTTGTTCCGTATACAACACAACAGGCTGGGATCGTACCAAAAGGTATGGGCAAAACCCCAATCCTAGTGTAACATCAATATATATGGACCAAAAAAAAATAAAGGGCAAAAAATGGCCAAAACACCAAAATTAATGGGCTGTGGTTAGGTTAATAGGCAAAAAATGCACAAATATAGATTCATACTGATAACCTGTATAGGGGAATAAAAATGGAAATAAGCTGAATATGAATTGTTGCTTTTAGGGGGGGTGTATTGCCACCAAAGACTCAGAACAAGTTCACAACAATATTTATATTAATATGAACATAGTCTTAGGAATTGTGAATGAACGCATTCAGATCTATATCCACGTTCAACTCAAAGGGGACATAGCTGTTTCCAGGACATCTCTAATCTAACGAAAGAGCTCCCTCTCCATTGGGGACAAAACTTATCAATTCCCCAAAAAATTGTCTTAGCAGGATTTTTATCATTAGCTACTAAATAGTGTTTATAAACTGAATGTTTAAGAAAAACATTCTTAATATTAGTAATATGCTCATTCAGTCTCACCAAGAGGGGGCGTTTAGTCCTGCCCACATATTGAAGTCCACAGAGACATTAGAGCAGATAGATGACCCCCTCGGTGGAACAAGTAATGAATGGTTGTATCTCATATTCGATGGAAGTGCTAGATGAGGAGAACTTTTGTCAGTACGGGGGGCTTTTCCTTGAGTAGATCTCCTCTCTCTATACCTGCAATTTCTTCAAGGGTGTTGCTTAGCAAATCCTATGAGTAGCCCTTTTATTCAAAGCACCTAGTCAAAATCTCCTGCATCTTGCATCAAAAACTCTGACTGACTAGCCTCATATTTGACGATGATACCCCTGGAATTATTATTCAAATACTCAAAGAAAAGGTCTAGGTCTAATCGGCTACCATCCCAAAGGAGGAGAATGTCATCAATGTAACCTGCCCATAATACCAACTGGGGTCAACGGTGGGCATAGACGACATCCTCCTCCCATAGGGCCATAAAAAGGTTAGCCAAACTGCAACACCTCTATCCTGATGAAAAAACTGGCCATTAAACCAAAAATAATTGAGTGAGGCCGCAAACTCCAGCAACTTGTGTGAGGCCCTGATTTAAATCACTTTGACCCACCAGGCCCCAATGATAGGGTTAACAATTATAACTATAACATTAGTACACACAACAACTTCTTTCCCCTTTGAGATATAGATGGCCCCTCAGTAGATTTTGATCAGAAGAACTATGTGTCTTATAATATGAGAGGAAATGGTCCCCCAATTATGTCCCACAATTCAACTAATGAGAGTGTTGTGGGTTATACAGGCCCTGACCCTGACCCACACCCAGAATACCAACATTGGGGGTTTTATGAGCCCAAATAAAGCTTCCTACAGCCTTACGTAGCTGCACCATTAAGTTAATTGGGGGTGTCAAGGGTATAGCTTGGAACATATACAGCAATTTTGGTAATATATCCATATTCACCGTATTAATTCTCCCCATCCACGAGTAAACCAATTTATCATTTTTGGAAGTCATTTTAAGATCTTACGTATCATTGGGGAATAATTCAATTCCTGTAGTTTAGTCATATTAGTTGGGATATATATTCCAAGATATTTACCGTAATTGCCACTTTTTTCCATTTAAAAGGGAAATTTTTGTGAAGAAGTTCCTGATCTTTATTTGGCAATGATATATTTAACATCTCCAACTTATCATAATTAACTTTAACTGCTTGCCGACCGCCTCATGTAATACACAGCCACCCCCCCCACAGTTAGAAACACGCCCCTATGACACACTTAACCCCTACACTGCCACCTAGTGGTTAACCCCTTCACTGCCAGTGTCATTTATACAGGAATCAATGCATTTTTATAGCACTGATTGCTGTATAAATGACAATGGTCCCAAAAATGTGTCAAAAATGTCCAACATGTCCGCCATAACGTCGCAGTCACAATAAAAATCGCTGATCGCCGCCATTTAAAAAAAAATATTAGTAAAAATGTCATAAAACTATCCCCTATTTTGTAACTTTTGCGCAAACCGATCAATAATTGCTTATTGCAATTTTTTTTACCAAAAATATGTTGAAGAATACGTATCGGCCTAAACTGAGGAAAAAAAAGTTTTTTTATATATTTTTGGGGGATATTTATTATAGCAAAAAGTAAAAAATAATGCATTTTTTTCAAAATTGTCACTCTATTTTTGTTTATAGCGCAAAAAATAAAAACTGCAGGGGTGATTAAATACCACCAAAAGAAAGCTCTATTTGTGGGAAAAAAAAGGACGTCAATTTTGTTTTGAGCCACGTCGCACGACCGCGCAATTGTCAGTTAAAGCGACACAGTGCCGAAGCGCAAAAAGTGCTCTGGTCAAGAAGGGGGTAAATTCTTCCGGGGCTGAAGCGGTTAAAGTTACTTAAACTCCCAAATCTGGTATAGATTTGGTATAGTCATTATTGGGTTGGTAACATTAATAAATCATCCACGTATACTGACATTTTGTACTCCTTTCCTTTAACTCTTATCCCTTGAATATCCCCATTGTTTTGGATAGCTGTTGTCAAATGCTCCATAACTATGGTATACAGCAGGGGAGATAAAGGGCATCCTTGTCGGGTACCATTTGATATTTTAAGATCTCAAGAAGAGTCTGTAAGTATCCCATTTGTTCTTATTTTGGCTCTAGGATTGGAATACAACGCCATGATCCTATATAGCATCTTAGGTCCTATCCCAAGGTGGAGTAAAGCTTTCCTCAGAAATCTCCATTCCACCCGGTCAAATGCCTTTTCAGCATCGACCGATAAAAGACATGCTGGAATAGCTGCTTTTTGGGCATATTCTACTAATATACATGTTTTCATTCTATTATCCCTTACCTCCCTACCCATTGTGAAACCGGTTTGATCTAAATTGATATGTGCAGTTAAAATAGTTGTAAATCTATTTGCAATCATCTTAGAATATAGACGTAAGTCTATATTCGTAAGGGAAATTGGTCGAAAATTACCTCATATCGTGTGATCCTTTTCTGATTTAGGGATTAGTACAATATGACCTTTCATACTCTGTGGTGTAAATAGTTGACTATCAGATATGGAATTAAATGTTTTTCTTAAGATAGGAATAAGTATATCCTGACATTTCCTATAGAATCTTGCAGTATATCCAGCTGGCTTTTGCCAAGGGCCAAGGCGGATATAGTTTGCTGTAATTCCTCTACTGAAATATCCTTTTCTAATTCTTCTAATATTTCTTTAGATAAGCTAGGTAATGCTGTTTCTCTCATATATTGGTGTATTTCCTCTAGATTATCTTTTTTACCTTCACTTTCTTGCTGCATTGATAGATTATAAAGCGTAGAGTAGTATGTATGGAATGTTTTAGCAATTTCCCCAGGATCATATGTTATTTCCCCGACATCTTTTGAATTTTAATTATAGGGGTCACAGGTTTTTGTTGTTTTAAATTTCTTGCTAATACTTTCCCTGGTTTATGACCATACTGATAAAACAAAGTTCTATTTCTATCCCTTATCCGCAGAGATTGTTCATCCAACATTGTTTGTAGTTCAATTTGTTTATCACTTAATCTTATTCTATCAAATGGTTTAAGATTTTTGCGTATGCATATTTTCTAATACAGAAATTTCTTCCATCAATTGCATTATTTTAAACTCTCTCTCTTTTTTCAATCTAGCTCCATGTTTGATGGACAATCCCCGCAATACACATTTCAATGTTTCCTATTGTATAGGGATTGATGTATTATCTGTTTCATGGGTTTGCAAGAATTCTTTTATTGTCTGCCGAACATCCTTTTCACATTTATCATCTTTAAGGAGGTTATCATTTAATCTCCAAGACCCCTTGTAGTATGGGTGTAACTTTAGTTATTGAATTACAAGAAACTTAGTAATAGTTTTAAGGTGATTACTATATATATATATATATATATATATATATATATATATATATATATATATACATATATTTCTATATATGTAAAATGTATGTTTCTGAGCTAACAGATGGTCATTCACAGACGGTCATTGTCTCTGTTTAGCCTGTTGTTAGTACCAGATTAAACCAGCTTTTCGCGCCTTATTTAGCCTTTATAAAGTCAGACAATAGAGCAGAGTGAACTGCGCTGAGGACGTAAGAGGTCCCAGATCTTGGACTGTCGGCTTCCAGAACTATCTGAAAACTCAGAAGTTGAGAGGTTCCCTGGATTGAATGCTAAATTTATCCTGTATTGTAACATCTGTAATACATCTTTAATCGAAGCTAAGTAAATCTCTTTTATTACATTCTTTGTTTTGTGTTTTAATCATTGCATTTACTGACCACATATCTAAAAGGGTAAATATATAAATGAATCTATGAATAAATGTAACACAGAATTTAGCCCCTTGTTACACCCCTGAAGTTTTTTTTTTTTTTTAAATGTAGTTTATTAAGTTTTCACAAAAGTACATCAATTGAAACAAAGGCGCATGTCACAGAGTAACAGATAACCAAGTTAACAGGTGTAACATAAAGGTCTAGGTTGTACATTACATGGAATAACGTTAATAACAGAATTAATTGGTCTGTTTCTTGTCTGTTATCACCAGTAGGTAAAGAGGATGGGGTTGATTGTAAATCAGTGAGAGAGAGTGTCATATTGTCGTATCAAACCTTGTGGTGTTTGGTGATGGTTCTGGTGTTTCTGGCCTAGGCAGTTCCACTCCTAACACTGGGCACCCCTATGGGGAACTATCTGTGTCCAGTGTGTGGAGTATATGAAAAGACCTGTTTGTAGCTTAGTAGGTCTGGCCATGTAAGATATTACAATTTCTGAGGTATGTCCCCCCCCCCAAAAAAAAAACTGAGTGGCTTCTAGTTCACCTTTTAAGTGGTAGGGAGTGTATTGAAGGGGAGGAAGGGAAATGAAGGAGATAAGGGGGACGGAGATTGATGGCCTGTACTGTGTTAGTTTAGGAGGTTATACAAGTATTTATGCGTTTGAGATGTCTCCTGAACCAGTGAGTGGGGGACTGGCGGAATCGGTTTGGGCTTGGGATGATTTAAAATGGAACCAGCATGCCCATGTATTCCTGTACTTGGATGGTGTGTCTGAAGCTTGGTGGATGAGGTTTTCCATTTCCGCCACTCTATCCACCCTCTGAATCCATTCAGAGATGGTGGGGGGAGATGTGGTTCTCCAGTGTACAGGAACACATAAGCTTGCAGCATTGATGAGGTGTAGAACTAATGATTTCCTATAAGTGTGTTGTGGAAGTGACGTGTGATGGAGAAGATATTGGACAGGGGTGAAGTCTGGGGTATATGTCGTTATTTGTGTGATTAAGCGATGAATTTCGATCCAATAGTTTTGGATGAGAGGGCATTTCCACCATATGTGAAGTAGTGTACCTCTTGAGGCGTTGCACCGCCAACATTGGGGAGAGAGGTTGGGGTGGAATTTGTGAATTCTGTCGGGAGTCCTATGCCATTTCGTAAAGATTTTATATCTATTCTCCTGAGTTGATACATTGAGAGAACCTTTATGCATATGAGAGAGGGCATGCATCCACTCTTCGGCGGAGAGGTCTATATGTAGATCTTTTTCCCATCTTTTAACTAAGTCGTCCGTTTTGATTTCCTCAGTTGGAAAGAGGAGCGTGTATATGGATGAGATGAGGTGTCTTTGGGGTTCAGGGTTGTTGCATAAGAGTTCAAAAGGCGTGAGTTCCCTGAGTAAGTTTGTCGAGGGTTTGAGGCTATAGATGAAGTGACGGATCTGCAGGTAGTTGTGGAAGGGTATGTGGTAGTCCGGAAATTTGCTAGTCAGAGCTTGGAATGTTAGAAGAGTTCCTTGGTGGAACAATTGATGCACCTGGAGTCTTGGTCTGTTTGGGTCAGTCACATGGTGGAGGGAGCGTATTCCTGGGGTAAAGTCTGGGTTATTTTCTAGAGGTGTCATGGGACCGGGAATGGGTTTTAGCTTGAGCGTTTTGCATGCTGCTTTGAAATTAGTTAAAGTGGAAGTAATAAGTGGGTTTGATGAGGCTGTTATTGGTACTTTTGTTTGATTAATCCAGGGTAATAGTTTTATCGGTATCGGGGTGAATGCGTTCTCGATATGTACCCAATCTTTGCTTGTACTATTAACGTGCCAGTCTACTATTCTGGAAAGGTGACATACCCAGTAGTATTTTTCCATGTCTGGTATATGTAGTCCCCCCTAAAGCTTGGGGGTCGTTAGTCTAGTCCAGTTTAGTCTAGGTTGTTTGGAGGACCATATAAAATTCCTACAATACCTCTTGAGTGTTGAGAAGAAGGCAGGGGGAATTCGTATGGGTATAGTTTGAAATAAATAAAGCAGTCTAGGTAGAACATTCATTTTTAAAATTGCTGACCTTCCAAACCAGGAAAACGGGCCCGAGGTCCATTTGTGCAGGTCTGTCTGGATAATTCGTAAGATAGGCAGGAAGTTCAATCGGTAGATTTCTGTCAATTTGGTGGGTATTTTGATGCCCAAGTAAGTGAGTGCCTGTGGTTCCCAGCCGAATGGGAAGTTTTGTTTACATTGTGTGACTGTCTCAGCAGTTAAGGAGATGTTAAGGGCTTTGGATTTGGAGAAATTTATTTGTAGGTTTGATAAGGATTTAAATGTTGCGAAGTCTTTAAGGAGGTTGGGGATAGTAATAATTGGGTCTGTGAGAAATAATAGGATATCGTCCGCATAGGCCGCTACTTTAAATTGTTTATTATCAATTTCTATCCCTTTGATGTTTGGGTTTTCTCGAAGTTTACGGAGTAAAGGTTCCATTGTTAATATAAAAATTAAGGGGGACAGAGGACATCCCTGTCGCGTACCATTAGTCACGGAGAAGGCGTCCAACAGGTGACCATTCACTCTTATTCTGGCTGTGGGTGAGGAGTATAGAGCCATAATCATTTGGACCAGTTGTATCGGTAAGCCGATAGATTGTAATGTGGCTTCCATAAAATCCCAAGCCACCCCGTCGAACGCCTTCTCCGCGTCCAAGGATAGGAAGAAGCCGCATGTGTCAGAAGTGGTTAACCAGTGGTGGATATCTAAGGCTTTAGTGGTGTTGTCTCGGGCTTCCCTTCCGGGAACAAAACCGACTTGTTCTGTGGAGATAAGTTTGGGAATCAGCGGTAATAAACGGTTGGCGATTGCTTTGGCATATACTTTAACATCTACGTTAAGGAGGGAGATTGTTTTTGTTCTTTGTCATCCCTGCATTTTCTTCTTCTCCTTCCTTTCCCCCTTTTTTCCCCCCCCTCCCCCTCCTCACTGTCCGCCCGCCTTATCTTTCTTCCTGTTTTCCTTCCCCTTTTCCCCACACCCCCCCACCCTTTCTTCCCTTCCCCCCTTTTTTTCCCCTTTCTCCCCCCCCCTTTTTTCCCCCATTTTTTCCCCTCCCTCTCCTGTTTTCCTCTCCCTTTCTGGTCTCTGCTTTCCCCCTTCTCCCCCTTTTCACCTTGATCACGGCACTCCTTGGTGGCCCCGTAACAGGAATTATTACCTTTCCAAAAAAAAAAATTTTTAAATTTCTAAAAATTTCCCTTATAATAGCTATACCCTAAATTTGCCTCCCGGGCCCGCCACCGGGGGAACGCCTCATCGAGGGCGTCTCACAACATCATTCCAGGAAGACCCTCTTTGGTTTTAGTGTGGTGAGTGCAATTTGTAAACTTTAAGCATTTTCTCCAATTCTAATTTTGTATTTTGTATTTTCTATGAACTGTTCATATACTTAAGTCTGTTATGTTGATATTATTCTTCACCTTCATAGACTATATACTACCAGACGCCTCCTGAAGAAGTGGCTGTGACCGCGAAACCGTTGAGGTTACGTCTGCAAGTATCACACCATATAAACCTTTGTCTATGCACCTTGTGGGCATTAGCTATATCAAAAATGTAGTGTCAACATTGCTGTGAACAATTATCATTGTTTTTGTCTCTGTATATTAATATGTATCAATGATGTCCCTTACGGGACTTTTTATCAATTTTGAAATAAATTTATACTTTTTTAAATCAAGTTTTCTTGCTATGGTACCGCAATAGTCCTCTTTTCTCTTTCTTGAGGGAGGCAGGACCCTATTGGAGAGGTCCCTGTTCTGATTCCTCCTTCAAATTTATATTTTGTAGTTACACATATCCAGGATGATGGTACCCATCAATGCTAGTCTATTCCTTTGTGTAAATTATGTGGCAAACCAATGCATTCTAAGGAGGGAGATTGGACGGTAGTTCGAGACCATGGTAGTATCTTTACCTGGTTTGGGGATAAGTGTAATGTGCGCTTCTAATGCATCCCTGGATGCTGAACTGGACGGTGAGAGACTGTTTAAAGCTTTGACTAGGGGGGGTATGAGGATGTCCGAAAAGGATTTATAATACCCTACTGTAAGTCCGTCGGGTCCGGGACTCTTGCCTGGCTTCATCTGTTTCAAGGCTATTGTGAGTTCTTCTGATGTTAATGGGGGATCTAGTGAAGCGGATTCTTCCGTCGTGAGGGGGGTGGGGGCATATTGGGAAAGAAATGTTTCAATTGCTTCCTTTCTGTCTGCTGGTGTGTTGGACTGTAGAGGGGAGTGTAAATTGTATAGGTCCGAGAAATAGTGTACAAATTATTTTGCAATGTCACTTGAATTGGCGAAGGATTTACCTGTAGGGTCTTTGATTGTATGCATGGTGTGGGCTGCTTTTTTGGCTTGTAGGGCTCTAGCTAAAAGTTTCCCCGATTTGTTACCAAATTCGTAGAAGCATTTCTGCTGCAGTGTGTATTTGCGTTTCATCCTGGTATGTAATTCTTCAAGTAGTTCTGTTCTAGCTTGTGTGAGTTCGATGAGTGCCTCAGAGGCTAGGGATTTTTTGTGTTTTTGTTCCAGTTTAGAGATGCGTGTAGTCAGTTCTACCAGTTTCGCTTGTCTGAGTTTGTTTCGATGTGCAGCTATCGAGATGAGAGTGCCTCGTATAACACATTTATGTGCGGCCCAGATTATATCCGGTGACGTGTCACCCGTTCCATTCTCTGTGAAGTAGTTGGTAAGGTGTTGGGAGATCTTGCTTGAAATGTCAGTGTCGGTAAGTAAGGAGTTGTCTAATCTCCATATATGTTGGCGTACTAACGTGTTGGGGAGGTGAAGGGTCAGGGTTATGGGGTTGTGATCTGATAAAACCATTGGTTCGATAGTAGCGTTTTTCAGTAATGGTAGGTCGCCTTGGGAGATAAAAAATAGTCTATTCGTGAGTATTTGGAGTGTGTCTATTCGTGAGGGGGGGTGGAATACAAGGGTAAGTAAGGGAGCAGGGGGTGGGTTCTGGTTAGAGTCCTTCTGTCTTGAGGAGGGCTGTTGGTATTGTGTTATGTAAGACTCTGGGGAAAAAACGATGAGTCACCTGGGAGAAGTAACTACCCAGTGTCCTCGATTCAATATAAAGGATCAGTAGTGTACAGCGCAGGAGTAGCGCAAAGCCCACGGTATGTGGGCTAGGGTACTACACCGTTACTGTGTGGGGGTTGGTGAGATCTTGACACGAGATAATTGGTGGATATATGTGAGAGGTGAGTGTCCTGCCATCCCTTGACCATGGAAAAGGATGATAGGAGGGGTGATGAACGAATCTGTACAGTGTAGGTGCACAGCTGTATGTTATATATTTGTGTGTACATAAGAAAAGTTTATTAAAAAAAACAAATAACTCCTGTATTCTCAGTAACCGCTTTTGTAAGGGAGCACTTTGTGGATGTGATTTTCAGTCTCATACTCTGCATGAGGCAAAATCAGACTGTCAGGGTCACCACTATACCCGTATACGCGTATGGTGGAGAGTCCAGGGTGCGAGTCCGGGTTTGCCACACCGCTCCGCGGTCACTGAGGATGTTAGTGTGGTCTAATATTTTATCTAGCAAACTAAAACCTGAGAGAAACCATAACAACTTACTCAAAGCCCGTGTAAGGCACGTGTTCACCCTTAGGTGTGGCTTGAGGACGTGCCCGTACAGGAAAGTCTGTTGCTGAAGTCTGTTCCGATTAAATGACACTGTATAATTGTACCCCGTTCTATGTTGAGTACTCCCTTCACCCATTTGTCCTATGTGAGGGGAGAACTCAAGACAAATTGCTGATGTAAATTAATGTCACATCGTAGAGTTTATAAATAAAGAGTGCTGCGCAAATAAAAATCCATAAACAACTAATATCAAATTGTAGTGTAGTAGCAGTATGAAAGAGCAGGAACCACCGGTGACAATAGGTATCTGGATGGTGACTTTATCCCTCCACCACTCTTAGATGGCCCCTCACCTCAGATATTCGACCTGAAACAGGTCACACCGCTTTAAGGATTGAATGGATCAGTCTTTAAATACTCCTTCACTTCCTTCAGCTCACAACGCTCAGTATAGGCAGATGGTGAATATAAGATAAGATAAAAAGCAACAAACCATAGTGTTCTCCGTATGTAGTTTTATTAAAATAGATAAAAAAAGGCACATCAATAACACTCACATATAACCGGCACTCCGATCCGAGTGCCGGCCAGCGGGCTTGTGATCGTATCTGTCGGATGACCGCGGGTGACGTCACACGCTCCTTACCCCCGTACGCGTTACGTCCTATGGGCGGGACTTCATCGGCGTGGGGCGGGATGCGAAGTGACGGCCTGCATTGTTGTTATTATACTCCATGGTGACGGCGGCACCAATCAGAAGGACAGGAGCAGTGATCAGAAGGACGAACGCCTCCCTATCATTCTTTAATGGCTATTGGTTCCTATTGTCCTTTACTCCCAACGGAAATTGCATAGATCAGCACCGCCAGCAATAAACAAACTTAAAATGTATGATATACAGAAATAATTGTTTGCAATATCCAAATGGCATATGTCCTCATGCATAGCAAACTTTATAAATGTATATGTCATAATGTTTTTTTAAAAAATACGCATAAGTGATGCAAAGTCGCATGCAAAATAAACGCATATCGTATAAGAATGATTGCTTACAATGCCCGAATGGCATATATCGCTATGCACAGCAACCACCCTAAATCTCCAAGTTGGAGTATTTTAGACTTAAAAGTTGATAAAAAGTTAAATGCGCATAAACTAATGCTGCAAAATCGCATGTGAAAAAATCGCATGCATTAAAACCCCATACAGAATATGTATGAATAATAAAAAAGACATCAACCCACGGAAATCCGTCAAATACGATCACATGTACAGTATTACAAATAAAATTAACAATTATATCATCTATTTGAAATAAAGCAATTTAAATCAAAATCTACGTTCATTCCAAAGGGGGAGAGAACTTTAGTCTCATAGATCCAGAACGATTCCCTATGGCTGAGCTGTCTGATGTAATGACCACCCCTCCAGTGTCGCGGCACCTTTTCTATCCCCCAAAATTTTAAGCATTTGGGGTCTTTTTGATGAAAAAGGCGAAAATGCCTAGAGACACTGTGGGTTTTTACCCCCCGCTTGATGTTGCTAATATGTTCTCCAATTCTTACATGGAGTGCTCTTGAGGTCCGGCCCACATACTGAAGGCCACAATCACACTCCAGCATGTAGACCACCCCTACTGTCGAACACGTAATCAAACCCTCAATTTTGTAACTTTTTTGTGTTGCATATGAAACAAACTCCTTGCGTCTCTTAATGTTTCTGCAGGCCTTCCTGCATGTGGCACACTTCCCACATGCATAAAAACCGAAAAGGAGCCTAAATAGGCCGCTAGTCACAGTCTTAGGCGGATCAATGACCCCAGGTGCCACACGATCACGCAAAGTCGGAGCCTTACGATATATGAACCGAGGTTGATCGGGAAGCACTGGGCCAAGGGTCCTATCTCCCTTGAGTATAGGCCAATGTCTGGCTATAATGTGTTCTAATTTTTTATACTGGATATTGTAATCGAGTATAATACGATAATTGGATATATTAGTACTATCCTCCAAAGGTTTAACCTTGTCTGCGACTACGGTACATCGTAGAGTTTGGAGTGGATCTTGGGAGTCAATCTGAGATATGCGTGTGGGGTAACCACATACCTTAAGGAGCCCTTCGCCTTTCCCGACATTATGTTCTGAGGTAACTGCTGTACAAGTTGCCTGAGAAGAGTAGTCCGCCAGCCTTCAAGCAGTTGCTTCTGCAGTAGAATGCTGGTGTATTGCTTGAGTCCATAGCAGGAGAGGTGTGCGTTGTGTATTTTTGCCTGCAGGGGTCCCTGGCGCGATCATCCAAGACGAGGCAGTCGACTTGAGGATTAGGGTGGTGTCACGTGTTCTCTGACGTCCGGTGTAGTTGCCGTATAAGAGGTGTGCAGTGCAGTTCCTTTGTGTCGTTCACCTGTTCTTGAGCTGTAGCTTTGGTTGTGGATCCAGATGAGTGTTTCGCGGGTTAGGCTGTGCCAAGAGCCACAATGCGCACGGAGCGATCCCCCTGTGGTGATGGGCATGACATGAGCCAGCCTGAGAAGAGGTAGACTTCCGCGTCGAGTACGTAAGCATGTACGTGTTTCCGGTTCTAGCTCCCGAGGCAGTATGGGAATTGTAGTTTACCGGTTATTCGTTGGAGTCTCAGTGAAGGAAGCGCAGTGTGAGGAGATTATTCCAAGTCCCGTTAGAGTACTCGCTCCGTGCACATACGGCACGGATGTTCTCTGCATACAGCGCTGGTTAATGATAGTCTCAATAGGATCAGGCACTCGTGCGTTGTGTCGAGTAATTAGAACGGTTTAGTTGTAAAAACAAAAAAAAACAAAAAAACCCAAATAAAGAACAAGGGTAGCCTAACGTGGCATAATAGAAAAAGTAGAGTGTTGTGACATGAGGTACTTCCCTGTAATCCTAGCGGTCTCGTCTGGCTCTCCTCGATGAGGACGAGTCGGCGGTGTTGAAGTTACGGTGGCGAGTATTGTGGGTGCCGTGATGCGCTGTGGTGGAGGGCGATCTTCTCCTCCTATAGCCTGAATTGGTAGCTTCCATAGATTCTGCGGGCTGCTGTTCCCTCCTCACAGCCGAGCGACGAAAGTCCGCGTACCAATTAGTTACCTCCACATTGGGGATGTTTAATGCCTCACAAAAGAAAGGAAGGTCCTCAGGCACTTTAAGGAAGGCTGTGCGGTCTTGAGAGGTGGCAGCCAGGCAAAAAGGATACTTCCATTTATAGGTGATGCCTTTGGCGCGGAGGGTGTCTAGCAGGGGTTTCAGGTCTCTACGGTGTTGGAGGGTTATACCTGACAGGTCCTGGAATATCTGGATGTTTTTCCCCTCATGTACGATCTGTGGGATACTTCTAGCCTGTCTAAGAATTTCTTCTTTAACCTTATAATCAGTCAGGCAGCATATGATATCTCTGGGCGGATCAGTGTCTCTTCCTTTGGGTCTCAGTGCTCGGTGGATTCTTTCAAAGTCGACGGGCGTCTGGAGAGGTTTGTGTAAGATGCCATTGAACAAGCTGGTGACAGAGGGAATCAGTTGATCTCCTTCAATGGACTCAGGGAGACCCCTGACCCTCAAGTTACGTCTTCTGCCCCGATTATCGAGATCCTCGAGGTGTCTCTGAATTTCCCTCATCTGCAGGGTATGGGTATCCACATGGCGGGTGGTTTTGCGCAATTGGAGATCGTGTTATTCAGCCATTTGTTCCGTCGCCATGACTCTGTCAGACAGGGTGCGAAAAGCCAAACGAAGTTCCGATATGGCAGCGGAGAGAGTGTCTTTAATATCGGTAGCGATCATCTGTAAATCGTTTATGTTGAGTTGGTGGTGGGGATGTTCCTCCGGAGTAATGTCTCCAAGCAAGCTGATGGGTGGAGTGAGAGACGGCTCTCTCAGTTGAGAGGAAGATGCGGCCTGTGAGGTCCTGTGACGGGAGGACGCCATGTTTCCTCTGCCCGTCCTAAACATTTCAGGGATATTGTGTCCCGTGGGTTTCGGGTGTTCCCTCGGTGATCGGGAACGTGAAGTTGAGGTGTTCCTGGAGGCAGTCCCCATAATTTGAGGCAGGTATCGCGCTGTTGAGCCTCCTGTACGCTGATATTAGGTCGTGAGGTGGCAGGAGCTGTGGAATTAAGCAGCCATCTTCGTGTCAGGTCAGGCCACGCCCCCCCCCTGAAGTTTTTTTTATGTTGGGTCACTACCAGTTTCAGAAATATTGGAGCATGATCTGGCAACAAAAAATTACCTATATTGGATGAAGGCATCATTATTAGGGATGAGCCGAACACCCCCCGGTTCGGTTCGCACCAGAACCCGCGAACGGACCGCAAGTTCGCACGAACGTTAGAACCCCATTGACGTCTATGGGACTCGAACGTTCGAAATCAAAAGTGCTCATTTTAAAGGCTAATTTGCATGGTATTGTCCTAAAAAGGGTTTGGGGACCCGGGTCCTACCCCAGGGGACATGTATCAATGCAAAAAAAACTTTTAAAAACGGCCGTTTTTTCGGGAGCAGTGATTTTAATGATGCTTAAAGTAAAAAAAAAAAAGTGAAATATTCCTTTAAATATCGTACCTGGGGGGTGTCTATAGTATGCCTGTAAAGTGACGCGTGTTTCCCATGTTTAGAACAGTCCCTGCACCAAATGTCATTTTTAAAGGAAAAAATCTCATTTAAAACTGCTTGCGGGTTTAATGTCATGTCGGGTCATGGCAATATGGATGAAAATCAGTGAGACAAACGGCATGGGTACCCCCCAGTCCATTACCAGGCCCTTTGGGTCTTGTATGGATATTAAGGGGAACCCCGCACCCAAATTAAAATAAGGAAAGGTCCCTATATACTCTGAACAGCAGTATACAGGCGGTGCAAACAAGACAGGGACTGTAGGTTTGTTGTTAAGTAGAATCTGTTTGTAATTTTGAACATTTTTAATGTGTTTAGCTCCAGCCAAAAAATCTTTTCTAAGCTTTTTGGAAAACATAGGGAAGGGTTATCACCCCTGTGACATTTGTTTTGCGTCTTTCCTCCTCTTCAGAAGATTTCACCTCACTTTTTTGTCCCAATGAAAAATGTTTTTTGAAAATTTGGGTTTTTTTGTGGAACAAGGATTGGAAAGCATCAGTGGAAAGGAAAAATTGTTTTCCCATATTAACTCTTACAGGAGAGAATTTCCCTTCCTTAGGGGTAGATTTCATCTCACTTCCTGTTGTCTCCTTCCGTTTGCAAGTAGGAGTCGTTTGTAAGTTAGATGTTTGAAAGTAGGGTCCTGCCCTATATACTCAGCAGAAATTTGGGCCTTAGGTGTTGCTGTGGCCAAAACACTGTAAGCCCTCACAGGGCCCTGCTGTGAAATATTAGATCAAGAATTGTAATTACATGCCCCTGTTGAACAGGAGCTGAAAAATTAGGCCTTAGGCACTGGTGCTGGTGCCACAACACTGCAACCCCTCACAGACACTCTAGTTGGAACGCAGGAACGAGCCCTGCTGCAAAGTATTGCATCAAAAATTGTAATTACA
Organism: Lithobates clamitans; assembly: GCA_037952925.1. Classification (NCBI taxonomy): domain Eukaryota; kingdom Metazoa; phylum Chordata; class Amphibia; order Anura; family Ranidae; genus Lithobates; species Lithobates clamitans. The sequence continues at coordinate 167,193 of JBBGZY010002235.1, forward strand.
CGCCCCTGTTAGACAGGGGCAGAAAAATTGGGTCTTAGGCACTGGTGCTGGTGCCACAACACTGCAACCCCTCACAGACACTCTAGTTGAAACGCAGGAACAAGCCCTGCTGCAAAGTATTGCATCAAAAATTGTAATTACACGCCCCTGTTAGACAGGGGCTGAAAAATTGGGTCTTAGGCACTGGTGCTGGTGCCACAACACTGCAACCCCTCACAGACACTCTAGTTGGAATGCAGGAACGAGCCCTGCTGCAAAGTATTACATCAAAAATTGTAATTACACGCCCCTGTTAAACAGGGGCTGAAAAATTGTGCCTTAGGCACTGGTGGTGGCGCCCAGAACCAAAAATGTTCTTACAAGCTATCAGCGTGATGATTGAGGAGGAAGAGGATAATTACTCAGGGATAGTCACTCAGCATCAGCATAGGCAGTCTTTGAAGGGATCTGAGATTTCAAAAAAAATTATTCGGTTACATCTGCATCAGGTGCTTGGTAGCTGGTGGTGATCCAAGACTGATTCATTTTTATGAAGGTCAGCCGATCGACCGAGTCGGTGGACAGACGCACCCTGTGATCGGTTACCACGCCTCCAGCAGCACTGAATGTGCGTTCCGAAAGAACGCTGGATGCAGGACAGGCCAGTAGCTCAATTGCATACTGTGCAAGCTCTGGCCAGTGATCCATCCTCAAGACCCAGTAACCCAGAGGATTTTCGGTGGGAAAGGTGTCCAAGTCTGATCTTGCCCCTAGGTATTCCTGCACCATGTAAAACAGACGCTGGCGATGGTTGCTGGAACCGATCATACCTTGGGGCTGCGGACCAAAAAATTGTCTGAACGCATCGGTCAGACGGCCACCTTCTCCACCGCTCCTTCTTTGACTGACCGAAGCCTCAGCAACACGTTGTCCAGAAACAGGAGTTTGTAACCTCCCAGTCTCTGGGAACGCGTTGCACAGACCTTTCTGCAAGGCCTCCCGAAGATGTTTCATCCTCTGCTCCCTCTGCGATGGCAAGATAAGGTCCGCAACTTTACCCTTGTAACGTGGATCAAGGAGGGTTGCCAGCCAGTATTGGTCCTTCTCCTTGATACCACGAATACGAGGATCCTTACGCAGGCTTTGCAGGATCAGGGAGGCCATGCAGCGTAGGTTTGCTGAGGCATTCGGTCCGGAGTCCTCTGGGTCACTAAGGACAACAACGTCCGCAGCCACCTCCTCCCAGCCACGTACAAGTCCATGTGTTCCTTGGGACTGATCCCTTAAAGACTGCTGATGCTGAGTGCCAGGCTCCACCTCCATACTGACACAATCTTCCTCCTCCTCCTCCTCCTCCTCCTCGTCCTCTTCCTGTGTGATCGGCGGGCACGCAGGAACACTGTCTGGATAAAGGGGGCCTTGAGAGCTAAGGAAGTCCTCCTCTTCCTGCCTCTGTTCTGCCTCAAGTGCCCTGTCCATTATTCCACGCAGCGTGTGCTCCAACAGGTGGACAAGGGGGACAGTGTCACTGATGCATGCACTGTCAGTGCTCACCATCCTCGTGGCCTCCTCGAATGGTGACAGGACAGTGCATGCATCCCTGATCATGGCCCACTGGCGTGGGGAAAAAAAACCAAGGTCCCCTGACCCTGTCCTGGTGCCATAGTCGCACAGGTACTCATTGATGGCCCTCTGCTGCGTGTGCAGCCGCTGCAGCATGGCCAACGTCGAGTTCCACCTGGTGGGCATGTCACAGATTAGGCGGTTCTTGGGCAGGTTAAACTCCTTTTGGAGGTCCGTCAGCCGAGCACTGGCATTATATGACCGGCGGAAATGCACACAGACTTTCCTGGCCTGCCTCAGGACATCCTGTAAGCCCGGGTACCTGCCCAAGAACCGCTGCACCACCAAGTTAAGGACCTGAGCCAAACAGGGCACATGGGTCAGTTGTCCCTGTCGGAGGGCAGAGAGGAGGTTGGTGCCATTGTCGCAAACCACCATTCCTGCCTTAAGTTGGCGTGGCGTCAACCACCTCTGAACCTGCCCCTGCAGAGCTGACAGAACCTCTGCCCCAGTGTGGCTCCTGTCCCCCAAGCACACCAGCTCAAGCACCGCATGGCATCTTTTGGCCTGCGTACTTGCGTAGCCCCTTGAACGCCTACGGAGCACCGCTGGTTCCGAGGAAGAGGCCATGGAGGAAGAAGAAGAGGAGGGGGTGGAGGAGAGAGGTGTGTCACAATCAGCATTTTGGAGGCGTGGTGGCGGAACAACCTCCAACACTACTGCACCTTGTCCTGCATCCTTCCCAGCTGCCAGCAGAGTCACCCAATGCGCCGTGAAACTTAAGTAACGTCCCTGTCCATGCCTGCTGGACCATGAGTCAGCGGTAATATGCACCTTACCGCTGACCGCCCTGTCCAGCGAGGCATGGACATTGCCTTCCACATGCCGGTAGAGAGCCGGAATCGCCTTCCGTGAGAAAAAGTGGCGTTTGGGTACCTGCCACTGAGGAACCGCACATTCCACAAACTCACGGAAGGGGGCAGAGTCTACCAACTGAAAAGGCAGCAGTTGAAGTGCTAGCAATTTTGCCAAGCTAGCATTCAACCGCTGGGCATGTGGATGGCTGGGAGCAAACTTCTTTCGGCGGTGCAGCAGCTGGGGCAGGGAAATTTGCCTGGTACAATCTGACGTCGGTGTACCAAAAGCAGATTGCCCATAAGTACTTGGCTGTGACACACCTAATTCTACACCTTCATTCCTCTCACTGCAGGTCGCAGAGAGGACTGAAGGTCTAGTGGGGTTGGAAATCTCAGCTGATGAGGAGCAAGGAGAGATCGTCTTTGTTCTTTGGTGTGGGTCTTTTAGATACGCTTGCCAACGAACTGCATGGCAGGTCAACATATGTCTGGTCAAGCATGTGGTACCCAAGCGGGAGATGTTTTGGCCACGCGAGATACGCTTGAGACATATATTGCAAATAGCAGCGGTGCGATCTGATGCACTCGTCTCAAAAAAGGCCCACACCAAAGAACTTTTTGAATAACGCGCAGAGACTGCAGCGCCCTGCACATGTGGAGCTTTGGGGTGTGATGCAGTCAATGTGCTGCCCTTAGGCTGGCCCCTGGAGGGCATCCTGCCTAGTTGGTGATGTGCCACCTCCTCCTCCTCCTCCTCCTCCTCCTCCTCCTCTCTCCTATCAGGCACCCACGTTGAGTCAGTGACCTCATCATCCCCTCCCTCCTCATCACTGGAGCAAACCTGGCAGTATGCTGCAGCAGGGGGAGCATGACTGCCAGATTGCTGTCCTTCTTGGGCACCCCCTCTGTCCGTGCTCATGTTACTGCCTTCATTGAGCTCAGTATCATCATCAGAGCCTTCCAAACGCTGGGCATCCTCCTGGAGCATGTACCCAACACTGTGGTCAAACAGTTCGAGGGAATCCTCATGAGGACATGGTGGAGCTAGGGAAGGAGTCACTGATGACATTGAGCTGAGGGAAGAGGCCGCTGCTTTGCCAGACAAAGCACCCTGGGCATGGGTGAGAGAGGATGAGGAGGATGAGGACGGCTTGGTCATCCACTCGACCAAGTCTTCCGCATGTTGCGGCTCAACACGGCCAGCTGCCGAAAAAAAGGCCAAGCGTGTCCCATGGCCACGTGCTGATGAGGATGCACCGTCTCCACGACCAGCACTAGACACAGAGCCTGCTTGCCCTCTCTTATTGGCTTGTGACTGTCTGCCTCTCCTTCTTGGCCTTCCAGACATACTAATGGCCTGTAGCTGCACTAAGCTGGGATAGAACACCTGTAATTTTCTTCAGGTAGCTTTATATACTGTAACCAGACAAGCCTGCCTGTCAGTAGGAAGATAACAGGAACGGATCTAGCTGAACACTGTGAGCAGGACGTACTGCACTAAATGTATATAGCAGGAACGGATCTAGCTGAACACTGTGAGCAGGACGCACTGCACTGAATGTAAATAGCAGCAACGGATCTAGCTGAACACTGTGAGCAGGACGCACTGCACTGAATGTAAATAGCAGGAACGGATCTAGCTGAACACTGTGAGCAGGACGCACTGCACTGAATGTAAACAGCAGGAACGGATGTAGCTAAACACTGTGAGCAGGACGCACTGCACTGAATGTAAATAGCAGGAACGGATCTAGCTGAACACTGTGAGCAGGACGCACTGCACTGAATGTAAATAGCAGGAACGGATCTAGCTGAACACTGTGAGCAGGACGCACTGCACTGAATGTAAACAGCAGGAACGGATGTAGCTAAACACTGTGAGCAGGACGCACTGCACTGAATGTAAATAGCAGGAACGGATCTAGCTGAACACTGTGAGCAGGACGCACTGCACTGAATGTAAATAGCAGCAACGGATCTAGCTGAACACTGTGAGCAGGACACACTGTACTAAATGTAAATAGTCTAGCTGCCTGACCGTGGTACTAATAGGATCAAAAAGAACACCTGTAATTTTCTTCAGGTAGCTTTATATACTGTAACCAGACAAGCCTGCCTGTCAGTAGGAAGATAACAGGAACGGATCTAGCTGAACACTGTGAGCAGGACGTACTGCACTGAATGTAAATAGCAGCAACGGATCTAGCTGAACACTGTGAGCAGGACGCACTGCACTGAATGTAAATAGCAGGAACGGATCTAGCTGAACACTGTGAGCAGGACGCACTGCACTGAATGTAAATAGCAGGAACGGATCTAGCTGAACACTGTGAGCAGCACGCACTGCACTGAATGTAAATAGCAGGAACGGATCTAGCTGAACACTGTGAGCAGGACGCACTGCACTGAATGTAAATAGCAGGAACGGATCTAGCTGAACACTGTGAGCAGGACGCACTGCACTGAATGTAAATAGCAGGAACGGATCTAGCTGAACACTGTGAGCAGGACGCACTGCACTGAATGTAAATAACAGGAACGGATCTAGCTGAACACTGTGAGCAGGACACACTGTACTAAATGTAAATAGTCTAGCTGCCTGACCGTGGTACTAATAGGATCAAAAAGAACACCTGTAATTTTCTTCAGGTAGCTTTATATACTGTAACCAGACAAGCCTGCCTGTCAGTAGGAAGATAACAGGAACGGATCTAGCTGAACACTGTGAGCAGGACGTACTGCACTAAATGTATATAGCAGGAACGGATCTAGCTGAACACTGTGAGCAGGACGCACTGCACTGAATGTAAATAGCAGCAACGGATCTAGCTGAACACTGTGAGCAGGACGCACTGCACTGAATGTAAATAACAGGAACGGATCTAGCTGAACACTGTGAGCAGGACACACTGTACTAAATGTAAATAGTCTAGCTGCCTGACCGTGGTACTAATAGGATCAAAAAGAACACCTGTAATTTTCTTCAGGTAGCTTTATATACTGTAACCAGACAAGCCTGCCTGTCAGTAGGAAGATAACAGGAACGGATCTAGCTGAACACTGTGAGCAGGACGTACTGCACTAAATGTATATAGCAGGAACGGATCTAGCTGAACACTGTGAGCAGGACGCACTGCACTGAATGTAAATAGCAGCAACGGATCTAGCTGAACACTGTGAGCAGGACGCACTGCACTGAATGTAAATAGCAGGAACGGATCTAGCTGAACACTGTGAGCAGCACGCACTGCACTGAATGTAAATAGCAGGAACGGATCTAGCTGAACACTGTGAGCAGGACGCACTGCACTGAATGTAAATAGCAGGAACGGATCTAGCTGAACACTGTGAGCAGGACGCACTGCACTGAATGTAATTAGCAGGAACGGATCTAGCTGAACACTGTGAGCAGGACGCACTGCACTGAATGTAAATAGCAGGAACGGATCTAGCTGAACACTGTGAGCAGGACGCACTGCACTGAATGTAAATAGCAGGAACGGATCTAGCTGAACACTGTGAGCAGCACGCACTGCACTGAATGTAAATAGCAGGAACGGATCTAGCTGAACACTGTGAGCAGGAAGCACTGTACTGAATGTAAATAGCAGGAACGGATCTAGCTGAACACTGTGAGCAGGACACACTGCACTGAATGTAAATAGTCTAGATAGAAGATAACAGGAACGGATCTAGCTAAACTGAATACAGTGTATATATATATATGCAACACCTGGGATGCATATATATACACAATACACTGTAAGTGCAGCTAACTGACTGACTGTTCTGCCTAATCTATCTAACTCAAATCAAATGACACTGTCTCTCTCTCTCTCTATCGCTCAGCACACCGGAACACACACTACACAGGGCCGCCGTGCAGGCGGCCTTATATAGTGTGGGGTGTGTACTAAATCCCCTGAGCCATAATTGGCCAAAGCCACCCTGGCTTTGGCCAATTACAGCTCTCTCTACTGACGGCGCTGTGATTGGCCAAGCATGCGGGTCATAGTGCATGCTTGGCCAATCATCAGCCAGCAATGCACTGCGATGCCGCAGTGAATTATGGGCCGTGACGCGCCACACGAATTTGGCGCGAACGGCCCATATCGTTCGCAATTCGACGGACGGTCGAACAGCCGATGTTCGAGTCGAACATGGGTTCGACTCGAACACGAAGCTCATCCCTAATCATTATTAATCCTATTTGACTATCTAAGAAATAATCTATTCTATGATATGTATTGTATATGTTCGAATAATATTAATAATTTTCTCCGTCTGGTGCTGAACCCTCCATATAATATAATTTCATGTTTCTCTAATAGTTGGTTAAAATCCTTTAATTGACCCCTGTTCCTATTTATTCTATTTGATGTTGTATCCATTTTTGAATCCATTACAAAATTAGTCTCCTCCGATTATTACCAACCCCTCTGTTTTTCCCATTGCCTCTGACAGCGCTTGTATTCCCATCTTAATCTAAACATAATTTGTAAGGTAGTGATTAGGGATGAGCCGAACACCCCCCCCCCCCGTTTCGGTTCACAGCAGAACTTGCGAACAGGCAAAAAATTTGTTTTTTAAAGTTAAAGTCTATGGAACACGAACATGAATGATCAAAAGTGCTAATTTTAAAGGCTTATATGCAGGTTATTGTCATAAAAAGTGTTTGGGGACCTGGGTCCTGCCCCAGGCGACATGTATCAATGCAAAAAGAATTTTTAAAAACAGTCGTTTTTTTGGGAGCAGTGATTTTAATAATGCTTAAAGTGAAACAATAAAAGTGTAATATTCATTTAAATTTTGTACCTGGGGGTGTCTATAGTATGCCTGTAAACGGGCGCATGTTTCCCGTGTTTAGAACAGTCTGACAGCAAAATGAAATTTCAAAGGAAAAAAAGTCATTTAAAACTACTCGCGGCTATTAATGAATTGTCGGTCTGACAATACACATAAAAGTTCATTGATAAAAACTGCATGGGATTTTCCCACTAGGGAACCCTGAACCAAAATAAAAGAAAAAGGGCGTGGGGTCCCCCAAAAAATCCATACCAGACCCTTATCCAAGCACGCAACCTGGCAGGCCGCAGGAAAAGAGGGGGGATGAGAGAGCGCCCCCTCTCCTGAACCGTACCAGGCCACATGACCTCAACATTGGGAGGGTGCTTTGAGGTAGCCTCATCCCCACAACCCTTGGCCGATGGTTGTGGGGGTCATGCGTGCGGGGGGCTTATCGGAATCTGGAAGCCCCTTTAACAAGGGGACCTCCAGATCCCAGACCCCCCTGTGTGAATTGGTAATGGGGTACAAATGTACCCCTACCATTTCCCAAAGAAAGTGTCAAAATGGTTAAAAAACACAAGAGACGGTTTTTGACAGGTCCTTTATTAATTTCTTCTTCTTTCCGCTTCTTCTTCCATCTTCTTTCTTCTGGTGTTCTTTCAGTGTTCTTCTTCCTCCATCTTCTTCTTCTTCATCTTCTTCTTCTTCTGCTCTTCTCGTCCCGCATCTTCCTCCAGGCTTCTTCTCCGCTCCATCCGCATGATCCACCTCAGTAGGAGTCTTCAGCCGTGTGACGCTTCGCTTCTTCTGACATTTCTTATATAACGGAGGGCGGGGCCACCCGGTGACCCCGCCCTCCTCTGACACACGGGGAATTCACGGGACTTTCCTGTGGCTTTCCCCGTGTTGTCAGAGGGTTGTCAGAGGAAGATGCGGGACGAGAAGATTGGATGGAGAAGAAGAAGATGAAGAAGAAGATGGAGGAAGAAGAAGAACACCGAAAAGAAATTAATAAAGGACTTGTCAAAAACTGTCTCTTGTGTTTTTTAACCATTTTGACACATTTTGTGAAATGGTAGGGGTACATTTGTACCCCATTACCAATTCACACGGGGGGGGGGATCTGGGGGTCTCCTTGTTGAAGGGGGATTCCAGATTCTGATAAGCCCCCCGCCCGCAGACCCCTACAACCACCGGCCAAAGGTTGTGGGGATGAGGCCCTTGTCCTCATCAATATGGGGACAAGATGCTTTGGAGGGCTACCCCAAAGCACCTTCCCAATGTTGAGGGCATGTGGCCTGGTACGGTTCAGGAGGGGGGGGTGCTCTCTCATCCCCCCTTCTTTTCCTGCGGCCTGCCAGGTTGCGTGCTCAGATAAGGGTCTGGTGTGGATTTTTGGGGGACCCCATGCCATTTTTTTAAAAATTTTGGCGCTGGGTTCCCCTTAATATACATACCAGACCTGAAGGACCTGGTATGGAATTTAGGGGGACCCCCATGCCATTTTTTAAAAAATTTTGTGGGGAAATCCTATGGTGTTTTTATCAATGAACTTTTATGTGTATTGTCGGACCGACAATTCATTATAGCCGCAAATAGTTTTAAATGACTTTTTTTCCTTTGAAATGTCATTTTGCTCTCAGACAGTTCTAAACATGGGAAACATGCGCCCCTTTACAGGCATACTATAGACACCCCCCAGGTACGATATTTAAAGGAATATTACACTTTTATTGTTTCACTTTAAGCATTATTAAAATCACTGCTCCTGAAAAAACTGACATTTTTAAATCTTCTTTTTGCATTGATACATGTCCCCTGGGGCAGGACTCAGGTCCCCAAACACTTTTTATGACAATACCATGCATATAAGCCTTTAAAATTAGCACTTTTGATTTCTCCCATAGATTTTTAAAGGGTGTTCCATGGCTTTTGAATTTGCCGCAATCACCCCAAATTGTTCGCTGTTCGGCAAAGTGGCGAACAGCCGATGTTCGAGTCGAACATGAGTTCGACTCGAACTCGAAGGTCATCCCTAGTAGAGATTAATAATTGTATATATTTTCCCATATATTAAGATTTTCAAGATTATAGATCTACCATCTCCACCCTTCCAAATTTGCAAAATTTGATGGGGCAAAGCCCTATGGATTGCAATGGAAACACCTCGAGAGTTAGCGTATGGAAATGCATCATGAATCAATGTTGGATAGGCTTTATGTTGTATATTAGGAATATGATCCATCCGAAAATGGGTTTCTGTTTGTGAAATGAGTTTAAGACTTGTGCTCATTAATTGGGGGGAGTTGAGACCTCTGGCATTAAAGGAGCATAATTTTACCATATCCACCCCTCAAAAAAACAAAAACAAAAAACTTACCAATCTCTCACATGTTAACTTCTATCTGACTTATTTAGTCTATCTTATTATAGTAAGGTCCCTATTGGAGGGGGGGGGGGTTAGGGGCCACTACCACCAAATCTACCACACAGCATTTTTAGGCTAGCCACAATAATACCTTATATATTTAGCTCACTGAGGAGGGCTTTCCCCTCCTTTTTCACATTCATGTGTATTTCAATTAGTTTGTAAATCCCTCATTCAAAAAACATTATTGCTCGAATCTCCATTCATTCTGATTCCTAAGCCTATTATAGATCTAGGTTCCCAGGATTAAAAATAGGAAAAAAAACAGGGGGGGAGGAAGGAGAGAAGAAAAAAAAACACCCCCCCAAAACCCTCTTGTGCTATGTAACCAATTCCTTAAGAAGAAAGGGCAACCCCCCACCCTATTATATTATCCCACTCTTTCTATAGCCCCCTTTTCTCTATACCTAAATGTGTATTTATAGGTGTATATTATAGTTGTGTATCCATTGTGTCTAGGGAACAACAACAAAAAAAAGAGTTCTAAATGAGTTCTAAAAGCAAAAAACCTGGCCACTGCCCCCACCTATAACTGTTTGTATATATGGTCCGGGGACACACTGGGCACCTTCGCTGCCATTGTGCTCTTGCTGGGTGTCAAGTGTGCTCCTGTTCCTTTAAAGGGGCCTGGGCTGCCTCCAGGCTCACCTGCCCCATATCTATCCGCTTCATGCATGTGCTTACACTGTGGAGACACTTATAAATTTGCAGTGACGAGGCCTTGCAGCTTTCACATGCGTTTGCAAATGTGTGCTAACTAAACCCCTGCTTTTAACAGACGGTTAGACAGGTTAATTTGGTTGGTCAGCAGACTGGTTGGTGAGTTGAGCTATGGAATTGTTTTTGTCTTACATGTATATGCCCCTCCATGTGCTCCTTGCTGTGAAGGCCAGTTATAGGTGGGGGCAGTGGCCAGGTTTTTTTGTTACTGTTTGTATATATGGTCCGGGGACACACTGGGCACCTTCGCTGCCATTGTGCTCTTGCTGGGTGTCCAGTGTGCTCCTGTTCCTTTAAGGGGGCTTGGGCTGCCTCCAGGCTCACCTGCCCCATATCTATCCATTTCATGCATGTGCTTCCACTGTGGAGATACTTATAAATTTGTAGTGTTAGGACTGCAAGCAACACAGGGTGCCATGATGAGGCCTTGCAGCTTTGCAAATGTGTGCTAAATAAACCCCTGCTTTTAACAGATGGTTAGACAGGTTAATTTGGTTGGTCAGCAGACTGGTTGTTGAGCTGAGCTATGGAATTGTTTTTATCTTATATGTATATGAGTTCTAACCCAAACAAAACAAATAGGCTGACATTTACAGAATTTTGTCACTCAGGACTCTCCAATGCATCTTTATTCAACCCTCCTTGGGGCTTTGGCTCCTTCTTTGAAAGTATTCAGAGATGTGGTGCTTAGGGATCTAGATACAATGCCTGTCAAGAAGGTTAGATCTAATAAGGATTTGCAGTCCTTATGTCAGACAAAGGAGCTCGTTATTAGACCAGCCAACAAAGGAGGGGGAATTGTGATACTAGACAGAAAAGATTACATGTCTGAGATGAACAAAATTCTGGGAGATGAGGATACATATACTCTATTGTCCTCGGACCCCAAGGCAAAATACCAAAAAGAACTAGAAAGTGTAGTGCAAAGAGGATTTGGACAGGGTATCTTGGATAAAAAAGAGAGATTGTTTTTGGTGCCTAGTGCACCACGTACACCTATTGTGTACTATTTACCAAAAATACACAAACATTCTACCTGCCCCCCCGGGACGCCCAATAGTAAGTGGTATAGATTCCATTACGTCCTGGGTGGGCAGGTATATTGATTTTTATTTGCAGCCTCTAGTATTAAGAATGCCCTCCCACATCAAGGGTTCCTGTCATGTGATCAACCTTTTGTCACAATATACCCATAAGTCTGGGATGTGGTTGGTGACAGCCGATGTCACTTCCCTTTATAACGTTATACCACATCATTTGGGTTTGTTTGCTGTGGAATATTTTTTGAGACGCGACTCTGGCCTACTTGATGAACTGATTTGTTTCATTATGGAGTTTCTGGAGTTTGCGGCGTCATATAATTATTTTTGGTTCAATGGCCAGTTTTTTCGTCAGGATAGAGGTGTTGCCATGGGGGCCAAGTATGGTCCCAGTTTGGCTAACCTTTTTATGGCCCTATGGGAGGAGGATGTCGTCTATGCTCACTAGAGACCCCAGTTGGTATTATGGGCACATTACATTGATAACATCCTCCTCCTTTGGGATGGTAGCCGATTAGACCTAGACCTTTTCTTTCAGTATTTGAATAATAATTCCAGGGGCATTATCCTCAAATATGAGGCTAGTCAGTCAGAAATAAACTTTCTGGATTTGAAAATTACAATAAAGAAGGATCAATTTAACACCTCAACATTCTTCAAAAGCACCAACAGGAATTTGTATATTCCTGTCGATAGCTGCCACCATGTGTCATGGCTTAAATCTGTCCCAAAAAGCCAGTATATGGGGCTGAAGCAGAACTGTACTAATGCGGGAGAGTTTTTGATGCAAGCGGAGATTCTGACTAGACGCTTTGAAGAAAAGGGCTACTTAAAGGATTTGGTAAGCAACACCCTTGAAGAAATTGTAGGTATAGAGAGAGCAGATCTACTCAAGGAAACCCCCCCCCCCGTACTGATAGAGAACCCTCAGTTGCCTTCATTACTACATATTCTGAATGTTAAAAAAATTGATAAATAAGCTTTGGCATATCCTGGGTAATGACCAGACTTTAAAAACAGTCCTACCTGACAAACCTCAGGTCATTTATAAGGGAGCCTCTTCCCTTAAGGATAGAGTGGCACCTAATATCCTTAACCCTCCTCCTATTAAGAGAGATTGTTTTCAGAACCTCACTGGTTTTTACCAGTGTAGGAGATGTAGAGTGTGCTCTTTAAATGGTTGTAGACATAGAAGAACACAAAAGTTCACCTCATCTAGCACTTCCATTGAATATGAGATAAAAACATTCATTACTTGTTCCACCGAGGGGGTCATCTATCTGCTCCAATGTCTCTGTGGACTTCAATATGTGGGCAGGACTAAACGCCCCCTCTTGGTGAAACTGAATGAACATAATTACTAATATTAAAAATGTTTTTCTTAAACATTCAGTTTCTAAACATTATTTAGTAGCTAATGATAAAAATCCTGCTAAGACAATTTTTTGGGGAGTTGATAAGTTTTGTCCCCAATGGAGAGGGAGCTCTTTGGTTAGATTAGAGATGTCCTGGATACATAGTTATGTCCCCTTTGGGTTGAACGTGGAATGCATTTATCGACCATTCCTAAGAATATGTTAATATTGACAACAATTTATATTCAGCATATTTTCATTTTTATTCCCCTATACAGGTTTTCAGTAAAAAAACTATATTTGTGCATTTTTTGCCTATTAACCTAACCAAAGCCCGTTAATTTAGGTGTTTTGGCCATTTTTTGCCCTTTAGGTTTTTTTAGTCCATATACAGTATATTGATGTTACACTAGGATTGGGCTTTTGCCCCTCCCCTTTTGGTAAGATCCCAACCTGTTGTGTTGTATATGGAACAAGTCTTTCCTGACAGAGGGTTTTTTCCGTCTATGACACAATATTTGTTAGTACCTGGTTTCCACCACTGGAGGCACAATTAATTATATTCTGTGTCCCCTTAGCCCCAAACTCCTGTTGATTTCCGGGAGGTGGAGCCCATATTTGGTGTTGTACTGGCCTTTTCTGTTTGGTGTGAACCTGAAATTGGTGCATATTTTATATGTATTTTCCACCAAAAAGGCCTGGCATACACTAATTATCGAACGAGATTTGTTCTTTAAGTTCAGTGGATTGCTCGCTTATTTTTGAGAATTAATTTTCTCTTGTTGCTATTTTGTAATTGCCATACATTCATGGTATTTTAGCACCTTTTTAAGCCTTCTCTGTACCTCCTAAATTTTTTAACGTGGCCTATAATTGGTCCCTTCGTAACTTTGAATAAAGTTTTAACATTCTCAATATATGTTTCCAAACCTCCTCTTTGGAGGATTGGGTCCCGCCTCCCAAGACTCAGATCGAAGCGTGGTTCTTTTGGTTCATTATATAGCGCGATGACTCATTCCCCGAGATGACATCAGATTGTGATGAAACGCGCGTCGGGAGATTTGACGTGCTGACATCATTGCACTGTAACACAGTGAACGGGTGTTCGCAAGCCGGCTGACTCTTTTTCTTGCTTATTTACTCTGTATTTCTGTAAGTGCAACTTTTATCTTTAATAAACCTTATATGGTACCTTTTACACTATGATGAGTTTGTTTACATTTTTGGGTAACGCTTGATCTACTCCCTTGACTGGCTGATGATCGAGATTTGTTTTATCAACACTCCTCCGGAGGATAGATGCCCTGGCTGGGTTTATAGCCGCAGGCTTATAAGAGCTTGCCTTCTGGTAAGCATGCACTCTTTGTGGTGGAGGTGCACTGTCTCGTAGTGGTCTTTATTACAAGACTATTTCCTGGTGCACATTCAATGGATTGAAATTGTGCAACACACAGGCTCCTGTCGTGTTGGAAGTTTTTACACAATCATTGTGCTTTTTGGACTACAATTACACTTGGTACCTTTTTACTTTTTAATATATTGTTTAGCGCAGCTTTATTTTACTTTATATTTGCATATGTGTGTAGAAAAAAGTGCAGCGCTAAAATATATAAAGAAAGTTAAATCAAAACCACAAAATCTCTGCGCTTAGGACAAGTAACAAAAGGAGGGAGAAAAGAAAAGAGAGGACAAGGGGGGGAAGGAGAAGAAAAGAGGGGGGGGGACCTGAGGGAAGGTGCAGGGGGTAAGTGTCCCAATGAGAGAGAGACGGGAAAAGGAAGGAAAGAAGAAAGAGTATAAGGTATGTTGCCTCCCCTAGTTGAGCCCTCAAAGAGGACTAACATGTGTAAAGGATTGTAAATGGAGGTATGGCGCTTCCTTGTGGAGTGTGTAAATGATATATAATAAAGTGACTAATATAAAATTGTTATATAATATACCATACACAAACGGTAACTACAATACTCATAATCAATGACCCCATGATTTGTAAGTCAAAAAACATGTGATAAGAAATGTGATAAAGACCCTTAATATATTGCATACACCTATATATCACAGGTAGTTCCAGAAAATAACCACTAGGTGCTGCTGCTAATATACTATGCAGCTGATGTGATGAATCCAGCATATACGTGTGCAAAAAGTGAATGACAGTGCAATCAAATCCAAAAAAATATATCCGAATGAACTAAAAAAATGTGTAAGAAAAACATATATAGAATAAAAAACAAAAAAGCAAAAAAGTCTGTTCACAAGTGGTACGTCTCAAACTATAAATAGCAGGAAAAAAGTTCCAAGAGCTTAGTGACTGTGGTGCCCTTAAAGATGAAAATCCATGACTTCTGTGCTCCCCCTTTGGCTCCCCACTCACCGGCTCCCACTACCCCTGCAGGGGTGACAGACACTTTAAGATCTCAATGCCGTCCTCTTGGCCGATATCCCGTGGTCACTGAGATAGGATGTCCTCTCTCCCAGGCGTTTCCAGGTTACCGCTTTATACCACGTCCAAGAAGGGGATCGCCAGAGAAATCCTCATAAGAAGAGATGCCACCTCATAGTGTAGTATGATTAAAACTTTAATAGCATAAAACTCCCCACATGGGAGAAATTAAAACCGTATAACACTACACTATGGGTGAAGCCGAAAGCCAGGAAGTGCTTTACCGCAGCGTGCGGTCCAGCTGCGTTCCAGGCTCTCTCGCTCCGTACCCGGAAATGACGTAAGTGCGTAGCCCCGCCTTACGCGTTTCGTCATCGACGTTTTCAAAGGCGGCGCCATTTTACTACACCTCACAGGTTATAAGGTAGGCGGATATGCTGGATCCTCCCTTCTCCCGTCACTATAGGAATTTTGATTGGACAATCAATCCTGAAGCTCCTCCTCCCGGTACAGCCCCATTAGGAGAACCCAAATCAGATCCCTATGTCCCTAGGTCAAAAAATAATAGTAATTATTACGGACCCATGCATCTCCGCTGACCCTTACATAGATTGGCAGACATATTTCACGCAAAGTAATAGTAGCATCAAACATCTTATTAGTATATAATACAGGTTAAGTTCAGTTAGAAAAATCAGGTAAGTATATCGTATAGGCAAAATCCACAGTGGTGGGTTACGGTACTGCATGTTCTCCATCTTGCAAACCCAGTGCCTATCTTGTAAAAGTAAATGTAAATAGAGTGAAAAACTGAGTGAAAAACTGAGTCCCATTCAAGGTCTGTTTTTATATAAAGGTAAAGGGAAAGATATTAAGTGTTCATTACTATCTTTATGGGTATCAGCCTCAGATCTCCAAACGTCAGAAGAGAAAAGAAAAAAAATTTTTGTATTTTACATCTGAGATTTGAAACCAAATGAAATTGGTGTTTCTGAGACCCTCCAAGTCACTCGAAAAAATTATAATTGAAAATATATACACAAGGACTGGCTTGCAAACATTCCTATGTTGGGCCGATGTATTCCTAGGTACAGGTATTGTATAAGCATTTCCAACTACAGAGCACTAATTCACATGGTTACTATCCCACATACTGCAGCCTCCCAGTGGTGTGTTCTAGTAGTGCACTCTGTGCACTCTATGGTGTATGTCCTTTGCCTTTACCTGTTAGTTGTCCATGAAAAAAAGGGGGTAGAGTGTAACAAAACACTATGACATTAGATAACTAATCTACTGCCCGTGTATACATGTGCTGGTAGATAAATGGTGAAGTAGGGGACAGCAGTAGGAAAATCATAGACATGACTAATATGGGGTTGGTGCATAGGTTTGAATACAGCCAACACCCTTAGCACCATCAACTTACAGAACTAATTAGGCATATGTGCATATACGGACGTAGGTGGGGATACCCACACCTAGCTATGAGGGACTATGTGCAATTTACATACACATGGATATTGCTTCCATACATATGTATATATATTTCTAATCATGTCTTTTATGCTGTCTTCCTTTTGTTTTTACTAATGCCCTTCATGTTGCTTCTTTTTATATTTATATTTTCCATGTTCTTAATGCAACCCACACCCCCGGGATGATAATATGTATTTCAACTTCCCGGGTTTCCTAGCACCCCAGAATGTAATGGAGGGCCCCCTTGGGGTGCTGATACCACATTGGAGAATGTCTACTAAGTAGTATCTGGGTGTACGTGGGAGAGTGCACTACTAGAACACACCACTGGGAGGCTGCAGTATGTGGGATAGTAACCATGTGAATTAGTGCTCTGTAGTTGGAAATGCTTATACAATACCTGTACCTAGGAATACATCGGCCCAACATAGGAATGTTTGCAAGCCAGTCCTTGTGTATATATTTTCAATTATAATTTTTTCGAGTGGCTTGGAGGGTCTCAGAAACACCAATTTCATTTGGTTTCAAATCTCAGATGTAAAATACAAAATTTTTTTTTCTTTTCTCTTCTGACGTTTGGAGATCTGAGGCTGATACCCATAAAGATAGTAATGAACACTTAATATCTTTCCCTTTACCTTTATATAAAAACAGACCTTGAATGGGACTCAGTTTTTCACTCAGTTTTTCACTCTATTTACATTTACTTTTACAAGATAGGCACTGGGTTTGCAAGATGGAGAACATGCAGTACCGTAACCCACCACTGTGGATTTTGCCTATACGATATACTTACCTGATTTTTCTAACTGAACTTAACCTGTATTATATACTAATAAGATGTTTGATGCTACTATTACTTTGCGTGAAATATGTCTGCCAATCTATGTAAGGGTCAGCGGAGATGCATGGGTCCGTAATAATTACTATTATTTTTTGACCTAGGGACATAGGGATCTGATTTGGGTTCTCCTAATGGGGCTGTACCGGGAGGAGGAGCTTCAGGATTGATTGTCCAATCAAAATTCCTATAGTGACGGGAGAAGGGAGGATCCAGCATGTCCGCCTACCTTATAACCTGTGAGGTGTAGTAAGATGGCGCCGCCTTTGAAAACGTCGATGACGAAACGCGTAAGGCGGGGCTACGCACTTACGTCATTTCCGGGTACGGAGCGAGAGAGCCTGGAACGCAGCTGGACCGCACGCTGCGGTAAAGCACTTCCTGGCTTTCGGCTTCACCCATAGTGTAGTGTTATACGGTTTTTATTTCTCCCATGTGGTGAGTTTTATGCTATTAAAGTTTTAATCATACTACACTATGAGGTGGCATCTCTTCTTATGAGGATTTCTCTGGCGATCCCCTTCTTGGACGTGGTATAAAGCGGTAACCTGGAAACGCCTGGGAGAGAGGACATCCTATCTCAGTGACCACGGGATATCGGCCAAGAGGACAGCATTGGGATCTTAAAGTGTCTGTCACCCCTGCAGGGGTAGTGGGAGCCGGTGAGTGGGGAGCCAAAAGGGGAGCACAGAAGTCACGGATTTTCATCTTTAAGGGCACCACAGTCACTAAGCTCTTGGAACTTTTTTCCTGCTATTTATAGTTTGAGACGTACCACTTGTGAACAGACTTTTTTGATTTTTTGTTTTTTATTCTATATATGTTTTTTCTTACACATGTTTTTAGTTCATTCGGATATATTTTTTTGGATTTGACTGCACTGTCATTCACTTTTTGCACACGTATATGCTGGATTCATCACATCAGCTGCATAGTATATTAGCAGCAGCACCTAGTGGTTATTTTCTGGAACTACCTGTGATATATAGGTGTATGCAATATATTAAGGGTCTTTATCACATTTCTTATCACATGTTTTTTGACTTACAAATCATGGGGTCATTGATTATGAGTATTGTAGTTACCGTTTGTGTATGGTATATTATATAACAATTTTATATTAGTCACTTTATTATATATCATTTACACATTCCACAAGGAAGCGCCATACCTCCATTTACAATCCTTTACACATATAAAGAAAGTTGTTGAGCACAACTTACAAAAAAGTGCAAATTAGTGACCATATAATGTGAACAGTGTTACCATAAATCACAAATAAACAAGAAAATGCTAAATGCTGCCAAAAACTTGCATAAATCTCATACAAAATCGCATATGAAACAAGAAAATGCTAAAAAAATAAAAACTTGCATAAATCAAGCAAAATTGAAAAATATATACAAGGCCAAAAAATATATATAGTGAATATCTAAAAAAAAGTCCATAGACTAAAAAAAAAAGTTCCGTGACTAAAAAATCTTCATATGAATATGTGACTTGATGTGATTGCTTGACCTCGTGATACCCATCACCTCTAGTAAAAGGAAGGCTTACTGGACCGCCAGCGACACCCCTTATTCAGGGAGGTCAAAGAGGGCAAATTGGATCACAGATCCCCAGAAATGAACTCTAGATCTCCTGGGCCTCCTTGATCTCTCGGGCATCTCTTGTCGTTAATACTGGGAGGTAATGTGGGAGTGTGATTTATATGAAGGGACATGCCTGTAGTGTCCTGGAGGTTTTATTGTTCATGTGGATTTACAATTAGCAGGAGTTAGTGAGTGCAGTAATAAGGAGAGGACAGAAGGGAGGGTGATATATAGAGAAAGTGAGAGTGATAACACCAAATTTAACACACCTGTTCCACCTTGTAACACTAACGAGTCACATAACACCGGGGAGGTACTCGCTTTTGTTGCCAGACATTAAACATTAATGGCTGTCTGTTGAGACATTTTGATGGGACAGTGTCATTTCTTCAGTGTTGTCACATAAAAAAGATATAATAAAATATTTACAAAAATGTGAGGGTTGTACTCACTTTTGTGTGATAATATATATATATATATATATATATATATATATATATATATATATATATATATATATATAAAACTGCCTGCACGCCACTAACTAACCTGCCTCTAGCTAATGTTCTTTCAATCATAACACTATGTACTTGTAAGTAGGGATGAGTCCCTGCACAAATTTACATTTCTAAAGGAAAAAAAAGTAATTTAAAAGTACTCGCGGCTATTATTGAATTGTCGGGTCCAGCAATACAGATAAAAGTCATTGAAAAAAACAGCATGGGATTCCCCCAGTCCATTACCAGGCCCTTTGGGTCTGGTATAAATATTTAGGGGAACCCGAAACCAAAATGTTAAAAAAAATTGCGTGGGGGTCCCCCCAAATTCCATACCAGGCCCTTCAGGTCTGGTATGGATATTAAGGGGAACCCTGGGCCAAATTTTTTTTAAAAAATGGTGTAGGGGCTCCCCCTCAAAATACATACCAGACCCTTATCCGAGCATTCAACCTGGCAGGCCACAGGAAAAGTGGGGGGATGAGAGAGCGCCCCCCTCCTGAACCGTACCAGGCCACATGCCCTCAACATGGGAAGGGTGCTTTGGGGTAGTCCCCCAAAGCACCTTGTCCCCATGTTGATGGGGACAAGGGATTCATCCCCACAACCCTTGCCTGGTGTTTGTGGGGGTCTGCGGGTGGGGGGCTTATCGTAATCTGGAAGCCCCCTTTAATAAGGGGACCCTCAGATCCCTCCCCCTATTGTACCCCTACCATTTCACAAAAAAAGTGTGAAAATGTAAAAAAAACACAAGACACATCTTGGGACAAGTCCTTTATTAAAAAGTGGAAAATAAAAATGTCCCACAAAGTCCATTCATCTTCTTCTCTCTCACTTCTTCTCTCTCACTCCGCCGACGGACCGGAAAAAATAAATAAAAAACATCCGCCTCCATGGGAGGCACCCTCCGTATGACATGTCCTAGCAGGTGACAGTTCTTTTATAACTGAGGGCGGGGCCACAAGGTGATGTACCTGGGTAACCCCACCCCCTGACGCACGGGGACTTTCCATCGGCTTCCCCGTGGCATCAGAGGGGGCGGGGACACCCGTTTATGTACCCGGGCGGCCCCACCCCCTTCTGACGCCATGGGGAAGCCATTAGGAAGTCCCTGTGCATCAGAGGGGGCGGAGTCACCCGGGTACATAAACAGGTGACCCCGCCCCCCTCTGACACCACGGGGAAGCCATTGGGAAGTCCCCGTGGCTCAGAGGAGGCAGGGTCACCTGGGTACGTCACAGTGTGGCCCCGCCCTCAGTTATAAAAGAACTGTCATCGCGCTGAAGCATCTTAAGGCGGGTACCTCCCATGGAGGCAGATCTTTTTTATTTATTTTTTCCAGTCCGTCGGCGGAGCGAGAGAAGAAGATGAATGGACTTCGTGGGACATTTTTATTTTTTAATTTTTTAATAAAGGACTTGTCCCAAGATGTGTCTTGTGGTTTTTTAACATTTTCATACTTTTTTTGTGAAATGGTAGGGGTACAATGTACCCGTTACCATTTCAAACAGGGGGGGTTGGGATCTAGGGGTCCCCTTGTTAACGGGGGATTCCAGATTCCGATAAGCCCCCCGCCCGCAGAGCCCCACAACATCCAGGCAAGGGTCGTGGGGATGAGGCCCTTGTCCCCATCAACATGGGGACAAGGTGCTTTGGGGGGCTACGCCAAAGCACCCTCTCTATGTTGAGGGCATGTGGCCTGGTACGGTTCAGGGGGGCGCTCTCTCATCCCCCCTCTTTTCCTGCCATTTTTTTAACCACTACAGATCCACACTATAGCCTAATGATGGCTACAGCACGGACCTGCTTTGCCGGGACGACGTCTATTGACGTTGCCCCATGCACGAGAGGCCTGCGTGCCCCCTGCAGGGCGCGCGCGGCATGCTCTGTGATCAGCGAGTCTATGAGACTCGCCTGATTACAGATCGGAATAAGGGGTCGATCCCAACCCCTTACCACGTGATCAGCTGTCAGCCAATGACAGCTGGTCATGTGATGTCAACAGAGCCGGTAATCGGCTATTTTTTCTCCTCGCGCTGACAGCGTGAGGAGGAAAAAAAGCCGATCACCGGTGGCCGTGAGAGGGACATCACGGCGATCTTTAGTGCCCACCTGTGCCCCCTGCCAGTGCCACCTAGCAATAGGCAGAAGTGCCGCCTACCAGTGCCCACTAGCGCCACCCATCAGTGCCCACAATCAGTGCCTCAAAAACAGTGCTGCACATAAGTGCCACCTATCAGTGCCCATCAGTGTCACCTATCAGTGCCCATCAGTGTCACCTACCAGTGCCCATAAGTGCCCATCAGTGCCGCCCATCACTGCCCATCAGTGCCACCCATCAATGCCCCCATCAGTGCCGCCCATCAGTGCCCCCATCAGTGGTACCTATCAGTGCCCATCAGTGCCACCCATCCATGCCACCAATTAGTGCCACCCATCAGTGCCCATCAGTGGCCATCAGTGCTGCCTTATCTGTGCCCATCAGTACCACCTTATCTGTCCCCATCAGTGCCGTCTTATCTGTGCCTATCAGTGCCGCCTTAACTGTGCCTATCAGTGCCGCCTTAACTGTGCCTATCAGTGCCGCTTTAACTGTGCCTATTAGTGCCACCTTAACTTTTCCTATCTGTGCCCATCAGTGCAGCCTATCAGTGCCCACCAGTGCCGCCTCATCAGCGCATATCAATGAAGGAGAAAAATTACCTGTTTGCAAAATTTTATAACAAACTATGAAACATCATTTTTTTTTTCAAAATTTTCCATCTTTTTTTGTTTGTTTAGCAAAAAATAAAAATCCCAGCTGTGATTAAATACCACCAAAAGAAAGCTCTATTTGTGGGAAAAAAAATGATAAAAATTTAATTTGGGTACAGTGTTGTATGACCGCATAATTGTCATTCAAAGTGCGTCAGTGCTGAAAGCTGAAAATTAGTCTGGGCAGGAGGGGGGTTTAAGTGCCCAGTAAGCAAGTGGTTAATTTGGGCGCGGGGTTCCCCTTAAAATCCATACCAGACTTGAAGGGTCTGGTATGGATTTTGAGGGGGACCCCTACGCCATTTTTTTTATTTGGCGCAGGGTTCCCCTTAATATTCATACCAGACACCAAGGGCCTGGTAATGGACTGTGGGGGAATCCCATGCTGTTTTTTTCCTTGTCAAAATATTTTATTATATGTTTCAGTATGGAAATGACATTGTACAAGTAACATATAATAGTGATAATACAGTCTCATAGAAGATGGTTAATTATATTTACATAAGTAATCAAATAATACATCCTTAGAGACAATGTATTAATATCAAGAACAAATCAAAATGTCATTGATAATACATAAGATTTGTTCAAGATATTATACACTATTATATTAGTAATAGACATTTATTACAATCTTGGCAATATCAAAGAGACTGTTGATTGGAAAATATGAAAATAAAAAATATATAAATTAAACAATATGGGTATTATAAAAACAAAAAATATACCATAAATAAAAAATAAAAGAAAGGAGAAAGGAGGTGAAGAAGAGAGGAAGACTATAATCCATTACTACTATTTAAAGAAGCATAAATGTTAAAATTCTTCATTCAAGTTACCACGGCAATAGTACTTGATTATCAAAGGTTTGTGGTATAGTATAGTTTATCCAGGGTTGCCACGTTCTTTCAAACTTGGGGATCGTGTCCATGTCAATAGTCTATCATTTTAGCATGGATCATAGTATTATTCATTTTAACTAATGCTTCTTTTACAATTAGATTCAAAGTTTTCCATGCTCTTGCTAGTGTTTGTTTAGCCGCTGTAAAGAATTGTATTAGCAATTTGAATTGAGCATGTGTTCATGCTGTTTTTTTCAATGACTTTTATCTGTATTGCCGAAACCCGATGATTCATTATAGCCACAAGTAGTTTTAAATGACTTTTATTCCTTTAGAAATGTCATTTTTTGCAGGGACCGTTCTAAACATGCAAAAAATGTGCCACTTTACAGGCATACTATAGACACCCCCCAGGTACAAATTTTTTTTTTTTTTTTTTTTCCAAATAAAGCTTTATTAAGTTAAATCCATACAGAAAAGTAGTACATAAAAGCAAGGTTTGAGATAAAATGACAATAGTGTTATACAGAGGGAACAGTCCAGAGAGTACAACGTTGTATTTTAACAAGTATTCAAATCTACGACTGTGGATTTGTTGAAAAACACATTACATCTGGTGTGTGGATAAATGGGATTACAGAGTAGTGTGGGCAGAAAATATAAAGAACATATAGTAAAGCAGGTAAAACATTTTTTAAACATGTTGATTTTTGAGGGCGAAAAAGATTAAAAAGGGAGAGAGGAGTAAAAACCGTATTATAATAGATTTCCTATGATAGCCTTAGTATATGAGTCTGAGATTTTTGTTGGATTGTGTTTGGAATAATCGTTAATTACTATGTCTGTGTGAGAGTGTGAAATTGATCCTTGTGCGTGGTGTCCATAAGTCGGGTAATGTCTGTAGATAGAGATATAATCATAGCATACAACCATGGATATCTAACATAGCAAAGTTTCGATTAAATGGTGGTCAAAATATAGTGAGAAATACAAAGGGAAGGTAGGGGAAAGTTATTTCCCGTCCCTGGCTCAGCCATGGGTCTAACGGGAAATATCTTTACAGAAGGACCAAGTCCCAGGAAGAAAAGCATAATAGAGCTTTTGAAGTGAATTCTGTATGCGTAATGATATAGTTACCTCCTGAATTTTGTTTCATGCACGACTATAGGGAGGACTATAGACAGTTGGGATGGGATGTATGATGTGTCTTATGGTGTGCTGGAGGAGGGTTCCTAATTGATTAATTGGGTATATTCAGATGTTGTGCGGAAATGTAGCCAACAGGCCCAAGTGTTCCTGTATTTAGTATAGGAATCCTGTGCTTGATGTACAAGTTCCTCCATTTCAGCTATTTTGTTTACTCTTTTGAACCAGTCTGCGATTGTGGGTGAGTTGGGAGATCTCCAGAGAACTGGGATACAGAGTTTGGCAGCATTGATTAGATGTAGTGCTAGGGATTTGTGATAAGATTTCATCGGTAGGGAGGAGTGGTGTAGGAGGGCTTGTGCTGGAGAGAAATCTAGCTGAAGTGCAGTGATTTGGGAGGAGAGGTGAAAAACTTTAGTCCAGAAGGCAGAAATCGCAGGGCAGTCCCACCATATGTGAAGGAGTGATCCGTTTTTGTCATTACATCTCCAACAATTAGAAGGGATCTCTGGATTAATGGTGTGTAACTTGAGAGGCGTTTTGTACCATCTGGAGAAAAGCTTGTATCCGTTTTCTTGAGTTGTTACATTAATGGAGCCTTTGTGTATGTTAGAGTATATCTTTTCCCATTCCTTATCAGAGAGGTGGATGGAAAGATCTTTTTCCCATTTTGCACTAGCTATATTTGTTTTAGGAGTATGCTCGAGAAAGAGGTTCAAGTATATGGTGGATATCAGGTGTCTTTGGGGTTCAGTGGCAGAGCAAAGGGATTCAAAGTGTGATTGGTTTCTTGAGTATGCAGCCCTAGTTTGGGGATCAAGAAGAAAATGTCTGAGTTGCAAATAAGACCAGAATGGGATCTGGTGATTCGTTTCTTGGGAGTTCAATGAGGACAGCGGTTTAATATTCCCCTTAGCGAAGAAATCTCCCGCTGTCATCCTTGTCTGGGATCCTATGTGATGAAGGAACGAATCATCATTGCCTGGTGGAAAGTCTGGGTTATGTTTGATTGGCGTGAGAGGGCCTGGAGAGGAGGAAATGTGCAAATGTTTACATGTCTTTTTAAAGGAATTCAGTGTTGTACCGATAAGGGGATGTTGTTTGCAATGTGGAGAGATGTGGCGAGGGTGAATCCAGGGTAGGTTATGGATCGGGATTTGTGAGAAGGCTTGTTCAATTGCGATCCACGCTTTAGTTTTAGGGTGAACATTCCAGTCCACTATTCGAGAGAGTTGACAGGCCCAATAGTATTTTCGAAGATCCGGTAGGCCTAATCCACCTTTCATTTTGGGTACGGTCATTCTGTTGAAACTCATTCTAGGTCGCTTATCGTTCCAGATGAATTTCATACAGGATTTGCGTTATGCATTGAAAAAAGTTTGTGGTAGTGACACTGGGATTGTTTGGAGCAGGTATAGTAATTTTGGCATTATAGTCATTTTTATAATGGAGACTCTGCCAAACCATGAGAACAAACCCGTTGACCAAGTGTTGAGGTCTTTTTGAATATTTTGGATAATGGGAGTATAGTTTTTGCTGTATAAGTCCGATAGCGAGGTTGGAATGTAGACCCCAAGGTATTTAATGGCGCTCGGTTTCCATATGAAAGGGAAATTAGTTTGACATTGTTTCACTATATCTGGTGGTAAAGTGATATTTAGGGCCTCTGATTTAGGGAAGTTAATTTTAAGATATGTGAGATTTTCAAAGAGAGTAAGATCTTTGAGGAGATTGGGTAGCGTAAAGTGTGGCTCTTTCAGGAATAGTAGGATGTCATCCGCAAATGCCGCTAATTTATAGGTAGATTTTGCGATGGTTATTCCTTTAACGTTTGGATTGTTTTTTAGATGCGTTAGACATGGTTCCAGTGCCAAGACAAAAATAAGCGGAGAGAGTGGGCATCCTTGTCTTGTACCGTTAGATATGGAGAAGGCATTCGACAGGTGTCCATTTATCCGGACTTTGGCAGTTGGGGTGGAGTATAGAGCAAGAATAAATTGTAGCATGCGATCTCGTATGCCAATGTGTGTTAGGACCTCTTTTAGGTAGTCCCAGGCTACCCTGTCGAATGCCTTCTCCGCATCAAGGGAGAGAAGGAATCCCGGTTGTTTCTTTGAAGTCAGCCAATTGTGAATACTAATTGCCTTTAGGGTGTTGTCCCTTGCCTCTCTACCTGGGACAAAACCAACTTGGTCCAAGGAGATGAGGCCAGGGAGAAGGGGTAAAAGTCTATTAGCCAAAATTTTTGCATATATTTTCAGGTCAACATTTAGTAGAGATATTGGTCTGTAGTTGTGAACTAAATTTGGATCTTTATCAGGTTTTGGAATAACCACTATGTGAGCTGTGAGAAGATCTCTGGGAGGGGGGTTCTCGGATGAAAGGGAGTTGAAAGCATTTAAGAAGTGAGGATAAAGCGTAGCAATGAATTCCTTATAGTATCCTGCTGTTAGGCCATCTGGACCTGGACTTTTGCCTGTTTTGAGTTGTTTGAGCACAGTCTCTAGTTCGTCCTTAGAGATGGGACGTTCTAGATGCGAAGCTTCTGCATCAGAAATGGGTTTGGGACCATGTTGGGCTAGGAACTCTTTAATCAAGTGTGTTCTACGATCATTGTTTATCGTGGGTTGATGAGGATTGATATTATAGAGCTGCGAGAATTAATTCACAAATTGGTCTGCTATCAGTGTATTAGACGTTACTTTAGAACCCGAAGGGTCATTAATGGAATGAAGTGTTGTAGATGATTGTTTTGCACGGAGGGCTCTGGCTAGAATTTTACCGGATTTGTTGCCATGTTCGTAGAATATTTTTTGTGATAATATGTATTTGCGTTTTATTTGTTTATGTAACACTTCTTTCGACTCTGTCCTCACCTGAGTAAGTTCCTCAAGCGTGGAGAGCGCTCGAGTTTTCTTATGTATTTTTTCTAAATTCTGTATGCGTTTGGAAAGGATAAAAATATGCGCTTGTCTTTCTCGTCTTCTCTTGGAAGCGATAGCTATTAATTTTCCCCGTATGGTGCATTTGTGGGCTTCCCATTTTATCATTGGGGATATGTCCAAGGAGTCGTTATCCTGGAAATAAAGTTTTAGATTGTCGTGTATAGTAGACACAATTGAAATGTCTGTCAGCAGTGAGGGATCAAGACGCCATATTTGTGAGCGAGTATGTTTGGATGGAAATTCCAAGGACATGGTTATCGGGTGGTGATCTGATATGTACATTGGTTCGATGGAGGTTTGCTTGAGCATGGGGAGATCGCTTTGTGAAATAAAGAAATAGTCAAGTCTGGAGTAACTGCCATGTGGGTTGGAGAAAAAAGTGTAATCTTTAGTTGAGGGGTTTAAAGTACGCCATGCGTCATGTAATGTCAATTCTTGAAAACATTGTTTAATTGCTCGTAACGCTGAGAAGGGTAATTTGGGTGCACCCGAAGATGTATCCTGTATTGGGTTTAAGGGAACATTAAAATCTCCTCCAGTTAATAGTATACCCTCTTGAAACGATGCGAGCAATTGCAGTGTGTGTCGGAAGGTTTACCGAAAAGTGAACCTTTGACAAAAAGAAATCTTCCATCTTCATCCGCTAGAGTGTCTTTGATTATGAGTGGACACTGTTTTGAGATAAGGATAGAAACTCCTTTTGTTTTTGATTGTTTGTTGGTAGCATGAAAAGCTGTTGGATAACGTAAGTCAGAGAATTTGGGGATAGAGTCCATTTTGAAATGCGTTTCTTGGATGTATATAATGTCTGCCTTGAGTTTATGCATATAAAGGAGAACTTGTGTACGTTTCTCAGGGACATTTAGTCCCCGTGCGTTGAGCGAGACTAGTATAGTAGTGGCTTTGTGGTGAGATATTGATGTAGAATTGTGTGAGACCGGTGTCATTCTGTAATTTGGGAGGTGTTGTGAGTTAGACTGGAGTGGTGTTTACTGAAGATAGTCCGCGGTGCAGGTGTATGTGTGGCAGAAAAAGAACAGTAGTTGGACTTGTGCCTTATGCTCTTATGTGTGGAAGGTGTGCTCTAGGAGAGTGATGAGATTCTATTCAGGATGAGAGTAGATTGTTCAGGAATAGGGAGTGTTGTGAGGGATATTGGGTATGCGGGGGAGAGGAAACTGTGAAGACCACTGTGTAGTGTTGTTAGGGGTTATAGGTAGTGGAAAGTAATCCGGGGACTAGCGATGCCTGCTCGCTAGGCTATGTACGAGTATGCACTCGTGATATAAGGTACCGGAATGGGTCAGTGGTGGTTTAAAGGAGGGTTGAGTGAAGAAATCAGGTAATCAATTGAAACCACTGTTTGGGAAGGTGACCAAACGGTAACGTAGAGAAAAGTAAAACCTGTCAGTAAGGGACAAGAGCCGCTGACATATGGGATAGATGTAGGCAGAAGGCATGGACTGAAGACGGTCCATGTGTGAAATGGTTGCATTGAGATTGCTGTGAATGCCGCCTATTAACTTTCTCAGTGGATTTGGAGAAACAGCATGGGTCAGATTTGCGAAAAGCAGATAAAAAATTAGGTGTATGGTCAGATGAAACATTAAGTTAATGACATATTTTGTGAGATCGTTCCCCTGGTGATCGTTAAGTAAGAGTAAAGAATGAAAGAAAAAAAAAAAAAAGACAGAAAAATAAAAGAAATAAAAGAAATAAACATCCCCATGAGTAGCACATAAAATAAACATCTGGTGAGGCGCAGATATTCATAGCGCAAAAATCTATGTAATAATTCAGTTAAACAGTCAGCCAGAAAACTTGAACAGTTTGCAGATCAGAGTATTCAACATAGGTAGAAAGTATTATCTCTTAAGATAGATAAACCGTGCCTGAACTAATTTATAATGAACTACCCCTGAAGGCTATGAAGAAACTTGTCAAAATAATTAATAAAACGAAGTATCCATGTAGATCGTTATGCTAATTAGGAGCATATCTCATTGGATAGGAGGGGATGAATATATGAGAAAGATCAGTGTCTGTGAAAGTCCCTTAATGCGTACACACGGTCGGACTTTGTTCGGACACTCCGACAACAAGATCCTAGGATTTTTTCCGACGGATGTTGGCTCAAACTTGTCTTGCATACACACGGTCACACAAAGTTGTCGGAAAATCCGATCGTTCTGAACGCGGTGACGTAAAACACGTACGTCGGGACTATAAACGGGGCAGTAGCCAATAGCTTTCATCTCTTTATTTATTCTGAGCATGCGTGGCACTTTGTGTGTCGGATTTGTGTACACACGATCGGAATTTCCGACAACGGATCCCGTTGTCGGAAAATTTTATCTCCTGCTCTCCAACTTTGCGTGTCGGAAAATCCGATGGAAAATGTCCGATGGAGCCCACACACGGTCGGAATTTCCGACAACACGATCCGATCGGACATTTTCCATCGGAAAATCCGACCGTGTGTACGGGGCATTAGAGTGCCTTTATCTGAGAAGCCTTTCAGTTCCGTTTTGGCATGTAGACAGCTTTCTAGTCAGGGAAAGGCAATCGTAAGGATAAGTTCTATATAATCATACAGGGTAGTGAGTGCCCTAATCTTTGCGTAATTCATGACAGATAAGGTGATGTTAGGACTACTAAGGAGATGAATCATGTGTCACAACCATCTCGGGCTGGGATGATACAGGCATCCTCCTATGGGAGGTGCGTGTGTGGAGGCAGGGGAGAGAGGTCTGCAGTGTGTCACCATGGTAACAAGTCAGGTCTCTAACCTTGTGAGAGCCAATGAGCGACTGCATGAGTCATGGTGGGGGAGAACTTTTTACCTCAGACCTTGGCTCCTCTCATGAATTCGCGCCGAAAGACAGCAACCAATAGAGCGATGAACAGCTGGTTGTCATGGCAATAAGATTGTGTGATAGTTCTAGTATTCACCTAATAATGTAGTTGCTATCTAAGAGGAACAGAGAGTTAATACAAGATTAAAATAGGGGTGTCAATGAACATTACTAGCAGCCTGTTGTGTGTAAGAGAAGGGCATATTTGCAGTTATAATTATCAATCCGTGTAATCGGAGCGGGATGAAACCCTGTTAAACTGTCAGTGTACCGATCAGCTAGAGGAGGGAGAGATAAAGTAGATTGGAGATCTCTGATGACCCTATACCTCATTAGATTGGAAAATACAGTCACATAAGAATTTAATTATAATAGAGCTCTAATGAAGGGTGGAACTGCTAGTGTAGGGCTGTATTGGAGAGTAAGGTGTGACAGAACAAACCATGCAGACACAGCGCTGCTTTGATAGTCAGCGTTAAGGGGATATAGATATGCCTGTGTGTGAGAACTATGATCTACATAAACTAAACTTAACATATTGAAATACTTTAGGAACATATTACCAGCCGGGGTATGAACTTTCAATACTCTAAAAACGGCACATGAACAGTCAGAGGAAATCTTTCAGCCTATGTTGCAGATGCCATCTGTGTTCACCGATCTCTTCTAGCTCTTCTGGAGCGTGGAGGTTTTGTCGGGCTGTAGATGGAAGGAGACTGCGGGTCGGGTTGAACAATTCTTGGTTCCGATGGCGAACGGTGTCTTCGGTAGCTTGTGTGCTGGGTCTCCATTGCTTCACTCCTGGAAGGTGCTTTAGATGCTGTAGGGGTACGGAATTCCGCGTACCAATCAGGGACCTCCATGAGAGGGATTCCGAGCGTGTCACAGAAGGAATGTAGATCCTCAGGGACTCTGAGGAGAGCTGAGCGTCCTTGTACTGTTGCCGCCAAACCAAAAGGGAACTTCCAGCGGTAAATTATACCTTTAGCCCGGAGTACTGACAGAAGGGGTTGCAGTTCCCTTCTGCGCTGCAAGGTTATGTTTGATAAATCCTGGAATAGACGAAGTTCTGTGCCGTTATGTAGTAAAGGGGTCAGGGAACGTGCAGCCCTCAGAATGTCTTCCTTCAAACGGTAGTCAATAATGCAGCATACCACATCCCTAGGCGGGTCAGAGTCCTTTCCCTTCGGTCTCAGGGCACGGTGGATTCTTTCCATCGCAATAGGAACCTCTCTGGGTCTGCCGAGTATGTTATTAAAGATATGGATAACTTCACTTTGAAGGTGATCCGCATCCACTGTTTCAGGCAAACCTCTCAGCCTGAGGTTATGGCGTCTGCCGCGATTGTCTAAATCTTCCAAGTGGCGATTGACATCTCTTAATTGCCGTGTATGTGTGTCAATCGCCAGATTCTGGTGACGGATCTTGGATGAATGAAGGGCAGTCGTTTGTTCCACCGCCTGAACTCTGCCTGTAATAGCTTGGATTTCAATTTTTAAATCTGAGATTGCTGCTGTCAGGGTGTCCTTAATGTCCTCAGCTACGGATCTGAGATCGCTCAGGCTCGGATGCTGATGAGGAGTGAGGAGAATTCCCCCGTCACTGAGTTCAGCGTGAGATGGAGAGGCAGCAGCATTAGAGTGAGGTGGATGCTGATGCTGGCTCCGTGAGGTGGGAGCCGGCGCCGAAGTTCCCATCTGTGCCCGGAACATCTCCAGGATGTTCTGACTGGATCTTGCCGGTATTTCACGGGGAGAACGGGACCGGGAGGTCGACAAAGTTCTAGAGGATGTACCCATCGCTTTTCGGGTGTTTGGGAGGCCGTTGACCGTCTTTAAAATTCAGATTTCTATCCCTGTCAGCGGAGCTCTGAAGTTAAGCAGCCATTCTCTACGAGGTCAAGCCACGCCCCCCCCAGGTACAAAATTTAAAGGAATATTACAGTTTTATTGTTTCACTTTAAGCATTATTAAAATCACTGCTCTCAATAAAGTCTGTTTTTAAAACTTTTTTTACATTGATACAGGTCCCCTAAGGCAGGACCCATGTCCCCAAACACTTTTTATGAAAATAACTTGCATATTAACCCTTAAAATTAGCACTTTTGATTTTTCACGTTCGTGTCCCATAGACTTTAACGATGTTCGAACAAATGTTTTGCCTGTTCGCATGTTGTGCTGCGAATTGAACCGGGGGGTGTTCGGCTCATCCCTACTTGTAAGCAGCCTTATATAGTGTGGGGCGTTGACTTAGCCTCCTGAGCCATGATTGGCTAAATGCATCATGCCTCTGGCCAATCATGGCTCTCACAGCAGAGTGCGCTGTGATTGGCCAAAGCATACAGGTCAGGTGCATGCTTTGACCAATCAGCAGCCGTCAATGCACTGCGATCTCGCAGTGCATTATGGGGTGCTCAGCGGTGCTCAAATTTTCAACGAACGCACCATATGTTTATCTTTTCTGTGAACAAACAAACACCCGATGTTCGAGTCGAACTTACGTTCGACTCAAACATCAGGAGCATCCCTAATTCCCACCGTATCTCAGCTTGCTTCCAGTCATGTCATCCCAGTGTTCCCCCAGTTGGTATCCTGCTTCAGTCACTTCAGTCACTCCTTGCATTCATGCCTGGATCCAGTCTTCCTTCACCTTCATGTCTCTCTCTGAACTCCAGTCAGTTCCGGTTTCTGTGTACCAGTGTGTTTCCCCTGTGAGTTCCAGCCAGCCTCACTATCAGTACCTGTGCACTCCAAGCCTGTGGTTCCCATTTGTGTCTTTCTGTAATTCTATGCACTCTTGCCATCTTCCCTGTGTTAAAGTGGAGTTCCACCCATTTAAAAGTCAGCAGCTACAAAAAGTGTAGCTGCCGACTTTTAATAATCAGACACTCCCCTGTCCCACGATCCAGCGATGTGGGTGCAGGAAGCCCCGCTGCTCTCCCCCTCCTCTCTGCAGTGCCGGCATTCTAACTGTGGGTGCCCCTCTGTGGCTTCACAGCCCGGCGCGCACTGCGCAACCATGACCTGCGCTGCGCGCTGTGAATGGCCAGGCAATCTTCTGGGACCTGTGACATATCCCAGAAGATTGCAGGGAGGGATGGGGGAGCAGGGTGCCGTGGCACCAGGGGAGGAAGTGGGAGCTGGGTGCCTGTAAAAACAGGGTACCCGTTCCTCCCCCAAAAAAATGACATGCCAAATGTGGCATGTCAGGGGGCCACCTGCACTTTAAGCAGAAGTTCCATTTTTGAGTGGAACTCTGCTTTAACTGCTGATTTGTGAGTCCTGTGTTCCAGCATTGCAAACAAGTTTCACCACCATAGTTGCAGCCTGCTTGGGTGAGTCAGGGGACTGCAACCTGTGCATAGCCCACAGCATAAAATATCCACATCTAGGAGCCCCGGTAAAGACCAGGCGGTACCTTATATACTGCACCTCAGCTCTTTTCTGGGATCTCACTATCGCTAAGTGATCAGGCATGCTGAGCATTCTTAATTTCAATAGTTTTTTATTGAGAAATCAACAAAAGAGATGATCAAGATTACAGGTACAACCAAAGTGCAACAGTTACCAAGATAGTAGCAGACAGAACATAAAATACTTTTAAGACATAGAAACATATGTTGTCAGCAGTAAGTTAAGTCCAATAAGACAGACTCCGATAAAAGGGGCCACTCCTCTACCCCAGCACCCCTAATGGAAACTCGCTGTGGCGGGAGGGGAGGTCCACCTCTCAGGAGAAGCCAGACCTCTAAAACTATGATATATGATGTAATAAAAGTGAAGCAAAACCGTTAGAAGGAAGAGTGAATCCAAATATGAAGTGTTTATCATGAGTATTGAACCCAGAATGTTGGGATAACTAACAGAGCTTATGGTGAAAGTTGCATGTGGCTGTCCAATAAGTGGAGGAAATCGAACCATAGGTCCAATCTGCATTAAATTAGCTTTGGTAACCATCTGAAGAAGCCTATCACCTGTAAATAAGGAATGGGCTGAAGTAGCTTTTCCAAGTGTTAGCAAAGTAGTCGAACCTGTATGCCAATAATCAAAAGTATAGAAGAAGATAGGCAAGAGGAGAGAAGAGAAAAGAGAGGGTAGAGAAGAAAGGGATGATACATCCTAAGACGGTGCAGTACTCGCTCAGCTACAGAGGTCCGGGTGATGGAGATGCCAAGGGCGGTGGAGATATGTATCTAGTCCATGGGTCCCAGAAGCATCATGTTTAGAGGTAGTGTCCAGGCGGATGCTAACCGTTTTCTCCTGGGCCATGATCCATGAAATCTTTCTCTTAACCAAGAGAAAGGGTACAGTTGGTCTTTTCCAGGCCCGTGCAATCATGAGCTTGGTCCCTAGGTAAATGAACATAATAAGTCGTTGGACTAATTTAGGGGTTTTTGGGCAGGGAAAGTTCAGGAGAGCTAGCTGAGGAGACTTTTGGATTGGTAATCCCGTTATTTTCCTAATGATAGTAAAGATCCTATTCCATAGGCCCCTGAGCCTGGGGCAGTCCCACCAAATGTGTAGCATGGACCCAATATGCCCACAATTACGAAAACACATAGGGGAAGCGCTTGGGTAGAATTTGGAGAGTTTGAGAGGGACCATATACCACCACATGAGGACTTTCATATTTGTTTCAATTAAAGCTATATTCAAAATGCCCTTAGATGCTGCAGTAGAAGCTCTATGCCATTCTTCATACTCCATGTGTGTTGTAGATCATTTTCCCATTCCCTCATGAAGAGTGATTTGGTCTCAGCCTTAGCAAGTGATCGGTAAATCACTGAAATCCCGCCCCCCCTGCTCCACAGCTTGACCACACCACCATTCATATTCCGTGATCGAAAGTGGGATGTGATTGGGGGACCTAAAAGACTGCAGAAAGTGAAATATCTGTCTGTATCGAAACCTTTCTGTGTTGGGCATGTCGAGTTTGTTAGTGCAATGGGCCAAAGTGAGGGGTCCCGTAGGGTTAGCAAAATGTCCTATTCTATACATACCCTTATCTAGCCACCACTGGAACACTTTTATGTCCATGCCAGGAGGAAAAAGAGGATTTCAGAAAATGTGAGACAAGGGATGCCATACTATTCGAGGATTGTTTTTGAGAGTCCCACATTGTCAGGGAGTGGGAAAGTGTAGGGACCATGATGGCAGGTCTAGATCTAGACCAGATGATGTAATCTAAAGTAAATTGAGGGATAGCCTCCATAAGTACCCAACCTGGGTGAGCAACTCTAGAGTATACAGTGGAGAGTTGGGAAAGTTGTGCTGCCTGATGGTACCAGAGAAGATTAGGTAGACCCATTCCTCCCTGATCCCTGCTCCTGAACAGGGTCTCCTTGGAAATCCTATGTCCCTTCGCACCCTATGTAAATTTAATAATTTTAGATTGAAATTTCCTGAGATGATCCTTGGGAACAGGTATTGGCAGGGACCTAAATAGATAAAGGATGCGTGGTAGTAGAGTAATTTTCACCGAATTGACTCTGCCTAACCAGGATAGCCCCATTTTATCCCATTGTGATAGTCCTCTCCCAGTTTACGAAAGAGCGGGGGGAAATTTGCATTATAGAGATTGTCAATTGATGCTGTAAGATTGATACCCAGATAGGGGATCATTGTCTCCCCCCAACAGAATCAGAAGCTGTTTTTGAGCAGGGCTATCATGGATGCTGGTAAGTTAATGTTTAGTGCCATAGATTTAGAGTAATTAACCCTAAGGCCAGATACCTTGCTGAAGTCATCGAGTACCCTGCATAGATTTGGCACAGATGTAAGTGGCGAGGTGATGAAAAGCAAAACATCATTGGCAAAGAAAGCGCACTTGTGGGTTTGTGGGCCACAACGCACTCCATGAATGTCCGGAAAATATACCGGATGGCGATAGCCAGTGTCTCGATGACCACGGCAAAAACCAACGGGGACAAAGGGCAACCTTGTCTAGTACCATTTAAAATTGGGAAAGGATGCGAATAATAACCCTGCATTTTAACTTGTGCTACCGGAGTGGAGTATAGTGCTCCTATTATATTCATAAAGGATTGACCAAAACCCCACTTCTTTAGTATCTGGAACAGGAAAAAGCTTTCATTAGATCCAGAGAAAGCACAAATCCCTGCTGAGGGGGTCCCTTGTCCCAGCCAGATTTTAGTAATGAAACTATGTCTATAGCTCTCCTGATCTGATCTGGACCCTGTCTCCCAGGAATAAAGCCCACCTGATCCCTATGAATATATAGGCTAATAAAGGAGGATATTCTATTGGCTAAGATTTTAGTTAAGATTTTTAGATGATTGTTGATCAATGATATGGGTCGATAATTAGCTGTGCAGCTAGTGTCCTTGCCTGGTTTTGGTAATACTGTAATGAAGGCTGAATTGAGCATCTTGTCTAGTTGTCCCCCGGCTCGAAGCTGATTAAAAAAGCGGGCTAGATATGGAGAAAGCAGCGGGGAGAAATGTTTGTAGTAGAGGGCTGAAAAGCCATCCAGACCGGGAGCAGAGTCATTTTTAAGGTTATGAATGACCTAGGAGACTTCCTCTGCAGAAATAGGGTTTTCCAAGCTGTCCCTATGGTGCTCCCGGAGCTTAGGGATCTTCAGTGAGCCGAGGTAGGAATCAATTAGGCTAGACGAGGGTTCATTCCCATGAGTACTGTATAAGGATCGGTAGAAATCATGAAAGGATTCCATAATCTTCTGGGGATTCTGGGATAGGGAACCATTGCTTAATTGTATCTTAGGTAAAGCGCACACCCTCAACCTAGGAGTCATCCTGTGTGCCAGCATGGCTCCTAGCTTGTCCTTTTGGTGATAAAACCTCCCACCATCCCATCTCAAGCTTTTCTCCACAATGGCCGTGAGGGACAAATTAAGAGCTGTGCGTGCGGATTCAAGACTAGCTGCCGATTCCAAAGTGGGGTTGCGTTTATGTTTCTTACTTAAATGTGGGAATTCCCTTTCCAGTCTGGCTATTTCTAGTTTGCAGGTTTTGCTTATTCTAGCGGACATTTGGATCCGTTTACCATGTACATAGGTTTTGTGAGCTGCCCACAACGTGGTGGGAGAGATATTATCAAGGTCATTATGCAAGAAATATTCCTGGATATCTTTTTCAATTTCACGGACATGGGAGGGATTGCTAAGTAGGGAGGTGTTTAATTTCCAATGAAACCCGTGGTGATGAGTCAATGGTTTGTGGATGATTAGGAGGAGGAAAGTGTGGTCCGACCAGACAGAGTCCTTAATGATTGCTTTTTGCACTAGCGGGGTATGTTTTTGCATAATGAAAAAGTGATCAATTCTGGCAAAAGTATTGTGGGGACTGGAATAGTGCGTATAGTCCCGAGTTCCAGGATTTAGTTCCCTCCAGGCGTCCACCAGACCCTGTTGGAAAATCTGTCTGGCTACATTGAGACTCTGTCTGTTGGGACGCACACCATCCTTTCCCGGGGGCCGGGACTTATCCTTTCCTGCGTCAAATGCTATGTTCGAATTTCCACCAAATAGGACCATGCCCTCCAGCATTGGAGCTAGGGTGAGAAAGAGGGATTGAAAAAATTTGGATTGTCCTTGATTAGGTGCATAATATGAGATTAGGGAGTAAAGCTGGTCATCAATGAGTCCCTTCACTAGAATGAACCTGCCATCAGGGTCCCTAAATTCTGAAGTCAGTGAAAATTGTGTTTTGCGGGAAAAGAAAATACCTACCCCTTTGGTTTTTTTGTCAGAATTGGCAAGGTAGAACGTAGGGAATTTGGCATGTATGAAAGACGGAGCGTAAGATCTTTGAAAATGTGTTTCCTGGAGGAATAGTATGTCTATTTTTTGGTCATGAAAATATTGAAAGACTTTCTGATGCTTAATTGGGGAGTTAAGCCCCTGTACATTGTGTGAAGCAAAGCGCAGGGCCTGTGTGGAAGTGGTGTGGTCAGCCATGGAGCAGTGTAGGTCGAGACGCCAGTAAACCCCAATCACTTACCTTCCAATGGAGGGGTGGTACGTGGTCATGTTCCGACCTCAAGACCACTAGATCACGATCTCGGGTCCTGCGGGCGAGCGAGACTGCACACGTCACTGAAAAGAATAAAAATTGAGTAAAGCATATAAGAGGGAAAGAGAGCAAAAGAATAGTAGAAAAAGAGAGAAGGATCCAGGGATATGGAAGAAATGCGTTCACCATATCCCGAGATACAAATATGGTACCCCCCAACCCAACTAGTGGAGGAGATCCCAACCAGGAGCAGGAAAAAAGGCAATCTGGCTCCGAGGATAGGATGAGGCGCAAAGGTACCGCTCCGTGGACAGCACCCCCAAAAACAATGGTAATGAACAATCTATAACATGTTAGGACACACTCCCTTCCCCAACTATAACTGAGAACTAAACCTGTAAAGGTAGGATCAGGGAGGATCACAACTTAAAATGGTCACAAAGGGCAAAAAAAGAACCCACAAAGAGAGGATCAAAAATGATCAAAGTCCCTCAAGACTAGTAAGGCGCCTTCTCAAGAAAGAGGCTGTATGGTGAAGGGGCCAGGCATGTCCGCATCCTATAAAGGAATGAGAAAGCGAAAAAAGCAAGTGGGTCTGGTAGTTCATGTAGCAGAGCCTTACTTGGCTTTCTTGTACTTGGGTGTTTGCCATGTAGATGTGAAAGGACTGGATGGAGGTGGCCGTTTGGGCTGGCTTGATGGAGATGACTGCATCGGTGATGTTGGGTCAGTGAGCAGAAGTCCCAGTTTTTTCAGCAAAAGTTCTCCTTCCGCGAGTGTAGAGAATCTGAAGGGCTTGCCGTTAAATTCTAATTTCAGGCTCAGCGGGAAAAGCCACCAGTATTTAACATTTTTCTGTGTTAGGACATTCAGAAGGGGTTTGAGTGCTCGCCTTCTCTGAATGGTATAGGGAGAAATATCGGCATAAACTTGAACTGTAGGACCCAGAAGCTTAATTTGAGGCATGGTGTGAGCTCTCCTCATGACTTCCTCTTTAACATTGTAGTAATGAGTTTTCACCACAATGTCCCGAGGTAGACCATCCGAGCGAGGGGGACCTAGGGCTCTGTGGGCCCGATCGAGTTTCAATTTGTGGGCTCTGATGTCAGGTATAAGGTTTTTGATGAGAGAGTGTACTGCTTCCGGAATGTCCGTGAAAGTCTCAGGAAGGCCTCTGATCCTGAAGTTCAGCCTTCTGGACCTATTTTTAAGGTCATCAATTTTGGCGATGGCCCCCTCCAACTGTTCATGTATTTCCTGAAAGCGATCTGTATTTTGATTGACCCAATCGATTGTGGCGTCCATTTTATTTTCAGTATGCTCAATGCGTGAGCCCAGGAGATGAAGGTCTGATTTAATATCTGAGGTGATATCTGAAGTGATTTTAGCAGCAGTTTGAGCAAGTCCTTTATCAAGCATTTCTGCAAATTTAGTGAAGAGCATAGTGATATCATGGGGATATGAGGTGATCTGGCCCATATCCTGTTGCTGTATGCTAGGCCTTTGTGAGGCTGAGACAGTGAGTGGCAGGTTCATGTCATCCAGGGTCTGATCAAGCAGGGATAATGTGAAGGGAGGAGAGGCTGGTTCTAGTATAGGTTGAAGCAGAGGGGCCTCTCCACATACCTCTTTATGAAGAGCAGCTCGCCAGGGAGAAGAAGCTGCTGTGCCTGTGTGTGCAGCATCGTGAGTGTGCCGTTCTGCCGCCATCTTAGGTGTCTCTGCGGCTTCCAGCAAGGCCGTGACACAGTCTGTGGGAGTCCTTTTAGGTGGACCGATCCGTCCGGATTTGTGCCCGAGGGTTGCCCGTGTGATCCAGTCCCGATTATGGGTGTGGGAGGAGAGTGTGTCCTTTGTGGGAGCGCTGAAGGCTCAGAGCGGGACGGAGCTCTGTGATCAGGCGTCCATGTCACAGAGCGCCACGCATGCGCCGCATGCTGAGCATTCTGTGTCAACTCTGTGGCCTTTGCCAACATCTGCACCGCTGCCTTAGCCAGTCTTGGTCAGCCATTTCACTCTTACTAATAGCAGAATCCCAAATCATGGCATGAGCTCTGCATGCAGTAGTTCTGATTAGGGCATTGACAGAGATAGAAAAGCTATATAAATCACACTTTGCAAACCCTACCCATGCTGAACTACGGGTTTACTCACCACTGTTGCATGAGCACAAGGGCACCACCAAACACAGAATTCAAGCTGTCATTCGAGAACAAAGAGTTATGCACCTCCTTTCCTTTCCCAAACCCTCTCTCCACCATTTACATTGCCTTGTACATTTTGCTCTGCTGAGCTAACACATTGGAGATCTCCAGCCATGGCTCAGTTGGATTATTCCTGTAAAATTGGCATCTAAAATGATCAGCAGTTTGACATTCTTGTAGCTATAATGTTTCAGCCTTTACCATTGTTTATCATAATGATGATAGTATATTAATGTTTACAGTGCTGTAAGAAAACGTTGGGAAGAGGAGATGAACAATATCAAAAAATTCATTGACACCTGCAGAAAGATGGCAGGTACTATAATATAGATTGCGTGATGTATTTAGGTAAAAAATGCTGGATTTCCCCTGTGAAATTCATTGGCTCTATTTGATGCTCTTAACCATTACGTGTTTCAAAAGTAATTTAGGTGAGGTGAACTTTTGTACCAGGTTGTCCTCAGTACACATCCAAGAGTCATGATTAGCTGTCATTTTTAAGAGGTGGAAAACCCATTATCCCCCAATTGGTAATTGCTTTAATTCTAAAGTAATAGCAATGATGGTGCTAATTAAGGGGCAAGACTATGGATCATGGGGATCCATAGAAACATTTTGGTAGGGCATCGCTTACTAAGCAACCCTTGTCAGTGGCACCTGTTAGCTTCCAACTCCCTGAAACTGAAACAAAAGTCCATTTTTTTAATGGAAAGCCTGGCAGCATAAAAAGAAGTTTTAGCCTCTGTCATCATACAATAAAAAGCAATATACCCCCAAAATAAAGGAAAATACCAACCCCACAAAAGCCCACTTAAAGGGAAGCCTTGCAGCAAAAGAAAAAAATGAATGAATAGAACAGCATATAAAAGTCACTGCTGACTAGGGATGAGCCGAACACCCCCCTGTTCGGTTCGCACCAGAACATGCGAACAGGAAAAAAATTTGTTCGAACACGCGAACACCGTTAAAGTCTATGGGACACGAACATGAATAATCAAAAGTGCTAATTTTAAAGGCTAATATGCAAGTTATTGTCAATAAAAGTGTTTGGGGACCTGGGTCCTGCCCCAGGGGACATGAATCAATGCAAAAAAAAGTTTTAAAAACGGCCGTTTTTTCAGGAGCAGTGATTTTAATAATGCTTAAAGTCAAACAATAAAAGTGTAATATCCCTTTAAATTTCATACCTGGGGGGTGTCTATAGTATGCCTGTAAAGGGGCGCATGTTTCCCGTGTTTAGAACAGTCTGACAGCAAAATGACATTTTGAAGGAAAAAACACATTTAAAACTACCGCGGCTATTGCATTGCCGACAATACACATAGAAGTTCATTGATAAAAACGGCATGGGAATTCCCCACAGGGCAACCCCGAACCAAAATTAAAAAAAAAAAATGATGTGGGAGTCCCCCTAAATTCCATACAAGGCCCTTCAGGTCTGGTATGGATTTTAAGGGGAACCCCGCGCCAAAAAAAAAAAAAAAAACGGCGTGGGGTCCCCCTAAAAATCCATACCAGACCCTTATCCGAGCACGCAACCTGGCAGGCCGCAGGAAAAGAGGGGGGGACGAGAGTGCGGCCCCCCCCCTCCTGAACCGTACCAGGCCACATGCCCTCAACATTGGGAGGGTGCTTTGGGGTAGCCCCCCAAAACACCTTGTCCCCATGTTGATGAAGACAAGGGCCTCATCCCCATAACCATGGCCGGTGGTTGTGGGGGTCTGTGGGCGGGGGGCTTATCGGAATCTGGAAGCCCCCTTTAACAAGGGGACCCCCAGACCCGGCCCCCCCCCTGTGTGAAATGGTAAGGGGGTACTTACCCCTACCATTTCACTAAAAAACTGTCAAAAATGTTAAAAATGACAAGAGACAGTTTTTGACAATTCCTTTATTTAAATGCTTCTTCTTTCTTCCTTCATCTTCTTCTTCTTCTGGTTCTTCTGGCTCTTCTGGTTCTTCCTCCGGCATTCTCGTCCAGCATCTTCTCCGCGGCGTCTTCTATCTTCTTCTCCTCGGGCCGCTCCGCACCCATGGCATGAGGGGAGGCTCCCGCTCTTCTCTTCATCTTCTTCTCTTCTTCATCTTCTTCTTCATCTTCTTCTTCTTCTTCTCTTCTTCCTTCTTCTCTTCTTCATGTCTTCTCCGGGCCGCTCCGCAGCCATGCTGTGGCATGGAGGGAGGCTCCCGCTGTGTGACGGCGTCTCTTCGTCTGACGGTTCTTAAATAACGGGGGGCGGGGCCACCCGGTGACCCCGCCCCCCTCTGACGCACGGTGACATGACGGGACTTCCCTGTGGCATTCCCCGTGACGTCACAGGGAAGTCCCGTCATGTCACCGTGCGTCAGAGGGGGGCGGGGTCACCGGATGGCCCCGCCCCCCGTTATTTAAGAACCGTCAGACGAAGAGACGCCGTCACACAGCGGGAGCCTCCCTCCATGCCACAGCATGGCTGCGGAGCGGCCCGGAGAAGACATGAAGAAGAGAAGAAGGAAGAAGAGAAGAAGAAGAAGAAGATGAAGAAGAAGATGAAGAAGAGAAGAAGATGAAGAGAAGAGCGGGAGCCTC
This sequence comes from Lithobates clamitans, assembly GCA_037952925.1. Lineage (NCBI taxonomy): Eukaryota > Metazoa > Chordata > Amphibia > Anura > Ranidae > Lithobates > Lithobates clamitans. The sequence continues at coordinate 210,017 of JBBGZY010002235.1, forward strand.
CCCTCATGCCATGGGTGCGGAGCGGCCCGAGGAGAAGAAGATAGAAGACGCCGCGGAGGAGATGCTGGACGAGAACGCCGGAGGAAGAACCAGAAGAGCCAGAAGAACCAGAAGAAGAAGAAGATGAAGGAAGAAAGAAGAAGCATTTAAATAAAGGAATTGTCAAAAACTGTCTCTTGTCATTTTTAACATTTTTGACAGTTTTTTAGTGAAATGGTAGGGGTAAGTACCCCCTTACCATTTCACACAGGGAGGGGGCCGGGATCTGTGGGTCCCCTTGTTAAAGGGGGCTTCCAGATTCCGATAAGCCCCCCGCCCGCAGACCCCCACAACCACCGGCCAGGGTTGTGGGGATGAGGCCCTTGTCTTCATCAACATGGGGACAAGGTGTTTTGGGGGGCTACCCCAAAGCACCCTCCCAATGTTGAGGGCATGTGGCCTGGTACGGTTCAGGAGGGGGGGGGCGCACTCTCGTCCCCCCTCTTTTCCTGCGGCCTGCCAGGTTGCGTGCTCGGATAAGGGTCTGGTATGGATTTTTAGGGGGACCCCACGCCGTTTTTTTTTTTTTTTTTGGCGCGGGGTTCCCCTTAAAATCCATACCAGACCTGAAGGGTCTGGTATGGAATTTAGGGGGAACCCCACGTCAATTTTTTAAAAAAATTTTGGCTGGGGTTCCCCTTAATATCCATACCAGACCTGAAGGGCCTTGTATGGAATTTAGGGGGACCCCACATCATTTTTTTTTTTTTTTTTTTGGTTCGGGGTTGCCCTGTGGGGAATTCCCATGCCGTTTTTATCAATGAACTTCTATGTGTATTGTCGGCAATGCAATAGCCGCGGGTAGTTTTAAATGAGTTTTTTCCTTCCAAATGTCATTTTGCTGTCAGACTGTTCTAAACACAGGAAACATGCGCCCCTTTACAGGCATACTATAGACACCCCCCAGGTATGAAATTTAAAGGGATATTACACTTTTATTGTTTGACTTTAAGCATTAATAAAATCACTGCTCCTGAAAAAACGTCAGTTTTTAAAACTTTTTTTTGCATTGATCCATGTCCCCTGGGGCAGGACCCGGGTCCCCAAACACTTTTTATGACAATAACTTGCATATAAGCCTTTAAAATTAGCACTTTTGATTTCTCCCATAGACTTTTAAAGGGTGTTCCGCGGCATTCGAATTTGCCGCGAACACCCCAAATTGTTCGCTGTTCGGCGAACTTGCGAACAGCCAATGTTCGAGTAGAACATGAGTTTGACTCAAACTCGAAGCTCATCCCTACTGTTGACCTCAAACAAACCTCAAAATAACATTACAGGGCAAAGAAAATTATTTTAAATATAAAAAAGAACAAAATAAACAAAGTGGTTGATGTCCAAAGAACTAGAAAAGAGAAGGGGTCCAAGAACAGAGTCTCGAGGGACCCCCACAGAAAGAGGCAATGGAGAGGAGGAGACAGAGTTGTAGGTGACACTGAAGGAGCGCTGTGATAGATAGGCAGAGAACCAGGATAGAGCAGAATGTTACAGGCCAAGAGAATGTAGTTTATTGAGAAGGAGTGGGTGGTCAACAGTATCAAAGGCCACAGAGAGGTCAAGCAGTAGGAGTATGGAGTACTGGCTGTTGGTTTTAGCAGTTAGTAAATTGTTAGTGAGTGCTAGTAATACAGTTTCCGTGGTGATAAATGGGGAGTACTCAGAATGGTTTCGTGTAGAAAGCGGGGTCCCCCAGGGTTCTGTCCTGGGGCCAATCCTATTTAATTTATTCATAAACGATCTGGAGGATGGGATAAACAGCTCAATCTCAGTATTTGCGGACGATACAAAGCTAAGCAGGGCAATAACTTCTCTGCAGGATGTGGAAACCTTGCAAGAAGATCTAAACAATTTAATGGGGTGGGCAACTACATGGAAAATGAGGTTTAATGTTGGAAAATGTAAAATAATGCATTCAGGGGCCAAAAATATGAAGGCAGTTTACTCGCTAGGAGGAGAACCTCAGGGTAATGGAAAAGGACCTGGGGGTCCTAGTAGATGACAGGCTCAGCAATGGTATGCAATGCCAAGCTGCTGCCAGCAAAGCAAACAGAATATTTGCATGCAATAAAATGGGGATTAACTCAAGATATAAAACAATAATTCTCCCACTCTACAAGACTCTGATCCGACCGCATCTGGAGTATGCCATCCAATTCTGGTCACCAGTCCTCAGGAAGGATGTACTGGAACTGGAGAAAGTCCAGAGAAGGGCAACAAAGCTAATAAAGGGACTGGAGGATCTCAACTTTGGGGTCAGACTACAAGCTTTGAACTTATTCTCTCTGTAGAAGAAACGCTTGAGATGGGATATGATTTCAATGTACAAACACCGTACCAGTGACCCCACAATAGGGAAAAAAACTTTTCTGTGGAAGGGAATTTAAAAAGACACGCAGCCATTCACTAAAATTAGAAGAGAAGCAGTTCAACCTTAAACTGCGTAGATGGTTCTTTACTATAAGAGTGGTAAGGATGTGGAATTCTCTTCTACAAGCAGTGGTTTCAGCGGGGAGCATCGATAATTAAAAAAAAATATATTAGATGGGCACATTAACGACCACAACATACAGGGATATACAATGTTCTATTAACATACTGTATAAGCACACACACAGGTTGGACTGGATGGATTTGTGTCTTTTTTGAACCTCACCAACTATGTAACTATGTAACTATGATTATAGACCCCACAATGAAAAATGAACTATGTTGGAGGGAATCATATACTGAGTAAATTCTCTAATCAGTACAACAGTTTCTTAGAGGATGACACTGCTAGTAGCATTAACCTTACTGACCCCAGAGGCCGGTAATTCTTCATATTCCATATTACTCTCAGTCCCTGCATTCTGTTCTGATGGTCCTGCTTAGTGATAGGAATGATACCATTCACACAAAACAAAATAGAAAGTAACATTAATGCTCATACACCTTCCCAAACTTACATTTTATGAGTAATAAATATAAGATGCAATTGTTACTATTGTAAAGTTTTCTTAACCATTGTTCTATTACTATTCCTAACAGGAGTTGCACCCATCATTGTCCTCACTCACAAAACTGATAGGGACATTCATAATATGGAGAAGGCCTTCAGAATGATGGGAGCAGATGAGATTTACAAGCTGGAAAATTGCAATGATAAAGAACATCATAGAGATCGTAAAGAAGATGAGGAGATTCTAAAATTCCTCCATGAGGTCATACAAGATGTAAAATTTTACATTGAGGAAGAACACAGGGATCCTAAGACGGAAAGGATTGAAAGGAAAAAATTCCTACAAAAATATTTCCATGTTCAAGACATGGCTAAGAATGATGACAAAACAACAATGGCTGTACAAGAGATATCTCGTCTTGTTAAAAACTTGTAGTTTATCACAATAATATGCAGTTCTATTTATGTATGGTTTGATTACCATTATTGCAAATATTTTTTTAGAAATGTTTTGTTGATAGTGTGAAATAGTTGGTAGTTAACCCTTCAATAGTGGCAAAATAAACAACAGCAAATGTTTAGATGTCTGAAATGTACTTTAAATCTGAAATAAAATGTTGGTGTTTTCACTAATAAACATTTTGTTGTATATTTTGTTTTCCTGTATCCTCTCACTGAATGTTATATTTAGTTTATGACTTCTCTTAGATTTTCCTTCTCTATTTGGCAAACTAAAGGGTAGGAGTCTCTTATAGGGTTGGCATATTTTGCTGTAACTAAAAAGAAGACCTGGGGACAATTTTGGAGGTACATGGCATGAAAAAGTCAGTTTATGGCTAGTAAATAAAGTGTATGTAAAGGGTTTTTTAAGTTTTGGACAGTATAGGGAAGGGTTAAACCCTCTGTTAAGTTTTTATTACTGTCTGTGTTCCCACGGGGGAATTCTCCCTCTCTATCAGGTAACATTATAAAAAGTGTCTAAGACACTCTTTAGCATTCTGTCATGCCTCCGCGCAACACAGTTCGGTGTAGCTAACAGATTCATGTAATTGTTGTAAACAGGTAAATGAATCTGGGGCATCGCACTGCATTCCTGTTTAAATCACATGCAATTATTTGCAGTGCTTTTCCTGTCCAAATCACATGGGGTTTCCCTCACCGCTCCTGTGTGAACCCAGGCTCATGAGGAGGAGGAACCGCAGAAGTTCACACAGGAGCGGTGCGGGAAACCTCCCTGCATGAGAGATTCCACCAGCTTCAGCTCCCGATCCAACTGTGGACATCTGTGGTTGCGACTTGGGCTCCTCCTGCCTCTCCCATGGCTTTGTCCCCCACATCTCCAGGGGTTCTCTTCCCCCAGCCTCCAGCAGTTTGAGTCATCCACTGAACCTCCTCCCCACCCCCCCGATCCTGCTGTATCAGATTGTTGGGCTAAACAGCTTCTGATTTATCAGGCCATCCATGTGATGGTGCTGACCAATTACAATCCCTGTAGTCCATACTGTTAGCACTGCAAAGAGAGAAGAGAAAGTCACAGGGATTTCAAATCCCCGGGCCAGTGAAGCAGCATTTTGGAGCCTGACAGTGGGGATCACATCAATCTGGTACAGAGGGACCAGGAGGGAGCCGGTCCAGTGGATGGCTCGAATTGCTGGAGGCTGCGGGAAGAGAGCCACTTGATATGCAGGGAACAAAGCCATGGGAAAGACAGGAGGAGCCCAAGCCGCAGCTGCTGAAACCCGTAAAGCAGGGAGATTTCCCACACTGCTCTTGTGTGAACTCAGGCTCAAAATCACTATGACAAGCCTGGGTTCACACAGGAGTAGTGGGAGAAACTACATTTGATTCGAACAGGAATCACACTGCATTGCTGTTCAAATCACATGGAGTTCTTTTCAGTGCAATTTGCGCCAAATTAATTTTGTATGGATGCAAATCGCACCACAAAGTATCGGTACTCGGTATTGGCGAGTACTTGACCATAAGTATCCCTACTCGTACTTGCGGATAAAAAAAGGGTATTGGTGCATCCCTAGTTTTAATCCTTCTATACTACATCTAAAAACAGTTTTACATGCATTTTAGAATTTAACAAAAGTAGATGTGTGCAGTGTGTAGAGATGAGCCAAACACTCAGGTTCAGTTTGGGCCAGAACTCTTGAACATTGCAAAAGTTCTGACCTGAAAAAAGGACCCCATTGAAGTCTACAGCAGTGGTCATCAACCCTGTCTTCAGGGTCCACTAACAGGCCAGGTTTTATGTATTACCTTGGGGGAGATGCAGACTAGAATACTGCAATCACTGAGCAGCAAATTATATCACCTGTGATGTATTTCAGTTATCTTGCAAACCTGGCCTGTTAGTGGGCCCTGAGGACAGGGTTGATGACCACTGGTCTATGGGACCCAAACTTGAAAAATTAAAAGTCCCTATTGTGAAGGCTTACAGTATATGCAAGTTATTGGCCATAAAAAGGGTATGGGGGCCTGGCTTCTGCCCTGGGGGACATGTATCAATGCAAATTAAAAAATATATATATTATTATTAAAGGAGCAGTGATTTTAACAATGCTTAAATTAAAACAATAAAAAAAGTATTTAAATATAGTGCCTGGGGGGTCCCCTTAGTCTCCCTGTAAAATGGTGCATCTGTACTCTGTATAGAACCTGCTGCAGCAAAACTGACATTTCTAAAGAAAAATAAATGACATTTAAATAGATTTTCCCTGCAAGCTTTCTTTAGTTTGTAAACAACGGCTTGGGGAACCTGTCTGTAAGATAAGGCCACAATTTAGTGCACTCAGAACAAGATTAGAGATTTGTTTGGATAAATTCTGGTGTCTCTTTGGCAGACTTTGGATGGAAAATGAGCAAGCTTTATGCGAGGAAGCCAAATTATAGTACTTAGGCCAAGATTAACATTTTTTTAGATAAAGTCTGGTGTCTCTTTGCCAGACTTTGGATAGATGTAACAGGCGCTGAAAAATTTGGGCTTTGGGTGTTTGTGGTGCCTACACCCCATAACCCTATAGAGGTACTCTTGATGACAGCAAGAATTGGCCTTGCTGAAAATAATTGAAATATGATGCACCTGTCAAACAAGTGTGGAAAAATCAGTCCTTGGGCGTTAATTGTGCCCATGAAGCCTATACCAAAAATGACTTAAAGATAAAATCAACACTCACAAAGCTAGGCACCATAGACAGTCTTGCTGAGATTGAGATCCTAATAACACTTAATAAGCGACATCGGCATCAGGGGCTTGATAGTTGCTGCTAATCCAGGACTGGTTCATTTTGACAAATGTCAGCCAGTCAACAGTCTGTGGACAGACAAGCTCTTTTATTTGTCACAAAACCTTTGACAGCACTGAATGTCCCATCAGAACGTACGCTAGATGAGGGGCAGCCCAGCAGCTCAATTGCATACTGGGTAAGTTCTGGCCAGTGGTGTATTCTCATGACCCAGAAACCCAGTGGATCGTCAACTGGAAAGCTCTCCATGTCTGTTTTTGCTCCTAGATAATCTTCCACCATATGATGCAGATTCTGCCGATGGGTATGTTAAAGCTGACAGCCCTGGGCTGCAAGGACTAAAACGTTTTTTGAAAAGCATCACTGAAACGGCCCCCTTCTCCACCGCTCTTCCTTTGACCAACAGCCTCAAAACTAGCTTTTCCATGAGACTGTAACCTACAATAGTCTGGAAAGGTGTTACATAAACTCCTCTTTAAGCTGTACTCAAGATATTTCATCTTGTGCTCCCTCTGCAAAGGAAGCGATGAGTTCCGAGACTTTCCCCTTGTAACTATGGTCAAGGAGGGTTGCCAACCAACAATGATCCTTTTCATTGATGCCACGAATTCTTGGACTTTAAAGAATAAGGGAGCCCATGCACCGCAAGTTTGCTAAGGCATGAGAAGCAGAGTCCTCTGGGTCACCGAGGATTACAGTATCTTGAACTTCCTCCTCCCAGCCACATACTAATGCTAAGGTTTCTGGGGACTGAAAACCATCCCTTAAGGTTTGACGTGTCTTCCTCTGCCTCTATGCCTCCAAAACTTCATGAACTTTCTCCTCCGAGAGTGTGTTCTGTGCAGGGCTTTTTTTCTCAGAGAATAGGTGCAGGAACTCATCCCTTATGAGTAACTCTTCATCTCTGCCCCCCTACCCACCTCCGAGCACTGTCTCTTGGCTCCTCCCCCTACCAACCTCCCAGTACCACCCCTTTTTAGAGAATACAGAACCAAGTATCATTTTGTGCTACTAAATTGTATGGAATTTGATAGACCCACCCAGGCAGCAACAGACAGACGACAGACCTCCCTCCAGCAACAATGGATGCCCCACATAAAAATACCACCCCAGCAACAATAGACCCCCACAAAAAATAGATCCCCAGTGACAATAGAACCCCCAGCAGTCAGCATCAATTGACTCTCCAGCACACTTTGCCATAGAATACATTCAGTGCTGGAGGTGCTGGAACTGCGTTCCCGCTGAAAAAAAGCCCTGGTTCTGTGGCATTGCAAAAATGGTGTCTGTATAAAGTGGGCCTTGAGAGGAAAGAAAATCCTCCTCTTCCTCCCACCACTCTGCCTCAAGTGCCCTATCCATAATGCCATGCAGACTATGCTTCAGTAGGAACACAAGAGGGAATGTGTCACTGATGCATGAATTGTCACGGCTCACCATCCTTGTGGCCTCCTCAAATGGTGACAGTACAGTGCATGCATCTTTTATCAGCAGCCATTGGCATGGAGAAAAGTTGAGCTGCCCTCAGCCTGTCCTTGTGCCAAACTCACACAGATACTCATCAACGGCCCTCTGCTGCATGTGCAGCCACTGCAGCATTGCCAAAGTTGAATTCCACCTGGTGGACTTATCACACATCAGGTGATTTATGGGGAGGTGGAATTCCTGCTGATTTTCATCCAACCAAACACTGGCTGTGTATGACCGCCTGAAGTGGATACAGACTCTTCTGGCCGGCCTTAGAAGATGTTGCAAATCTGGTGTGACGGGAGTCACTTTGGGTAGGGGGCTTGTGGAACCCAGCTTAGTTTAGAGAGATTTGGAAACAGCTCCACAGGCCTTTCTTATGTGTAAGGCACCCTGTGTCTATTAGGAGTACAGGGTGACCAATAAAATAATGGACAACTACTTAATGGACACTGAGAATGTGGTTTGGATTACTACAAATGGGACAGTAATATGTATCAACAATATCCCTCAAGAATAATATGAAGACTATTCCTGGTTTATTAGATTCTGAACTATACATGTTGAAAAAGATGGTCTCATTGGCCTCTGTTCCATGTAGGAGCGGACAGTCTGTTACTAATAGTCTCCTACAGTTGTCTGTTTATAAAGGTGTTATGTGTTTTGGCACATGTGTCAATTTTCCCTGTCGAAGGGTGAACAGAAGGTTAGTGCAATTATCGGACACCACCATTCTTGGCTCAAGTTTACATGGTATGAACCACCTCTGGGCCTGCCATTTGTAGAGCTGAAAGAATATCTGCTCTGGTGTGGCTCCCATCCCATAGACAGAGCAGTTGAAGCACTGCATGGCATATTTTATTTTGACTCACTGAATGGCCCCTTGAATGTTTAGGAGGTACTGGTGGTTCATGGGACAAGCCAGCAGAGGAGGGCATGGAGGAGGAGGAGGAGGGGGGTGGAACTGACAGATCTCATATTGTCACCACCAGCTATATTGAGATGTGGTGGCAAAACAAGCTCCAGCACTAAACCCTGTCCTGCATCCTCCCTAGTTGCAAGCAGTTACCGTGTGCTGTGAACAAAATACAGTATATCATCCTAGACTATGCTGGCTGGACCACGTGTCAGCAGTAATGTGGACCTTGCGGCTGACTGACTTGCCCAACAATGCCAAAAATCTGCCTTCCATGTGATGGTACAGAGCTGGAATGGCCCTACATGAAAAGAAATAGCGACTGAGAACCTTTCTATTGTGGTACAGAACATTCTGCAAATTTACAGAAGGGGCAGAATCCACCAGACAGAAAGACAGGAGTTGTAAAGCCAGCTATTCGGACAAGTTGGAGTTTAGACGCTGGGCATGTGGGTGGCAGAGAGTGTATTTTTTTTTAATGCAGCAGCTAGGCCAGAGAAATTTGCCTACTATACATGTGCGCCATCAATAAATTTGTTTTGATTTGTTCCGTTCCGTTTCGTATTAGAATTAATTTGTATTTCGTAATTTGTGTCCGAAATTCAAATCGGATTTGTACGAAATACGAACTTTCGTTAGGTTCGTTAATGTTTCGTAACAATTACGAATGTTCGTTATGATGAATTTATTATGAGGGGCTCCCACCATTCCTGTGCTGTGCTGCCTTCCTGGGTTTTTTAACTTCACCATAATGAAAAATCGTAATTAACGAACATTCTCATTTCCGTTGTAACGGAATTTGGATCCGGAATTCATAAACGAAAGTTCGTATTTCGTACAAAATTCAGAAGCATAGCAATTTGTATTTCTGATCCGTATGAATGTACGAATTTACGGAAATTCGTATGAATTTCTGATTCGTACGAAATTAATCGCACATGTCTAGGAGGGATATAATCAACATGTATAAATACATAAGGGGTCCATATGGTGAACTTGGTGTTGAGTTATTCACTTTAAGGTCATCACAGAGGACAAGGGGGCACGCTTTACATCTAGAGGAAAAGAGATTTAATCTCCAAATGCCGAAAGGTTTCTTCACAGTAAGAGCTGTGAAAATGTGGAATAGACTCCCTCCCAGTGGCGGCTGGTGAAGATTTAGGATGGGGGGGCGCCAGACCCCGCCCTTCCTTTTTGACCCCTCCCACTTGGTGAAAATGGGCGTGGTTTCAGCGAAATAGTGGGCGTGGCTCTAAGGTGGTGTGGTTAGCGTCTGAGATGAACGAGGGATGGAGGGAGAGGGAGAGAGGGACAACAGGCCCAGATCCTACACAACAATAGAAATGTGTATTCTAGAAGGTTTAACAATCAGCAGATAAAGATACTCCAAACACCTGGTGTTAGCGCTTCAATCATCCCATCACCATGGTTGTTATGGTGTCAGGATGATTGAAGCGCATTATTACTATTATTACATTGTAATATAAAATGAAATCATTCAACTCACCATAATGCAGAATCAATGGGAGCACCGAGTGTGTCACTAGCCACGTCGCCTATAAGCAGTCCGTCCTTACATGTAGCCTGTGTCACATCAAATGCAGCCTCTGTCCCCCCAAATGCAGCCTCTCTCCCCCCAAAATGCAGCCTCTGTCTCCCCAAATGCAGCCTCTGTCCCCCCCAAATGCAGCCTCTCCCCCCCAAATACAGCCTCTGTCCCCTTACATCAGAGTTGCCATCAGTGTCCCCCACAGCATGTGTCCCCATCAGAGCCTCCCACAGCATGTGTCCCCCACAGCAGGTGTCCCCCATCAGAGCCCCCCACAGCAGGTGTCCCCCATCAGAGCCCCCAACAGCAGGTGGCCCCTTTAGAGCCCCCCCACAGCAGGTGTTGCCCACAGCAGGGTGTCTCCATCAAAGTCCCCTCACAGCAGGTGTCCCCATCAGAGTACCCCCACAGCAGGTGTCCCCATCAAAGTCCCCCCACAGCAAGTGTCCCCCATCAGAGTCCCCCATCAGAGCCCCCCACAGCAGGTGTCCCCTATCAAAGCCCCCCACAGCAGGTGTCCCCCATCAGAGCCCCCCACAGCAGGTGTCCCCCATCAGAGCCCCCCACAGCATGTGTCCCCATCAGAGCCCCCCACAGCATGTGTCCCCCACAGCAGGTGTCCCCTATCAGAGCCCCCCACAGCAGGTGTTCCCATCAGAGCCCCCAACAGCAGGGGCCCCCTTTAGAGCCCCCCACAGCAGGTGTCGCCCACAGCAGGGTGTCTCCATCAGAGTCCCCCGACAGCAGGTGTCCCCATCAGAGTCCCCCCACAGCAGGTGTCCCCATCAAAGTCCCCCCACAGCAGGTGTCCCCCATCAGAGTCCCCCATCAGAGCCCCCCCACCAGAGCCCCCCACAGCAGGTGTCCCCTATCAAAGCCCCCTACAGCAGGTGTCCCCTATCAAAGCCCCCCACAGCAGGTGTCCCCCATCAGAGCTCCCACAGCAGGTGTCCCCCATTAGAGTCCCCCCACAGCAGGTGTCCCCCATCAGAGCCCCCCACAGAAGGTGTCCCCCATCAGAGCCCCCTACAGCAGGTGTTCCCCATCAGAGCCCCCCACAGCAGGCGTCTCAATCAGAGTCCCCCCACAGCAGGTGTCCCCATCAGAGTCCCCCCAAAACAGGAGTCTCCCAATCAGAGCCCCCCACAGCAGGTGTCCCCCATCAGAGCCCCCCCATAGCAGGTGTCCCCATCAGAGCCCCCCAACAGCAGGTGTCCCCATCAGAGTCCCCCCACAGCAGGTGTCCCCATCAAAGTCCCCCCACAGCAGGTGTCCCCCATCAGAACCCCCCACAGCATGTGTCCCCCATCAGAGCCCCCCCACAGCAGGTGTCCCCATCAGAACCCCCTCACAGCAGGTGTCCCCATCAGAGCTCCCCCACAGCAGGTGTCCCCTACAGCAGTTGTCCCCATCAAAGTCCCCCCACAGTAGGTGTCCCCCATCAGAGTCCCCTATCAGAGCCCCCCACCAGAGCCCCCCACAGCAGGTGTCCCCTATCAAAGCCCCCCACAGCAGGTGTCCCCCATCAGAGCCCCCCACAGCAGGTGTCCCCCATCAGAGCCCCCCACAGCAGGTGTTCCCCATCAGAGCCCCCCACAGCAGGTGTCCCCCATCAGAGCCCCCCAAAGCAGGTGTTCCCCATCAGAGCCCCCCACAGCAGGTGTCCCCCATCAGAGTCCCCCCACAGCAGGTGTCCCCCATCAGAGTCCCCCCACAGCAGGTGTCCCCCATCAGAGTCCCCCCACAGCAGGTGTCCCCCATCAGAGCCCCCCACAGCAGGTGTCCCCCACCAGAGCCCCCTATAGCAAGTGTCCCCCACAGCAGGTGTCTCAATCAGAGTCCCCCCACAGCAGGTGTCCCCATCAGAGTCCCCCCAAAACAGGAGTCACCCATCAGAGCCCCCACAGCAGGTGTCCCCCATCAGAGCCCCCCCACAGCAGGTGTCCCCATCAGAGCCCCCCAACAGCAGGTGTCCCCATCAGAGTCCCCCCACAGCAGGTGTCCCCATCAGAGATCCCCCACAACAGGTGTCTCCTACAGCGGTTGTCCCCATCAAAGTCCCCCCACAGCAGGTATCCACCATCTGAGTCCCCTATCAGAGACCCCCACAGCAGGTGTCCCCCATCAGAGCCCCCCACAGCAGGTGTCCCCCATCAGAGCCCCCCACAGAAGGTGTTCCCCATCAGAGCCCCCCACAGCAGGTGTCCCCCATCAGAGCCCCCCACAGCAGGTGTCCCCCACCAGAGCCCTCCACAGCAGGTGTCCCCCATCAGAGCCCCCCACAGCAGGTGTCCCCCATCAGAGCCCCCCCACAGCAGGTGTCCCCATCAGAGCCCCCTACAGCAAGTGTCCCCCACAGCAGGTGTCTTAATCAGAGTCCCCCCACAGCAGGTGTCCCCATCAGAGTCCCCCCAAAACAGGAGTCACCCATCAGAGCCCCCCACAGCAGGTGTCCCCCATCAGAGCCCCTCCAGAGCAGGTGTCCCCATCAGAGCCCCCCAACAGCAGGTGTCCCCATCAGAGCCCCCTACAGCAAGTGTCCCCCACAGCAGGTGTCTTAATCAGAGTCCGCCCACAGCAGGTGTCCCCATCAGAGTCCACTCAAAACAGGAGTCACCCATCAGAGCCCCCCACAGCAGGTGTCCCCCATCAGAGCCCCCCCACAGCAGGTGTCCCCATCAGAGCCCCCCAACAGCAGGTGTCCCCATCAGAGTCCCCCCACAGCAGGTGTCCCCCATCAGAGCCCCCCACAGCAGGTGTTCCCCATCAGAGCACCCCCGAAGCAGGTGTCCCCATCAAAGCCCCCCACAGCAGGTGTCCCCCATCAGAACCCCCCAACAGCATGTGTCCCCCAACAGAGCCCCCCACAGCAGGTGTCCCCATCAGAGCTCCCCCACAGCAGGTGTCTCCATCAGAGCCCCCTCGCAGCCGGTGTCCCCATCAGAGCTCCCCCACAGCAGGTGTCCCCTACAGCAGTTGTCCCCATCAAAGTCCCCCCACAGCAGGTGTCCCCCATCAGAGTCCCCTATCAGAGCCCCCCACCAGAGCCCCCCACAGCAGGTGTCCCCTATCAAAGCCCCCCACAGCAGGTGTCCCCCATCAGAGCCCCCCACAGCAGGTGTCCCCCATCAGAGCCCCCTACAGCAAGTGTCCCCCACAGCAGGTGTCTCAATCAGAGTCCCCCCACAGCAGGTGTCCCCATCAGAGTCCCCCCAAAACAGGAGTCTCCCATCAGAGCCCCCCACAGCAGGTGTCCCCCATCAGAGCCCCCCCATAGCAGGTGTCCCCTTCAGAGCCCCCCAACAGCAGGTGTCCCCATCAGAGTCCCCCCACAGCAGGTGTTCCCCATCAGAGCCCCCCACAGCAGGTGTTCCCCATCAGAGCACCCCCACAGCAGGTGTCCCCCATCAGAGCCCCCCACAGCAGGTGTCCCCATCAGAGTCCCCCCACAGCAGGTGTCCCCATCAGAGTCCCCCCACAGCAGGTGTCCCCATCAAAGTCCCCCCACAGCAGGTGTCCCCCATCAGAACCCCCCACAGCATGTGTCCCCCATCAGAGCCCCCCCACAGCAGGTGTCCCCATCAGAGCTCCCCCACAGCAGGTGTCCCCATCAGAACCCCCCACAGCATGTGTCCCCCATCAGAGCCCCCCCACAGCATGTGTCCGCATCAGAGCTCCCCCACAGCAGGTGTCCCCATCAGAGCTCCCCCACAGCAGGTGTCCCCTACAGCAGTTGTCCCCATTAAAGTCCCCCCACAGTAGGTGTCCCCCATCAGAGTCCCCTATCAGAGCCCCCCACAAGAGCCCCCCACAGCAGGTGTCCCCTATCAAAGCCCCCCACAGCAGGTGTCCCCCATCAGAGCCCCCCCACAGCAGGTGTCCCCCATCAGATCCCCCCACAGCAGGTGTCCCCCATCAGAGTCCCCCCCAGCAGGTGTCCCCCATCAGAGCCCCCTACAGCAAGTGTCCCCCACAGCAGGTGTCTCAATCAGAGTCCCCCCACAGCAGGTGTCCCCATCAGAGTCCCCCCAAAACAGGAGTCACCCATCAGAGCCCCCCACAGCAGGTGTCCCCCATCAGAGCCCCCCCACAGCAGGTGTCCCCATCAGAGCCCCCCAACAGCAGGTGTCCCCATCAGAGTCCCCCCACAGCAGGTGTCCCCATCAGAGATCCCCCACAACAGGTGTCTCCTACAGCGGTTGTCCCCATCAAAGTCCCCCCACAGCAGGTGTCCCCCATCAGAGTCCCCTATCAGAGACCCCCACAGCAGGTGTCCCCCATCAGAGCCCCCCACAGCAGGTGTCCCCCATCAGAGCCCCCCACAGCAGGTGTTCCCCATCAGAGCCCCCCACAGCAGGTGTCCCCCATCAGAGCCCCCCACAGCAGGTGTCCCCCACCAGAGCCCCCCACAGCAGGTGTCCCCCATCAGAGCCCCCCACAGCAGGTGTCCCCCATCAGAGCCCCCCACAGCAGGTGTCCCCCATCAGAGTCCCCCCACAGCAGGTGTCCCCCAGAGTCCCCCCACAGCAGGTGTCCCCCATCAGAGCCCCCCACAGCAGGTGTTCCCCATCAGAGCCCCCTACAGCAAGTGTCCCCCACAGCAGGTGTCTCAATCAGAGTCCCCCCACAGCAGGTGTCCCCATCAGAGTCCCCCCAAAACAGGAGTCACCCATCAGAGCCCCCCACAGCAGGTGTCCCCCATCAGAGCCCCCCCACAGCAGGTGTCCCCATCAGAGCCCCCCAACAGCAGGTGTCCCCATTAGAGTCCCCCCACAGCAGGTGTCCCCCATCAGAGCCCCCCACAGCAGGTGTTCCCCATCAGAGCACCCCCACAGCAGGTGTCTCCCATCAAAGCCCCCCAAAGCAGGTGTCCCCCATCAGAACCCCCCACAGCATGTGTCCCCCATCAGAGCCCCCCACAGCAGGTGTCCCCATCAGAGCTCCCCCACAGCAGGTGTCTCCATCAGAGCCCCCTCGCAACCGGTGTCCCATCAGAGCTCCCCCACAGCAGGTGTCCCCTACAGCAGTTGTCTCCATCAAAGTCCCCCCACAGCAGGTGTCCCCCATCAGAGTCCCCTATCAGAGACCCCCACAGCAGGTGTCCCCCATCAGAGCCCCCCACAGCAGGTGTCCCCCATCAGAGCCCCCCACAGCAGGTGTCCCCATCAGAGCTCCCCCACAGCAGGTGTCCCCATCAGAAAGCCCTCACAGCAGGTGTCCCCATCAGAGCTCCCCCACAGCAGGTGTCCCCTACAGCAGTTGTCCCCATCAAAGTCCCCCCACAGTAGGTGTCCCCCATCAGAGTCCCCTATCAGAGACCCCCACAGCAGGTGTCCCCCATCAGAGCCCCCCACAGCAGGTGTCCCCCATCAGAGCCCCCCACAGCAGGTGTCCCCCATCAGAGCCCCCCACAGCAGGTGTCCCCCATCAGAGCCCCCCCACAGCAGGTGTCCCCATCAGAGCCCCCCCAACAGCAGGTGTCCCCATCAGAGTCCCCCCACAGCAGGTGTCCCCCATCAGAGCCCCCACAGCAGGTGTTCCCCATCAGAGCACCCCCACAGCAGGTGTCTCCCATCAAAGCCCCCCACAGCAGGTGTCCCCCATCAGAACCCCCCACAGCATGTGTCCCCCATCAGAGCCCCCCACAGCAGGTGTCCCCATCAGAGCTCCCCCACAGCAGGTGTCTCCATCAGAGCCCCCTCGCAGCCGGTGTCCCATCAGAGCTCCCCCACAGCAGGTGTCCCCTACAGCAGTTGTCTCCATCAAAGTCCCCCCACAGCAGGTGTCCCCCATCAGAGTCCCCTATCAGAGACCCCCACAGCAGGTGTCCCCCATCAGAGCCCCCCACAGCAGGTGTCCCCCATCAGAGCCCCCCACAGCAGGTGTTCCCCATCAGAGCCCCCCACAGCAGGTGTCCCCCATCAGAGCCCCCCACAGCAGGTGTCCCCCACCAGAGCCCCCCACAGCAGGTGTCCCCCATCAGAGCCCCCCACAGCAGGTGTCCCCCATCAGAGCCCCCCACAGCAGGTGTCCCCCATCAGAGCCCCCCACAGCAGGTGTCCCCCATCAGAGCCCCCCACAGCAGGTGTCCCCCATCAGAGTCCCCCCACAGCAGGTGTCCCCCATCAGAGTCCCCCCACAGCAGGTGTCCCCCATCAGAGCCCCCCACAGCAGGTGTCCCCCATCAGAGCCCCCTACAGCAAGTGTCCCCCACAGCAGGTGTCTCAATCAGAGTCCCCCCACAGCAGGTGTCCCCATCAGAGTCCCCCCAAAACAGGAGTCACCCATCAGAGCCCCCCACAGCAGGTGTCCCCCATCAGAGCCCCCCCACAGCAGGTGTCCCCATCAGAGCCCCCCAACAGCAGGTGTCCCCATCAGAGTCCCCCCACAGCAGGTGTCCCCCATCAGAGCCCCCCACAGCAGGTGTTCCCCATCAAAGCACCCCCACAGCAGGTGTCTCCCATCAAAGCCCCCCACAGCAGGTGTCCCCCATCAGAACCCCCCACAGCATGTGTCCCCCATCAGAGCCCCCCACAGCAGGTGTCCCCATCAGAGCTCCCCCACAGCAGGTGTCTCCATCAGAGCCCCCTCGCAGCCGGTGTCCCATCAGAGCTCCCCCACAGCAGGTGTCCCCTACAGCAGTTGTCCCCATCAAAGTCCCCCCACAGCAGGTGTCCCCCATCAGAGTCCCCTATCAGAGCCCCCCACCAGAGCCCCCCACAGCAGGTGTCCCCTATCAAAGCCCCCCACAGCAGGTGTCCCCCATCTGAGCCCCCCACAGCAGGTGTTCCCCATCAGAGCCCCCCACAGCAGGTATCCCCCATCAGAGTCCCCCCACAGCAGGTGTCCCCATCAGAACCCCCCACAGCAGGTGTCCCCATCAGAGTCCCCCCACAGCAGATGTCCCCCATCAGAGTCCCCCCACAGCAGGTGTCCCCCATCAGAGCCCCCCACAGCAGGTGTCCCCCATCAGAGCCCCCTACAGCAAGTGTCCCCCACAGCAGGTGTCTCAATCAGGGTCCCCCCACAGCAGGTGTCCCCATCACAGTCCCCCTAAAACAGGAGTCACCCATCAGAGCCCCCCACAGCAGGTGTCCCCCATCAGAGCCCCCCCACAGCAGGTGTCCCCATCAGAGCCCCCCAACAGCAGGTGTCCCCATCAGAGTCCCCCCACAGCAGGTGTCCCCCATCAGAGCCCCCCACAGCAGGGGTTCCCCATCAGAGCACCCCCACAGCAGGTGTCCCTCTTCAGAGCCCCCCACAGCAGGTATCCCCCATCAGAATCCCCCACAGCATGTGTCCCCCATCAGAGCCCCCCACAGCAGGTGTCCCCATCAGAGCCCCCTCGCAGCTGGTGTCCCCATCAGAGCTCCCCCACAGCAGGTGTCCCCTACAGCAGTTGTCCCCATCAAAGTCCCCCCACAGGAGGTGTCCCCCATCAGAGTCCCCTATCAGAGCCCCCCACCAGAGCCCCCCACAGCAGTTGTCCCCTATCAAAGCCCCCCACAGCAGGTGTCCCCCATCAGAGCCCCCACAGCAGGTGTTCCCCATCAGAGCCCCCCACAGCAGGTGTCCCCATCAGAGTCCCCCCACAGCAGGTGTCCCCATCAGAGCCCCCCACAGCAGGTGTCCCCCATCAGAGTCCCCCCACAGCAGGTGTCCCCATCAGAGCCCCCTCACAGCAGGTGTCCCCATCAGAGCTCCCCCACAGTAGGTGTCCCCTACAGCAGTTGTCCCCATCAAAGTCCCCCCACAGCAGGTGTCCCCCATCAGAGTCCCCTATCAGAGACCCCCACCAGAGCCCCCCACAGCAGATGTCCCCTATCACAGCCCCCCACAGCAGGTGTCCCCCATCAGAGCCCCCACAGCAGGTGTTCCCCATCAGAGCCCCCCACAGCAGGTGTCCCCATCAGAGTCCCCCCACAGCAGGTGTCCCCATCAGAGATCCCCCACAACAGGTGTCTCCTACAGCAGTTGTGCCCATCAAAGTTCCCCACAGCAGGTGTCCCCCATCAGAGTCCCCTATCAGAGCCCCCCACCAGAGCCCCCCACAGCAGATGTCCCCTATCACAGCCCCCCACAGCAGGTGTCCCCCATCAGAGTCCCCTATCAGAGACCCCCACAGCAGGTGTCCCCCATCAGAGCCCCCCACAGCAGGTGTCCCCCATCAGAGCCCCCCACAGCAGGTGTCCCCCATCAGAGCCCCCCACAGCAGGTGTCCTCCACCAGAGCCCCCCACAGCAGGTGTCCCCCATCAGAGCCCCCCACAGCAGGTGTCCCCCATCAGAGCCCCCCACAGCAGGTGTTCCCCATCAGAGTCCCCCCACAGCAGGTGTCCCCCATCAGAGTCCCCTCACAGCAGGTGTCCCCATCAGAGTCCCCCCACAGCAGGTGTTCCCCATCAGAGCCCCCCACAGCAGGTGTCACCCATCAGAGTCCCCCCACAGCAGGTGTCCCCCATCAGAGTTCCCCCACAGCAGATGTCCCCCATCAGAGCCCCCCACAGCAGGTGTTCCCCAAAGCAGGTGTCTCAGAGTCCCCCCACAGCAGGTGTCCACACAGCGCCAGCGGTACTTACCTTGGGTCTCCTGCGGTGTCCTCCTCCTCACACTGGCACCAGCATTCTTCCTGTTTCCTCTCTCGGGCACAATGAGAGAGAGAATCAGGAAGTGACATCTGACTCAGGGCAGATGTCAATCAAATCTGAAGTGCCGAGTAGCTTCCGCCCGGCGCCTGTAGTATGTATTACTATGGCTGGGCGGAAGCTAGTCGGTGCTTCAGAAAAGGCCACAAGGCGGGCTAAACGCCCGCAAATGCAGCGCCACGTCTGCAATCTCGTGATTGCATAGACATGGCGTTTACTATAAGTGCACTGTGTCCGGCGTCGCACTGTGTCCGGCGTCCGAACACAGTGCACTTAAGGACCTTTTTTTTCTTTTTTTTTTTTAAAGGGCCAGTAATACAATTTTTTTATTTTTGCTGCCTGGAGGGGGGGGGGTGGCACCCAAGCGCCCCCTATAGGATGGGCCGCCACTGCTCCCTCCAGAGCTGGTTCTGGCTAGCTCAGTAGATTGCTTTGAAAATGGCCTTAATGGAGACCTTAAGACATTAATGGAGGGTGGAATGGGGACAGATGGGGGGAGGGTTATGGCAGGTGTCAAGAAATTTCCCATGTTGCAAACAACCATTGGAAACTGTAGTGCCATTTGTACTACTAATAATTATATGAAAAACACCAGACCAAAATGTAATAATGCATTAAAGTGTTTGTTCACCAATGCCAGAAGTCTGCCAAGCAAAATAGGTGAGTTGGAAGCTCTGGTGCACGAGGAGAACTATGATGTAATCATTATTGCTGAAACTTGGCTTCAATCCTCACATGACTGGGCTATTATTATTCCTGGCTATGCACTCTTTCGGAGAGACAGGGTAAAAAGGAAAGGTGGCGGGGTCTGTCTCAATGTAGAAGTGATCTCAAATCAAGTGTGAAAGAGGACCTGATTGATGGAGAGTGTGATGAGTCTGAAGCATTATGGGTGGAACTGCATATAGATGTGAGTAGTTCAACGTTAATCATTGGAGTTTGTTATAGACCACCCAATGTTTACGAGGAGGTGGAGACTCAGCTTCTTGCACAGATGGAAAGGCTGCAAGGGCTGGGACGGTGATAATAATGGGGGGATTTTAACTACCCAGAAATTGACTGGAGTAATGGCACTGCTGGGACAGTTAAAGGGCAAAAATTTATAAACCTAGTACAGGACAATTTTATGGTCCAGTTTATTGAGGCCCCAACTAGGAATGAAGCTCTGTTGGACCTGGTAATCTCAAACCATGCAGAGCTTATTACTAATGTTCAGATAAAGGAACACCTGGGTAGCAGTGACCATAACATGATTTCATTTGATGTTAGCTGTAAACAAGAAATACATATTATATGTATTTTCCAAGGATGAGAGCTGATCTCGAGGACTTAGACTGGGAGGGAATATTGGCAGCGATAAACACAGAACAGAAATGGGAATTCTTCAAAAAGACTGTTTGGGACCTCACTGCGAAGTATATTCCCATGGGCAATAAGTTTAAAAGGCTAAAAAGAAAACCTATGTGGCTCACAGTCAAAGTTAGAAAAGCTATAAACAATAAGAAAAGAGCTTTTAAAAAATATAAAAATGAAGGAACACTAGTGTCGTTTAAATGCTACAAAGAATTTAACAGAATATGTAAAAAGGAAATCAAGGGTGCAAAAATTCAAAATGAACGACAGATTGCAATAAATAGTAGGACAAACCCCAAAAAATTCTTCAAATATATTAATAGTAAAAAGGTCAGGTCTGAGCATGTAGGCCCTTTACAAAATAATCTACAGTGGGTGACTGGGGACAAGGAGAAGGATAATTTATTAAATACTTTCTTCAGCTCTGTGTATACAAAAGAGCATGGGGAAGCTCATGTCTATAATGGGGGTGGTATTGACACAGCCAGCAATGATCCACAATGGCTCAAAAGTGATATGGTCCAGAAATATTTAGACAGAATAAAGGTGGATAAAGCACCTGGACCTGATGGCATCCACCCACGGATCCTAAAAGAATTGAGCTCTGTAATTTCAAAGCCATTGTATCTAATTTTTAGGGACTCATTAATGACAGGAATGGTACCACTGGATTGGCGCAGGGCGAACGTGGTGCCTATATTTAAAAAGGGATCAAAGTCTTTACCAAGTAACTATAGACCTGTTAGTTTAACTTCTATAGTCGGGAAGATACTGGAGTGTTTAATAAAAGACCACATAGACGAGTTCTTGCTGGAAAAAAACATTTTAAGCAACAGACAGCATGGATTCATGAAAGACAGAAGTTGTCAGACAAACCTGATTTCTTTTTATGAAGAGGTAAGTAAAACCTTGGACAGAGGGGTGGCTGTGGACGTGGTATACTTGGATTTTGCAAAAGCGTTTGATACAGTTCCGCACACACGGCTCATGTGTAAGTTAAAGTCTACAGGCTTGGAAATATCAGTTTGTAAATGGATAGTGAACTGGCTAAAAGACAGAATTCAGAGAGTAGTGGTTAATGATTCTTACTCTGAATGGTCTAAGGTTATCAGTGGTGTACCCCAAGGTTCAGTGCTGGGACCCTTACTGTTTAATAGGTCTGATATTGGGTCTGGGATCAAAAGTAACATTTCTGTCTTTGCAGATGACACCAAGCTATGCAGTGGAATAACGTCCTTACAGGATGTCTCCAATTTACAAGCCGACCTCAATGCCCTGTCTAATTGGGCGACTATGTGGCAGATGAGGTTTAATGTTGAGAAATGTAAAGTTATGCACTTGGGGGCTAAGAATATGCATGCATCACACATGCTAGGGGGAGTACAACTGGGGGAATCCATGGTGGAGAAGGATCTGGGGGTTTTGGTAGATCATAAGCTCAATAATAGCATGCAATGCCAAGCTGCGGTTTCCAAAGCGAGCAAAGTCCTTTCTTGTATTAAGAGAGGTATGGACTCCAGAGAGAGAGATATAATTTTGTCCCTGTCCAAATCATTAGTAAGACCTCATCTTGAATATGCAGTTTAGTTTTGGGCACCAGTTCTCAAAAAGGATATCGGGGAACTGGAGAAAGTGCAGAGAAGGGCAACCAAACTGATAAGAGGCATGGAGGAGCTCAGCTATGAGGAAAGATTAGAGGAACTGAATTTGTTCACTCTTGAGAAGAGGAGAATAAGGGGGATATGATCAACATGTTCAAATGTATAAGGGGTCCATATAGTGAACTTGGTGTTGAGTTGTTCACTTTTACGGTCAACACAGAGGAAAAGGGGGCACTCTTTACGACTGGAGGAAAAGAGATTTCATCTCCAAATACGGAAAGGTTTCTTCACAGTAAGAGCTGTGAAAATGTGGAATAGACTCCCTCCAGAGGTGGTTTTGGCCAGCTCAGTAGATTTAAGAAAGGCCTGGATACTTTCCTAAATGTACATAATATAGCTGGGTACTGACATTTATAGGTAAAGGTGATCCAGGGAAAATCCAATTGCCTCTCTGGGATCAGGAAGGAATTTTTTCCCCTGCTGTAGCAAATTGGAGCATACTCTGCTGGGGGTTTTTGACTTCCTCTGGATCAACTGTGGGTATAGTATTGGGTATATTGGATTGTACGATATTTTTTTTTTTTTTTTTTATGGTTGAACTTGATGGACTTGTGTCTTTTTTCAACCTGACTAACTATGTAACTATGTAAGCCTGTATTCTTTCCTATATGTACATAATATAACTGGTTACTAACATTTATAGGTAAAGAGTTGATCCAGAGGATATCCAATTGCCTCTTGGGGCATCAGGAAGCATTCTTTCCCCTGTTGGAGCAAATTAAATCATGCTTTGCTGTTTTTTTTTTTTTTTGCCTTTCTCTGGATCAACTGTGTTTATAGGATTGTGTATATGGGATTGTATGATGTTTTTTTATTTTATTGGTTGAACTAGATGGACTTGTGTCTCTTTTCAACCTATCTATGTAACTCAACAGCTGGTGGTGTGTTGCTGGCAGATGTGTTGCAAGGACCTGTGACACAATTTTCTATACCATCATCCCTGTCAGTGGAGGCTGCTGAGAGGTCATGAAATATAGCGGGGGTAGACATGAAAGGGGAGGAGTGAGGAGGAGAAGAATTCCTCATCCATCCCCTTCCCAATGCATATTTCTACGTACAGGCACAGCATTGAACCCACCCATTGCGCTCGCCGCGTGTGCACGGGGGCTGCGTCTGCCGTGAGTGAGCACAGCTGATGTCTTCATCTGTGCTCGGGCGGGCAGATGATTGAACATTGGCCGCTTCAGGTGGTGGTTGGGGGTCCTCCCCATTCCTGCTGCCATTTGCAAGCCCATTGGTGGATCACCAACATGGTGACACTGAATGGATGGGGACCCAGAGATGTGGACTATATAGTCCAGACTCCTGGGTGGGTTCAATGCTGTGACTGTACCAGCACAGACTTCTGGCTGTCTGTTTTGGTCTGTCTTTCCCCTAATGCCGTGTACACACGAGCGGACTTTCGACGGACTGAACTCCGAATGACTTTTCGACAGACTTTTGATGGAGTTCCGTCAAATCGGACTTGTCTACACACCAAAGTCCGACAGATTCGACCGTGATGATATACGACGGGACTAGAATAAGGAAGTTCATAGCCAGTAGCCAATAGCTGCCCTAGCGTCGGTTTTTATCCATCGGACTAGCATACAGACAAACAGATTTTTCGACCGGACTTGAATCCCTTGGAAAGATTTGAAACATGCTCTAAATCTAAAGTCTGTCACATTTTCTACAGAAAAGGTCAGCTGAAAGTCTGATGAAGCCCACACACGGTCGAATTGTCAGACGGATTTGTTCCGTCGAACCAGTTCGGTCGAAAAGTCTGATCATGTGTACACGGCATAAGGGTAAGTTTTCACTGGGAAGGGTTTTCTTTTTTCTTTGGCTTTGTCTCTAGGTCACGGTGGCCACTGTTGTTTGGCAGGGCAAGTTAGTTTTGGAGGGTAATTTTTGGTTAGTTTCATCTATATTCAATGGTTTTTCTACACTCTGGCTATTTCTGGTTCATACATACAGGAGTAGCTTTTCATACACATGTATTACATTCGATCCACATTTTTGTACTTAATCATATATTTATATTACTTTCACACACATATGTATACACTCTGGTTCACCAAGTACACTGTGCTATATGTATCGGTGGTGCACTTAGATTAACTAGTATTATTAATACATACTTTTCAAGTAAAGGTAGATCTGTCTACGGGTATCATTGGTACACAATGTTCCGAATATTATAGTTTTCTGACACTGGTAATTCAACACATAGCAACATTTTTGGTTCACATGTTTATCATCCTACAACTCACACATATACAGTGACACTTCTGTGTCACTGTGAATATGTAGACACCATGCTGTTATTTTATGGGTACATTTTTATATTCACTATTGTTGTATTACAGATTACTATTATTATTTCAGGTGTGTGGCGATTGCTTTTTTTTGGTTGGACTTCACATTGACCGCTAGAAACCGTGTTGTGAGCACATCACGTTTTGTACCATCTCCCCGCCCCTTCACAGCTCCCAGAGGAAAGAATATTGGGCCTCTTGGTAGTTTTTGCGGATGCCCTTTGTATGGCCTTGTGTGTATTGCTACATAGAAATCCTATATTCACTTCATTGAATGATCACCAATTGTGTGTGAATTTGCCAAATACCTGACAATAACTGTAAGTTGTACACAGTAGGACCGGTGTATTCATTTACAGGTGCATTTTCCGTGGTTTTTATTTATTTTTTTTGTCCTAGTACTTATTGATATATTGTTATCTCCAGATACCTTCCTGTGCTTCTCCTGAGGAAGCGAGATCTATCTTGCGAAACGTGTCAAAAACAAGTCGCACAGTCGCTCCAGACCAATGGTGGTATCTATGTGGTGCCGCTGGGTCCCACCTATAAAGTTTGTCATATGATCTCTATGTAACATTATTCACGTCCATTTAATGTGCAATACATGTTTTTAAATGTATGTTAAATAAAATGTTTTCATATTTTTTTATAATTACTGTCTGAGGTGTGACTCTTTAAAAGTCCAGTGGGCAAATAGTTTTTCTGTGTTGTATGTACTAGTTTGGGACTGAGACTCTACCTCAGCCCATTTCACACCAGCTCCACTCTTTTGTTTATGATGCTTCAACCAATGTTTTCCATGCAAATCGAGGATAATTATCTTTTAGTGTGAAGAAGTTTTTAATTTTCTAGTTGAAGGTGTGTACTGAATGAAAATGTGTCTTAAGAACCAGAGACGTGTGTACAAAATAATAGAGGTAAATGTGGAGTGCAGATAAAAGCAACATAAGTTTATTAGGACCCAAGTCCAACCTGGTGAATCATTGCCCAACATATATCATCCGATTCTCGAGTATGAAGCAGTAACTAATCTGAAATAATCTGGAATCTGGACTATGAACAGTGTTAGCAATTATGTAAATAAAATGTTCCTTTATCAGGAAGAAACAGCTCAAGGACATACAGATATGTGGTATCTAAGGAGGAACTGAAAAATTATATAGTCAAGGATTTGGACTTTAAAAAGAAAGGAGAAAAAAAATCTCAATCTATCAACATTCATAAAAGAAAGACAGCTTTGTACATTTGAATCAATATGTGCCTTCCCTTAAAAGAAAATAAGAAAAAAAGCAACAAACAAAACATGAAATACGAAAAAAAGGAAAACATGCCTTCTGCACATCCACCCCCACTATAATAAGAAAAATACAAAACAAGCAGATGCTAAAAGGTGACTATAGTGATGTTGGTGTTATATATATTTGAATATATTATGGCAGATTAAATAGTAGTTTTTATGAAGTATGAAATATACTTAAACTTCTTCAGTAAAGTATAAAAATTGGAAATACAACAATATATCCATGCAGGGAGAGTTATATATGGACTGCCTGAGTACAATGTATACAATTTACTTTCCTATAGAACTGATCTTTTAGTTCATGTGTAAATGAGAGAAACTGCACACATGTTATTGTAAAATGCTTAAATATATGATCAGTGTATAAAAACACTGGGAGATTTTTTTTTTCTCCAAATCTCCGAAAATGAATAATGTAACAGTTAAGACTCACATTCCTAGCTCCCAATCCTGACAACTCTGATCAAGCCTGATCAAACAGGTTTTACTAACGGTAGACAGGCATTAGATGCCACAAGAAGAGTTATAGACATTATGCTGGATCCTGTCAGATGCCTTCTCTGCTACTCTCCTTGGATGCGGAGAAGGCATTCGACAGGGTTTATTCGGGTTATATGGCCCAAACTCTCAAAAAATTTGGATTCTCAGGCCCCATTCTATCTGCTGTTCTAGCTTTATATTCCTCCCCATGTGCACAGGTATATGCATCAAACATGCTATCTCTCCCCTTACTAATGCAACAAGGAAAGAGTGCCCTTTGTCCCACTCAATCTTTAACCTTCTCATAGAGCCCCTAGCTGAGCAAAATAGGAAAATCTCATAATATAAACCTTTTCGCTGATGACATCATTCTCCTTCTAACCTTGCCACACACATCCCTACTACATGCCCATGATATTCTCAATAAATTTAGCCAAATATCCTATTATAAAGTACATTTTACAAAATCCCTCATACTGGGTTTAAACCTCTCCCCCCATCTATATTCCCACACACAAATCAACTTCCCCTATACTTGGAATAAATCCGGCATACCTTATTTAGGACTACAAATAACAACAGACCCCTCAAAACTAGCAGATGCTAATTATAATCACCTAATACATAAAATAGCCAAAGAAACAAAACGTTTAACCAAAGTAGAACTAACCTGGTCAGGCCGTCTGGCATCCTTCAAAATGCTCCTTCTCCCCCAAATATTGTACGTTTTTCATACGCTACCAATTCCACTTAAAGTGGTGTTTCACTAAAAAAAAAAATTTAGATGTCAGCAGCTGCAAATACTGCAGCTGCTGACTTTTAAAATAAGGACACTTACCTGTCCCGGGGTCCAGCGATGTCGGCACCCGAGACCGAGCCGTCCCTCGGGTGCTGCCGCCGCCATTCACACTGAGGGAATCAGGAAGTGAAGCGTTGCCGCTTCACTGCCCGGTTCCCTACTGCGCATGCGCGAGTCGCGCTGCGCTTTCTCAATGGTCCCCGTTGTGTTGTGGGAACTGTGTATTTCCCACAACACAACGGGGGTGGGCGGGGAGTCTGCGGCTAGCTATACCCGGAAGTGGGTGCAGATACCTGTATTATACAGGTATCTGCACCCCCCTCCCCCCTGAAAGGTGCCAATTGTGACACCGGAGGGGGGGAGGAATCCGATGAGCGGAAGTTCCACTTTAGGTTGGAATTCCGCTTTAAAAATAGCCACCTCAAATCCCTAAATTCCCTTCTCAAGCAATACATCTGGGGATCCAAGAAACCTAGATGCTCTAAAACCCTCTTACTCAAACATAGGTCACTGGGTGGAATGGGTCTAATTGACATACGAAACAGAACAAAATATTACAGCGCACACATGCAAAAAAGACATTTACCTCCAGCAAGGCTAGTTTCAAAAAACATTATCAAAAAATATGGGGATTTGGTCACACCATATTGCTATATGGTGCTAAGCCCACTTACTTTGATAATGGTTTTTGATAATGTTTTTCTAGAAATGTTTAGGTGTTTTAAACAAGCCTTGCTGGAGGTAAATGTATTTTTTGCATGTGTGCACTGTAATATCCAAGCCTCCCTAATGGCATGGAGGGACCTGCATAATCTAACATCCCTGTCCTCCAATACAACAGACATCCCAATTCATTCAATTCCGCATACTAACCACTCAGATTGGCTTGCTAAAGGTATCTCCTGGATTGCTGACTTACACGATAACAATACACCCAAACCATTTGAAGCACTCAAAAAAGAATTTACCCTACTACCCACTGACTGCTATAAATAAATTAAAGTTTCTCATTTTCTGAAATCCCTAAAGTCCCATCACATATTCATCCAGGACACAGTATGACAATTCTATACAAAGACACCTACCCCCCAAAGGAATATCTCTCTTTTACAATCTCTTCCAAAATAAACTTAATTTCACTAAATACCTTCCTTACCAAAAATGAGAACTAGATTTAGGTAAAACCTTTACACCTACCCAATGGCAAAGTGCAATCAGAACAGTATATAAAGCCTCTAGATGTGTAAACCACTGGGAACTATCCCAAAAAATTGCTCAGAGGTAGTACCTTACACTGTATAGAATTAATAAATTCTCTCCCTCCAACTCTCCACTATTTTGGAGAGACTGTGGTGCCATAGGAGGTATCCTACATGTGTTATGGTCCTGTAAACATCTTACTGGAAGAGCATATTTAGATGTATCTCACGTATCACAGGAGTCCTGACACCACCAAGCCCTGGAATAGCATTACTAAATATGGATATTGAGAACTTCCCTCCCTGATTCCGTATAGTGGTTACACATATCTTACTAGCAGCTAGATCATTAATAACTAGAAACTGATAATCCAACAAGGTGCCCAATGTATCGGAAGTACTTGAAATCACACAAACCAACTACACTTACGAATCTTTGCTGGCAAAGAAGGATGGAAAGAGAAGCTTTTTCGACAATCAGTGGAAAATATGGACAGACTGGATTGTAGTAGACTTATGCCGTGTACACACGAGCAGACTTTTCGACCAGACTGGTCCAACGGACTTTTGATGGACTTCCGACTGACTTTTTAATGAATGGATTTGCCTACATACAATCACACTAAAGTCCGACGGATTCGTATGTGATGAGGTACGACCGGACTAAAATAAGGAAGTTGATAGCCAGTAGCCAATAGCTGCCCTAGCGTCGTTTTTTGTCCATCAGACTAGCATACAGACGAGCGGATTTCTGGGTCCGGCGGAGTTACGACGTAAAGATTTGAAGCATGTTCCAAATCTAAAGTCCGTCAGACTTTTGACAGAAACAGTCCGCTGAAGGTCCGATGAAGCCCACACATGGTCGGATTGTCCACCGGATTCGGTCCAGTCCGGTCAAAAAGTCCGCCTGTGTGTACACGGCATAAGGCTCGTCTTCAGACACGTACATTGTTCAGAAATGTACACTTTTTTGATTGCATTAATATCTTAGCAATACTCATCTTTTACCTATCTTACCTAGCTGTTACTATCCGTCTAATACCTTACCCTCCCCCTCCTTTCTAACGGTATTGTTCTACAGGAATACACTGCGTTGTTCAAAGAGGTGAATCTATATCTACCCATCTCTTGCATGTGTACACCCCTTATAGATAAGCCTACCAACATTAACAATGTATATTCTGGTTACCTAATGCTTCATTATGTATTCTTGTACCTCTTGTACTCTCTGTACCTTTTTGTACTATGTTTTGTACTTTGGAAAACCTTAACAATCAAAAAAAAAAAAAAAGACTCACATTCCTAGTCTGTCTGAGTATTTTAGAGACATACATTTGCTGCTTACACATACTTAGCAATAGCTATAATAAATACAATTTTGTAATTTGGGGGGTAATTAAAGTGAAAAGGTAAAAAGGAGTATGCACCGAGAGGTTATTTTCCACTGTCTGTGATCTGATTTATTTAATAAGTTCAGCGCTCATTCCTGTACACCCCTTATGACCAGAACAATTTTTACATTTTAGCTATAGGCCTGTTTATTTGGTGATAATGTTGTTATTACTTAAAAGGGTAACTCCACTTTCATTAAAAAATATAGCAAGAAAAAAAAATGATATATATAGTGTACAGTATACAACTGCTATATAAGCCAAATTGTAATTGAATGTTAATAACAATTACCTTTCCTTTATTAAACTGCAGTCTCTGTAATTTTCTGTAAAATTAAATTTAACCTGGAGACACTAGATAACATTAATAAACAGAGCACCTCCAAAAATATCTGCACTAAGATATACTGTAAGTCAGGTTTTAGGCATCCTCTGCAGCACAAAGAGGGGACTGTTTTCTCTCAAAAAAAGTGGAGTTACTCTTTAACCAGCTGCCAACCACTCACAGAACAGGACACAGGGGATTGTGGATCTTGGTCTGAAAGCAGCCGAGGGATCATGTGATCGCCATGAGACCACAAAATCACAATGTCAACAAAACTACTCTGATAAATGTATGTAAAAAAATAGTTTTAAAAAATAATAAAACGTTTCAAAACAAATGTTAAACAAATGTTTAAAACATATATATACATTTTTACCATAGAGGGGTCAATTCACTAACGGTTACAGCATGTGATAACATTGTCACGTGACTCATTTGCATAAATTATCGCATGTGGTAAAATAATGTCCAAAAAAAGATTATGCGGTATTTAACACAAATTAAAAAAATTGTTGGTAAATATCACAAAAATCATGCGGTAAGCTGTTAAGTCCAATTCACAAACGGAACAGAAAATAAAAAAAGATGTCATATCTATCACCAGGGTTTTGCTGGCTGTATCACATGAGCTATTTTTTCATGTGCAGCGTGCCCCCCCCCCCCCAAATAGCTGGTTGTTAAGTGCCAGGAAGCCAACCACTGCATTCTTAACAATGGTTCCCCACTGACAGTTAAATGTAAACAAAATGGGCAATTAAAAATTATGAAAAAACAGTATGGGGGTCCATCCCAATTCTTACCAGCCCCTTCAGATCTGATATAGATTTTAAGGGGAACCCCATGCCAATATAAAAAAAAATGGTGTGGGGGTCTCCTCAAAATCCAGACTCTTATCTGAGCATGCAGCCTGGCAGGTCAGGAAAGGGGGTGATGAGCAAGTGCCCCCTTCCTGAACCACACCAGGCCACATGCCCTCAAAATGGGTGGCCCTGTCCCTTTTTGATGTACTTGACCCAGCATGCCCCTGGCTGATGATGTCACAAGGGGGTGGACCATGCAGTGATGCCTCGCCCCTTAGTTATTTAAGGGCTGTCAGACAGCGGGAGCCTTTGAGACAGGAGGTTTTGGACACAGCATGAGTTTGTCATCAGGTTTCAGCCAATTATTTCAGCTGAAACCTGCTGATCAGCTGTCTCTAATCAACACACAAACTTTACAAACACACAGAACTCTGTGTACACAGAACAGTGATCTGGCTATTTTTTTCTACCCGAAAAGCAGGGAGGAAAAACAACCAGATCTGTGAGTAAAAGCACCACATATTACATACATTAAACATTGTTAGGCACACAGTTAACCCCTTCATTGCCCCTTGATGTTAACTCCTCCCCAGTCAGTATCATTAGTACAGTGTACAGTATTATCACACAAATTTATTAATATAAACTTATTTGGGATTTTTTTTTTTTTTTACCAAAGACACGTAGAAGAATACATTTTCTTTGCAATAGTCTTTTATTGTGCATTTTCAGGTTACAATGTCAGCTTGTCGCAATGTATAATAAGAAACCTATGAACAGATAGCATATAAATAGCACAGACATGTTAAAGATTGTCTGGATGTACAAATCTTATTAGATAAACTCAGATTTATAAGTATATGTGGTACCACTTAAACATTGCTTTACCAGTTTTCCTAATTTATGAAAATAAATGCTGTAATTAATGCATCAATATTAATTCAGGTGGGGGGGGGGGGAGGGAGGGGAGGGGGCGGAGGGAGACCTGCATGAAAGGACTACCAAGTGTTTACAAGCTAGTGTATATCTTATACCAATTAGACCAGGGGTTCCACATTCGCCTCAGCTTGGTTAGACTCAGACTGGTTATTTTTCGTCAGGAGAATTTCCTAATCATGATGGCATCTAGAACAACTGGGAATTTAATATTTTTCCAGAGTTTCGTTATGTTTCGCCTGGCTGCAAGTAGTATATGGGTGATTACCTTTCTGTGAGCTATAGGTATAGAATCTAATATTTAGGTTTAGTAGTGCTAGGTCAGGTGATGGTATTATAATCTGTCCGGTAATTTGTGAAAGAATCGAAAAGATTTCATGCCAGTAGTGCATTATGTTTGGGCATTCCCAGAGGGTATGTAATAAGGAGCCCGGTGAACCGCAGTTCCTCCAGCAAATGGGGGATGTGCAATTGTTGAATTTGGCTATTCTATCCGGGGTTAGGTATCTCCTTTGAATAATGCTCTACGTAAGTTCCCATAGTGCAGTGCATTTTGTGGCCTCATGTGTGGATTTGAGAGCCCTCTGCCATTGCTTTTCTGTAAATTATCTGCCTAGATCACACTCCCATAGGTTGAAGGCCAGTGTTGGAATTGAGTCTTTTCTTGTAGTACATTGTAAAATAGGGAGATACCTTTACCTCCAGAAGAATGGGATGAGTATTATGCTATTGCTTTTGTGGGGATAGAGATCAATAACTGTTGATATAATGGTTAGTGGGAGGTAGTTTGGGATTTTAGATCTTGCATTTAGGCTGCAGATCCACTTTTTTAGGTTATTTCCTGGGACTGCACACTTTTCTAGGGCCACCTATCGAGTGGAGGTCAATGGAAGGAACCACTCCTGCAAAATGGCTTAATATGCTTGCTGTGTAGTAATCAGCAATATCTAATAGGCCTGGGCCACCTACTGATCTGTGTTTGATAAGTCTGCTTCTAGACACTCATGTTTTTTTTTACCCGCCCAGATGTAGTTTTGTAGGGAAGTTTGGAGGAAGTTGGTGTAGTTTTTAGGTATTGGGATAGGTAGGGTACGAAAAAGGTATAGAAGTTGAGGGAGAGTGGTCATCTTAAATGCCGCCAGATGGCCAGCCAATGAGAATTCATATGTTTCTAATTGTCGGAGGGACTGGAGAAATTTTTGTCTGTATCGGGTAAAGTTTTCTTTATATAGGTTTCTCGGGTATCTTGTTAGGGTAATTCCTAGATATTCTATGCCCGTTAAAATGGAAATTTTAAAGACAATAGGTTTGCGGGATGTGCCATCTACCCCCAAATCTAGGATATGCAATTTAGTGGCATTGGCTTTATAGTAGGATATTGCACCAAAATCCAGTAGTAAGGAATGTACCGCCGCTAGGGACGAATGTGGATTAGTCAACATTAATATAATGTCATCGGCAAATAAGCTAATCCTGTGGTTATAGTCACCCACTTGGAGGCCGGAAATTATTTTCGAGCTGTGGATACATTCTGCTAGCGGTTCAATGGTTAAGTTAAAGATGAGGGGTGATAGGGGGCATCCTTGGCATGTGCCATTTGATATATGGAAGGGAGTGGAGAGCATTTCTGCCACATAAACTTGGGCAAAAGGGGCAGAGTATAGTGCCATAATGGCAGATAATATGGAATCCCTAAATCCGAAATTGAATCAGTACCTCTTTCATATATCCCCAATATACTCTGTCGAACGCCTTCTTTGCGTCCAGAGACAGAAGCAGGGAAGGCCTTCCATCAGTGTAGGCTAAGTGGATGAGGTTTAGGAGTCTTCTCATGGCATCAGAGGCATCAGAGGATTGCCTACCTTGCCTTGGTCAGCATTAATAAGAAGGGGGAGTATTTTGGAAATTCTAATAGCTAGTAATTTGGCATACAACTTAATGTCAACATTGAGAAGGGAGATAGGTCTGAATTTTTGGGGGATATCTGGGGTTTTACCTGGTTTAGGTAAGGCAACAATTACTGCAGACTAGGGATGAGCCGAACACCCCCCTGTTCGGTTCGCACCAGAACATGCGAACAGGAAAAAAATTCGTTCGAACACGCGAACGCCGTTAAAGTCTATGGGACACGAACATGAATAATCAAAAGTGCTAATTTTAAAGGCTAATATGCAGGTTATTGTCATAAAAAGTGTTTGGGGACCCGGGTCCTGCCCCAGGGGACATGGATCAATGCAAAAAAAAGTTTTAAAAACGACCGTTTTTTCAGGAGCAGTGATTTTATTAATGCTTAAAGTCAAACAATAAAAGTGTAATATTCCTTTAAATTTCGTACCTGGGGGGTGTCTATAGTATGCCTGTAAAGGGGCGCATGTTTCCCGTGTTTAGAACAGTCTGACAGCAAAATGACATTTGGAAGGAAAAAACTCATTTAAAACTAGCCGCGGCTATTGCATTGCCGACAATACACATAGAAGTTCATTGATAAAAACGGCATGGGAAATCCCCACAGGGGAACCCCGAACCAAAATAAAAAAAAAAAAATGATGTGGGGGTCCCCCTAAATTCCATACAAGGCCCTTCAGGTCTGGTATGGATATTAAGGGGAACCCCAGCCAAAATTGAAAAAAAAAATTGACGTGGGGTTCCCCCTAAATTCCATACCAGACCCTTCAGGTCTGGTATGGATTTTAAGGGGAACCCCGCGCCAAAAAAAAAAAAAAAAAAACGGCGTGGGGTCCCCCTAAAAATCCATACCAGACCCTTATCCGAGCACGCAACCTGGCAGGCCGCAGGAAAAGAGGGGGGGACGAGAGTGCGCCCCCCCCCCCCTCCTGAACCGTACCAGGCCACATGCCCTCAACATTGAGAGGGTGCTTTGGGGTAGCCCCCCAAAACACCTTGTCCCCATGTTGATGAGGACAAGGGCCTCATCCTCACAACCCTGGCCGGTGGTTGTGAGGGTCTGCGGGCGGGGGGCTTATCGGAATCTGGAAGCCCCCTTTAACAAGGGGACCCCCAGATCCCGGCCCCCCCCCTGTGTGAAATGGTAAGGGGGTACTTACCCCTACCATTTCACTAAAAAACTGTCAAAAATGTTAAAAATGACAAGAGACAGTTTTTGACAATTCCTTTATTTAAATGCTTCTTCTTTCTTCTTTCTTCCTTCATCTTCTTCTGGTTCTTCTGGCTCTTCTGGTTCTTCCTCCGGCGTTCTCGTCCAGCATCTTCTCCGCGGCGTCTTCTATCTTCTTCTCCTCGGGCCGCTCCGCACCCATGGCATGGGGGGGAGGCTCCCGCTCTTCTCTTCATCTTCTTCTCTTCTTCATCTTCTTCTTCATCTTCTTCTTCTTCTTCCTTCTTCTCTTCTTCTCTTCTTCTCTTCTTCCTGTCTTCTCCGGGCCGCTCCGCAATCCATGCTGTGGCATGGAGGGAGGCTCCCGCTGTGTGACGGCG
Organism: Lithobates clamitans; assembly: GCA_037952925.1. Lineage (NCBI taxonomy): Eukaryota > Metazoa > Chordata > Amphibia > Anura > Ranidae > Lithobates > Lithobates clamitans. Next base: position 244,824 of record JBBGZY010002235.1, read on the forward strand.
TCTCTTCGTCTGACGGTTCTTAAATAACGGGGGGCGGGGCCACCCGGTGGCCCCGCCCCCCTCTGACGCACGGTGACATGACGGGACTTCCCTGTGGCATTCCCCGTGACGTCACAGGGAAGTCCCTCAAGTCACCGTGCGTCAGAGGGGGGCGGGGTCACCGGATGGCCCCGCCCCCCGTTATTTAAGAACCGTCAGACGAAGAGACGCCGTCACACAGCGGGAGCCTCCCACCATGCCAGCATGGCTGCGGAGCGGCCCGCAGAAGACAGGAAGAAGAGAAGAAGAGAAGAAGAGAAGAAGGAAGAAGAAGAAGAAGATGAAGAAGAAGATGAAGAAGAGAAGAAGATGAAGAGAAGAGCGGGAGCCTCCCCCCATGCCATGGGTGCGGAGCGGCCCGAGGAGAAGAAGATAGAAGACGCCGCGGAGAAGATGCTGGACGAGAACGCCGGAGGAAGAACCAGAAGAGCCAGAAGAACCAGAAGAAGATGAAGGAAGAAAGAAGAAAGAAGAAGCATTTAAATAAAGGAATTGTCAAAAACTGTCTCTTGTCATTTTTAACATTTTTGACAGTTTTTTAGTGAAATGGTAGGGGTAAGTACCCCCTTACCATTTCACACAGGGGGGGGGCCGGGATCTGGGGGTCCCCTTGTTAAAGGGGGCTTCCAGATTCCGATAAGCCCCCCGCCCGCAGACCCTCACAACCACCGGCCAGGGTTGTGAGGATGAGGCCCTTGTCCTCATCAACATGGGGACAAGGTGTTTTGGGGGGCTACCCCAAAGCACCCTCCCAATGTTGAGGGCATGTGGCCTGGTACGGTTCAGGAGGGGGGGGGGCCGCACTCTCGTCCCCCCCTCTTTTCCTGCGGCCTGCCAGGTTGCGTGCTCGGATAAGGGTCTGGTATGGATTTTTAGGGGGACCCCACGCCGTTTTTTTTTTTTTTTTTTTGGCGCGGGGTTCCCCTTAAAATCCATACCAGACCTGAAGGGTCTGGTATGGAATTTAGGGGGAACCCCACGTCAATTTTTTTTTTCAATTTTGGCTGGGGTTCCCCTTAATATCCATACCAGACCTGAAGGGCCTTGTATGGAATTTAGGGGGACCCCCACATCATTTTTTTTTTTTTATTTTGGTTCGGGGTTCCCCTGTGGGGAATTCCCTTGCCGTTTTTATCAATGAACTTCTATGTGTATTGTCGGCAATGCAATAGCCGCGGCTAGTTTTAAATGAGTTTTTTCCTTCCAAATGTCATTTTGCTGTCAGACTGTTCTAAACACAGGAAACATGCGCCCCTTTACAGGCATACTATAGACACCCCCCAGGTACGAAATTTAAAGGGATATTACACTTTTATTGTTTGACTTTAAGCATTATTAAAATCACTGCTCCTGAAAAAACGTCCGTTTTTAAAACTTTTTTTTGCATTGATCCATGTCCCCTGGGGCAGGACCCGGGTCCCCAAACACTTTTTATGACAATAACTTGCATATAAGCCTTTAAAATTAGCACTTTTGATTTCTCCCATAGACTTTTAAAGGGTGTTCCGCGGCATTCGAATTTGCCGCGAACACCCCAAATTGTTCGCTGTTCGGCGAACTTGCGAACAGCCAATGTTCGAGTAGAACATGAGTTCGACTCGAACTCGAAGCTCATCCCTACTGCAGACATTTCAGTAGGAAACATGGAGGAGGAGGAGGAGGAGACGGCGTCCTTGAAGAGGCTTTATAGGTGGGGGGTAAGTGTAGGACTGAATTGTTTGTAGTATTCTCCTGGTAATCCATCTGGGCCAGGGGATTTACCAGTCGTTAGTGATCAAATTGCTTGTGCAATTTCTTGGTTCGAAAAAGGGGAGTTCAAATCTTGTAACTGATCTCTACTAAGGGAAGGGAGGTGTATCTTAATTAAGAATTTCCAGATTAGATCTTGGGTGGGTTGGTGAGTAGTTTTGTAATTTTTGAGGTTGTATAGGGATTCATAATATTTACTAAAGGCATTGGTAGGAATGAGCCAAACACCCCCCCCCCCCCGGTTCGGTTCTCATCCAGAACACGCAAACGGACCGAAAGTTTGCGCAAACTTTCGAACGCCATTAAAGTCTATGGGACTCGAACGTGAGAAATCAAAAGTGTGAAAGGGTCCTGCCCCAGGGGACATGGATCAATGCAAAAAAAGTTTTTACAAAGGCCGTTTTTTTGGGAGCAGTGATTTTAATGATGCTTAAAGTGAAAAAATAAAAGTGAAATATTCCTTTAAATATCGTACCTGGGGGGTGTCTATAGTATGCCTGTAAAGTGACGCGTGTTTCCCGTGCTTAGAACAGTTCCTGCACAAAATGACATTTCTAAAGGAATAAAAGTCATCAAAAACTGCTTTCGGCTGTAATGTAATGTCGGGTCCTGGCAATATGGATAAAAATTATTGAGAAAAATGGCATGGGTAACCCCCCAGCCTATTACCAGGCCCTTTGGGTCTTGGATGGATATTAAGGGGAACCCCGCACTTAAATAAAAAAAAGGAAAGGCGTGGGGCCCCCAGGCCCTATATTCTCTGAACACCAGTATACAGGCGGTGCCAAGAAAGACAGGGACTGTAGGTTTGTTCTTAAGTTGAATCTGTTTGTAATTTGGAACAGGTACATTTTGTAAGTGTAGCTCCAGCCAAAAAATCTATTTTTAAGCTTTTTGGAAAACATAGGGAAGGGTTATCACTAGGGATGCACCAATATTTTTTTTTTAACACTGAGTACGAGTACCAATACTTTTTTGCAGGTACTCGCCGATACCAATTACTGATACCTATCACCCTGGTACAGGGGACAGCTAGAGACTGCAGGCATGGTACAGGCGACAGCCAGAGACTGCAAGCATGGTACAGGGGACAGCCAGAGATTGCAGGCATGGTACAGGGGACAGCCAGAGACTGCAGGCATGGTACAGGGGACAGCCAGAGACTGCAGGCATGGTACAGGAGACAGTCAGACTGCATGGTTCAGGAGACAGCCAGGGAGCTCAGTCATGGTACAGGAGGCAGTCAGGGGCCTCAGTCATGGTACAGGAGGCAGTCAGGGGCCTCAGTCATGGTACAGGAGGCAGTCAGGGGCCTCAGTCATGGTACAGGAGACAGCCAGGGACCTCAGTCATGGTACAGGAGACAGCCAGGGACCTCAGTCATGGTACAGGAGACAGCCAGAGACTGCAGGCATGGTACAGGAGACAGCCAGAGACTGCAGGCATGGTACAAGACACAGCCAGGGAGGTCAGGAGGGCACACACCAGGGAGGTCAGGAGGATACAGTACAGGGTCAGGAGGGTACACACTGGGGAGGTCAGGACAGCACACACCAGGGAGGTTAGGAGGATACAGTACGGGGTGAGGAGGGCACACACCAGGGAGGTCAGGAGGATACGGTATCAGGGGCAGGAGGGTACACACCAGGGAGGTCAGGACAGCACACACCAGGGAGGTCAGGAGGGCAAAGTATGGGGTCAGGAGGGCACAAACCATGTAGGTCAGGAGGGGATACACTGGGGAAGGGGTTTGGAGGTCACACACTTGGGGGGGTCGGAAGGGCACAAATTGGGGGAGTCAGGAGGGCACACACCAGGGGAGGGTCAGGAGGCACACACTGGGGGTCAGGAGGGCACAAACCAGGGGAGGGTCTGGAGGGCATACACCAGGGGAGGGTCAGGAGAGCATACACCAGGGGAGGGTCAGGAGGGCATACACCAGGGGAGGGTCAGGAGGCACACACTGGGGGTCAGGAAGGCATACACCAGGGGAGGGTCAGAAGGCACACACTTGGGGTCAAGAGGGCACACGCCACAGGAGTCAGGAGGGCACACACTGGGGGGGTCAGGAGGGAACACATCAGGGGGCAGTCACAGTGCTTTAATGAGCCCAATTTCTCACTGTGCCACATGAAAAGGAGATGCAATCACATTTGTCAGCTAACAGCTCCTCTATGCTAAGCTGCATTAACTCAGCAGACTTAGCATAGAGGTGCCTATAAATGAATCCACAATGCGCTGCTAGTTGAGCTTACCTCCAGGAAGTTCACATTCCCTCTGCTCACACCTCCCGCTTCCAGGCTGGCACGATCTCGGGGGGCTGGCACATCCCCCGTCCCTCCCACCCAAGCAGCAGAAGCCAGGGGGCTCCCACCTACTCAAGCAGCAGCCTGCAGGAGAGAGGCTGGAAAACTGCTGGGGGAGGTACAGGGGGCGGAGTGTCCAGTCCTGATGCATCTGGGCAGTAATTGCTAATGCTGAGAGAGGTTGTATGTTGTCCCGACCACCGCTCTGAATTCACGGGGAGCAACCAGCCTCAGAGTCAGTAATATTTTCTCGCGGGGATCAATTGTCCCGTTGCCCCCCCTTGGATCCGCCCCTGGACATCACTTCCAGTATCGGTTTCTGGTATCAGAGCATTTTCGCGAGTACCGTTACTCGTGAAAATGGCTAGTATCAGCGCTGATACCGATACCAGTATCGGTGCATTCCTAGTTATCACCCCTGTAACATTTGTTTAGCTGTCTGTGCCCCTATTCAGAAGATTTTACCTCACTTTCTGTCCCAATGACAATTGGATTTAGAAAATTTGGGGTTTTTAGGGAAACAATGATTGGTGACAAAGCATCAGTGGAGGAGACACCTTTTTCCCATATTAACTCTTACAGGAGAGAATTTCCCTTCCTAGGAGTAGATTACCTCTCACTTCTTGATGTCTCCCTCCCTTTTGTACGTAGGAGTCGTTTGTAAGTCGGATGTTTGAAAGTAGGGGCCTGCCCTATATACTCTGCAGAAATTTGGGCCTTAGGTGTTGGTGTTGCCACAACACTGAAAGCCCTCACAGTTACTCTTGGTGGGCACAGGAATGGGCCCTGCTGTGAAATATTAGATCAAAAATTGTAATTACATGCCCCTGTTGAACAGGGGCAGAAAAATTGTGCCTTAGGCACTGGTGGTGGTGCCACAACACTGCAACCCCTCACAAATACTCTAGTTGAGCGCAGGAACAAGCCCTGCTGCAAAATATTACAGCAAAAATTGTAATTACAGGCCCCTGTTGAACAGGGGCAGAAAAATTTGGCCTTAGCCACTGGTGGTGGTGCCCAGAACCAAAAATGTTCTTACAATCTATCAACATGATCATTGAGGAGGAAGAGGATAGTTACTCAGCATAACAGGAAAGTCTCTCAGCATCAGCATAGGCAGTCTTCAAGGGATCTCACATTCATAAAAAAATAGTCGGTTACATCAGCATTAGGTGCTTGGTAGCTGGTGATCCAAGACTGATTCATGTTTATGAAGGTGAGCCGATTAACAGAGTCGGTGCAAGGGCACACTCTGTGATCGGTTACAAAGCCTCCAGCAGCACTGAAAGTGCGTCCCAATAGAACGCTGGATGCAGGACAGGCCAGTAGCTCAATTGCATACTGTGCAAGCTCTGGCCAGTGATCCATCCTCAAGACCCAGTAACCCAGAGGATTTTCGGTTGGAAAGGTCTCCGAGTCTGATCTTGCCCCTAGGTATTCCTGCACCATGTAAATCAGGCGCTTGCAATGGTTGCTGTAACCAATCAGACCTTGGGGCTGCGGGCTAAAAAATTGTCTGAACACATCTGTCAGACGGCCACCTTCTTCACCGCTCCTTCCGTGACTGCCGAAGCCTCAGCAACACGTTGTCCAGGACCAGGAATTTGTAACCTCCCAGGCTCTGGAAATGCATTGCACAAACATTTCTGCAAGGCCTCCCGAAGATGTTTCATCCTCTGCTTCTTCTGCGATGGCTGGATAAGTTCCGGAACCTTACCCTTGTAACGTGGATCAAGGAGGGTTGCCAGCCAGTACTGATCCCTCTCCTTAATACTACGAATCCGGTCCTTTCGCAGCCTTTGCAGGATCAGGGAGGCCATGCAGCATAGGTTTGCTGAGGCATTCGATCCATGGGTTTCTGGGGAATGAACCCTTGAAGACTGATGCTGATGCTGAGTGCTAGGCTCCACCTCCACCTGGCGTCATAAGGGGGCATGACCCCGGAGTCCCTGTGCATGCTGGGACTGTGATGTCACAAGGGGGCGGGGTCACCGCCGCAGCTCGGACACACCATTCCAGCAGGAGAGAGCGTCGTGTCAACATCAGAAGAAGAGAAGAGGGAAAAAGAGAAGGGGGACAAGACAGCGCAACAGACCGGGTCCCCCGCTAGCAATAGAGCTGGAAGAAGATAGCGGGGGAGTCCGGCAGAAGATACGGGAGAAGAACCAGGCAGCGGCAGCAGACCGTGCTCCCTCTAGCAAGAGAGCTGGAAGAAGATAGCGGAGGTTACCAAAAAAAGGGTTGTAGAGATTCCCCGTGGGTTTTTTTAGCAGCAATCATCAAAATGGAAAATTTTTTTGTAAAAAATGTTTTTATCAGAAAAATACTCCGAACATAATTTAAAGAATACAGAAATTTAAAATATGAGCTCCGGTTTCACACATAACAAGACATATTGGGTACATGTGCCAATCAAGCAGATAATTTGTTGCATAGTAGGTTGCAGGGAGTGTATAAGTACTACCACTTCAAGCAATGTCATTTGTGATTATGGTAGTGCTTGCCAATAATAGAGGAGACCCCAATGCATTTCGACGTTTATAAGGTTATTGTTTTCCTCAGGGGGTCCTTTAAGCTCTGTAGAAGCATCAAAGAAAAAGTGATCATATATTCTTTGTATGTCATTAGATGTAAATATTCTATAATAATCACTTAATATTTACCCTTAGTACCGTATATGCTCGTTTAACTGGAGATATCTTAAAAACACTGAAGGAATCAAAGAAATCCCCCACTCCTGATGCTGGACTCCGTTATACCGTTGTCCCTGCCTGCGCCTCAAAGGAGAACAAAGCCAACCCGTGGGGCTTACGAGTGATCACAGATGTGTGGCTCTCCTCCACAAATGGAGGGGGAAGCTGGAAGAAACAGGACACCTATAAATTTATCATAATGAGAAAAGTTTCTTAGTATCTTATCTGTCTTTCAAAAGACTATATGTCAAATATGTAAATTAGTTCACTTGGGCTTAGAGAGAGGTTAATGTGATAGCAAGATATTAAGTATCTAAGAATCTATATGCATATGGTTATATAAAGCCAGGTAGCCCGTGTGTATCACCAAGAATATTTAAATGTTTATTAAAAGAAATGTTGGACCCTACTGTAGCTATATTTAATCTACTATACACCATAATGTTGGTGTATTGAAAAATTTGTAGTAAAAAGTGCCTGAGAGAAACAAAGGGGGAGGGGAGGGTGTTTGCCGTGAAATATAGTATAAATGTATTTTTATTAATGTTACAAAAAAAAATTGCATAGGCATAACCGTGAATAAAGAAATTCTATTGTTAAAAAGATTGGTAGTGCACTAAGTGCAAAATCACCACCACAACCTGGGAGTGAATGGAAAAGAAAAATGTGAAATAAAACACCACTGCATGAAGTGAGAAAAAATAGTGCAATACAGGGGCGTAACTAGAAATCATAGGGCCCCATAGAAAAATGTTGTAGGGGGCCCCCCCTGCAAACAGCCCCCCCCCACAAAAAATAACGAATTCCTTTGAACAACAGATTACCACACTCATGTGGCACAGTACCCAGGCAACAGCTTATATTAATTTCGAACAACAAAACAAAAATTTAAATAACCATATAATGAATTGCAAAATTCAAAGCATTGTGTGTACTACTCTTATGGGGCGTACACACGGTCGGACTTTTCGTCTACAAAAGTCCAACGGACGCCGACGGACTAAAGCTGGCTGGTAATCCGATCGTGTGTGGGCTTCTCCGGACTTTCAGCAGACTTTTTCAGCCTCAAATCCGACGGACTTTAGATTTGAAACATGCTTCAAATCTTTACGTCGTAACTACGACGGACCCCGAAATCCGCTCGTCTGTGTGCTAGTCCGACGGACAAAAACCCATGCTAGGGCAGCTATTGGCTACTGGCTATGAACTTCCTTATTTTAGTCCGGTGTACGTCATCACGTACGAATCCGTCTGACTTTTGTGTGGTCGTGTGTAGGCAAGTCCGTTCGTTAGAAAGTCTGCCACAAGTCCGCTGCAAGTCCGCCGAAAGTCCGCCGGAAGTCTGTCGGACAGGCTGTCGGACTTTTGTAGATGAAAAGTCCGACCGTGTGTACGCCCCATTACTCTTTTATACTTACGTTTTGTAAAGGGAAAACAACGCAAACTGCACCGGTTTGAGAGGAAAATTAACAGGATGACAACCTTGTAAGGGAAGGAAGAAATTAGGTCTTACATTCTATGCACTTTAACTTGGCATAAAATTCTTAATTTTTGAGTTCACACCTACTTGATTTAGAACTTGATGCTTAACGTGCATATTTTCAACATGTCTTTTAAAAATAACCAAAGGAAAAGAAGCCATGGTTTCAACATCCAACAGCCAAAAACAAGCCAAATGTAGGGCAACAGAACATTAGAAAAAGTCAACCTGAAAAAGAGTGAATCTTGATCTAAAATATGAAGATATGATGATGATAAATTAACAATATCTTACTACATTACTTTTATTTGATTCTATCCATTTCTCTCCAAAGCTGTTTTCCAGCCAAACAGGCAGTGCAGAAGCCAAAAACTTGCCATCCTTTAATTTAATTGACTAGAAAGGTGTCATTTGTCATCAAAAAGGAAGATTTAGATGGGTAAATGGGCAAGGTCTACACACACTTTACAAAAGAGTGTATGCAGAAAACTAATTTTGACTGGATTAAAAAAAAATATTTGATTCACATAGGATGAAATTTTGCCTGATTTGCAATGCTCAAAGTGGGCACGTGGGGCAGCTGTGGACAGGTATGAAAAAGGAAAGTATCGGTTAACAAGCCAATTCAAGAACTGAGGCTAGTTAAACGAGTAAAGTGGAACTCTAGTCAATACAACAAAGTACAAAGCTGACATACATATAAGCATTCAGACAAAATATTTGCCAAATACTTATAATTCAGTTCAGCCAGTTTTCAGTTTTACACATCAAAGCGATCTTAGATAGCCAGTCAGGTTTGCACCATTGTACCTTTACTGCACACTCAAACATAAGCTGCCAATTCTACCATGTATTTATTCAAATATTTGCCTAAAGTTCCACTTTATTATTTGCCAAACTGGAACCAAAGGGTTCTATTTATAACATATTTCCCATGCTCCTCAGCTTCATCTAATAGTCAAAATACAATATTATATTCCATAAGTTTGACCTGAAAAAACAGAAAACAAAGAACATATCTTTTTGTGCCAAGTGGCAAAAAAGAAATGTTTTGACATTTTCAGAGGGTGAATGGCTCTGTGAATAGGTTATAAATAGACCCCATGGTTTAACCCAAAAAAGAAAGGCTATGGCTGGCAACAAAACCAAACATGAACTTTGAAAGCTCTTACAACTTGTATAAAACACCACATCTTAGAAAACACGTCTGCGTGCCTTCAATTCTGCAAAAGTGTCCACAATGTGGTTTAGGTCCAGCTGTTTTGCTCTAGCATTTTCAATGCTTAGGATAGCAAGCCCAGAAAGCCTTTGCTCAGACATAGTGCTTCTGAGATAATTCTTTATTAGTTTTAGTTTTGAGAAGGATCTTTCTGCTAAGGCCACAGTCACAGGTAGTGTTATGCCCCGTACACACGGTCGGATTTTCCGATGGAAAATGTCCGATCGGAGCGTGTTGTCGGAAATTCCGACCGTGTGTGGGCTCCATCGGACATTTTCCATTGGATTTTCCGACACACAAAGTTGGAGAGCAGGAGATAAAATTTTCCGACAACAAAATCCGTTGTCGGAAATTCCGATCGTGTGTACACAAATCCGACGGACAAAGTGCCACGCATGCTCAGAATAAATAAAGAGATGAAAGCTATTGGCCACTGCCCCGTTTATAGTCCCGACGTACGTGTTTTACGTCACCGCGTTCAGATCGATCTGATTTTCCGACAACTTTGTGTGACTGTGTGTATGCAAGACAAGTTTGAGCCAACATTCATCGGAAAAAATCCTAGGATTTTGTTGTCGGAACAAAGTCCGACCGTGTGTACGCCCTATTAGGGATAAAAGCAACGCTGTGCACTAGGGTTGTCCCGATACCGATACTAGTATCGGTATCGGCACCGATATCGAGCATTTGCCCAAGTACTTGTACTCGGGCAAATGCTCCCGATGCTTCCCCCGATACCTTGACTGTCAGCGGTGATCGGCGCGTGGGGGAGTTACAAGCTTCCATCCCGCGGCTTTCAGCTGCTTTAGTGACATACAGCGGTGATCGGTGCTTGTAACTCCCCCACACGCGATCACCGCTGTCACCTCATCCCCCTTAGTCCCCCTCCGTTCCTCTGTCCCCCTCCGCTGTCCTGCTCCATTGCTTTGTCCCCCTCCATTCCTCTGACCCCCTTCACTGTCCTCCTTCTTTGCTCTGTCCCCCTCCGCTGTCCCCATCCGTTCCGGCTTTCCACTGTCCCCCTCTCTCTTCCTCTGTCCCCTCCGTTCTGCTGTCTCTCCGCTGTGTGAATGGAGAGAGTCAGCTGACTCTGTCTATTCACATAACTGAAACATTGTAATCACCTGTGATTACGATGTCTCAGTTTATGAATGGAGAGGAGCCGCTGTCTTCTCTCCATTCATTCTCAGTGCAGCTGAGGCTGCAGAGAAAGGGACTGGGGAATCTCTATCCTCGGTCTCTTTCTCTGTCTCAAGGGGGAGATATCAGAGGTCTGTTAAGACCCCTGATATCTCACCAAAGCCCCCCAACAGGGCTGATTAAAAAAAAAAACACACACACATAGTGCAATAAAGAATAAAAAAAAATTAAATTGTAAAAAATAATAAATGTAAATGAAAAAAAAAAAAAAAAAACACACACACACCGTTCACTCCCCCCCCCCAAAAAAAAACACTGTCACGTGACATTAAAAAAAAGTATCGGTAATCGGTATCGGCGAGTACTTGAAAAAAAGTATCGGTCCTAAAAAAGTGGTATCGGGACAACCCTACTGTGCACACATCTGGCAGATTTGATGAAAGAGCACTATTCTCAACTAAGAGCAAATGTGCAAGATCCTTCACAGAGGACAATTTCTGAATGTCCTCTTTAAGTGCTGATCTAAAACTTAGAAGCTGACCAGCGAAAGTTGATGAGAGGTCTTTTTCATACTTTTGTTGTAGATTTGATGCAGCTTTAAACAAATCATCATCTGATGCTAATACTAGAACTGCAGGTTGAATTATTTCAAACCGCTGAACAACACGATTAAGTCCCTGGAACCTGTTTGACAACTGGTTTACTATTATGTCTAAGCACCTATAGAAAACGTTGATTTTAAAACGTTCTTCAAGGTCCTCTAATCTCTCATCAACACACAATTCGTCAAAATGCTTTTTGACAGTGCAAATTTGTTTTGCTTCAAATCTGGGGGTAATATTCCATTTTTGTGCAAGCAATAAAGCATTACTTCTGGCTTCCCCAAAACTGCTTCTGAAATTGGATAGCTCATCCAAGGATGTTTTAATTAAATGAAAAGCTTTGGACAAGTCCATGCTCTCTGACTGGAGGAGTTTAGACAGAGAATTTATGCTTGAGAATATTTTGGTTTGTAGAACAATTAGAAATATAGTTTGGAAGGACTCATTGCCTCTTCTCTTTAACTTTTTTTTGGTAGCTACAAGGCTTATTTTTGATAGCGCTTTAAGTACATCTACAAAACAAAAACGCAAGGCAAGCAGCAACTCATAGCAAGATGACCAGCGTGTGGGACACAATTTCTTCAGTGTAACAGAGGATTCACTGGTAAATGAAGACAGGATCTCCCACCACTTTCCACTGTCCCCAAAAAAATTGTGTAAATGTTGAACCACACCCATGAAGCTTGAGACCTCCGTAATCTCTGCCACAGCATCTTGGAGGACCAAATTAAGATTGTGTGCTGCACAATGAACATAAAGTGCATTTTCCTCTCTCTGCAAAATTCGAGTCTGCACACCAGAATAGATTCCACTCATTGTGGCAGCACCATCATAGCCCTGACCACGGCACTTATCCAGAGAAATTCCTTTATCATCAATAAATGCAAGTATTTCTTTTTCTATACCTGCAGCACTGTGGTCATGAATAGCATGAAATCCAAGAAATGCCTCATGTATGTTAATTTGTTTTGCTCTTGTATTTGTATCTCTTTCAATGGAAACATATCGGAGCACCTGGCTCATTTGATCACATTTAGAGATATCCTGAGTAGTATCTATAATCAACGAGTAAAACTGTGCGTTTTGCACTTCAGACAAAATGTCATTCAGAACTTGCTTTGACAAAATATCTATAACTTCATTTTGAATTTTTGGACTAAGGTATTTGACCTTTCCCTGTGGTAACTGTAGCAATTGCTTTAATTTAGGATCATACTCAGCTAGCAGTTCAATTATTGCCAGGAAGTTTCCACTGTTGACTTCTCCTATTTTTTCTCTGTGGCCACGGAAGGCCATGTTATTCATAGCCATAGTCAAGGTGACATTCACTATTCTATTTAAAACATCTCTCCAAAAGTTTTTTTCTTTTCTTAATTGTTTTTTGCTTTCCTCATCAATTGTTCCCTTTTTACGCCACTGATCATAGATTATGCAAGAATCTATATGAGTTTGAGATGTAACATGAACCAGGATTTTTGTTCACAAGCCTTTCCATTTTTGTATCCCCTTTGCCCAGAGCCTAGTTTTTTATGGTCACCAAATAACCAGCATGGTTCACAGTATGCAACATTTAATTTGGTGGAATAACAGAGCCAGGTAATGGGGAGTTTAAGTCATGTTTTTGTTGTTTTTTCATAATATTTTATTGAAAAACACCTCTGTTCCTCATCATTGTCTCTCTTAAAGGGCCCTGTAGGTCTGCAAGGACCATTTGTGAAGATAAATCTCTTCACATGTGCATCTGTAATTGTAATGGGGAAGTTTGCCCTGTCTGTGACATATTTTGTAGATGCAATGTCAGTTAACACAGCTATGTCACTACTAGGCAAGTGAACATCGGCTGCTGCAAATGGCTCAGTTTCAGGATTATCTTTTTCAATATTGCCCTCAGTAACACCACCTAACTCCTGGCTTGTACTTGGTTCATTCAGGGGAATTGCTCCTGTACTGGCATGTCAGTAATTGTGGGGTCAAGGCTTTCTGGGCTTGACTCAGCAACTTTTTCTGCATCATGGTCTGCTGTAGAGCTCTGACCAACATTGGGCACATTAAAAAAAATGTGTGATTTTTGGAAGTTTCTCCTTTTTGTAGGTGTCTTCCCTTTTCTTTTTACGCTTGTGAGCACCACTTTGATGATGGTAACTGGACATTATGGCTGAAACTGAAAAATACAGTACAAGGAAAGACCCTTACTCCTCAATTACATAGTTAACAACAAAACAAAAACACTGCCAATAAAATTCATTCATCAGTGAGCGTCCATGACCAGTAACATCATTCCTCAGTGACCGTGACCCGTAACATCATTCATCAGAGACTGTGACTAGTAAATTCATTCATCAGTGACTGTGACTAGTGGCAGTACATTAATACTCAAAGACCAAACAGTCAGCGCAAAAACCATCAGATAAGAAAAGCTGCTGAACACTAAAGGCAAATATATAAGTCCTTTCATATAATACAGTAACAAATATAGTGCAGCACTGAAATTACTAATCAATTATCATAAAAGTCCATAAAGGAATAAAAAACCAGAGAGTATAAACAGTGATGCAGGGTGCTTTCATGCAAATCCAAAGTGCTCTTAGATACATGCTCCCCTCTCTTGCCAGTCAAACCACTCACCTTTTTGCTGTGAGCCCTGAACTAACAGGAAGGTCTCATAAGCATTCACCACTTAATAGTGGTCGGGGTAATATCTTGACTGGAAAGCCGGAAACCTCTTCCTTAATATGACTTAAAAGATTTCATCCAAATTCGCATGAAATAAATAAAGAAATAATATAGTGCTCTCTGTATAACTTAAAACAATTCCTTTTATTATAAGACAGGTACTCACATCTGTAGCACTATACCCAGTGCTAGGAAATAAGGCGCATGTAGTTTACAAGTGACAGTGAATGATAAGGCAGCTGCAGCGACGTTGTTTTATCCCGTTTAGACGTCGCTGCAGCTGCCTTATCATTCACTGTCTCTTGTAAACTACATGTGCCTTATTTCCTAGCACTGGGTATAGTGCTACAGATGTGAGTACCTGTCTTATAATAAAAGGAATTGTTTTAAGTTATACAGAGAGCACTATAGTACATTAATACAGCAGTTACTATGACCAGTACAGCCTGCAGGACATTATTACATCAGTTACTATGACCAGTGCAAGACATTTACCCCCTCCCCCTGCCATGCTGCATGTTAGAAAAATCACAGTTCATAATCATCACCATCAGTGACCATGATCAGCAGTGGCAGTACAGTAATTCATTAGAGACCGAGACCAGTACATTCATTGATCAGTGACCGTTAGGGTTGGGGAAAAAATCGATTTAAATCTTGAATTGAGTTGAGAGGTCAAATCGATTCAAAATTTAAGCAAATCGATTTTTTTTAGATTTTTATTTTTTTCACAGCACCGCTCCTGAGGAGCTGCAGGCAGGAGTTTTTAGGCGAGGCCACGGCTTCGGTCTAGTCCTCGAGGCCGGACGCCGCGGACTAGGCCGAAACAGCGGCCTCGCCTAAAAACTCCTGCCCGCAGCTCCTCAGGACCGGTGCGGTGTCCAAAAAAATAAATAAATAAATTTGAATTGTGAATCGAGTTTTATTTTTTTAAATCGCAGTTTTTTGTTGTTTTTTTTAGAAAATTGCCCAGCCCTAGTGACTGTGACCAGTTATTGCATTCATCAGTGACCGTGACCAGGAATATCATTCCTCAGTGTCCCTGAGGGGACCAGTAAATCATTCATCAGTGACCGTGACGTGACCAGTACAATCATTCATCAGTGACCGTGACGTGACCAGTACAATCATTTCTCAGTGACCATGAGGTGACCAGTACAATCATTTCTCAGTGACCGTGACGTGACCAGTACAATCATTCATCAGTGACCGTGACGTGACCAGTACAATCTTTTCTCAGTGACCATGAGCTGACCAGTACAATCATTTCTCAGTGACCGTGACGTGACCAGTACAATCATTCAATAGTGACCGTGACGTGACCAGTAAATCATTCAGCAATGACCGTGACGTGACCAGTAAATTATTCATCGGTGACCGTGACGTGACCAGTAAATCATTCATCGGTGACCGTGACGTGACCAGTAAATCATTTATCGGTGACCGTGACGTGACCAGCAAATCATTCATCAGTGACTGTGACGTGACCAGTAAATCATTCATCGGTGACCGTGACGTGACCAGTACAATCATTTCTCAGTGACCATGAGGTGGCCAGTACAATCATTTCTCAGTGACCGTGACGTGACCAGTACAATCATTTCTCAGTGACCGTGACGTGACCAGTAAATCATTCATCGGTGACCGTGACGTGACCAGTACAATCATTTCTCAGTGACCATGAGGTGACCAGTACAATAATTTCTCAGTGACCGTGACGTGACCAGTACAACCATTCAATAGTGACCATGACGTGACCAGTAAATCATTCATCAGTGACCGTGACGTGACCAGTAAATCATTCATCAGTGACCGTGACGTGACCAGTAAATCATTCATCGGTGACCGTGACGTGACCAGTAAATCATTCATCGGTGACCGTGACGTGACCAGTAAATTATTCATCGGTGACCGTGACGTGACCAGTACAATCATTCATCGGTGACCGTGACGTGACCAGTAAATCATTCATCGGTGATCGTGACGTGACCAGTACAATCATTCATCGGTGACCATGACGTGACCAGTAAATCATTTATCGGTGACCGTGACGGGACCAGTACAATCATTCATCGGTGACTGTGACGTGACCAGTAAATCATTCATCGGTGACTGTGACGTGACCAGTACAATCATTCATCGGTGACCGTGACGTGACCAGTGCAATCATTTCTCAGGGACCATGAGGTGACCAGTGCAATCATTTCTCAGTGACCGTGACATGACCAGTACAATCATTCAATAGTGACCGTGACGTGACCAGTAAATCATCCATCAGTGCCTGTGAGGTGACCAGTACAATCATTCATCAGTGACCGTGACGTGACCAGTACAATCATTTCTCAGTGACCGTGACATGACCAGTAATTCATTCATCGGTGACTGTGACGTGACCAGTACAATCATTTCTCAGTGACCGTGACGTGACCAGTACAATCATTCATCGGTGACCGTGACGTGACCAGTAAATCATTCATCGGTGACCGTGACGTGACCAGTACAATCATTCATCGGTGACCGTGACGTGACCAGTGCAATCATTTCTCAGGGACCATGAGGTGACCAGTGCAATCATTTATCAGGGACCATGAGGTGACCAGTGCAATCATTTCTCAGGGACCATGAGGTGACCAGTGCAACCATTTCTCAGTGACCATGAGGTGACCAGTGCAGCCTGCAGGACATTAATACAGCAGTTACTTGACTCCAGTGCAGGACATTTACCCCCCTCCCCCCACCCCCCACCATGCTGAATATTAGAGAACACAGACACAGTTAGTTTATATTCCTCAGTCTGGCTGTATGGGATCACTGAATCATCAGATTAATTGAGCTGTGTGTGGATGGAGTGTGTGTACTGCTGCATTCTTTTACTTACCAGGTGTGAAACGGTCGTGAATGATCTTCTCTCTCAGTCTGAATGTCTCTGGCACTCTGCAATACAGTTGGTTCCTCCTCCTCAGTGGCACTGCCTGGCTTGGCTCCTCTTCATTGCAGGCTCTCTCTGCAATAACTCTCGACGCTTCTCCCTCCTCCGGCCGAGTGACGTCATGCCGCTGGGATGGATGGGGATGGCGTTGGGGCGGGCCAGTGTTCTAGCTTCTGTGCAGCACCATGGACAGTCACAGAGCTTGCCGATGCCACTCGGCAGTGGACCCCCGGCTGGGGGCCCCACTCGGCAGCATGCCGGGGCCCCATAGCGACCGCGTGTGTCGCTATGGCGGTAGTTCCGCCACTGATTCAGTGATCCCATATGGCCAGACTGAGGAATATAAACTGTGTCTTTGTTCTCTAATATACAGCATGGTGGGGGGTGGGGGGAGGGGGGTAAATGTCCTACACTGGAGTCAAGTAACTGCTGTATTAATGTCCTGCAGGCTGCACTGGTCACCTCATGGTCACTGAGAAATGATTGCACTGGTCACGTCACGGTCACCGATGAATGATTTACTGGTCACGTCACGGTCACCGATGAATGATTGTACTGGTCACCGATGAATGATTGTACTGGTCACGTCACGGTCACCGATGAATGATTGTACTGGTCACGTCACGGTCACGATGAATGATTTACTGGTCACGTCACGGTCACCGATGAATGATTGTACTGGTCACGTCACGGTCACTGATGAATGATTTACTGTTCACGTCACGGTCACTGATGAATGATTGTACTGGTCACGTCATGGTCACCGATGAATGATTTACTGGTCACGTCACAGTCACCAATGAATGATTTACTGGTCACGTCACGGTCACCGATGAATGATTTACTAGTCACGTCACGGTCAGTGATGAATGATTTACTTGTCACATCACGGTCACTATTGAATGATTGTACTGGTCACGTCACGGTAACTGATGAATGATTTACTGGTCACGTCACGGTCACTATTGAATGATTGTACTGGTCACGTCACAGTCACTGAGAAATGATTGTACTGGTCACCTCATGGTCACTGAGAAATGATTGTATTGGTCACGTCATGGTCACCGATGAATGATTTACTGGCCACGTCACGGTCACTGATGAATGATTTACTGGTCACGTCATGGTCACTATTGAATGATTGTACTGGTCACGTCACGGTCACTGAGAAATGATTGTACTGGTCACCTCATGGTCACTGAGAAATGATTATACTGGTCACGTCACGGTCACCGATGAATGATTGTACTGGTCACGTCACGGTCACTGAGAAATAATTGTACTGGTCACCTTATGGTCACTGAGAAATGATTGTACTGGTCACGTCACGGTCACTGATGAATGATTTACTGGTCACGTCACGGTCACCGATGAATGATTGTACTGGTCACGTCATGGTCACCGATGAATGATTTACTGGTCACGTCACAGTCACCAATGAATGATTTACTGGTCACGTCACGGTCACTGATGAATGATTTACTGGTCATGTCACGGTCACCGATGAATGATTTACTGGTCACGTCACGGTCATTGATGAATGATTTACTGGTCACGTCACGGTCACCGATGAATGATTTACTGGTCACGTCACGGTCACTATTGAATGATTGTACTGGTCACATCACGGTCACTGAGAAATGATTGTACTGGTCACCTCATGATCACTGAGAAATGATTGTACTGGTCACGTCACGGTCACCGATGAATGATTTACTGGTCACGTCACAGTCACCAATGAATGATTTACTGGTCACGTCACGGTCACTGATGAATGATTTACTGGTCATGTCACGGTCACCGATGAATGATTTACTGGTCACGTCACGGTCATTGTTGAATGATTTACTGGTCACGTCACGGTCACCGATGAATGATTTACTGGTCACGTCACGGTCACTATTGAATGATTGTACTGGTCACATCACGGTCACTGAGAAATGATTGTACTGGTCACCTCATGATCACTGAGAAATGATTGTACTGGTCACGTCACGGTCACTGATGAATGATTGTACGGGTCACCTCACGGTCACTGATGAATGATTGTACTGGTCACGTCACGGTCACTGATGAATGATTGTACTGGTCCCCTCAGGGACACTGAGGAATGATATTCCTGGTCACAATCACTGATGAATGCATTTACTGGTCACGGTCACTAGTGCTGGGCAATTTTCTAAAAAAAAAAACAACAAAAAACTGCGATTTAAAAAAATAAAACTCGATCCACGATTCAAATGTATTTATTTATTTTTTTGGACACCGCACCGGTCCTGAGGAGCTGCAGGCAGGAGTTTTTAGGCGAGGCCGCTGCTTCGGCCTAGTCCGCAGCGTCCGGCCTCGCGGACCAGGCCGAAGCCGCGGGCTTGCCTAAAAACTCCTGCCTGCAGCTCCTCAGGACCGGTGCTGTGAAAAAAATAAAAATCTAAAAAAAATTTGCTTAAATTTTGAATCGATTTGACCTCTCAACTCAATTCAAGATTTAAATCGATTTTTTCCCCAGCCCTAACGGTCACTGATCAATGAATGTACTGGTCTCGGTCTCTAATGAATTACTGTACTGCCACTGCTGATCATGGTCACTGATGGTGATGATTATGAACTGTGATTTTTCTAACATGCAGCATGGCAGGGGGAGGGGGTAAATGTCTTGCACTGGTCATAGTAACTGGTGTAATAATGTCCTGCAGGCTGTACTGGTCATAGTAACTGCTGTATTAATGTACTATAGTGCTCTCTGTATAACTTAAAACAATTCCTTTTATTAAAAGACAGGTACTCACATCTGTAGCACTATACCCAGTGCTAGGAAATAAGGCACATGTAGTTTGCAAGTGACAATGAATGATAAGGCAGCTGCAGCGACGTCTAAACGGGACAAAACGACGCTGAGGAGCATGGGAAATATGTTATAAATAGAACCCTTTGGTTCCAGTTTGGCAAATAATAAAGTGGAACTTTAGGCAAATATTTGAATAAATACATGGTAGAATTGGCAGCTTATGTTTGAGTGTGCAGTAAAGGTACAATGGTGCAAACCTGACTGGCTATCTAAGATCGCTTTGATGTGTAAAACTGAAAACTGGCTGAACTGAATTATAAGTATTTGGCAAATATTTTGTCTGAATGCTTATATGTATGTCAGCTTTGTACTTTGTTGTATTGACTAGAGTTCCACTTTACTCGTTTAACTAGCCTCAGTTCTTGAATTGGCTTGTTAACCGATACTTTCCTTTTTCATACCTGTCCACAGCTGCCCCACGTGCCCACTTTGAGCATTGCAAATCAGGCAAAATTTCATCCTATGTGAATCAAATATTTTTTTTTAATCCAGTCAAAATTAGTTTTCTGCATACACTCTTTTGTAAAGTGTGTGTAGACCTTGCCCATTTACCCATCTAAATCTTCCTTTTTGATGACAAATGACACCTTTCTAGTCAATTAAATTAAAGGATGGCAAGTTTTTGGCTTCTGCACTGCCTGTTTGGCTGGAAAACAGCTTTGGAGAGAAATGGATAGAATCAAATAAAAGTAATGTAGTAAGATATTGTTAATTTATCATCATCATATCTTCATATTTTAGATCAAGATTCACTCTTTTTCAGGTTGACTTTTTCTAATGTTCTGTTGCCCTACATTTGGCTTGTTTTTGGCTGTTGGATGTTGAAACCATGGCTTCTTTTCCTTTGGTTTTTTTAAAAGACATGTTGAAAATATGCACGTTAAGCATCAAGGTCTAAATCAAGTAGGTGTGAACTAAAAAATTAAGAATTTTATGCCAAGTTAAAGTGCATAGAATGTGAGACCTAATTTCTTCCTTCCCTTACAAGGTTGTCATCCTGTTAATTTTCCTCTCAAACCGGTGCAGTTTGCGTTGTTTGCCCTTTACAAAACGTAAGTATAAAAGAGTAAGAGTAGTACACACAATGCTTTGAATTTTGCAATTTATTATATGGTTATTTAAATTTTTGTTTTGTTGTTCAAAATTAATATAAGCTGTTGCCTGGGTACTGTGCCACATGAGTGTGGTAATCTGTTGTTCAAAGGAATTAGTTATTTTTTTTGGGGGGGCTGTTTGCAGGGGGGCCCCATACAACATTTTGCTATGGGGCCCTGTGATTTCTAGTTATGCCCCTGCACTGAATCATCAGATTAATTGAGCTGTGTGTGTATGGAGTGTGTGTACTGCTGCATTCTTTTACTTACCAGGTGTGAAACGGTCGTGAATGATCTTCTCTCTCAGTCTGAATGTCTCTGGCGCTCTGCAATACAGTTGGTTCCTCCTCCTCAGCGGCGCTGCCTGGCTCGGCTCCTCTTCGTTGCAGGCTCTCTCTGCAATAACTCTCGACGCTTCTCCCTCCTCCGGCCGAGTGACGTCACACCGCTGGGATGGATGGGGATGGCGTCGGGGTGGGCCGGTGTTCTAGCTTCTGTGCAGCACCATGGACAGTCACAGAGCTTGCCGATGCCACTCGGCAGCAGGCCCCCAGCTGAGGGTCCCACTCGGCAGCATGCCGGGGCCCCATAGCGACCACGGGCCCCATAGTTTAAAACAATTCCTTTTATTATAAGGCAGGTACTCACATCTGTAGCACTATACCCAGTGCTAGGAAATAAGGCACATGTAGTTTACAAGAGACAGTGAATGATAAGGCAGCTGCAGTGACGTCTAAACGGGATAAAACAATGTAGCTGCAGCTGCCTTATCATTCACTGTGACTTGTAAACTACATGCGCCTTATTTCCTAGCACTGGGTATAGTGCTACAGATGTGAGTACCTGTCTTATAATAAAAAGGAATTGTTTTAAGTTATACAGAGAGCATTATATTATTTCTTTATATATTTCATGCGAATTTGGATGAAATCTTTTAAGTCATATTAAGGAAGAGGTTTCCGGCTTTCCAGTCAAGATATTACCCCGACCACTATTAAGTGGTGAATGCTTATGAGACCTTCCTGTTAGTTCAGGGCTCACAGCAAAAAGGTGAGTGGTTTGACTGGCAAGAGAGGGGAGCATGTATCTAAGAGCACTTTGGATTTGCATGAAAGCACCCTGCATCACCGTTTATACTCTCTGGTTTTTTATTCCTTTATGGACTTTTATGATAATTGATTAGTAATTTCAGTGCTGCACTATATTTGTTACTGTATTATATGAAAGGACTTATATATTTGCCTTTAGTGTTCAGCAGCTTTTCTTATCTGATGGTTTTTGCGCTGACTGTTTGGTCTTTGAGTATTAATGTACTGCCACTAGTCACAGTCACTGATGAATGAATTTACTAGTCACAGTCTCTGATGAATGATGTTACGGGTCACGGTCACTGAGGAATGATGTTACTGGTCATGGACGCTCACTGATGAATGAATTTTATTGGCAGTGTTTTTGTTTTGTTGTTATCTATGTAATTGAGGAGTAAGGGTCTTTCCTTGTACTGTATTTTTCAGTTTCAGCCATAATGTCCAGTTACCATCATCAAAGTGGTGCTCACAAGCGTAAAAAGAAAAGGGAAGACACCTACAAAAAGGAGAAACTTCCAAAAATCACACATTTTTTTTAATGTGCCCAATGTTGGTCAGAGCTCTACAGCAGACCATGATGCAGAAAAAGTTGCTGAGTCAAGCCCAGAAAGCCTTGACCCCACAATTACTGACATGCCAGTACAGGAGCAATTCCCCTGAATGAACCAAGTACAAGCAAGGAGTTAGGTGGTGTTACTGAGTGCAATATTGAAAAAGATAATCCTGAAACTGAGCCATTTGCAGCAGCCGATGTTCACTTGCCTAGTAGTGACATAGCTGTGTTAACTGACATTGCATCTACAAAATATGTCACAGACAGGGCAAACTTCCCCATTACAATTACAGATGCACATGTGAAGAGATTTATCTTCACAAATGGTCCTTGCAGACCTACAGGGCCCTTTAAGAAAGACAATGATGAGGAACAGAGGTGTTTTTCAATAAAATATTATGAAAAAACAACAAAAACATGACTTAAACTCCCCATTACCTGGCTCTGTTATTCCACCAAATTAAATGTTGCATACTGTGAACCATGCTGGTTATTTGGTGACCATAAAAAACTAGGCTCTGGGCAAAGGGGATACAAAAATGGAAAGGCTTGTGAACAAAAATCCTGGTTCATGTTACATCTCAAACTCATATAGATTCTTGCATAATCTATGATCAGTGGCGTAAAAAGGGAACAATTGATGAGGAAAGCAAAAAACAATTAAGAAAAGAAAAAAACTTTTGGAGAGATGTTTTAAATAGAATAGTGAATGTCACCTTGACTATTGCTATGAATAACATGGCCTTCCGTGGCCACAGAGAAAAAATAGGAGAAGTCAACAGTGGAAACTTCCTGGCAATAATTGAACTGCTAGCTGAGTATGATCCTAAATTAAAGCAATTGCTACAGTTACCACAGGGAAAGGTCAAATACCTTAGTCCAAAAATTCAAAATGAAGTTATAGATATTTTGTCAAAGCAAGTTCTGAATGACATTTTGTCTGAAGTGCAAAACGCACAGTTTTACTCGTTGATTATAGATACTACTCAGGATATCTCTAAATGTGATCAAATGAGCCAGGTGCTCCGATATGTTTCCATTGAAAGAGATACAAATACAAGAGCAAAACAAATTAACATACATGAGGCATTTCTTGGATTTCATGCTATTCATGACCACAGTGCTGCAGGTATAGAAAAAGAAATACTTGCATTTATTGATGATAAAGGAATTTCTCTGGATAAGTGCCGTGGTCAGGGCTATGATGGTGCTGCCACAATGAGTGGAATCTATTCTGGTGTGCAGACTCGAATTTTGCAGAGAGAGGAAAATGCACTTTATGTTCATTGTGCAGCACACAATCTTAATTTGGTCCTCCAAGATGCTGTGGCAGAGATTACGGAGGTCTCAAGCTTCATGGGTGTGGTTCAACATTTACACAATTTTTTTGGGGACAGTGGAAAGTGGTGGGAGATCCTGTCTTCATTTACCAGTGAATCCTCTGTTACACTGAAGAAATTGTGTCCCACACGCTGGTCATCTTGCTATGAGTTGCTGCTTGCCTTGCGTTTTTGTTTTGTAGATGTACTTAAAGCGCTATCAAAAATAAGCCTTGTAGCTACCAAAAAAAAGTTAAAGAGAAGAGGCAATGAGTCCTTCCAAACTATATTTCTAATTGTTCTACAAACCAAAATATTCTCAAGCATAAATTCTCTGTCTAAACTCCTCCAGTCAGAGAGCATGGACTTGTCCAAAGCTTTTCATTTAATTAAAACATCCTTGGATGAGCTATCCAATTTCAGAAGCAGTTTTGGGGAAGCCAGAAGTAATGCTTTATTGCTTGCACAAAAATGGAATATTACCCCCAGATTTGAAGCAAAACAAATTTGCACTGTCAAAAAGCATTTCGACGAATTGTGTGTTGATGAGAGATTAGAGGACCTTGAAGAACGTTTTAAAATCAACGTTTTCTATAGGTGCTTAGACATAATAGTAAACCAGTTGTCAAACAGGTTCCAGGGACTTAATCGTGTTGTTCAGCGGTTTGAAATAATTCAACCTGCAGTTCTAGTATTAGCATCAGATGATGATTTGTTTAAAGCTGCATCAAATCTACAACAAAAGTATGAAAAAGACCTCTCATCAACTTTCGCTGGTCAGCTTCTAAGTTTTAGATCAGCACTTAAAGAGGACATTCAGAAATTGTCCTCTGTGAAGGATCTTGCACATTTGCTCTTAGTTGAGAATAGTGCTCTTTCATCAAATCTGCCAGATGTGTGCACAGTAGGGTTGTCCCGATACCACTTTTTTAGGACCGATACTTTTTTTCAAGTACTCGCCGATACCGATTACCGATACTTTTTTTTAATGTCACGTGACAGTGTTTTTTTTTGGGGGGGGGGGGGAGTGAACGGTGTGTGTGTGTTTTTTTTTTTTTTTTTTCATTTACATTTATTATTTTTTACAATTTAATTTTTTTTTTTATTCTTTATTGCACTATGTGTGTGTTTTTTTTTTTTAATCAGCCCTGTTGGGGGGCTTTGGTGAGATATCAGGGGTCTTAACAGACCTCTGATATCTCCCCCTTGAGACAGAGAAAGAGACCGAGGATAGAGATTCCCCAGTCCCTTTCTCTGCAGCCTCAGCTGCACTGAGAATGAATGGAGAGAAGACAGCGGCTCCTCTCCATTCATAAACTGAGACATCGTAATCACAGGTGATTACAATGTTTCAGTTATGTGAATAGACAGAGTCAGCTGACTCTCTCCATTCACACAGCGGAGAGACAGCAGAACGGAGGGGACAGAGGAAGAGAGAGGGGGACAGTGGAAAGCCGGAACGGATGGGGACAGCGGAGGGGGACAGAGCAAAGAAGGAGGACAGTGAAGGGGGTCAGAGGAATGGAGGGGGACAAAGCAATGGAGCAGGACAGCGGAGGGGGACAGAGGAACGGAGGGGGACTAAGGGGGATGAGGTGACAGCGGTGATCGCGTGTGGGGGAGTTACAAGCACCGATCACCGCTGTATGTCACTAAAGCAGCTGAAAGCCGCGGGATGGAAGCTTGTAACTCCCCCACGCGCCGATCACCGCTGACAGTCAAGGTATCGGGGGAAGCATCGGGAGCATTTGCCCGAGTACAAGTACTTGGGCAAATGCTCGATATCGGTGCCGATACCGATACTAGTATCGGTATCGGGACAACCCTAGTGCACAGCGTTGCTTTTATCCCTAATAGGGCGTACACACGGTCGGACTTTGTTCCGACAACAAAATCCTAGGATTTTTTCCGATGAATGTTGGCTCAAACTTGTCTTGCATACACACAGTCACACAAAGTTGTCGGAAAATCAGATCGATCTGAACGCGGTGACGTAAAACACGTACGTCGGGACTATAAACGGGGCAGTGGCCAATAGCTTTCATCTCTTTATTTATTCTGAGCATGCGTGGCACTTTGTCCGTCGGATTTGTGTACACACGATCGGAATTTCCGACAACGGATTTTGTTGTCGGAAAATTTTATCTCCTGCTCTCCAACTTTGTGTGTCGGAAAATCCAATGGAAAATGTCCGATGGAGCCCACACACGGTCGGAATTTCCGACAACACGCTCCGATCGGACATTTTCCATCGGAAAATCCGACCGTGTGTACGGGGCATAACACTACCTGTGACTGTGGCCTTAGCAGAAAGATCCTTCTCAAAACTAAAACTAATAAAGAATTATCTCAGAAGCACTATGTCTGAGCAAAGGCTTTCTGGGCTTGCTATCCTAAGCATTGAAAATGCTAGAGCAAAACAGCTGGACCTAAACCACATTGTGGACACTTTTGCAGAATTGAAGGCACGCAGACGTGTTTTCTAAGATGTGGTGTTTTATACAAGTTGGAAGAGCTTTCAAAGTTCATGTTTGGTTTTGTTGCCAGCCATAGCCTTTCTTTTTTGGGTTAAACCATGGGGTCTATTTATAACCTATTCACAGAGCCATTCACCCTCTGAAAATGTCAAAACATTTCTTTTTTGCCACTTGGCACAAAAAGATATGTTCTTTGTTTTCTGTTTTTT
Source organism: Lithobates clamitans (assembly GCA_037952925.1). Taxonomy (NCBI): domain Eukaryota; kingdom Metazoa; phylum Chordata; class Amphibia; order Anura; family Ranidae; genus Lithobates; species Lithobates clamitans. The sequence continues at coordinate 271,239 of JBBGZY010002235.1, forward strand.
CAGGTCAAACTTATGGAATATAATATTGTATTTTGACTATTAGATGAAGCTGAGGAGCATGGGAAATATGTTATAAATAGAACCCTTTGGTTCCAGTTTGGCAAATAATAAAGTGGAACTTTAGGCAAATATTTGAATAAATACATGGTAGAATTGGCAGCTTATGTTTGAGTGTGCAGTAAAGGTACAATGGTGCAAACCTGACTGGCTATCTAAGATCGCTTTGATGTGTAAAACTGAAAACTGGCTGAACTGAATTATAAGTATTTGGCAAATATTTTGTCTGAATGCTTATATGTATGTCAGCTTTGTACTTTGTTGTATTGACTAGAGTTCCACTTTACTCGTTTAACTAGCCTCAGTTCTTGAATTGGCTTGTTAACCGATACTTTCCTTTTTCATACCTGTCCACAGCTGCCCCACGTGCCCACTTTGAGCATTGCAAATCAGGCAAAATTTCATCCTATGTGAATCAAATATTTTTTTTTAATCCAGTCAAAATTAGTTTTCCCTTGCCCATTTACCCATCTAAATCTTCCTTTTTGATGACAAATGACACCTTTCTAGTCAATTAAATTAAAGGATGGCAAGTTTTTGGCTTCTGCACTGCCTGTTTGGCTGGAAAACAGCTTTGGAGAGAAATGGATAGAATCAAATAAAAGTAATGTAGTAAGATATTGTTAATTTATCATCATCATATCTTCATATTTTAGATCAAGATTCACTCTTTTTCAGGTTGACTTTTTCTAATGTTCTGTTGCCCTACATTTGGCTTGTTTTTGGCTGTTGGATGTTGAAACCATGGCTTCTTTTCCTTTGGTTATTTTTAAAAGACATGTTGAAAATATGCACGTTAAGCATCAAGGTCTAAATCAAGTAGGTGTGAACTAAAAAATTAAGAATTTTATGCCAAGTTAAAGTGCATAGAATGTAAGACCTAATTTCTTCCTTCCCTTACAAGGTTGTCATCCTGTTAATTTTCCTCTCAAACCGGTGCAGTTTGCGTTGTTTGCCCTTTACAAAACGTAAGTATAAAAGAGTAAGAGTAGTACACACAATGCTTTGAATTTTGCAATTTATTATATGGTTATTTAAATTTTTGTTTTGTTGTTCAAAATTAATATAAGCTGTTGCCTGGGTACTGTGCCACATGAGTGTGGTAATCTGTTGTTCAAAGGAATTAGTTATTTTTTTGTAGGGGGGGCTGTTTGCAGGGGGGCCCCATACAACATTTTGCTATGGGGCCCTGTGATTTCTAGTTACGCCCCTGCACTGAATCATCAGATTAATTGAGCTGTGTGTGTATGGAGTGTGTGTACTGCTGCATTCTTTTACTTACCAGGTGTGAAACGGTCGTGAATGATCTTCTCTCTCAGTCTGAATGTCTCTGGCGCTCTGCAATACAGTTGGTTCCTCCTCCTCAGCGGCGCTGCCTGGCTCGGCTCCTCTTCATTGCAGGCTCTCTCTGCAATAACTCTCGACGCTTCTCCCTCCTCCGGCCGAGTGACGTCACACCGCTGGGATGGATGGGGATAGCGTCGGGGTGGGCCGGTGTTCTAGCTTCTGTGCAGCACCATGGACAGTCACAGAGCTTGCCGATGCCACTCGGCAGCAGGCCCCCAGCTGAGGGTCCCACTCGGCAGCATGCCGGGGCCCCATAGCGACCACGGACCCCATATCGACTGCGTGTGTCGCTATGGCGGTAGTTCCCCCACTGGTGCAATGAATGATGGTCGGTGTACGAAATACACCACGTAGTGAAGGAGGAGAAGGTGAAATGTAAATACTGATAATAAGGTGATATCGCTGTGTGGGTAGAATAGCCAGTGAGTGACTGATCATTCGTGGGGGTGTACATCATTGAGTGAAAAGATAAGTATGAAACCCTACTATGAATTCAATTTGTGCTAGAGAAAAAAAAAACAAAAAAAAACAAAAAAAAAAGACCTTTGGCTATTACAAAATGCGTGTAAAAATAACTTTTGCCTTACATTAAATGCTAAGGGGAAAAGAGGCTCACCTAGTAGTTCTTAGTGGCAGAATTGTGGGTGTCTGTAGCGTACCACAGATGAATGCACAGTGCACGAATGATAAGCAAGTTTAACAGATACCTGCATAAAAACCTTTAATGGACAGAAAACAGTGTCAGACATATAGGGGATTTTAAAACAAGCTGACAGCGGTGCAGCATGGCCCTCTGTTTGCATGTGTTCTTACCTCATGAGCTTGTTGCTATCGTGCTACGTCAGGGATCAGCTGAGCTGTCTGAACCCGAGATGTCTCTAATTATACTACCTGAATTAATGCATAATGTTTGTCAGCTGTTCGAAGCCTGCAATCCATCCCTCCAAGGGGAGGGGCCGTGGGGAGGCAGACTTGCATCCCCCCTGTGGTCATCCCGGCGTTCCGACAAACATCACTTCGGAAACCTATATACCATATTTTTTTCTCACTTCATGCAGTGGTGTTTTATTTCACATTTTTCTTTTCCATTCACTCCCAGGTTGTGGTGGTGATTTTGCACTTAGTGCACTACCAATCTTTTTAACAATATAATTTCTTTATTCACGGTTATGCCTATGCAATTTTTTTTGCGACATTAATAAAAATACATTTATACTATATTTCACGGCAAACACCCTCCCCTCCCCCTTTGTTTCTCTCAGGCACATTGCACTTTTTACTACAAATTTTTCAATACACTAACATTATGGTGTATAGTAGATTAAATATAGCTACAGTAGGGTCCAACATTTCTGTTAATAAACATTTAAATATTCTTGGTGATACACACGGGCTACCTGGCTTTATATAACCATATGCATATAGATTCTTAGATACTTAATATCTTGCTATCACATTAACCTCTCTCTATACCCAAGTGAACTAATTTACATATTTGACTTATAGTCTTTTGACAGATAAGATACTAAGAAACTTTTCTCATTATGATAAATTTATAGGTGTCCTGTTTCTTCCAGCTTCCCCCTCCATTTGTGGAGGAGAGCCACACATCTGTGATCACTCGTAAGCCCCACGGGTTGGCTTTGTTCTCCTTTTGAGGCGCAGGCAGGGACAACGGTATAACGGAGTCCAGCATCAGGAGTGGGGGATTTCTTTGATTCCTTCAGTGTTTTTAAGATATCTCCAGTTAAACGAGCATATACGTACTAAGGGTAAATATTAAGTGATTATTATAGAATATTTACATCTAATGATATGCAAAGAATATATGATCACTTTTTCTTTGATGCCCCTACAGAGCTTAAAGGACCCCCTGAGGAAAACAATGACCTTATAAACATTGAAATGCATTGGGGTCTCCTCTATTATTGGCAAGCACTACCATAATCACAAATGACATTGCTTGGAGTGGTAGAACTTATACACTCCCTGCAACCTACTATGCGACAAATTATCTGCTTGATTGGCACATGTACCCAATATGTCTTGTTATGTGTGAAACCGGAGCTCATATTTTAAATTTCTGTATTCTTTAAATTATGTTCGGAGTATTTTTCTAATAAAAACATTTTTTACAAAAAAAAATTCCATTTTGATGAATGCTGCTAAAAAACCCCACCGGGAATCTCTACAACCCTTTTTTTGGTAATATTTACTTCGGGATGTGCAGCCACACTAGCTTCTTTTGTATTGTCAGGTGATGTTAAAAGATAGCGGAGGGGCCCGGGAGAAGAGGCGGAACACCGGGAGAAGAAGTCGGAAGAAGACCCCCGAAGTCGGAAGAGACCCCCCCGAGCTGCCTAATAAATTACTTTTAAAACCTGTGTAGTGTGTTTTTTTTATTAACACTTTTTTTCCTAGGTGAATGGGTAGGGGTACCATGTACCCCATACTCATTCACATAGGGTGGGGGGCTGGGATCTAGGGGCCCCCTTATTAAAGGGGGCTCCTGGATTCTGATAAGCCCCCCGCCCGCAGACCCTGACAACCAACGGCCAGGGTTGTCGGGAAGAAGCCCTTGTCATCATCAACATGGGGGCAAGGTGCTTTGGGGTGGGGGGGCCCGCCCCGCCCGTTCGCTCGTCCCCACCCCCTTTCCTGACCGGCTGGGCTGCATGCTCAGATAAGGGTCTGGAATTGATTTTGGGGGGACCCCCACGTCGATTTTTTGGCGTAGGGGGTTCCCCTTACAAACTATACCAGACCTAAGGGCCTGGTATGCCCCTGGGGGGGAACCCATGCCCTTTTTTTTCATTTAAAATTTGGCACGGCGTTTCCCCCCAGGATTCATACCAGACAGCTGTCAGCACTACCTGTCGCTCATCGCGAAAGGAAAAAATGTTTTCCTTTCCCGATGAGTGAGCCATCTCGGTGCTGGCTCCCGCGACGGGGCTCGTAGGTGCCAAATCTCGCCTAGAAAAGCGGCGAGATTGACACAATATCGTGGTCACCTACTGTAGCAATTTTGCCAAGTTAGCATTCAACCGCTGGGCATGTGGATGGCTGGGAGCGAACTTCTTTCTGCGGTGCAGCAGCTGGGGCAGGGAAATTTGCCTGGTACAATCTGATGTCGGTGTACTAATAGCAGATTGCCCACAAGTACTTGGCTGTGACACACCTAATTCTACACCTTTATTCCTCTCAGTGCAGGTCTCAGAGAGGACTGAAGGTATAGTGGGGTTGCAGATCCCAGCTGATGAGGAGTAAGGAGAGGTCCTCTTTGTTCTTTGGTGTGGGTCTTTTAGGTACGCTTGCCAATGAACTGCATGGCAGGTCAACATATGTCTGGTCAAGCATGTGGTGCCCAAGCGGTTGCTGTTTTGGCCATGCTTGATACGCTTCAGACATATGTTGCAAACAGCAACGGTGCGATCTGCTGCACATGTCTCAAAAAAGGCCCACACCAAAGAACTTTTGGAAAAACGTGCGGAGTCAGCAGCACCCTGTACATGCGGAGCTCTGCGGTGTGATGCAGTCGGTTGGCTGCCCTTAAGCTGACACCTGGAGGGCATCCTGCCTCGTTGGAGATGTGCCTCCTTCTCCTCCTTTCTCCTATCAGGCACCCACGTAGAGTCAGTGACCTTATCATCCCCTCCCTCCTCATCACTGAAGCAAACCTGGCAGTATGCTGCAGCTGGGGGGAACATGACTGCCAGTTTGTTGTTCTTCTTGGGCACCCCCTCTCTCTGGGCTCACATTACTGCCTTCTAGGGATGAGCCGAACACCCTCTGGTTCAGTTTGCACCAGAACCTGCGAACAGGCCGAAAATTTGCACAAACGTTAGAACCTCATTGACGTCTATGGGACTTGAACGTTCAAAATCAAAAGTGCTCATTTTAAATTCTAATTTGCATGGTATTGTCCTAAAAAGGGTTTGGGGACCCGGGTCCTACCCCAGGGGACATATATCAATTTTAATGATTTTAATGATGCTTAAAGTAAAAAAAAAAGTGAAATATTCCTTTAAATATCGTTCCTGGGGGGTGTCTATAGTATGCCTGTAAAGTGGCACGTGTTTCCCGTGCTTAGAACAGTCCCTGCACAAAATTACATTTTTAAAGGAATAAAAGTCATTTTAAACTGCTTGCGGCTTTAATGTAATGTCGGGTCCTGGCAATATGGATGAAAATCAGTGAGACAAATGGCATGTGTACCCCCCAGTCCATTACCAGGCCCTTTGGGTCTTGTATGGATATTAAGGGGAACCCCGCACCCAAATTAAAAAAAGGAAAGGCGTGGGGCCCCCAGGCCCTATATACTCTGAACAGCAGTATACAGGCGGTGCAAACAAGACAGGGACTGTAGGTTTGTTGTTAAGTAGAATCTGTTTGTAATTTTGAACTGGTACATTTTTAAAGTGGTTAGCTCCAGCCAAAAAATCTAAAAATCTTTAAGCTTTTTGGAAAACATAGGGAAGGGTTATCACCCCTGTGACATTTGTTTTGCTGTCTGTGCTCCTCGTCAGAAGATTTCACCTCACTTTTTGTCCCAATGAATAATGTTTTTTTAAAATTTGGGGTTTTTAGTAAAACAAGGATTAGTGATAAAGCATCAGTTTAAAGGAGAAAAGTTTTTCCCATATTAACTCTTAAAGGAGAGAATTTCCCTTCCTTGGGGTAGATTTCGTTTCACTTCCTGTTGTCTCCTTCCATTTGCAAGTAGGAGTCATTTGTAAGTTGAATGTTTAAAAGTAGGGGCCTGCCCTATATACTCAGCAGAAATTTGGGCCTTAGGTGTTGGTGTTGGTGTTGCCACAACACTGCAAGCCCTCACAGGGCCCTGCTGTGAAATATTAGATCAAGAATTGTAATTAAATGCCCCTGTTGAACAGGTTCAGAAAATTTGGGCCTTTGGTGGTGGTGGTGCCACAACACTGTAAGTCCTCACAGTTACTCTTGGTGGGCGCAGAAAACGGCCCTGCTGTGAAATATTAGATCAAGAATTCTAATTCCATGTCCCTGCTGAATAGGGGCAGAAAAATTGGGCCTTAGGCACTGGTGCTGGTGCCACAACACTGCAACCCCTCACAGATACTCTAGTTGGAGCACAGGAACTAGCCCTGCTGCAAAGAATTGCATCAAAAATTGTAATTACACGCCCCTGTTAAACAGGGGCTGAAAAATTGGGCCTTAGGCAGTGGTGGCGGCGCCCAGAACCAAAAATGTTCTTACAAGCTATCAGCATGATCATTGAGGAGGAAGAGGATAATTACTCAGCATAACAGGATAGTCACTCAGCATCAGCATAGGCATTCTTGAAGGAATCTGACATTTCAAAAAAATTATTCGGTTACATCAGCATCAGGTGCTTGGTAGCTGGTGGTGATCCATTGTTATGAAGGTCAGTCGATCGACCGAGTCGGTGGACAGACGCACCCTGTGATCGGTTACAAAGCCTCTAGCAGCGATTTTAGGTCCGGACGTCGACGTGACTGGACGTGTTACAGAGTAACTCCGCTGAGCCCTCTGCAATCCATCGCCATCGCGATCCAGTGCACAAAAAACCCGGAGGTTTCTCCAAACTCTGCCCTATAATCACAGGACACTGGCTACATCGTTCCCGGGGACATTTGTGAGGTTTAGCTGGCAGATCGAGTTGTTCTTGGGCTGCGGGCGGCTCCACACTACGGACGCCGGCTGTCATCTTGTGGCCTAATGGAACTCTAGCATCCCCGGACTCAAGTGCCGAGATCAGCAGAACCCAATGGCAATCGACCTGCCTAAAGCTGGGAGTGATTCCCCGGAGCGGACCGGACTGTGAGGGGACCCGAGAACATACGTAAAATCCAGCGGAAATAGGCCCTGGACATCTGCGGCCTACAGCCGATCTGAGGCCTGTGAAGCCTCCAGCATTCCTGGACTCTAGTGCCGTGATTGATGGTACGGGGGACAACAAGCTTACCCTCATTTACAGCGGGCAACTCCTGGACATAGCTGACAAGGGCACATCCCACACAACTCCCTAATAGACGTCAGAGGGCCAAGGAAAGGTTGTCTTTGGGACACTCAGCGCCGGCCGCCATCTTGTCATCTTGTGGCCTAGCTTCCAGGACAGGCCCACGCACTCAGGTACTGTGCCCTAGCTAAATTGTGCTTTCCTCCCTGAACCCCTGCTCGTACAGTAATCGAGCCCTGAACCCACACTGATAGGGTGGCACCACTACACCCAGTGCCTGCTTGCTATCCCTCTTCAGGAGTACAGCCCTGCTCCAATACGGGACACACTATGAATAAACCCCCCCAGACCTGCTACTTCCCTAAAGCACGGTTTATCTGATCCATATACAACCTCTCAATGTGACCGGCATGTAAGCCTAATACCTTGTTCCCCTCCATATATCCAGGACTCCTGTTAGCCATTCTGAAACACCACTAGCCCCAGGAGTCATCTCCTCAACCTCCTACAGTGACCGTGCACCCCATGGGAAAAATTGGAGACCAAAGGAAGAATTACACCTCAGTGTTCACCTCCCAGTCTTCTACCACCATGGACCGCTTCCTACACAGACCCGGTTCTACGGCCTCAAACGGCGGAGACGCCGCACAGGATTCACGATAAAAAATTGAGCCTGAGACAGGTACTTTATTTGACATTACACCCAATCCACCACAGGGATCATTTGCCCCGCTGACGGCAGACGTTCTGGACTCTAAACTTCAATCCCTGCTTCAAGCCATCACCCATAATATTGCCCAGGAAGTAGGGAAACTTGCTAAAGAACTGAGAGGTGAGGTAGACCAACTAGGTGGCCGTACGGACATGCTTGAGACAAAGTTTGACGAGCTCATACAATATGTCCAAGTCTTAGAAGAAGACAATGCTGCCATTAAACACTCAGTCACTCAACTCCAGGCCCAACAAGAAGACCTTGAAAATAGAGAGTGCAGACAGAACTTACGGATCAGAGGCATCCCTGAAACAGTAGAAGATAGAGACCTTCGCCCTTATCTTTTGAGTTTGTTTAATATTGTGGCCCCCAATATACCTGATATTGATTGGCACTTGGACAGAGCCCATAGATCCCTAGCCACCAAATCTCCGGCTGGAGCCAACCCAAGAGATGTGATTGTCAGGTTTCACTATTATGACAGCAAAGAAGCCTTAACCATCGCCACCCGTAATCAATCCAGACTTGATTTCAGGGGATCTAGGATCCAGATCTTCAGCGACCTTTCACCAATCACCCTGGCAAGACGAAGGAATCTCTGTCCACTGACTCTACATCTCCAGACCCACAAAGTCTTGTATCGCTGGGGCTTCCCCTTCCGCCTCTCTGCCTCCCGTGATGGCGTACAATACTCCCTACGTGATCTCCAGGAAAGTGATGCCTTTTTACGCAACCTGGGCCTGCCACCTCTCCTGGATGAAGATCCTGTGCCGCTTCCCACCACTCCTAAACCTTCCGCAATTCCAGGCCACATCTGGACCCCAGTGAGGCAGAAACCACACAAAACCAATCTCACCCCTCAGAGGCGTCCATATTCCAAATTCCCAACCTGAGGAACGTTACATATGGCTACGGCTCTATATGGTATTTTTGTTTCAACTTTCTGATGTTTCTAGGAGGTAGCCTACCCCTCTGGTAGGCTTACACTCCCATCATTCTACCCATGGGGTGTCCTAACTTAACTGTTGCTGTTCTCACCTTGGCTAACCAGTTTTGTATTTTTCTAAGTTTTAATTACCTTTAATACCTAGGTCTTTTGCTCCGGATATCGGAGGGGGATCCTCGGGCCTCCCTTTTTTCGGTAGCCCTCATTTTTCCCTTCCCGGCCCAAGACTCAGACCTGGGCTTCCTGGAGGGCCTCGCCCTTCCAGGTTTCTCTTCGGATGACTTTTTGACTTTCATTTATTTTTTCACCTTTTTGCTGCTTTTCATTTTTATGGTTATTTCATTTTTTATTTACTTTTTCATTTTCATTTTTATAATGTCTTCTCCACTGCTTATCCTCTGGCCTTTTTTCCTGACCAGAGGTGGTTACATCTCCTAGATTGGAATTGTCAAGGTTACAGTTTTGATGATGTTTTATGTTTTGACAGGTTACTTTACATCCTCCCTATAACCCTTGCACCATGGAATCCCTTACCTGACAATTGCTATGTTACCTATCTAACGCATACTCACCAGGTTAAGTCGTTATGGCACTAAAATTTTTTACTTGTAATGTCAAAGGTTTAAACTCTGTTCAGAAGAGATGGCTGGCTCTGAAAGAGTTTAAGGCTTCTAAAGCTGATGTAATCCTAGTCCAGGAGACCCATTTCCTTCCTGGGGGTTCTCTCAAATTTGCTAGTAAACATTTTCTGTTATCCTTTATGGCATCTGACCCGTCTGGTAAAGCAGGCATGGCGATCCTCGTTAATCGCCTATGTCCATTACAAATTAAATCCTCTTACTTGGACCACCATGGCAGATTTATTATCCTGGACTGCATGTTCTTTTCCCAATCCCTTACGATAGTCAATGTACACGCTTCCAATTCTGGACAGGTTCATTTCCTCTCCACTATGTTTGACGTCCTCGATAAATTTTCTCAACCCTTCACAGTAATCGGCGGGGATTTTAATTTGACCATGTCCTCCAGTAAGGACAGACTTGTACTGTTCCCGTCTAGGACCCCATCTAACTCTGATCGCCTTTCCAAATAATTTCAGAAGCTCATCAGGGCTAGGAGCCTCTTAGACATCTGGAGGATCAAACACCCAACACATAAACAATACACATTTTACTCTTACCCTCACAAACTTTACTCTAGATTAGACCATTTCTTTATCTCCTCACCCCTTCTGACATCCGCAATCTCCTCCGAAATGAATCCTGTTTCCTGGTCAGACCACTCCCATGTCCATCTGGATATTGCCCTATCAACCATGTCCCCTAGAACCTGCCATTGGCGACTCAATGAAACCCTTCTCCGAATCACTGAAACCAAAGACCACCTATCCAATAGCTTAGTTGAATATTTTCAGCTTAATGTTAATACGGTCTCGGAGCCCTCCACCCTATGGGAAGCTCACAAAGCCGTCTTTAGAGGACACTGTATTGCCACAGGTTCTCGTCTGAAAAAAGACGCAGCCCTTCAATGCTCCTCTGCTATCTCCAAACTCCGCAAAGTTGAAAAACTTTTACTATCTTCCCCATGGTGGCTAGGCTCTGAGCCGTTATTTCCTTACGTAATCAACTCAGATCATTAGACATGAAAAAAATTGACAAATCTCTCCTTTGGTCTAAACAGAAATTTTATAAGTACTCTAACAAACCCCATAGGATGTTGGTGAATAAACTGAAAACTCGTCCTTTTCACTCATCCCTAGACTTTCTTAAACAACCTGATGGCACCCCAACATACTGCCCGTCTACAATGTCTAAAGTATTCGGAGACTTCTATCACAAATTGTACAACTGCCTGCAATCAGACCCCCAAAAAAACTTTACACAGGAAAAATTTGACTCCTTCTCTGACTCTCTACATCTACCCAAACTCTCTCCTGATCACCTTTTATCTCTAAACTCGACAGTCACCCCTGAGGAATTAGCTGATGTAGTTAAAAATCTCCCTACCCAAAAATCCCCTGGTCCTGGCGGCTTGCCATATTCCTATTATAAAACCTTTCTACCAATCCTTAGTCTACATCTAGTCTCCCTTTTTTCCTCCCTATTCAAAGGCACTTTACCCCACCCCCAATTCCTTCATGCCCATATCTCCGTAATCCCAAAACCCAGTAAGGATCCCTCCCTCCCAGATAATTACAGACCCATTGCGTTACTCAACTCAGATTATAATATATTTACAAAAATTCTAGCTAATCGACTATCCCACTTGATCCCCGGACTCATACATAAAGACCAAGTAGGTTTTGTAACTGCCAGGCATGCGGGAGACAACACAAGATGTACTATAGACCTTATTGATCTATTGAATATAACAACACGCCCAGCTCTAATATTAAGCCTAGACGCTCAGAAAGCCTTTGATAGGCTCAGTTGGCCCTTTATGTTTGCTACGCTTTCCAACTATAGTTTTAAAGGCCCCTTCATTGCCGCATTGCATGCTCTATATTCCCGCCCCAAGTCCAATTATCGTCCTACTTATCACCATCCTTTTCCCTCAGCAATGGTACTAGACGGGTGTCCACTGTCCCCCTTGCTTTTCATCCTTTGTCTGGAACCTCTAGCCACAGCCATCCGCATTCACCCTGACATTCGTGGAGTCTCATTACGCCAAAACGAATACAAATTATCCCTATTTGCGGATGACATTCTGTTAACCCTGACTAGACCTCACATTTCTCTCCCAAACCTACATGCTCTGCTTAAAGAATTCAGTTCCCTCTCAGGCTATAAGATCAACACAAGCAAGACAGAAGCCATACCCATATTCATCTCACCATCAGATCTTACCACACTACAACAAAATTATTCATATAATTGGTGCACAAAATCCCTTAAATACTTGGGAATTCAACTAAAAGCCTCATATCCCAGCCTCTACCAAGCCAACTTCCCCCCTCTCCTCCGAGACATTGACCAACTCCTGCGACAATGGGACACATATCCCATCTCTCTCTTGGGCCTCATCAATGTCCTGAAGATGTCTATCTTGCCAAGACTCCTCTATCTATTTGAGACCCTACCGATCCCCGTCCCAATGTCACAACTCAAAGCCACTCAGAAATTATTCCTTAACTTTATATGGCACTATAAAGCTCACGAATTGCCAGCTCAGTTGTACTCACCCCCAGCTCGAGAGGTGGGTTGGGAGCCCCAGACCTCCTTAAATATTACTTTGCCACACATCTAAAAACTATCATATTCTGGTCTCATAGGATGGCATCCAGTATCTGGTTGGATATTGAAATGAACATTACTTACCCTGTTCACCCCTGCTCCATGATTTGGACAAACCTAGAGTCCTCTATAACCCAACTTAGAAATTTATGCTTACACCCGATGATTTTCACTCTCTCTATATGGAAAAAATGCTCCCGTCAGTTCTCCCTTTCATCCCCATGTCCACCCCTATTAAATGTCCTGACATTAAATGAATCCTGACATTCCAGATAGTTTATCATATACCCGAATGCTTCCATGGACTCAGGCTGGAATTTTCCAACTCCGAAGTCTCGTACACCCACTCACCCACACACTTTTACCCTTTGGTGAAATTCAACAGAAGCATCAAATCCCTAAACACTTATAGGGCGTACACACGGTCGGACTTTGTTCGGACATTCCGACAACAAAATCCTAGGATTTTTTCCAATGGATGTTGGCTCAAACTTGTCTTGCATACACACGGTCACACAAAGTTGTCGGAAAATCCGATCGTTTTAAACGCAGTGACGTAAAACATGTACGTTGGGACTATAAATGGGGCAGTGGCCAATAGCTTTCATCTCTTTATTTATTCTGAGCATGCGTGGCACTTTGTCCGTCGGATTTGTGTACACACGATCGGAATTTCCGACAACGGATTTTGTTGTCGGAAAATTTTATCTCCTGCTCTCCAACTTTGTGTGTCGGAAAATCTGATGGAAAATGTCCGATGCAGCCCACACACGGTCGGAATTTCCGACAACACGCTCCGATCGGACATTTTCCATCGGAAAATCCGACCGTGTGTACGGGGCATTATTCTACTCTTATCTTCAAATTAAACATTACTTCAGCAACAAATCTCCTACTCTCACCCTAGACAAACCCACCCCATTTTAACTTTTATGCGCCCAGGGCCCATACCAAACCCGTCTTATTTCAGAAATTTATAAACATCTACATGAGGTTCTCCCACTCTCCCCCACATATCATATACATATGAGGAAATGGTCCCAAATTATCAAAAAACCCATCCTCGTCCTCGAATGGCAGAAAATATGGGAAGCTACGTCCAAATCTTCATGATGTGTGGAGCAAAGGGAGACATCCTATAAAATATTACTATTTTGGTATAGAACCCCAGAGGTCTTACATAGATATGACCCTGGGGTTCCTCGGGTGTGTTTGAGATGTCATGGCGATATCGGCTCCCATTTTCATATTTTTTGGGAATGCCCCATTATCCAAACTTTTTGGTCCTCTATTCATACATACTTACAAAAACTTTTTGAAGCCAATCTTCCCTTAAACCCAATTCATTTCCTCCTAGGTTTGCCATTCCCAGAACTTCCCAATTATGCTCAAAAATTAGCTAGCTTTATCCTTCTGGTAGCTAAACAAGCCATACCCTCGAGATGGTTATCCTCATCTCCACCCACTCTCTCACAAGTCCTGCAAATATTGGAACAAATACGCAGAATGGAACACCTCACCGCTACTATCCATTGCCCCTAGGTATTCCTGCACCATGTGAAACAGACGCTGGCGATGGTTGCTGGAACCGATCATACCTTGGGGCTGCAGACTAAAAAATTGTCTGAACGCATCGGTCAGACGGCCACCTTCTCCACCGCTCCCTCTTTGACTGACTGAAGCCTCAGCAACGCGTTGTCCAGGAACAGGAGTTTGTAACCTCCCAGTCTCTGGGAACGCGTTGCACAGACCTTTCTGCAAGGCCTCCCGAAGATGTTTCATCCTTTGCTCCCTCTGCGATGGCAAGATAAGGTCCGCAACCTTACCCTTGTAACGTGGATCAAGGAGGGTTGCCAGCCAGTATTGATCCCTCTCCTTGATACCACGAATACGAGGATCCTTCTGCAGGCTTTTCAGGATCAGGGAGGCCATGCAGCATAGGTTTGCTGAGGCATTCGGTCTGGAGTCCTCTGGGTCACTAAGGATGACATGATCCGCAGCCACCTCCTCCCAGCCATGTACCGGTCCATGGGTTTCTTGGGACTGTAAATGATCCCTTAAAGACTGCTGCTGTTGCTGAGTGCCAGTCTCCACCTCCATGCTGACACAATCCTACTCCTCATCCTTTTCCTGTATGATCAGGAACACTGTCTGGATAAAGGGGGCCTTGAGAGCTGAGGAAGTCCTCCTCTTCCTGCCTCTGTGCCCTGTCCATTATTCCACACAGCATGTGCTCCAACAGGTGGACAAGGGGGACAGTGTCACTGATCCATGCACTGTCACTGCTCACCATCCTCGTGGCCTCCTCAAATGGTGACAGGACAGTGCATGCATCCCTGATCATGGCCCACTGGCGTGGGGAAAAGAAAACAAGCTCCCCTGACCCTGTCCTGGTGCTATAGTTGCACAGGTACTCATTGATGGCCCTCTGCTGCATGTGCAGCCTCTGCAGCATGGCCAACGTTGAGTTCCACCTGGTGGGCATGTCACAGATTAAGCGGTTCTTGGGCAGGTTAAATTCCTTTTGGAGGTCTCCCAACCGAGCACTGGCATTATATGACCGGCGGAAATGCACACAGACTTTCCTGGCCTGCCTCAGGACGTCCTGTAAGCCCGGGTACCTGCCCAAGAACCACTGCACCACCAAGTTAAGGACGTGAGCCAAACAGGGCACATGGGTCATTTGTCCCTGTCGGAGGACGGAGAGAAGGTTGGTGCCATTGTCGCAAACCATCATTCCTGCCTTAAGTTGGCATGGCGTCAACCTCCTCTGAACCTGCCCCTGCAGAGCTGACAGAATCTCTGCCCCAGTGTGGCTCCTGTCCCCCAAGCACACCAGCTCAAGCACCGCATGGCATCTTTTGGCCTGCATACTTGCGTAGCCCCTTGAACGCCTACAGAGCACCGCTGTTTCCGAGGACAAAGCACAGGAAGAGGCCATGGAGGAAGAAGAAGAGGAGGGGGTGGAGGAGAGAGGTGTGTCAGAATCACCAGTAGTGGCATTTTGGAGGCGTGGTGGCGAACAACCTACAACAATACTGCACCTTGTCCTGCATCCTTCCCAGCTGCCAGCAGAGTCACCCAATGCTCCGTGAAACTTAGGTAACGTCCCTGTCCATGCCTGCTGGACCATGAGTAATATGCACCTTATCGCTGACCGCCCTGTCCAGCGAGGCCAAGACATTGCCTTCCACATGCCGGTAGAGAGCCAGAATCACCTTCCGTGAGAAAAAGTGACATTTGGGAACCTGCCACTGAGGAACCGCACGTTCCACAAACTCACGGAAGGGGGCAGAGTCTACCATCTGAAAAGGTAGCAGTTGAAGTGCTAGCAATTTTTCCAGGCTAGCATTCAACCGCTGGGCATGTGGATGGCTGGGAGCAAACTTCTTTCTGAGGTGCAGCAGCTGGGGCAGGGAAATTTGTCTGGTACAATCTGACGTCGGTGTACCGATAGCAGATTGCCCGCAAGTACTTGGCTGTGACACACCTAATTCTACACCTTCATTCCTCTCAGTTCAGGTCTCAGAGACGACTGAAGGTATAGTAGAGTTGGAGATCCCAGCTAATGAGGAGCAAGGAGAGGTCCTCTTTGTTCTTTGGTGTGGGTCTTTTAGGTACGCTTGCCAACAAACTGCATGGCAGGTCAACATATGTCTGGTCAAGCATGTGGTGCTCAAGAGGGAGATGTTTTGCCATGCGAGAAACACTTGAGACATATGTTGCAAATAGCAGCGGTGCGATCTGATGCACTCGTCTCAAAAAAGGACCACACCAAAGAACTTTTGGAATAACGCACAGAAACTACAGCGCCCTGCACATGCGGAGCTTTGGGGTGTGATGCAGTCACTGTGCAGCCCTTAGGTTGGCCCCTGGAGGGCATCCTGCCTTGTTGGTGATGTGCCTCCTCCTCCTCCTCTCTCCTATCAGGCACCCACATTGAATCAGTGACCTCATCATCCCCTCCCTCCTCATCACTGGAGCAAACCTGGCAGTATTCTGCAGCAGGGGGAACATGACTGCCAGATTGCTGTCCTTCTCAACTGCCTGCCTGTAGTATTATTAGTATGATAACACTTGCACTTGTCTTCAGGTAGCTATACTGTAGGTGCAACTGTGTAGGGTACACAATACAGTAGCTGGAAATACATCAAGAGCCTACACAAGCACCTGGCTGCAGGTAGGTATACTGGAGGTGAGACTGTGCGGGGTACACAGTACAGTAGCTGGAAATACTTCAATGAGCCTACACAAGCACCTGGCTGCAGGTTGCTATACTGTAGGTGAGACTGTGCAGGGTACACAGTACAGCAGCTGGAAATACTTCAATGAGCCTACACAAGCACCTGGCTGCAGGTTGCTATACTGTAGGTGAGACTGTGCAGGGTACACAGTACAGTAGCTGGAAATACTTAAATGAGCCTACACAAGCACCTGGGTGCAGGTTGCTATACTGTAGGTGAGACTGTGCAGGGTACACAGTACAGTAACTGGAAATATTTCAATGAGCCTACACAAGCACCTGGTGGCAGGTAGCTATACTGTAGGTGCAACTGTGCAGGGTACACAGTACAGTAGCTGGAAATACTTCAATGAGCCTACACAAGCACCTGGCTGCAGGTTGCTATACTGAAGGTGAGACTGTGCAGGGTACAACAGTACAGTATTTGGAAATACTTCAATGAGCCTACACAAGCACTTGGCTGTAGGTTGCTATACTGTAGGTAAGACTGTGCAGGGTACAAAGTACAATAGCTGGAAATACTTCAATGAGCCTACACAAGCACCTGGCTGCAGGTTGCTATACTGTAGGTGAGACTGTGCAGGGTACACAGTACAGTAGCTGGAAATACTTCAATGAGCCTACACAAGCACCTGGCTGCAGGTTGCTGGACTGTAGGTGAGACTGTGACGGGTACACAGTACAGTAGCTGGAAATACTTCAATGAGCCTACACAAGCACCTGGCTGCAGGTTGCTATACTGTAGGTGAGACTGAACAGGGTACACAGTACAGTAGCTGAAAATACTTCACTGAGCCTACACATGCACCTGGCTGCAGGTAGCTATACTGTAGGTGAGACTGTGCAGGGTATACAGTACAGTAGCTGGAAATACTGTAAAAACACCTGCCTGCCTGTCAGTATATTACGAAGAGAAGAACAGGATCTAGCTAAACTGAATACAGTATATATATATATATATATATATATATATATATATATATATATATATACATACATACAACACCTGGGATGCATATATATATACACAATACACTGTAACTGCAGCTAACTGACCCAACCTGCCTACTCTATCTAACTTAAATTAAATGACACTGTCTGTCTGTCTGTCTATCTCTCTATCTGAACGCTGGAACACAGTACACGGGGCCGCTGTGTAGGCGGCCTTATATAGTGTGGGGCATGTACTAAAATCCCTGAGCCATAATTGGCCAAAGCCTCCTTGGCTTTGGCCAATCACGGCTCTCTGTTCAGACGGCGCTGTGATTGTCCAAGCATGCGGGTCATAGTGCATGCTTGGCCAATCATCAGCAAGCAATGCACTTTGATGAATTATGGGCCGTGACGCGCCACTCGAATTTGGCGCGAATGGCCCATATCGTTCATAATTCGGCGAGCGACCGAACACACGATGTTCGAGTATAACATGGGTTCGACTCGAACACGAAGCTCATCCCTACTGCCTTCCTCAATCTGGGTACCATCATCGGAGCCTTCAAAACACTGCACATACTCCTGCAGCATGTACCCAACACTGTGGTTGAACATGTTGGGGGACTCCTCAGGGCATTGAGCAGATGGAAGAGGCCACTTTGGCAGCTGCATTGGCAGCCAAAGTACTCTGAGCCTGGGTGACAGAGGATGAGGAGGATGAGGACGGCTTGGTCATCCACTCTACCAACACTTCTGCATGTTGTGGCTCAACATGGCCAGCTGCCGAAAAAAACAAACTAGCGTGCCCCACGGCCGCATGCTGAGGATGCACCATGTCCATGACCAGCAATGTTGGCTGTAGACACAGAGCCTGCTTGCCCTCTTTTAGTGGCCTGGGAGCATCTGCCTCTCCTTGTTGGCCTTCCAGACATACTGTATTTGATGTATTTGTAATGTATTTGAATAGGTACACCAGGAATGGCCTGCAGTGAGAAGTAGCTGCACAAAGCTGGGATGTATATATATACTGAATATACTGCAGGTAACTGAATGAACTGCCTACCTGTAGTTTATTAGGAAGTGAACAACAGGAACGGTCTGCAGTGAGATCTAGCTGCACAGGATACAGTACTGAATATACTGCAGCTAACTGAATGAACTGCCTGCCTGTAGTATATTAGGAACAGAACAACAGGAACGGTCTGCAGCGAGATCTAGATGCACAGGATACAGTACTGAATATACTGCAGCTAACTGTAAGAACTGCCTGCCTGTAGTATATTAGGAACAGAACAACAGGAATGGTCTGCAGCGAGATCTAGCTGCACAGAATACAGTAATGATTATACTGCAGCTAACTGAATGAACTGCCTGCCTGTAGTATATTAGGAACAGAACAACAGGAACAGTCTGCAGTGAGATCTATCCGCACAGCATACAGTACTGAATATACTGCAGCTAACTGAATGAACTGTCTGCCTGTAGTATGTTAGGAACAGAACAACAGGAATGGTCTGCAGCAAGATCTAGCTGCACAGGATACAGTACTGAATATACTGCAGCTAATTGAATGAACAGCCTGCCTGTAGTATATTAGGAAGAGAACAACAGGAATGGTCTGCAGCGAGATCTAGATGCACAGGATACAGTACTGAATATACTGCAGCTAACTGTAAGAACTGCCTGCCTGTAGTATATTAGGAACAGAACAACAGGAATGGTCTGCAGCGAGATCTAGCTGCACAGAATACAGTAATGATTATACTGCAGCTAACTGAATGAACTGCCTGCCTGTAGTATATTAGGAACAGAACAACAGGAACAGTCTGCAGTGAGATCTATCCGCACAGCATACAGTACTGAATATACTGCAGCTAACTGAATGAACTGTCTGCCTGTAGTATGTTAGGAACAGAACAACAGGAATGGTCTGCAGCAAGATCTAGCTGCACAGGATACAGTACTGAATATACTGCAGCTAATTGAATGAACAGCCTGCCTGTAGTATATTAGGAAGAGAACAACAGGAATGGTCTGCAGCGAGATCTAGCTGCACAGGATACAGTACTGAATATACTGAAGCTAACTGAATGAACTGCCTGCCTGTAGTATATTAGGAAGAGAACTACAGGAATGGTCTGCAGCGAGATCTAGCTGCACAGGATACAGTACTGAATATACTGAAGCTAACTGAATGAACTGCCTGCCTGTAGTATATTAGGAACAGAACAACAGGAACGGTCTTCAGTGAGATCTAGCTAAACTGGATACAGTATATATATATATATATATATATATATATATATATATATATATATATACACATATATATATATATATACATACATATATATATATATATATATATATATATATACAAAGCCTGGAATGTATATATATATATATATACTAAATATACTGGAGCTAATGGAATCAACTGTCTGCTCAATCTATCTAAATGAAATTAAATGACACTCTCTCTCTCTCTCTGAACGCCGGAACACACTACACACGGCCGACGTGCATGTGGCTTTATATAGTGTGGGGCATGTACTTAATCCCCTTAGCTATAATTGGCCAAAGGCACCCTGCCTTTGGCCAATTATGGCTCTGTTTGCTTACGGCGCTGTGATTGGCCAAAGCATGCGGGTCATAGTGCATGCTTGGCCAATCCTCAGCCAGCAAATCACTGCGATGACGCAGTGCATTGTGGGCCGTGACACGCCGCTCGAATTTGGCGTGAACGGCCCATAATGTTCGATCTTCGTTGAACAATCAAACAGCCTATATTTGAGTCTAACTCATGTTCGACTCGAACACGAAGCTCATCCCTAACCATCACACACTGTACCCATACCAGACCCAAACAACACAAATTTCTACACTTTCTCACCTCCCTACCAAATATACACCTCCAAATACGCCTTTGCCTCACCACCTCTTGGACTCCCACATACTCTCCTGCTCATAGTGACCAAGCGAGTAGCGTTACTTAAAAATACATACACGAGGGGCAGGAGGCGGAGCCTAGCGGAGCAGACATGCATTGTTAGAGCTCCACACCGCTGAGGAGAGAAGAGAAGGACAAAGCGGAGCCTGCAGGCTCAAAAAGGTATCCATTTGAACCTTTTTGCCCCAGGGAACAAACTGTGAAAGTTTGGGCAGGAAATATGGTACTGGGAGGAAACCGCGGCAGAAATAAAAATCACCTCACAAAGAGCTCACAGGCACTCACTGCAACTAAAGCAGCTCCAGTCACCTCACAAGATACAGCATCAGGGCGCTCTCACAGACAGAAAATGTCACAGCAAGACTCTCCATTTGAGTCAGATACAGAACAAATCCTCTCACAAACTTCTCCACAAGCCTCCTCAGCATCCCCAGTAATATTATTACAATTTGAAAAAATGCTTCATAAGGCTTTAAAACAAACCTCAGACCAAATAACAAAAAGCCTAACCAAAGAAATAAGAGAGCTGGGAAACCGCACCGCAGCCTTAGAAATAAAATTGGATGAAATTGAAGTTACAACCCAAGAAAATATAACAGAATTGGAACAATTAAAAAAAGAGAATTTAATACTTCAAACTAAGCTCGAAGATTAGGAAAATAGAGCCAGACGTTCAAACTTGCGCATAAGGGGAATACCTGAAACTGTGACAGACCTGCAATCTACTATTACTGCTCTATTACAAGAACTAAAGCCAGATATCCCTAATGAACGTTTAGAACTGGACAGAGTACACAGAGCCCTCACAGCCAAAAAGAAAGATGGACCCCCACGTGATATAATCACAAAATTTCATTATTACAGAACGAAAGAACAAATACTAATTGCTGCAAGAGAAAAAAAGGAACTTAATTTTCAAGGACACAATTATCAAATTTTTGCTGACCTATCCCAACTTACTATTACTAAAAGACGATCCATGAAACCCCAACTAATGGAACTGCAACGCCACAACATTATGTGTCAATGGGGCTTCCCCTTTTCAGTCAGATTTAACTACCAAGGTACAATTTACAGAAGCAGATCAGCAGATGAACTACAACAAACCCTTTTAAAATTAAATCTGACAGAACCCACAAGCAGCAACTCTCCCACACGCAGAAGAATGACATCATCTTCACCTTCAGGCAGCACTCAGAAAATTTCAGAACAAAATGGGAATCATCATTCTCACAAAAGAGGCCGTTATGCCACATCATCCATGGACCAAGAAGATTCAATGGACTGACATCCTAATTCCTGATATCTCTTCATTTATTATACTAAGAGATGGTTCTCTTTAAAAAACCTATATTTATAACTGAATGTAACTGCATTCTGATAGTCACACACTGTGTGGGATCATGTTACATTCCAGTTATATTTCTTATTACTTCTGATTCATATAGCCTTAGAATATATACGTGAAATAAGGAAATTCTTGTTCAGTTATATATTAGCAGGTAATAACAATAGATGTATTACTTTTTAGGACAAATATGTTCAATAATCCAGAAGTAATGGAAGCTTTTTCTTTCTTTTCTTAAAACAAATATATTATTACCTAACTAGTTCCTAGAATTATGTTTTTGTTTATTCTAATCTGAAGCAATACAACCTCAATTTTATGAGTTAACATATCTAAACAGTTACATATGAATAAAATATGTAATTGTTTACTCTAAAAGGGTTAAAATCCCAAAATAATTCAAACTATCTTCATCAATACCAAAGTTATTAACAGTACCTTTCTAACTGAATTATTTAGCCTAGGGCAAGACTAACCATATACAACCACCCTGGAATAAATAATTTCAACAAAAACTATATTCTGCACTCCAATTAATGAAACATCATTTTGATGTCTTTTGACATAGCACTTCTCTCCTGTAAGCGGAAGATCCGTGTACCCCCATTAGCCCTCCTCATTCTCCCAACCATATTATGTGGGAGTGTGACGAAGGCACTTATTCCCCTGAGAGAGATATTTATTCACTTTCACGGGTAAATTGTGATTACTTGCAAAAAATAATTTATACAATGTATCATTTAATCTCATATGTTTTTTGTTTACTCTTTACTCCAGAATTCACTGGTTTCTTTTCTATCTATTCATCTCTTCAGTCCACACAGGTTGATCTGCACAGTCAGCTCTGCATAACAAAAAGTAAGTCAAAACTATTTGATCTATTGCCATGGCACCACTGAATATACTTTCCCTGAATATTCAGGGAATAAATGTCCCTCAAAAAAGGACCAAAGCCTTCCGTACTTTCCATAACAAGAAGGCTCACATAGTATGCCTCCAAGAAACACACTTCACCAAAGATTCTACTCCAAAATATATTTCTCCTTTTTATCAACAAATTTACACGGCTTCTGCCTGTACCAAGCAAAGGGGAACTCTAATTGCATTTCACCGATCCACACCATTCACCTTATCATCAGAAATTAAAGACCCAGAAGGTAGATACCTGATACTCATGGGTTATATAATGGATACAGCAATCACGGTGATTTCTTACTAAGCTCCTAACAAACAACCTACACCATTCCTCTCACATATATTACAAGTGATTAATACACACAAAATAGGAACAGTGATAATGTGTGGGGATTCGAACCAGGTCCTCCTCCCATTTCTAGATAAATCACCTTTTACACCATCCAAAATAACCTCTAGACTACCTTTTTCTCAACTTCTTTCCAAATACAACCTGGTAGATTCGTGGAGAGAAAGTAATGCCGCGTACACACGAGCGGACTTTACGGCGGACTTTGCCCGGCGGACTGGATTTCGTCGGACAATTCGATGTGTGTGGGCTCCAGCGGACTTTGTTTTCTCAAAAGTTGGACGGAATTAGATTTGAAACTTGTTTAAAATTTATCCGTTGAAATCGAGTCCGGTCGAAAAGTCCGCCGTCTGTATGCTAGTTCGACGGACAAAAAGCCACGCTAGGGCAGCTATTGGCTACTGGCTATGAACTTCCTTGTTTTAGTCCGGTCGTACGTCATCACGTACGAATTCGACGGACTTTGGTGGATTGTGTGTAGGCAAGTCCGTTCGTTCACAAAGTCCGTCGGAAAGTACGTCGAAAAGTCCGCCGGGCAAAGTCCGCCGTAAAGTCCGCTCGTGTGTACGCGGCATAACCCAATGAAAAAGAAATTCACTTATTTCTCGCACCCTCATCAAACCTTCACCAGAATAGATCATATTTTTCTAACACTAGGAATGATACCAGAAATTATTGCATCAGATATAATTCCGATTCCGTGGTCTGACCATAATGCAGTATACACTACTATAGCCTCAGCCATACCAAAAGCGCATGACCCAACGTGGTACTTACCGGACATAATGCTCAAACACCCACTACATCAGATGGCCATTGAACAAGCTTTAAAGGAATACATATCAATTAATAATACAACAGACATCTCCCCAATAACACTGTGGGAAGCTCATAAGCCTGTCTTGCATGGTACAATACAAAGACAAATGGCACTATTTAAACGGGAACGCAAAAATCTAGCAAAAAAACTAGAACTCAATTTTAATGCAGCCTACATATCATTTCAAGATAATCCATCTCAGAGTACAAAATCTCATCTGGAAAAATCTAGATTGGAATACGATCTATTTCTCACTGAGTCAGTTGATAAATCCCTCAAACGCTCCAAACACAATTTCTACATGAATACAAACAAACCAGGTACATATTTGGCTCGGGCATTAAGTTCAACTAACAAATCTTTCAAAGCAATACGTTTGAAATTATCAAAAAATGTTTACACTTGTAATCCAGTTAAAATAGTCCATAAATTTCACTCACATCTCGCAACTTTATACAAGACAAACAATGAATTTAATCCTACAGAAGCTGAATCCTTCTTCTCAAAAATAAACTTACCTGAGTTATCTCAGAATCAAAAAAGCAGTTTGGATGAGCCTATAACTATAGATGAAGTTGCTAACGCCATAAAAGACCTAAAACTTAACAAAAGACCAGGCCCAGACGGCTACTCGGCTTTATACTATAAAACATTCTCAGAAATACTCTCTCCCATTCTCACTGAAACTTTTAACAAACTTCTAGATGGACATTCTTTTCGGCAAGAAACACTAATGGCAATTGTTTGTATGATCCCAAAACCCCTTTCTGATGATACTTCCTGTGTGAATTATCGGCCTATCTCTCTGTTAAACCTCGATATTAAATTATTAGCAAAAATAATAGCAAAACGCCTCAATAGCATTATAGGAAAATTAATACATAGAGATCAAGTAGGCTCCATGCCAAACAGACAGGCAGGCGATAATATACGCAGGGCAGTGTTATTGGCACATATTGCTAAAAAATGGAAAATCCCTTTATGTTTTCTATCTCTCGATATTAAGAGGGCATTTGACACAGTATCCTGGCAATATATGCAATATTCATTACAAAAATGGGGTTTTGGACCCCACTTTTTAACATGGATCAAAGCATTATATAATAAACCCAAAGCCTATATAAAATATGCTGGATACAAATCTGAAGCCTTTAATATCGAAAGAGGTACCCGACAGGATTGCCCATTATCTCCCTTATTATTTGCCCTTATACTCGAACCCATGGCCCAATACATCAGAACAAACCAAACTATAACTGGCATTGAAGTAGGAGGTATTACACACAAATTATGTATATTTGCAGACGATATATTACTTTTTCTATCATCACCACAGGTCTCTGGTCCTAACTTAATACCAGCTCTTGATGGATTTGCAGCCCTATCCGGCCTTATGATTAATCCTAAGAAATGCCTAGTGCTTAATATTTCACTCACAAACATGGAATTGATCCCGGCTAGGGCTGCACTCCCATTCACATGGGCAGAAAAATCAATCCCATATCTTGGAATTCATTTAACAGCATCTCATTCTGACTTATTCTCAACCAATTATCCTCCTGTATTAAGACAGATCACAAATCTAATAAAACAATGGTCGCAACTTCCTTTATCCTGGATAGGGAAGATTAATGCAATCAAAATGACTATTCTACCCAAATTGCTTTATCTATTCAGAGTCCTCCCTATTCCAATTCCTTCTTATTTTTTGAGAATAGTACAAAAAAGAGCAACTTCGTTTATATGGGGCTCTTCTAAACCACGTATACCTATACACACACTACATCTTCCCAAGAATAAAGGAGGCCTGGGATACCCTAATTTTACTAACTACTACAGAGCAGCACATTTGGCCAGTCTGTCCAAATACCATGCAAAACAGGAAATCCCATTATGGGTATTTATAGAGGCTTCAGAAAATGACCCTCTATTAATATCAAATTTATTATGGCTTGATCCTAAAGACCGCTTTAAAATTCATAATCCCATAACTAAACACTTCTTATCTCTCTGGGATAAACTAAAAACCAAATATCAGTTACAATCCACACACAATCCTCTCCTTTCTTTTATCAGAAATCCGGCCTTTTATCCGGCATGGATCTACCCAAATTCTTTTAAAGCTTGGACAACATCAGGCATTCAGACACTAAATGACTTCATAGCATCTAAATCATTCCTTTCATTCCCATCGCTTAGAGAAAAATATGATCTACCAAACTCTGAGATATTTAGATATCTCCAAATCAAAAATTTCTATACACCATTCCTAAAGGAGGATACACCATTATCCCAATTATCCATTTTTGAATCAATCTGTACAAAAGATCCATTTGCTAAAGGTACAATTTCATCACTTTATAATCAATTATATGGAGTAGCAAATCTTAATAGACCCTCTTACGTTCAGAGGTGGGAGGAGGACCTGGGACGAACTTTAGAAGACACGGACTGGTCTAACATATGGCTCACATCTAAGTCATCTTCACCCAACATCTTAGCACTGGAGACAAATTATAAAGTCCTAACTCGCTGGTACCTTGTACCCGCTAGAGTGGCAAAATATTCACCTAATACCTCAGCTCTTTGTTTCGAGGATGCCCAGAAATAGGCACATATTTACACATATGGTGGACATGCCCAGTAATCCAAACCTTCTGGAAGGAAGTCTTCGTGATTGCATCTAAAATATTTAAAAAAATAATACAACCAGATCCATATTTAACTTTACTTAATCTAAAACCGGAATGGTTAACACTCTCTCAATTCAAACTTATGATCCAACTAATAACGGCTGCAAAACAAACAGTGGCCAAGGCATGGAAATCTCCTACATTGGTACTAGCAGAAACAATTCACAGAATGAATAATACAATGTCCCATGCTAAGATGGTAGCCATCGATCAAAATCAAATTCCAAAATTTGAAAAACTTTGGCACCCTTGGATAAAACAACAGTTCCTGTCAAACTTCAATGACTCTGTCCTGTTGCCATGGTAACAGATTAAATGACTTACAGAGACACCCATTCTAAGGCTTCAAAGAGAACTAAAAAGAATAATAAACTGACGAGCGGGACAACCTTGTGGACCATACCTCTACCTTTCAACCCTTTTTCTTCTTTCTCTTTCCTTTTCTCCACCTTACGATTAAAGCTCATTATCAGAATTTATTTGACCTATATACATTCTACTTGTAAACAATATGTATAGTAGGTATAAATCATTTAAATACCTACAAAAGTAACTAAGGAAATGATATATATCTTTAATTTAGGTTTACGTGAACCCGATGTTTAATATTTGAAATTTCATGATATTTACCTATATAAACCCTACTGTAAAACAATGAGCTTACTTTATAGATCCTTGTAAACTTACTTTATGTATCTTTATAACATTGTATACTCAATAAACTTCTTTTGACAAGGAAAAATACATACACTCACCGTCCACTATCCGAAACATCTTCTCCGGTCCTACTATACCCTACAACAGCACAGTCTATAGATTTATGCTGACCTATTCTGACCATCTCTCTCCTAAAAGGCAGGTTAGCGGGTCTTTCCTAGCCGTCAGACCACCTTCCAACCACCTACAACTATCTCCTTTCCATTAGAACCCCCCTATATCTTGACCTGTCCCCCTCCCCACTCCCCTCACTTCCTCAAGCAATTAGACGGGAACTTCACATTGTTGCACATTCACAACTACCCACACACAACAAGAATAAAAAAATGTCCAATCCAAGATCAACCCCTATGCAAGCTAAAATTAAAATAATCTCCCTTAATGTGAAAGGGCTTAACATACCCGAAAAAAGATCACAACTCTTACTATACATGAGGAAATTTAACGCAGACGTAATTCTACTCCAAGAAAAACGCTTCAAAACTGACCAGATCCCTAAACTGTCAAACAAGGAATACCCAATAACCTATCATGCAACCAATCCACTAGCTTAAACAAAAGGGGTCTCCATCTTAATATCTAAACACCTACGCATAGAAATATCCAAGTTACTATTGGACGAAACAGGCCGCTACGCGTTTGTCAAAGGCTCAATCTGGGGAAAACCAATAACGATAGCTAACATATATAGCCCTAACTCGAATCGAGTTAAGTTTCTTCCATGACATAATGATGACCCTAACATCCTTTCAGTCTTGCATTCTCTCACTCGGAGGAGATTTCAATGTCACCTTGAACCCTCTTGAGGACACATCCTCAGGGTCATCCTCCCTTCCATACAAAGCCCTCAAACAAATCAAAACTCAAATACAGGACTTACTCCTACATCCAAGAGACTATACCTTTTACTCCCCACCCCACGACCGATACTCCAGAAAAGACTACCTTTTTCTCACACAAAAAGACCTCCCTCTCCTATCTGAGGCAACTATCGAACCTATGTTCCTATCTGATCGTCACCCTATCACCGCCACTTTAACATTCCAAGATTGCTTACATTTTTCCCAAACCTGGAGACTGGATGAATCACTACTCACAGAGCCCTCCCACATTGTCGCAGTCATTAAAAGTACCTGCAAAGAGCCTGGAGAAGGTCAGAAGCGCACTTGTATGAGATTCTCCTCTTTCTTTGCTAGCTGATGTGGACTTATGTTATAGACTTCACTAGCATCCATGGGCTGGTGTCTCAAGAGGCCCTGCGGAATGCTAGTGAAGTCTATAACATAAGTCCACATCTGCTAGCAAAGAAAGAGGAAAATCTCATACAAGTGCGCTTCTGACCTTCTCCAGGCTCTTTGCAGGTACTTCCTGTCTATATACATGCACTCCAGTGGAAACTGCATGCCATTACTCAGGTTCCTGGATTCGGATGACAAGTGCCTGTTGTACAGATCCCTGGCTGGGGTTGTAGCCATCTGCCCTTTCAGGTCTCCTATAACTAAGAGACCAATTTTTTCTGGTAAGAGGCAGCAGTTTTTGAGAGATGGAGGTCTGTCTACACACCCTATTTCACTACAACAAGTTTTTGTTCCAGTATTTATTCAGCACTTGGGGACATTTATTATTTTGTTTTGCATGCGTGTTACTAAGCATGTACGGACTATAATCATTATCGTTTCTGTACAGCCATGGACTTTTTTTGGGTGTTATAATTTTGTTTATCTCTACACTGATTATCTTTTTTATGTTTTGGCACAGCTCCTATAGATATATATTTGCCACATTATTATATTTTTCCTCAGTGTTCTGAGACATTCACTTGTTGTTTGCATCTAGTCACGCAATATTGAGTGTTTCTTTTTCTTTTTTTTTTTTCTTTTTTCTTTTTTCACGGACATAGGAAGCATTTTCTGTGTCCTACAAATTTATTTTTATTATGGTGCATTCATACACTGACCAGCATTGAAATATTTGCTCAGTGACCACTACTTATCCTCATATCTCGATGAGGCTTTTAGGCACTTGTTTGTTGCCACTCCCAGTTTTTTAGCGCGACTTTTTGAATTTTATTATATCCACGGAATCACCATAGCTGAAAATAAATACAAAATGGCAGCATTCGCTGACGACATCCTTCTGTTCCTGTCTAAACCCCTCTTAACCCTACCAAACCTCCTCAAAGACTTCTGTCTATTCCAGTTTATAGCCCATTTCAAAATAAATTTCACAAAATCACACACTCTCAACATGCCCTGCACACACGGTCGGACATTGATCGGACATTCCGACAACAAAATCCATGGATTGTTTCCAACGGATGTTGGCACAAGTTGTCGGAACTTCCGAACGCCAAGAACGCGGTGACGTACACCACGTACGACGAGACTATAAAAGGGCAGTTCAGTACCAAGCGCGGCATACTTTGGGCTCCTTTTGCTAATCTCGTGTTAGTAAAAGTTTGGTGAGAGACTATTCACGCTTTTTCAGACTTGTGGTTTTCAGATCATATTTCTGGTGTTCAGTTTGTGCTTGTGGGTTTGTATCTGGTCTTCAGTGCGTGCAGCGAGTTGCCGTTGACTTGTCATTGTGTTCTTGTCTGTTTGTCATTTGGAACCCTCCCTCCCCCCAACTGCTAACTCAGCTGATACCAATCCTCTATCTGCTGACTTTGCCAAACCCATACACACTATACCTACCTCTTTTGTGGTCAGATTTATGGATGAATTCCCCAAAGCATATAGTGCAAGGGCCTGCCTGAATACTTTCAAATGGTACTGTTTAAAGTTTTTGTATCCTATTATTATCTTGATAGGTAATATCAGAATGTAAAAATGTGCTTCAATTTGTACAGTGTGTATTTTTATCTTTAAATTATGACACTTCTTACCTGTCCAGTGGGCTGCCAATAGTGTAAAGTAAAGAGGGGTTGGCCAAAGTAATACATATTATTTAGGCATTCATCTCTCATGGAAGTGGAGAGGGTTACCTGGCCAAAACATCTCCCCCCTAAAATGTTTAAAATGGCCCATGAGAGGGGGGAGGAATCTGATAGGTGGACCTTATACCTTTGTCTTTAAATACTCCCTAAAATAAATTTTATACTGATGTTGTCCAAGAATGTTTGTGTCTAATCTGCTTTCAATGTTTATGTGCAAAATGATTAATTTATTTTTCTTGTTTGACTCCACAGTTTCCTTCCAACCCACAGGAATGGCAGACTGTGGCCTCCCACTTTGCCCAGAGGTGGGACTTTCCTAACTGCGTTGGGGCAATTGATGGGAAACACGTCCACATTGTCCCACCACCCAACTCGGGGTCATACTATTACAACTACAAGGGGTTCAATAGTATTGTGATGTTGGCGGTGGTGTCGGCTACTTACGAGTTCCTGTATGTGGACGTGGGGAAGAATGGCCGGATGTCAGATGGTGGAGTCATCGCCCACACAGAGTTCTACAGGCATCTCCAGAATGGCAGCTTGGGCTTGCCACCTCCAGAAGTCAATGCGGAAAGACTCCCATTCATCTTTGTTTCAGATGAAGCATTTGTGCTGGGGGACCATCTTATGCGGCTATTCCCTATAAGGACCCTCACCCCGGACCAGAGGGTTTTTAATTACCGGCTGGCCAGAGCCAGAAGAGTGGTGGAGAACACGTTTGGAATAATGGCCAGCCCCATACACATGGCAGAATATAAACTCAATCACATCATCCTGGCTTGCTGTGTTCACAAATTTTTAAGGAGAAATTCTTGGAACTATGCTGGCTCAGTTGGGCCTGAAGCCGGAATTAATATGAATGAACCAAACCTGATGGTGCTTGAAGCTGGCCGTCCTGGCTTGCCCCCTCAGAGTGCCCGCGAGGTCCATCTAAGATACATGGAATACTTTGCGGGAAGGGGGCTATCGATATGCCAGACAATGTCTGAGACATTTTTTAAATTAAAAAATATATTTTAAACTGAACAAATATTTGCTTAGATTTACTGCTTGTCTTTGTTTTAGCTGACCATGACTGAAACTTGGGGAGTCCTGAAAATGGCGTGATTGTGTAAAATTACTGAGCACTGTTGGGTGTTATTTACTAAAGGAAAATACACTTTGCACTACAAGTGCACTTGAGACTGCACTGAAACTGCACTTGTAGTGCAAAGTGGATTTGCCTTAGATAAATAACTCCCATTGTCACTGAAAACACCAACTTTACTACAAAAAATGCTTTTGAGCATTGAAAGAAGAAGCCACACATTGTTGATTCTCAATCTTTTTAATCAAAGCACAATCACATGTGCATTTATAAAAGGTTTTTAGAACAAACCAACATGTTTGTTGTATAACAATTTTTTAGGTCACATTAAAAAGTAGAAATTGCCTTATAAGGTAAAACAGGCATGTTTAAAACAAAAAAAAATATACAATTTTGGAACTTACAAAGTTCAACTTTTATAGAAATTGAAGGCAATATCAGACATGAGTATTTATAAACTGTGTTTGATATTGCGTTCAGCAGATGGGGTGAAGTCACCCCTGGAAAAGCCAAATTTTGAAGATGCACACAAATTGCCGAATGTCAACATTTGCTAGCTGCCATCATGGGGGATCAAGGGACGTGTTTTGTGGGTGCAACCCCTTCCTCTCAGCTACTTTATTATTGAGGAAAGGGTTGCACCCCCAAAACGCGTACATTGATCTCCCGTGATGGCAGATAGCACATGTTGACACACTGTGTGCCTCTTCAAAATTTGGCTTTTCTATAATATGTCACAAAATTGTCACAAAATTGTCAGAAAAACAAAAACACAAAGCACAGATAAGTTAGGGATTTCCAGGGGTTTTAAATTCTCCCTAAAACATCAATGATGTTCTTCATTTTGTTTTGAACATCATTTATGTTTTGCTTGATGTTTTTCAAGTCCCTATTACACCCCATGATCTCCCCGATCAGGATCTGGGCACTTTTACTGGTGAAATGATCTTCTTCCACAACATCACAATCACCTAAAAATATATAAAAAACAAACACAACATGTATTATAAATCTGCCGGTATCCATCTCTTACCTGAGCCTGTGGTCACAGACACTCACCTGTTGTGGTGACAATTTCCACCACGTCTCCCTCCTCCTCCTCTGGTTGGGTTTGGGGGATTTCCCCTTCTTCCTGAGGTGGGGGGTTTGTTGTCTCCTCTGATGAGTGGTGTCCTCTGAGTCTTTTCTCCCCTATGTAAAAAAAAATAGGTATACTTAGCACACAGATATTTGATGGCAGAAATAGGAATATGAAACATTGCTTGGAAGTGGGGAACAATTGTCTCTTTTGGCAGAGTTCCAAGATGAAGAAATATTTTTGTCCTTTGTCAAGCTTGAATACTTACCTGTTTTGTACAAGCTTCACAGATGGATACACCCCTATAGTATACACTGGAGCACCTGTGTGGGGCCCCCTATTAAAAAGGGTGTTCTGGTGTCCCGCACTAGTGCTCCAGCATCCAGATGTGTAAACAGCTGCTGAGTGTCCTCTCCTTACATAGAATCTAGTTTGCATTTCATTCTAGTTACTAACCCATCTAGACAACAAAATTATTTTAAGAGAAGTAGGCCAGAAAAAATTTATTGAAATGCATCTGGACAAAACATGGTGTTTTATTGGCTGAACGAACAATGTTTCCTACGAACGAATAATGTGTCCATGAACATGAAAGTTGCCATTTTAAACTGTACAACAGTAAAGTAAAGCACATGGAGCAGCACGAACGTTATAAAAATAACGAATAGGAACACAGCACATGTTAGGTACCTGGTAGTGAGCCTGACTTGTAGGAGAAGACCTCTCATACAACACTGGTTCAAGAGCCACTGGAGTGGGGACAGTGGTCTCGTGAGCACAGTGGGGTAGGAGTGCCTGCTGAGATGAAGGCTCTGATGCTGGAGCAGAGTAGAGATCCCTCCAGGGATGGCTGGACTTCAGGTATGGTGATTACAGGAGCAGCAGGCTGCAGCACTGAAGATGCAGATGCAGAAGTCACTGGAGCTGGAGCTGAGGGTGCAACAGCACAGCAGCAAACGGCAGGCACAGGCAAGGTCAAACAGTCCGGGTCAGCAGGCAGCAAGGCGGTTAATACAGAAGGCAGAGGCAGAGTCGGTAGGCAGGCAGAGGTCGGCAACAGTATTGGTAGATGCAGTAGCAGAATCAGGCAGGCCGGGTCGGATTGGAAAAGCAGGAATGGTCAGACAAGCTGGGTCAATAGGTAATCAATCAATCAGGTACAGGTTAAGCAGATCCACAGAGCTGAGACGAAACAGCAGCGCATTCCTGCAACAGGAGAACCTTTATGCACCTCTTGGCGCCAAAACGGCACTAATGCGAACGCGTGCGCGCGTACGCACCCGTGCGCGCCCGAGCACCGCGCTGACGCACGGCAACAGCTGGAGATTGCTGAATTGCCTGAGCAGGAGCACGCCGGCACATTGGCGCACACACATGCGCCGGTCTGGTGCTGACAGATCCCTGACAGCACAACTACTTACTTTTTTGCAGCACTCTCCTGATCCTTCTATACTGATCGTGCTCCCTGATTTTGAGGTCCGACCACCGCTTCCTCAGTTGATCCTTGGATCGCTGTACCCCAAAATGCCGGTGCAGACTCTTCACAACTTTGGCCTTGATCTTGGCCTTTCTGACATTGGAGTTGGGGTAAGGTCCATGCTTCCCTTCATAGTCGGCCCTCTTCAGTATGTCGACCATCTCCACCATCTCCACAAAGGACATATTTGAGGCCCTAAATCATCTCCTCCAGAATCGTGATGTTTCTGGCTCCGGGCTTTCCTCCTCCTCCTCCTCGTTGCTGTAATTAGCACGCACCTGCTGTGTCTCCTCCATGTGCTCTCCCCCACTGTGCTGCAAGAGAAGGGGCAGGGAATAGACTAGAAAGAACTTCAGGGGCGGGTGGAGTTTCACGCATGCGCAGTGTTTATAAAGCGTAACACGCGTGCGTCATATGTACGATCTGTGAGTGGAGGAAGGAGTATAAGGAAGCGCTGATCGTGATAACGAAGGTAACATTTAAATTCGGGCCTATACTGCTTAGAGATTGAGGCCTATATTGGGACAAGATTAGGAGATTTTAACCTGACAATAGGGTTTGTCTTGTGTATTGCAGATAAAATAGATGGCTTCAATGACCACAAATTCCTCCCCCTGTTCATAGACAAATACAGGGACCTGCCCTGTCTGTGGCAGGTCAAACACCCGCAGTATAATCATAAACAAAAGAGGCAGGGAGCACTGGAGAAACTGCTGGAGTTGGTGAAGCCGGTGGTCCCCATGGCAACCATCCCCTATTTAAAAGCCAAAATTGGTGGCCTGAGGAGCACTTATCTTAGGGAGCGCAAGAAGGTCCAGGATTCCCAGAAATCCGGAGCTGCAGCAGATGACGTTTATGTCCCCAGGCTGTGGTACTATGAGAGACTGCGATTTCTGTCAGACCAGACTGAAGTCAGGGAATCCCTCTCAACCCTTCCTTCCACTCTTCCTTCCACCCTATCTTCCACCCCAGCTGAGGCTTCCGACATCCAACCTGGGACTTCCAGCCAGGAAGAAGTGGAGGAGCCCAGCTTGAGCCAGGTATAGCATTCTTCTACAGATTTCTGGTCAGTAAATAAATGATGTTTACTAGATGTTATTTTTGATCACTAATTGCTGTTTTAATAAAGTGTTTTACATATCAATAGACAGTAGTGAGCAAAAATAATTGGGACAAGAATGAAAAATGCTGGGCTCAGAATGATAGTCTTTTATATTTCTTAACATTCAATTTGCAACAGCCATGAGATGAAAATTGTGTGTGATTGATGAAGAAAAAACTAAAACTATGTCCCTTTTTCATACACAGGAAGACCTTAGCCAGGAGGAGGCTTTGGAATGTGGCACACAGGAGGAGGCAGGGGTAAGTGGCAGCCAGGAGGAGGCGGGGGTAAGTGGCAGCCAGGAGGTGGCTGGGCCCAGTAGGAGCCTGACAGAATCGCAGGTCCCTCCCCTCCGCCTTCCAAACAAAAGACCCAGGAAGGGGAGTAACGTGGAGGAGTCAGCACTCAGGCTGATTCAGGAGGCTTCTGCGTCCCTCAGAGCCACCCCCACTCGTGAAGAGGCATTTGCCTCCATGGCTGCCACAAAACTGCAGGACATGCAGGAGGGCCAACGCCTCATGTGTGAGGAAATATTTATAAAACATTTAATAAGGGGTTGAGGGGCGAAATCACACCCAATACCTACCTGAGTGAGTTGCATCATCCTCCTCCTCCTCCCTCTCGTCCTCCTCCTCCTGTCACAACTCCACCACCACAGACACAGCGTGGAAGGAAGAGTGGAAGGAAGACAAGAAAGTGATGGCTCTGGGTTCAGTCTGGTCTGACAAAAGATGCAGGCTCTTGTATGACCATAGCCTGGGGACATGTATGTCATCTGCTGCTGTTCATGATCTCTTGGCCTTCTGGACCAGATTGTACTGCCTCATATATGGACTCCTCAGGCCACCAATTTTGCAGTAAAATAATTAATGTGTGCCCTGGGGGCCAATGGGTTCGACAATTTCTGCTGTTTCTCCAGAGTTGCCTCCCTCTTTCTTTGGTTTTGACCCCTTAATACATTTTTGGTTTGTTTTATTATACTCGCCTATGTGTGTTTTAATTCAAAATAGACAGTGTGTTTGTGAGGAGGCAGGTACATTTAAAAAATACAATGTCAAATTAACAAGGGACACCAACACCAAGCAACCTCCTTGAGATTAAATAAAAAAAAAAAAATTTTTTTTTTTTTCGGGAGATGTGACAAATAAAAATATTATATTCATGAAATCACAATAAATAATAAAGAAGTTTGTGAGAAGTCTGTGTGAATCTGAGCAGCAAAACAACTTCATTCTTCTAGCATTATAAAGAAGAAGAGAGTGCGCTGCATTAAACAATTTAAAAAATTGCAGCGTGACGAAAGTACTATATCCATTAAGAACGCAAATTTTACTACACCAAGCAGTTCCGTCTCGGAATTTATTCTGAGTATGCGTCGGAATTGTCCACACACAGTCAGAATTGACGCGAACAGATTTTGTTGTCGGAAAATTTTATAGCCTGCTCTCAAACTTTGTGTGTCGGAAAATCCGATGGAAAAAGTCAGATGGAGCCCACACACGGTCGGAATTTCCGACAACATCTCCGATTGTAACATTTTCCGTCGGAAATTCCAACCGTGTGTACAGGGCATAACAGAACCACAAGTCCTACAATGTAAGCAAAACTTCCCATTTATGTGGAAAACAGATGCAATGACATACCTAGGGATCCAACTGCCCGCAAGACTAACTGACCTCTTCCTGATAAATTACCTCCCACTTCTCAAGACTATTACAGAAGACCTTAAAAAATGTAATAAAACACACTTCTCTTGGTTTGGCAGAACGGTTATTATTAAAATGAATATCCTACCACGCATACTATACCTCCTACAAACGATCCCTATCAAATTCCCCAATACCTTTTTTCAATCAATCAAAAAACTATGTAGAAATTATATCTGGATCCAAATACACCCCAGAATTAGATAAACCCAGTTAAAAAAAACAAAAACCTAAGGGGGAATAGGCCTACCTGACATACGACATTACTATTGGTCCTGTCATTTACAACGTATTCTAGATTGGCACACCCACCAACAGATGGAGGACTGGGTAACCCTAGAAAACTCATTTTTCTTACACCCCATCAGCAGCACCCCATGGATCAGTCGCAACCTCCTACCAAAAAACCTAAAAGAACACCCCACCATAGGCCCCACATTGGAGTGTTTTGCCGAAGCCGCCTATAAACTCAAACTTTCCAGA
This sequence comes from Lithobates clamitans, assembly GCA_037952925.1. Taxonomy (NCBI): domain Eukaryota; kingdom Metazoa; phylum Chordata; class Amphibia; order Anura; family Ranidae; genus Lithobates; species Lithobates clamitans. Next base: position 308,329 of record JBBGZY010002235.1, read on the forward strand.
GTCCCAGGCCTTCTATCACCAATTTTATTGAACCCTCAATTCCCTCCAGGGATGGCCCCTCACCCACTATCCAACACGCAACCAGATATACAGTATCTCACAAAAGTGAGTACCCTCCTCACATTTTTGTAAACATTTTATTATATCCTTTCATGTGACAACACTGAAGAAATTACGATTTGTTACAATGTAAAGTAGTGAGTGTACAGCTTGTATAACGGTGTAAATTTGCTGTCCCCTCAAAATAACTCAACACACAGCCATTAATGTCTAAACCGCTGGCAACAAAAGTGAGTACACCCCTAAGTGAAAATGTCCAAATTGGGCCCAAAGTGTCAATAATTTGTGTGGCCACCATTATTTTCCAGCACTGCCTTAACAGTCTTGGGCATGGAGTTCCCCAGAGCTTCACAGGTTGCCACTGGAGTCCTCTTCCACTCCTCCATGATGAAATCACAAAGCTGGTGGTTACAGACCTTGAGGAGGCATTTGAGGATGCTCCACAGATGCTCAATAGGGTTTAGGTCTGAAGACATGCTTGGCCAGTCCATCACCTTTACCCTCAGCTTCCTTAGCAAGGCAGTTGTCATCTTTGAGGTGTGTTTCGTTATGGGGTCGTTATGTTGGAATACTGCCCTGAAGCCCAGTCTCTGAAGGGAGGGGATCATGCTCTGCTTCAGTAGGTCACAGTACATGTTGGCATTCATGGTTCCCTCAATGAACTGTAGCTCCCCAGTGCCGGAAGCACTCATGCAGCCCCAGACCATGACACTCCCACCACCATGCTTGACTGTAGGCAAGACACACTTGTCTTTGTAATCCTCACCTGGTTGCCACCACCCACGCTTGACACCAACTGAACCAAATAATGTTGTCTTGGTCTCATAAGACCACAGGACATGGTTCCAGCAATCCATGTCCTTATGCCCCGTACACATGATCGGACAATAATCGTACATTCCGACAACAAAATCCATGGATTTTTTCCTACGGATGTTGGCTCAAACTTGTTTTGCATACACATGGTCGCACAAAGTTTTAGGAAAATCCGGTCGTTCTAAACGCGGTGACGTAAAACACATACGTCGGGACTATAAACGGGGCAGTAGCCAATGGCAGTAGCCAATGGCTTTCATCTCTTAATTTATTCTGAGCATGCGTGGCACTTGTGTGATTTGTGTACACACGATTGGAATTTCCGACAATGGAATTTTTTTCGGAAAATTTTATAGCCTGCTCTCAAACTTTGTGTGTCGGAAAATCCGATGGAAAAAGTCCGATGGAGCCCACACACGGTCGGAATTTCTGACAACACGCTCCGATCGCACATTTTCCATTGGAAAATCTGACCGTGTGTACGGGACATTAGTCTGCTTGTCTTCAGCAAACTGTTTCATGGCTTTCTTGTGCATCAGCTTTAGAAGAGGCTTCCTTCTGGGACAACAGCCATGCAGACCAATTTGATGCAGTGTTCGGCATATGGTCTGAGAACTGACAGACTGATCCCCCCACCCCTTCAACCTCTGCAGCAATGCTGGCAGCACTCATACGTCTATTTCCCAAAGACAACCTATGGATATGATGCTGAGCACGTGACCTCAACTTCTTTGGTGGACCATGGCGAGGCCTGTTCTGAGGGGAACCTGTCCTGTTAAACCGCTGTATGGTCTTGGCCACCATGCTGCAGCTCAGTTTCAGGGTGTTGGCAATCTTCTTATAGCCTAGGCTATATTTATGTAGAGCAACAATTCTTTTTTTACATATCCTCAGAGAGTTCTTTGCCATGAGGTGCCATGTTGGACTTCCAGTGACCAGTATGAGAGAGTGAGATCGATAACACCAAATGTAACACACCTGCTCCCCATTCACACCTGAGACCTTGTAACACTAACGAGTCACATGACACCGGGGAGGGAAAATGGCTAAATGGGCCCAAGTATTGACATTCTCACTTAGGGGTGTACTCATTTTTGTTGACAGTGGTTTAGACTAGGGATGAGCCGAACACCCCCCTGTTCGGTTCGCACCAGAACATGCGAACAGGAAAAAAATTCGTTCGAACACGTGAACGCCGTTAAAGTCTATGGGACACGAACATGAATAATCAAAAGTGCTAATTTTAAAGGCTAATATGCAAGTTATTGTCATAAAAAGTGTTTGGGGACCCGGGTCCTCCCCCAGTGGACATGAATCAATGCAAAAAAAAGTTTTAAAAACGGCCGTTTTTTCAGGAGCAGTGATTTTAATAATGCTTAAAGTCAAACAATAAAAGTGTAATATCCCTTTAAATTTCATACCTGGGGGGTGTCTATAGTATGCCTGTAAAGGGGCGCATGTTTCCCGTGTTTAGAACAGTCTGACAGCAAAGTGACATTTTGAAGGAAAAAACACATTTAAAACTACCGCGGCTATTGCATTGCCGACAATACACATAGAAGTTCATTGATAAAAACGGCATGGGAATTCCCCACAGGGGAACCCCGAACCAAAATTAAAAAAAAAAATGATGTGGGAGTCCCCCTAAATTCCATACAAGGCCCTTCAGGTCTGGTATGGATATTAAGGGTAACCCCAGCCAAAATTAAAAAAAAAAATTGACGTGGGGTTCCCCCTAAATTCCATACCAGACCCTTCAGGTCTGGTATGGATTTTAAGGGGAACCCCGCGCCAAAAAAAAAAAAAAAAAACGGTGTGGGGTCCCCCTAAAAATCCATACCAGACCCTTATCCGAGCACGCAACCTGGCAGGCCGCAGGAAAAGAGGGGGGGACGAGAGTGCGGCCCCCCCCCCCTCCTGAACCGTACCAGGCCACATGCCCTCAACATTGGGAGGGTGCTTTGGGGTAGCCCCCCAAAACACCTTGTCCCCATGTTGATGAGGACAAGGGCCTCATCCTCACAACCCTGGCCGGTGGTTGTGAGGGTCTGCGGGCGGGGGGCTTATCGGAATCTGGAAGCCCCCTTTAACAAGGGGACCCCCAGATCCCGGCCCCCCCCCTGTGTGAAATGGTAAGGGGGTACTTACCCCTACCATTTCACTAAAAAACTGTCAAAAATGTTAAAAATGACAAGAGACAGTTTTTGACAATTCCTTTATTTAAATGCTTCTTCTTTCTTCTTTCTTCCTTCATCTTCTTCTGGTTCTTCTGGCTCTTCTGGTTCTTCCTCCGGCGTTCTCGTCCAGCATCTTCTCCGCGGCGTCTTCTATCTTCTTCTCCTCGGGCCGCTCCGCACCCATGGCATGAGGGGGAGGCTCCCGCTCTTCTCTTCATCTTCTTCTCTTCTTCATCTTCTTCTTCTTCTTCCTTCTTCTCTTCTTCTCTTCTTCCTGTCTTCTGCGGGCCGCTCCGCAGCCATGCTGGCATGGTGGGAGGCTCCCGCTGTGTGACGGCGTCTCTTCGTCTGACGGTTCTTAAATAACGGGGGGCGGGGCCATCCGGTGACCCCGCCCCCCTCTGACGCACGGTGACTTGAGGGACTTCCCTGTGACGTCACGGGGAATGCCACAGGGAAGTCCCGTCATGTCACCGTGCGTCAGAGGGGGGCGGGGCCACCGGGTGGCCCCGCCCCCCGTTATTTAAGAACCGTCAGACGAAGAGACGCCGTCACACAGCGGGAGCCTCCCTCCATGCCACAGCATGGCTGCGGAGCGGCCCGCAGAAGACAGGAAGAAGAGAAGAAGAGAAGAAGGAAGAAGAAGAAGAAGATGAAGAAGAAGATGAAGAAGAGAAGAAGATGAAGAGAAGAGCGGGAGCCTCCCCCTCATGCCATGGGTGCGGAGCGGCCCGAGGAGAAGAAGATAGAAGACGCCGCGGAGAAGATGCTGGACGAGAACGCCGGAGGAAGAACCAGAAGAGCCAGAAGAACCAGAAGAAGATGAAGGAAGAAAGAAGAAAGAAGAAGCATTTAAATAAAGGAATTGTCAAAAACTGTCTCTTGTCATTTTTAACATTTTTGACAGTTTTTTAGTGAAATGGTAGGGGTAAGTACCCCCTTACCATTTCACACAGGGGGGGGGCCGGGATCTGGGGGTCCCCTTGTTAAAGGGGGCTTCCAGATTCCGATAAGCCCCCCGCCCGCAGACCCTCACAACCACCGGCCAGGGTTGTGAGGATGAGGCCCTTGTCCTCATCAACATGGGGACAAGGTGTTTTGGGGGGCTACCCCAAAGCACCCTCCCAATGTTGAGGGCATGTGGCCTGGTACGGTTCAGGAGGGGGGGGGGCCGCACTCTCGTCCCCCCCTCTTTTCCTGCGGCCTGCCAGGTTGCGTGCTCGGATAAGGGTCTGGTATGGATTTTTAGGGGGACCCCACGCCGTTTTTTTTTTTTTTTTTTGGCGCGGGGTTCCCCTTAAAATCCATACCAGACCTGAAGGGTCTGGTATGGAATTTAGGGGGAACCCCACGTCAATTTTTTTTTTCAATTTTGGCTGGGGTTCCCCTTAATATCCATACCAGACCTGAAGGGCCTTGTATGGAATTTAGGGGGACCCCCACATCATTTTTTTTTTTTTATTTTGGTTCGGGGTTCCCCTGTGGGGAATTCCCATGCCGTTTTTATCAATGAACTTCTATGTGTATTGTCGGCAATGCAATAGCCGCGGCTAGTTTTAAATGAGTTTTTTCCTTCCAAATGTCATTTTGCTGTCAGACTGTTCTAAACACAGGAAACATGCGCCCCTTTACAGGCATACTATAGACACCCCCCAGGTACGAAATTTAAAGGGATATTACACTTTTATTGTTTGACTTTAAGCATTAATAAAATCACTGCTCCTGAAAAAACGTCCGTTTTTAAAACTTTTTTTTGCATTGATCCATGTCCCCTGGGGCAGGACCCGGGTCCCCAAACACTTTTTATGACAATAACTTGCATATAAGCCTTTAAAATTAGCACTTTTGATTTCTCCCATAGACTTTTAAAGGGTGTTCCGCGGCATTCGAATTTGCCGCGAACACCCCAAATTGTTCGCTGTTCGGCGAACTTGCGAACAGCCAATGTTCGAGTAGAACATGAGTTCGACTCGAACTCGAAGCTCATCCCTAGTTTAGACATTAATGGCTGTGTGTTGAGTTATTTTGAGGGTACAGCTGTAGAAGCTGTACAAGCTGTACATGCACTACTTTACATTGTAGCAAAGTGTCATTTCTTCAGTGTTGTCACATGAAAAGATAGAATGAAATATTTACAAAAATGTGAGAGGTGTACTCACTTTTGTGAGATACTGTAGGTATACACCACATCCTTCAGGAAGGTAAGCTGCTTACCCTAGATCACATAAACACACTATGGGCCGCACCAAACCTAAGCTTCCTAGAATACTGGCAAATTAAACATTATGTAAACTGAGTTCAAAACAAAACAGACCTGTCCGAAGCTTTATCCTCGTTTGAAAACCTATGCCTGAGCCACACGCCACAACGCCATTTCATCTCTAGGATCCACAACATGCTCTGGAACAATACCCAATCTGATGAGGGAATAGCCTGTAAGGCCTGGGTGAAAGACCTAGGCATGGACCTGACAAACAACTCCTGGGAAAAAATATATTGAAATGTACACAAAGGCTCCAAAAATGCCTCTATCCAAGAGACAAATTATAAAATCATTTTACGATGGTACCGTACCCCCTCCATCTTACACAGATTTGATGCATCCAGCCCAGACAAATGCTGGAGGTGTCAACAGGCACCGGGTGACCTCTTGCACATTTGGTGGTCTTGCCCAACTATCCATGCCTACTGGAAACAAGTACAGGAACTAATCAAAAAAATTACCACATACTCTCTGAAATTTACACCTGCACAGTTCTTACTCCATCACCACAAATCAACTGCTACACCCTACTTTAAATCACTAGCCATGATGTTAGTCAACGCAGCGAAAATGTGAATACCCACACTGTGGGGCACACCCAGAGTACCCTCCATCTTTGACTGGTACAAAAGAATAAATAGAATTGCAGAAATGGAGGAACTCATCTCAATTTCCCGAAACACCCCACATAAATTTACTAATCTATGGGCATGCTGGACCCACTTTAAATCAACCAAAGAATACCTTCAAACGATGAACCTCCCTACATCTTACCCTTAACACACAAACGATCCTAGGCTACATGCATAATTCACATGTCGGTAAACACCATATCTGTACAAGCAACCTCTCATGCAGATGACATATCAGCACTTCATTAGGACAATCCCACTCAACTCCCCCTAAGCGATCACATACAAATATGAAAAACTATGCAGACACAAAAACGATAACGTACATAACTACCTCAACACAAAATAAATATACTATCCCCCCCATATTAAATCCCTATACTAGACCAGATATGAAAGATGTGCTGGACACACACATGCACATACATGTAAACAACTACAGTACATACTCGAAACTCCAAATCGTCATACACTAACCTAGATACACAATGATCATAAATTAGGAAAGGTAGGGAGTAATGGTAACCTTATACGTATTCTGATCATCATACACCCTACAGATAGAACTACTCCCCCCTCTCCTATGGAACCGCTCTATAGTACCCACTGTTATTGTCTTAGGTGCAAAATAATATTCCCCTAATGCCATACTTGTCAACTATGATCTTCTTTTGTTTATGTGATCTGGTTGTGTCTCTATAAATGTAACACACCTACCTGTTGTTATTGTAACCTTACTTCCCTTTTACTCAATAAAAAGAAGTTTGGAAAAAAAAAAAAAAAAAAAAGAAAAAAAAACTGATGTAAAAATAGATGAAAAACTGATGACAAACTGAATAAAAACTGATGCAAACTTCATCCATTTTTCTTTGAAAAAATGTGACTGAACTGATGAAATGAATGGTCTGCATGTGTGAAAGGGGCCTAACACTAAAACTGAACTAATAGACACAATCATTCTACCTACAAAATACTCCTTAACCACCTTAACCACTTCCCTACCAGCCCATAGTCAAATGACGTCCACAGGAGGGATCTCCCATCCTGGGCGGGTGTCATATGACGTCCTCGGCTTTCTGGCCATCTAGGGGGCACGCGCCCGCTGCTTCACTCAGGAACTGATGCGCGTGCCCGGTGGCCGCTCTATCCACCGAGCACCCACGATTGCCCTTCACAGAGCAGGGACGTGAATGTGTTTGTAAACACACAGATCCACATCCTGTCAGGGGAGAGGAGACCGATCGTGTGTTCCTTGTACAGAAGAACCCCGATCGGTCACCTCCCCCAGTCAGTCCCCTCCCCCACAGTTAGAATCACTCCCTAGGAAACACATTTAACCCGTTGATCGCCCCCTAGTGTTAACCCCTTCCCTTCCAGTGACATTTATACAGTAATCAGTGCATTTTTATAGCACTGATCGCTGTATAAACATCAATGGTCCCAAAAATGTGTCCAATATGTCTGCCGCAATGTCACAGTCATGATAAAAATTGCAGATCGCCGCCATTACTAGTAAAAAAAAATAATAATAATAAAAATGCCATAAATCTTTCCCCTATTTTGTAGGTGCTATAAATTTTGCGCAAACCAATCAATATACGCTTATTGCAATTTTTTAACCAAAAATATATAGAAGAATACATATCGGTCTAAACTGAGGAAAAAAAAATATATATTTTTTTAAATTGGAATATTTATTATAGCAAAAAGTTAAAAATGTGTTTTTTTAAAACTTTTCGCTCTTCTTTTGTTTATAGTGCAACATATAAAAACTGCAGAGATGATCAAATACCACCAAACGTAAGCTTTATTTGTGGGGAAAAATGTAATTTGGGTACAGTTCTGCATGACCGCGCAATTGTCATTCAAAATGTTACAGCGCTGAAAACTGAATATTGGCCTGGGCAGGAAGCTGGTGAATTAAAGTTTCACAATTTAAAGTTTCATGGATACATTAAAAATCTAAAAATAATTTTGAAAAAATAAAGAGGAATATGGGAAGAGAGCTAAAACGTTGTCTTAGCTAACCTTATATGAGAAGTTTGGGATTAAAAAAAAAAGTCATACTCACCTAAATGGCGGCAGTACTAATTCCAGCTGTATCAGTCCCCTGCTCCCTCCAAGACCAAGAACTGAGCAATCAAAGCCTGCTGATCACTCAGTTCTCGATCTTCAGCCTGCAGAAAGCCAGTGACTGTCCATCTCTGCTCTGCCCCTCGAGCGCTGACTGGAGTGCCAGGTGGTGCAGAAGGGGACTAGCTGAAAGGCTGAGCCAGCTGCCAGTCCATGCATCTGGGTGGATCCTGACTGTAAAGTCAGGATCTCTCCAGAGTCTGGACAGGCTGAGTAACATCAGTGGACAGCAGATTTTAACCCACTGTCAGCAGAAAATGGGTCACAGGAGCTTAGAACTCAGTGCACTCCTGTGACCTCCAGTAGAAGTAGGGCCAAACAAGCTTTGACCCTACTTCTTCTTTAGAGAAGACCTTCATTATAATAATCAGATCTGTGGTCAGTTCAAGGAAAAACTTCCCCTGCTTAGGTGATCAGTTATACTGTCAACAACTTTTTTTTGCAATGATTCATGTCCCCTGGGGCAGGACTCAGGTCCCCAAACACTTTTTATGACAATACCATGCATATAAGCCTTTAAATTAGCACTTTTGATTTCTCCCATAGACTTTTAAAGGGTGTTCCGCGGCTTTCGAATTTGCCGCAAACACCCCAAATTGTTCGCTTTTCGGCGAACACCCCAAATTGTTTGCTGTTCGGCAAACTGGCAAACAGCCAATGTTCGAGTCAAACATGAGTTCGACTCGAACTCGAAGCTCATCCCTAAGTAGTACTAGTAGTAGTGGGGGGATAAGAAGGGTTAGTACTCAATGAACTGGACAGAAGCACAGGTACATGTGTGATGTCAGAGGTCTTTAAGGAGCCCAGAGTATTGTACCATGTTGTCAGTAGGGAAGGGCGAATGGTTCGGCCCGAGCATAAGTCTGGGCCAAACTTTCGTTGTTCGGACGTTCGACTAACAGCTGAACAAACTGGTCGTTTGACCATTTGTTTGGCCCCCCAAACCGACCACAAGGCATTGCGGCACTGAACAGTGCATTGCAAGCCATGATTGGTTGAAGCAGTGAAACCTTCAGCCAATCAGGGCACAGAGCACTGTCAGAGTCATGATTGGACACTGTCATCATGACTTTATCCAATCATGGCTCATTCCCACCCCACAGTATAAAAGTATTCTTTTAATGGCAGCCATTTTCAGAGTGATTGTGGCGTGGAGAGAGATGGAACAGGGCTCTGTTCAGTGCTATTAGTTAGTGTGCTATACTGTGCTATTTTGCTTCAATTGTCAGTGGAGAATATTAGTCTAGGGATAGTCTGAGTGTAGTGAGGAGGACCATCATTCAGCTTTTCATAGTGTGCAGCTAGAGTAGGGACAGCTCAGATAGCTTCAGTGTAGTGACGGTTGAACACCGTCTATTTGATTGCATTACTGCCAGTTTAACGCCATATTGTATTGCGTGCGTTACTGCCAGTTTAACACCATATAGTTTTGTGTGCGTTACTGCCAGTTCAACACCATATAGTTTTGCGAGGGAATAAAAAATGTCCTTCTTTCAAAGGGAAAAAATGGCGTTCACTGGGGAAAAGTGGTACATTGGTTCTTAGTAGGAATAAAAGGGGAACATTGGTGCTCAGTGGGGAGCAATGTTGGACAGGACAGGGTGGAGCAGTAGTACTAGGGATGAGCCGAACACCGGTTCGGTTCACACCAGAACTTGCGAACAGACCAAAACTTTGCACGAACGTTAGAACCCCATTGAAGTCTATGGGACTCGAATGTTCGAAATCAAAAGTGCTCATTTTAAAGGCTAATTTGCATTGTATTGTCCTAAAAAGGGTTTGGGGACCCGGGTCTTCTTCCCTTCTTCTTCTTCTTCTCGGGCCACTCCACATCCATGATGGGAGGCTCCCGCTGTGTGATGCTTCTCGTCTTCTGATGGTTCTTAAATAACCCGGTAACCCCGCCCCCTCTGACGCACAGGGACTTGACAGGGACTTCCCTGTGGCATTCCCCGTGACGTCAGAGGGGGTCACCCGTTACTTAATGGGTGACCCCGCCCCTTTGATGTCACGGGAAATGCCACAGGGAAGTCCCTGCCAAGTCCCCGTGCGTCAGAGGGGGGCAGGGTCACCGGGTGGCCCCGCCCTCCATTATTTAAGAACCGTCAGAAGCCGAGAAGTGTCACAGAGCGGGAGCCTCCCACCATGGATGTGGAGCAGCCCGAGAAGAAGAAGGGAAGACAACACTGTGGAGGAAGATGCCGGATGAGAACATCGGAGCAAGAAGCAGAGGATCGGAGGAAGAAGAAGATGGAGGAAGAAACCGAAGAAAGATAGAAGATTGAAGAAAGAAGATGGAAAAAAGAAGACTTTAAATAAAGAAATTGTCAAAAACTGTCTCTTGTCATTTTTAGCATTTTGACAGTTTTTTTGTGAAATGGTAGGGGTACTTTTGTACCTCCTTACTATTTCACACAGGGAAGGGATCAGGATCTGGGGGTCCCCTTGTTAAAGGTGGCTTCCAGATTCAGATAAGCCCCCCCGCCCGCAGACCCCCACAACCACCGGCCAAGGGTTGTGGAGATGAGGCCCTTGTCCTCATCAACATGGGGACAAGGTGCTTTGGGGGGCTACCCCAAAGCACCCTCCCAATGTTTAGGGCATGTGGCCTGGTACGGTTCAGGAGGGGGGGTGCTCTCTCATCCCCCCTCCTTTCCTGCGGCCTGCCAGGTTGCGTGCTCGGATAAGGGTCTGGTATGGATTTTTGAGGGGACCCAACGCCAATTTTTTTTTAAATTTTGGTGCAGGGTTGCCATTAAAATCCATACCAGACCTGAAGGGTCTGGTATGAATTTTGAGGGGGACCCCTACGTCATTTTTTTTTAAATTTTGGCACGGGGTTCCCCTTAATATCCATACCAGACCTTAAGGGCCTGGTATGGAATTTAGGGGGACCCCCACGCCAGTTTTTTTTTTTTTAACTTTGGTTCGGGGTTCCCCTGTGGGGAAATCCCATGCCGTTTTTATCAATGAACTTTTATGTGTATTGTCAGACCGGCAATTCATTAATAGCCGCAAGTAGTTTTAAATGACTTTTTTTCCTTTGAAATGTCATTTTGCTGTCAGACTGTTCTAAACACGGAAAACATGCGGCCCTTTACAGGCATACTATAGACACCCCCCAGGTACAAAATTTAAAGGAATATTACAGTTTTATTGTTTCACTTTAAGCATTATTAAAATCACTGCTCCCGAAAAAACGGCAGTTTTTAAAACTTTTTTTGTATTGATTCATGTCCCCTAGGGCAGGACCTGAGTCCCCAAACACTTTTTATGACAATAACTTGCATATAAGCCTTTAAAATTAGCACTTTTGATTTCTCCCATAGACTTTTAAAGGGTGTTCCGCGGCTTTCGAATTTGCCGCGAACACCCCAAATTGTTCGCTTTTTGGCGAACACCCCAAATTGTTCGCTGTTCAGCAAACTGGCAAACAGCCAATGTTCGAGTCAAACATGAGTTTGATTCGAACTCGAAGCTCATCCCTAAGTAGTACTAGTAGTAGTGGGGGGATAAGAAGGGTTAGTACTCAATGAACTGGACAGAAGCACAGGTACATGTGTGATGTCAGAGGTCTTTAAGGAGCCCAGAGTATTGTACCATGTTGTCAGTAGGGAAGGGCGAATGGTTCGGCCCGAGCATAAGTTTGGGCCAAACTTTAGTTGTTCGGACATTCGACTAACAGCCGAACAAACGGGTCGTTCGACCATTTGTTTGGCCCCCCAAACCGACCACAAGGCATTGCGGCACTGAACAGTGCATTGCAAGCCATGATTGGTTGAAGCAGTGAAACCTTCAGCCAATCAGGGCACAGAGCACTGTCAGAGTCATGATTGGACACTGTCATCATGACTTTATCCAATCATGGCTCATTCCCGCCCCACAGTATAAAAGTATTCTTTTAATGGCAGCCATTTTCAGAGTGAATTTGGCGTGGAGAGAGATAGAACAGGGCTCTGTTCAGTGCTATTAGTTAGTGTGCTATACTGTGCTATTTTGCTTCAATTGTCAGTGGAGAATATTAGTTTAGTGTCAGTCTAGGGATAGTGTGAGAGTAGTGAGGAGGACCATCATTCAACTTTTCATAGTGTGCAGCTAGAGTAGGGACAGCTCAGATAGCTTCAGAGTAGTGACAGTTGAATACCATCTATTTGATTGCATTACTGCCAGTTTAACGCCATATTGTATTGCATGTGTTACTGCCAGTTTAACACCATATAGTTTTGCGTGTGTTACTTCCTGTTTAACGCCATATAGTTTTGCGTGCATTACTGCCAGTTTAACGCCATATCGTTTTACGTGCATTACTGCCAGTTTAACGCCATATAATTCTGTGTGCGTTACTACAAGTTTAATGCCATATAGTTTTGTGCGTTACTGGCAGTTTAACGCCATATCGTTTTGCGTGCGTTACTGTCAGTTTAATGCCATATAGTTTTGTGCTTTACTGCCAGTTTAACACCATATAGTTTTGCGTGCGTTACTGCCAGTTTAACGCCATATAGTTTTGCTTGCGTTACTGCCAGTTTAACACCATATAGTTTTGCGCGCATTACTGCCAGTTTAACGCCATATCGTGTTGCTTGCTTTACTGCCAGTTTAACGCCATATAGTTTTGCGTGCGTTACTGCCAGTTTAACGCCATATAGTTTTGCATGCGTTACTGCCAGTTTAACACCATATAGTTCTGTGTGGTTTACTACAAGTTTAACGCCATATTCTGTAGTTTTGTGCGTTACTGTCAGTTTAACGCCATTTACTTCTGTGTGCGTTACTGCCAGTTTAACGCCATATAGTTCTGTGCATCACTGTACGTTTGGCACATTATATTGCAGTATATTACAGTATAATGTATCTGTGGAGTGTGTCTGTGTAGTGCGAGTACTCAAATTAAAGGGCACCAAACACCTCTTTACATTGATTAAAGTGCATCTATGTACAGATTTCAACTTCTTTTTTACATTTGATTATAAGCACAGCCCCCTCCCTCCCAGTAATGTCTGGGAGAACAACTAGGAGAGGCAGATGTTCCCTTGGCACTGTAAGGGGGCCAGCAACAAATGTGTCCACAGACAAAGGTGGACGTGGTGGTCAGTCCTCAGGCAGGGCATCATTTCCTCTGTTTAGTGAGTTTGCCCATGCTATCCAGCCACAGCATGCAGAGGAGGTGGTGGACTGGCTTACTAAACCTTCCTCATCCTCCTCATCCTCTGTCACACAAGCAGAGACAAGTGTGCAGTCCCCTGCAGTTGCCAGAGTGGATAAACCTGCCTCCTTGTCCACATCTATTCCTGCCATAGCCCTAACATCAACCATTGAGGAGTCAGCTGAGTTATTTGACCACAGCGTCAGCCATTTGCTCCTTGATGATGCCCAGCCATTACTGCATTCAGATGCTGGTTCTGAGGTTGAGGATGACAGGAACATGAGCCTAGAGAGAGGGAGGAACACTGGTAGACAAATTGGCATTCATGTTCCCCAAGCTGCAGCATATTGCCAAGTTGTCTTCAGTGGTAATGATGAAGATGGAGGAGATGGAGATGATGATGAGGTCACTGATGCGACTTGGTGCCAGATAGAGCAGAGGAGGAAACTGAAGGTGAGGCGGCACATCCCCAAGGAGGCCGACATCAAGAGAGTAGAGAGCAGCCACCCTATTCCATCACATTCTGCAGCTGTTATCTCCCGGCCCACTCCCCACAGCTCAGCTGTCTGGGCCTTTTTCAGCACATCTGCAGCAGATCGCACTTTTGCTATCTGAAAACTGTGTCACAGGCACATCAAACATGGCAAAAACACCAACCATTTGGGTACCACATGCCTAACAAGGCATTTAACGTCCAACCACTCAGCCCGTTGGCAAGAGCACCTAAAAGCCACACAAAAGGGGCACAAAATTGTCCCTCCTGCTCCTTACCCACTTCTGCCCCTGTGATACCGAGTCATTACCTTTCAGCAGCCTCCACTGACAGGGATGATGGTATAGCACAGGGTGTCTAAGGTCCTAGCAGCTCATCTACCAGCAGCACACCACCAGCTGTAGACTGTAGCCGACAAATTTCTCTGCCCCATCTTCTGCAGCGGAAAAAAAATACAGTCCCTGCCACCCACATGCCCAGCGCCTGAATGCAAGCTTGTCAAAGCTGTTGGCTCTCCAACTTCTGCCTTTCAGCCTGGTGGATTCTGCCCCCTTTCGTGAATTCGCACAATGTGCTGTACCACAATGGCAGGTTCCCAGTCGATACTAGTTTTCACATTATATTCCATCTCTCTACCATCACATGGAAGGGAATGTTCTGGCATTGTTTGGCAAAGCAGTCAGTCATAAAATCCACCTTACTGCTGACACGTGGTCCAGCAAGCATGGGCAGGGACGATATATTTCATTCACAGCACACTAGGTAACGCTGCTTGCAACTCAAAAGGATGCAGGACAGGGCTCAGTGCTGCAGCTTGTTGTGCCCCCTCCATACAGCTGGTGGTGATAATGCCAGACCTGTGAGCTCTACCCCCTCCTCCTCCACCACCTCCATGCCCTCCTCTGCAGAATTGTCCTATGAACATCAGGTACCCCCTAAGTGTTCAAAGGGCTTTTCCCAGAGTCAGGCTAAAAGGTGCCATGCAGTGCTTCAGCTGGTGTGTTTAGGGGACAGGGAGGTGGTTCACATTATGCCAGCTGGAGCCAGGAATGGTGGTGCTTGACAATGGCTCAAACCTCCTGTCCACCCTTAGACAGGGAAAGTTGACACATGTGCCATGCCTGGCACATGTCCTCAATTTGGTGGTGCAGCATTCCTGAAGTACGTACCCAGAGTTGCAAGATGTACTAATGCAGGCTAGAAGAGTCTGTAGCCATTTCAGGTGGTCATACACAGCCAGTGCTTGGTTGGCTGAAATTCAGCAGGAATTCCACCTGCCCATAAACCGCCTGATTTGTGACATGCCTACCAGGTGGAACTCAACTTTGGGAATGCTGCAGCGCCTATACATGCAGTAGAGGGCTGTCAATGAGTACTTGTGTCAGTACAGCAAGACGTCAGGCTCAGGCCGCCTTGGCTTTTTTTCCCACGCCAATGGCTGATCACTAAGGATGCATGCACTGTATTGTCACCATTTTAGGAGGCCACAAGAATGGTGAGCAATGACAGTGCATGCATCAGTTACACAATCTCTGTTGTGTTCCTGCTGGAGCAGACTCTGTGTGGCATTATGGACAGAGCACTGGAGGCAGAGCAGCAGGAGGAGGAGGAGGACTTCCTTTCCTCTCAAGGCCCACTTTATGCAGACACCATCATTCCTATGTCACAGAACACACAGGAGGAGAGAGGGGAGGAGGATGAGAAGGAGGATTCTGGCACTTTCATAGGCTTTAAAGAAGAGGAAAACATGCATCAATCTGTAAACGATGGCTTTCCAACCCCAGGGCTCTTGGGAGTAGTACGTAGCTGGAAGGAGGAAGTTCCAGATGCTGTCATTATGAGTGACCCCGAGGAGTCTGCTTCTCAAGCCTTTGCAAATTTGAGACGCATGGGCAACCTCATTCTTCAAAGCCCAAGGACCCAAGAATACGTGGCATAAAGGAGAAGGATGATTACTGGTTGGCAACCATCCTTGACCACCGTTATAAGGGGAAGGTCTCTGAACTCATCCCATCCCCACAGAACGTGCAGAGGATAAAATCTCTTGAGGACACATTAAAGAGGATTTTATTGAATGTTTTTCCTGACTCTAGCAGGTTACAGTGTGGTGGAAAACGTTGTTTTTAGTGTTCCGTTGGTCAAGAAAGGAACGTTAGAGAAGGCATCCGCCTAAGTGAGGCATTTTAGAATTTTTTTAGTCCTCGCCGCCCAGGGCTGTCAGCTTCCTCATCCCATCGGAAGCGTCTGCATCACATGGTGGACGCTTACCTCGGGGGCCAAAACAGAGACGGAGAGGTTTCCAGCTGACGATCCACTGGCTTACTGGGTCATGAGAATAGACCACTGGCCAGAACTTGCCCAGTATGCTATTGAGTTGTTGGGCTGCCCTGCATCCAGTGTGCTTTCAGGCATTCAGTGCTGCAGGAGGTTTCGTTACTGATCATAGAACGCATCTGTCCACAGACTCTGTGGACCTTTGACTTTTTAAAAAAATTAATCAGTCCTGGATTACCAGCTATAAAGCCCCTGATGCCGATGTCACTGATTAAGTCTTTTTGGGATGTGGAATCTCTGCAGGACTTTGAGGCTGCCTAGCTTTGAGGGTGTTCAATCATTTAATCTGGAAGAATGTTTTTGTTATAGGTTTCATGGGCACAATTAACACCCAAAGACCAATTTTTCTGCACCTGTCTGGCAGGTGCATATCATTGCAATTTTTTACAGCAAGGCAAATTCTTGCTTTCATCAAGATTATCTCTATAGGGTTACGGTGAGAAGGAGCTACCGACACCAATTTTAACACACCGGTTACTTCTATCCAAAGTCAAAGTGACACCATAATGTATCCAAAAAATCTCTAATCTTGTTCCCAGTGCACTACATTGTGGCCTCATCATACACACTGGCTCTCCAGCTGTTGCTGAGCAAAATAAAGGCAGCTTGCAGGAAAAATGTCATTTTTTGGGCTTTATAAATTCAATTATTGCTGCAGCAGATTCTAGACATGGTACAGATCTGCCACTTTACAATTAGCCTAAGGGGACCCCCCAGGCACTATATTGGAAGGAATTTTTCATTTTTAGGTTTTCAATTTAAAAATCAAAAAATCACTGCTCATTTAAAAATAACGTTTTTCACTAACTTTTTTTTATTGATCCATGTCCCCCAGGGCAGGACCCGGAACCCTATAACCAATGTATGCCTAATTACTTGCATTTAAGCCTTCAAAATGGGCACTTTTGATATTTAACGTTCGGATCCCATTGACTTTAATGGGGTTCGTTATTTGGGTCTGAACGTTCGGGGTGTTTGGACGTTCTGGTCTGAACCAAACAGTGGTCCATTCGGCCCATCCCTAGTTGTCAGTGGCAACAAGTCTCTGTGCAGAATTGTGGCTTTATACAAGTCATTTTAAATGCAAGTTGTTCTATGGCTGTGACCCATGATAAATACTTAGTGGCCCCCACTCAGGCTAACAAGGACTGATGAATTGGATGCTGTTGACTAGTAAGGGTACAGGTTGGTAAAAGGTTCTTCCAGACCCAAAGCACACTATAGAAATAAGGATAGGTAGCCTGGTCAATGCACATCTTGCCTGGCCCTAGTGGATAGCACATAAAAGCAGCCTCAGCTTGATTCTTACAAGCCATGCCCCCCAACATGTTTCGCCCCACCTCTAGGGCTTAATCATGGAGGTCCGGCCAGGCTATCTCTTATGAATGGTTCTATGGTAATATTTTGTATTTAATATAATATATGGTAGCAAGTGATGGAACAAGTTCTAATATATGAACAGGAAGGGAATGGGAGAAGAAATGTGCTGAGTGCTGTTCTAAATCATTAACTAAGAATTGTATGAACTGTAAGAAGATAAGAGGTCATAAATACCTGGTGAGTGTTCTGGATATCAAGCACTGTTTGTCACGGAGGTTGATTGTGCAGTGAAGGGGGAATTGTGCATTGTATGACACGTCTTGGGAGGAGGATCCATGTTTGAAGAGGAATAAAATTGCCCTGAGGATTTTTTTTATTTTAAATATATATTTAGACATTAATTGCTGTGTGTTGAGTTATTTTGAGAGGACAGCAAATTTACACTGTTATACAAGCTGTACACTCACTACTTTACATTGTAGCAAAGTGTCATTTCTTCAGTGTTGTCACATGAAAAGATAGAATAAAATATTTACAAAAATGTGAGGGGGTGTTCTCACTTTTGTGAGATACTGTAACAGAAAATAAAAGAATAGAATATAATAGAGTAAAATGGAAAAAAATAGAATAGTAAATAAAAGAACAGAAAATAATGGAATAGGATAGAATAGAAACAAATAGTATAGAATAGAATAAAAAAAAAGAATAGAATTAAATAGAAAAAATATAACCATCTTGTGAAATTCAAATAGAAAAAAATTGAATAGAAAAGAATATAATTGAAAAAGCAATAGAATAGAACAGAAATTCAAATTTAAATATAATAGAAAATAATTGATTAGAATAGAAAATAACAGAATAGTATATAAAAAAAACATCAGAATAGAATAGAAAGAATATAACCATCTTCCTATTCTTATCTATTCTTTTCTATTCTATTCAAAACAAATTGATTCTATTTTAAATTTGGGAAATGGTTATATTCTTTCTATACTATACTAATGTTTTTTTTTATTCTATTATTTTTCTATTCGTTTATTTTATTCTTTTTTTTTATATATTGTATTTTTATTAAAGTTTTTCAAAAATACAGAAAGAAAGGCAACATCAAGCAGTTGTCAGAACGAAATAAGTACAGTCATTCAGAAAAAAAAGGAAACAAAAACATTATATAACGTAAGGGTAAGGTCACAGTGTTCCTGACATTGCAGGTTTGCAATATGGTAGACATATAAACAGGGAGGGGAAGCATAGTGAGGAGGGACCCAGGGAGGGGGCAGTATAGATATATTTGGTGTTTTACATCGTAGAAGATGTTTCTCACTGGGTCTAGGGTTAGTGGGATCTCAGGAGCGCCTATACCAGACAGAAGCACTCCATGGGATTCCCACATAAATGGGGGGAGGAGGGTGCACCATGGAATCTTTAAGAGAATATATAAGCGGAGTCAAGGGAGTAAAGCATTCGCCATTTATGTTCAAGAAGGTATTGTGCTATTGGAAGGTAATGGGAGAGTCTCAGGGATGGGTTCTGTGTGGCCCCACAGGTCCCAAATATTTGAAAATTGAGGAAGTGTGACATGGATAGTAGCAGTGAGGTGTTCCATTCCGCGGATCTGCTCCAATATTTGCAAGACTTGTGAGAGGGTAGGTGGAGATGAGGATGACCATCTCGTGGCTCTTTTTGCTGCTAATAGGATAAAACCCGCTAATTTTTGGGCGTGTCTGGAGAGGCCGGGGAATGGCAAACCTAGAAGGAGTTGGAGTGGATTTAAAGGAAGATTGGTTTCAAAAAGGTCCTGTAAATATGTATGGATAGAGGACCAGAAGGGTTGAATAATGGGGCATTCCCAAAAAATATGAAGGTGGGAGCCAATGTCATCCTGGCATCTGCAACACACCCGGGAGTCCCAGGATCGTGTCTATGCAGGAACTCTGGGGTTCTGTACCAAAATAGTAAAATCTTATGGGTTGTCTCCCACTGCTCTACACATCGTGAAGACTTGGAAACAAGTTTCCCATATTTTCTGGCATTGAGGGGTAGCAATGGGTTGTTTGATGATCTGGGACCATTTCTGCATGTAGGAGTGATATGTGACAGGGAGTGGGTATTACCTCATGTAGGTATTTGTAAATTTCTGAAATAAGATGGGCTTTGTATGGGCCTTGGGCACAAAGGAGTTCAAATGGAGTGGGTCTATCCAGGGTGAGGGTGGGAGATTTGGAGCCAAAGTAATGTGTAATTTGGAGATAGGAGTAGAATAAGCGTTTAGGGATTTGGTGTTTCCGTTGCATTTCATCGAAGGATAGAAGCGTGTGCGTGAGTGGGTGTCCATGGAAGCATTCGAGTGTAGGATAAGCTATCCGGTATATCAGGGTTAAACAGCACAATTAACAGTGGTGGGCATGGGGATGAGAGGGAAAACTGACGGGAGCATTTGTTCCATATAGAAAGAGTAAAGATCATCGGGTTCAGGCATAAGTTTCTAAGTTGGGTTATGGAAGTCTCCAAATTAGTCCAAATCATGGAGTAGGGGTGGACTGGACTAGTAATGTTCATTTCAATTTCCAACCAGATACTGGATGCCATTCTATGAGACCAGACAATGATTGGTTTTAAATGGGTAGCAAAATAATATTTGAGGAGGTCTGGCGCTCCTAACCGACCTCTGGATCTAAGAGCAAAAACTACCGAGCTAGCTATTCGGTGAGCTTTATAGTGCCAAATAAAGTTAAGGAATGACCTCTGGGTAGCTTTGAGTTGTGACATTGGGACAGGGATCGGTAGGGTTTAAAATTGATAGAGGAGTCTTGGCAGGATAGACATCTTCGACCCAAGAGGGAAATGGGATAGGTATCCCCTTGTCGCAATGGTCAGTCAATGTCGAGGAAGAGAGGGCGAAATTGGTCTGGTAAAGAGTTGAACATGAGGAGGTTAATTCCTAAGTATTTGAGGGAGTTCATACACCAATGATAAGAATAATTTGTTGTAGGGTGGTAAGATCTGAGGGTGAGATGAGTATGGGCAAAGCTTCTGTTTTGCTTGTGTTGATCTTATATCCTGAGAGAAAGATAAATTCCTTAAGCAGGGCATGTAGGTTCGGGAGGGAGATGTGGGGTCTGGTCAGAGTCAGCAGAATATCATCTGCGAATAAGGATAATTTGTATTCGTTTTGACGCAATGAGACCCCACGGATGTCAGGGTAAATGCGAATGGCCGCAGCCAGGGGCTTCAGACAGAGAATGAAAAGTAGGGGGGATATAGGACACCCCTGCCTGGTGCCATTACTCAAAGAGAAGGATGGCGATAAATAGGAGGATAGTTGGACTTGGGAGGAGGGTCGGGAATATAAAGCATGTAGTGCGGCGACAAAGGGACCTTCAAAACCATATTTAGCGAGTGTGGCAAACATAAAGGGCCAACTGAGCCTGTTAAAGGCTTTTTGTGTATCAAGGCTCAGTAACAGAGCTGATTGTGATGTTTTGTTCAATAGGTCAATGAGGTCTATAGTGCGTCTTGTGTTATCGCCTGCATGTCTGGCTGTTGCAAAGCCCTATTGATCTTTGTGTATGAGCCTGGGAATTAAGTGGGATAATCGATTAGCTAGGATCTTTGTGAAAATTTTATAGTCTGAATTAAGTAGTGCAATTGGCCTATAGCTATCGGGGAGGGAAGGATCTTTACCAGGTCCTGGGATTACGGAGATATGAGCATGGAAGAATTGAGGGTGTGGTTCGGTACCTTTGAACAGGGAGGAGAATAGGGAGATTAAATGTGGGCTCAGGATTGGCAGAAAGGTTTTATAATAGGAATATGGCAAGCCATCAGGGCCAGGGGATTTTTGGGTAGGGAGATTTTTCACTACGTCTTCTAGTTTCTCAGGGATGATTATTGAATTCAAAGGTAAAAGATGGTCGGGAGAGAGTTTGGGTGAACGTAGGGAGTCAAAGAAAGAGTCAAATTTCTCTTGTGTGAAGTTGTAGTGGGGGTCTGTTTGCAGGCACTTGTTCAATCTGCGATAGAATTCTCAGATAATTTTAGACATTGTGGAAGGGCAGTAGGTGGCAGTGCCATTAGGTTGTCTGAGAAAATCTGGGGATGAGTGGAAGGGACGAGGTTTCAGTTTATTTACCAACAACTTATGGGGTTTGTTTGAGTATTCATAGAATTTCTGTTTTGCCCACAGAAGGGATTTGTCAGTTTTGTTCATGTCTAATGATCTGAGTTGATTGCGTAGAGAAATAACTGCTTGGAGCCCAGCCACCGTGGGGGAAGAAAGTAAAAGTTTCTCAGCTTTACAAAGTTTGGAGAGAGTAGAGGAACACTGAAGAGCTGCATCTTTTTTCAGGCGAAAGCCTGTGGCAATACTTTGTCCCCTGAAGACGGCTTTATGGGCTTCCCACAGGGTGGAGGGCCCCGAGACCGTATTAACATTAAGTTGGAAATATTCAGTTAGGCTATTGGATAGGTGTTCTCTGGTTTCAGGGATTCGGAGAAGGGTTTCATTGAGGCCCCAATGACCAGTTCTAGGGGATGCGGAGGACAGGGCAATATCTATATGTACTGAGGAGTGGTCTGACCAGGAGACAGGGTTAATTTCAGACGAGATTGTGGTCGTCAGGAGGGGCGAGGAGATAAAGAAGTGATCCAGTCTGGAGTAAAGTTTGTGGGGGTTTGAATAAAAAGTGTATTGTTTGTGTGTGGGGTGTTTAATCCTCCAAATTTCTAAGAGGTTCTTGGTTCTAATGAGTTTACGAAATTATTTGGAAAGACGATCAGAATTTGATGGAGTTTTAGGTGGGAACAGTACATATCTGTCTTTACTGGGGGACATGGTCATATTAAAATCCCTGCCGATTACTATGAAAGGTTAAGAAAATTTGTGTAGGGTGTCAAACATGGTGGTGAGGAAATGAATCTGTCCAGAGTTGGGAGCATAAACATTAACTATCGTAAGCGATTGGGAGAAAAACATGCAGTCCAGGATAATAAATCTGCCCTGGGGGTCCGAGTATGAAGATTTGATTTGTAAAGGGCAGGAGCGGTTAATGAGGATCACTACGCCTGCTTTACCAGATGAATCAGAGGCCATAAAGGATGTGGGGAAATGTTTACTGGCAAATTTGAGAGATCCCCCAGGACGGAAATGAGTCTCCTGGACTAGGATTACATCGGGTTTAGAAGTCTTAAACTCTTTCAGAGCCAACCATCTCTTCTGAAAAGAGTTTAAACCTTTTACATTATAGGTAAAAAATTTCAGTGCCATAACAATCTAATCTGGTAGATAAGCATGTGATAAATAGCATAACATGTAATGGATAAAGATACCATGGTGCAAGGGTTGTAAAGTGAATATAAAGTAACCTTACAGCATATAAGACAACAGTAAAATTGTAACCTGAACATTTCCACTCTATGAGGCATAACAGCCTCTGGCCAGGAAAAAAAGACCAGAGGAAAAACAGTAAAAAGACACAATAAAAATGAAAATGAAAAGGTGAGGATGAAAATGAAAAACAAAATAAAAATTGAAGTAAAAATTAAAATAAAAATAACATTTTAAAACGGTAGAAAAAAAAAAAAAAAGAAGTAAAGGGTGAAAGTTCGTAAGTCATCCAAAGAGAAACCTGGAAGGACAAAGGCCTCCAGGAAGCCCAGGCCTGAGCCTTGGGCTGGGGAGGGGGCATGAGGACCACTAAAGATGGGGGGCCGGAGGGTCCCCCTCAGTCTTCCGAAGCAAAAGACCTGGGTCATGAAAAAATATACAAAACCTTGAAAAATGTAGAACTGTTAAACCAGGGTGATATATAAAACAACATTCAATGCACCCCACGGGCAAGATGTAGGCCAGCTAGGAGGTAATCGGCCACACAGGAACATCAGGAGGCCAGACAGAAGTAGGATACAAAGCTGCAGCCACGTGAAATGTTCCTCAGGTTGGGGGTCTGGAAGATGGACGCCTCTGAGGAGTGAAAGTGGTCTTGGGTGGCTTCTGTCTCACTGGGGTCCAGATGCGACCCGGAACTGCTGTTAGTTTAGGAGTGGCGGGAAGCGGCACAGTATCTTCATCAGGGAGAGGTGGTAAGCCTAAGTTGCGTAGGTAGGCATCACTCTCCTGGAGGTCACGTAGGGAATATTGTATCCCATTTCGGGATGCAGAGAGGCGAAAGGGGAATCCCCAGCGATACAGGACTTTATGGGTCTAAAGGTGTAAAGTCAGCGGGCAAAGATTTCTTCATCTTTCCAGAGTAATAGGTGAAAGGTCACTGAAGATCTGCATCCTGGCCCCCCTAAAGTCAAGCCTGGATTGACTGCGGGTGGCGATAGTTAAAGCTTCTTTGCTGTCATAATAGTGAAATCTGACAATCACATCTCCTGGGTTGGCTCCAGCTGGAGGTTTAGGAGCTAAAGATCTGTGGGCTCTGTCTAAACGCCAATCAATATCAGGAATGTTCAGGGCTACCACATTAAACAAACTCAGGAGATAGGAACGAAGGTCTCTGTCTTCCACTGTTTCAGGGATGCCTTGATCTTCAAATTTTGCCTGCGTTCCCCATTTTCAAGGTCTTCTTGTTGTGCTTGAAGCTGGGTGACTGATGCCGTGTACACACGAGCGGACTTTCCGGCAGACTTGGTGCTGCGGACCGGACTCTGTCGGACAATTTGATCGTGTGTGTGGGCTCCAATGGACTTTCTTTTACCAAAAGTTTGACGGACCTAGAAATAAAACATGTTTCAAATCTTTCCGACGGACTCGAAAAGTCCGCTCGTCTGTATGCTAGTCCGACTGACAAAAACCAACGCTAGGGCAGCTATTGGCTACTAGCTAACGACTTCCATATTTTAGTCCGGTCGTACGTCATCACGTACGAATCCGTCGGACTTGGTGTGATCGTGTGTAGGCAAGTATGTTCCTTTGAAAGTCCATTGGAAAGTCCGTTGGAAAGTCCGTCATAAAGTTTGTCGGACCAGTCCGGTCGAAAAGTCCGCCCGTGTGTACGCGGCATGAGTGTTTAATGGCGGCATTGTCTTCTTCTAGGACCTTAACATATTGCAATAGCTCATCAAATTTAGTCTCAAGGGTGTCTGTGCGATCACCCAGTTGGTCTATTTCACCTCTCAACTCTTTAACAAGTTTCCCGACTTCCTGGGCAATATTGTGGGTGATGGCGTGGAGCAGTTTAGTGTCTAGGACATCAGCTGTTAGCGGGATAGACGTTCCCTGTATCGGAGTGGGTGCCATGTCGAATAAAGTACCTGTCTAGGGCTCAGAGTGTTCTCGTGGATCCTGTGCGGTGTCTCTGCCAATTGTGGCCGTGGGTGTGGGCCTGTGTAGGATGCAGTCCATGGTGGAAGAGGTCTGGGTATTAAACACTGAGGTATAATTCTTCCTCATCAGTTTTTCTCATGGGGTGCACAGGTGCTGTGGGAGGTTGATGAGGTGACTCCCGTGGCTAGCGGAGCTTCGGAAAGGTAAGCGGGAGTCCCGGATAGGCAGAGGGGGACGGAGTTCCAAGCTTACATGTCTGCCATTTTCAGAGGCTGTGCATGTGTCCGGGGAGCTTTTCTTTTAGGGTGTAGCCAGTCTTGGGAGGGCTTATCCACAGTACGCCTTGTTTTTAAGGGAGGCTTTATGATTTATAGGGGACAATAGGCAGGCACTGGGTCACGGGGAGCAGGTTAAATGCTGTATTGATTACTAGCTATCCGTGCAGGGTCAGGGCTTGCCTCAAGACACAGTTCCTGCAGGGATGGAGGCACAGGGAGGGCAGCACAGTAGGCCGCAAGATGGCGGCAGGCTGTAGACACTTGGAGACAGTCTTATGTGAATCATCCAGTGGCTTTCAGGGTTTCCAAACAAACCAGCTGGTTCCCGGTGGTACCCGCTAAGAATGCAGGCGGATCAGCCGGTCCCTGCACAGCCAGTCGCAGTACTCGGGCTCGGAGATGTTGGAGGCTTCACAGGCCTCAGGATAGCGGCGGGCCACGGGCATTCGGAATCTGTTTCTGCAGGTCTGTCAACGTTCTTTCAGGACCCCACACAGCCCAGCCTCCTCCCAGGAACAGTCTCTGCTGTTGTGGATGGGACAGCCGCCCTCCGGTTTGCGGATAGCAGCACCTGAGCCCGGGGATGCTGGAGGCCCCATAGGCCTCAAGATGGTGGCAGGTCTCTGATGTGTGGAGCCGGCCGCGGCCTAACAGGACCTCAATTGGCTGGCCAGGCTCCACAACCTCCCCAGGGGTTGGTGCGGGAGATGTCTGGTGTGGGCTGGGGGAAGTTTGGAGGCTCACCAGGTCGCCATTTTGGCAGGATGCCGGTGGATTGTGGAAGGAGCGGCGGCGCTTCTCAGCAGCACGTCTTTTCCCTTCAGTGTCCGGACCTATTCTATTCTATTCTTTTATGTTCTATTATTTTATTTCTATTCTATTCTATCCTTTTCTATTCCATTCTTTTCAAATTCAAATTTATTCTATTCAACTTTTGGAAGATGGTTATATTCTATTCGTTTTTGTTGTTTTTTCAATACTATTCTGTTATTTTCTATTCTATTCAAATTCGAATTGATTCTATTTGAATTTTGGGAAATGGTTATATTCTTTCTATTCTATTCTATTGTTTTTCTAATTCTATTATTTTCTATTCTATTATAGTCTTTTCCTATATGTTCAAATTTAAATTTATTCTGTTTGAAATTTGAATTTCAGAAGATGGTTATATTTTTTTTCTTTTATTCAATTCTTTTTTTTATTCTATACTATTAATTTCTATTCTATTATATTATGTTATTTTCTATTTTGTTCTGTTTTACTCTATTATATTATATTCTTTTATTTTCTATCATATTATTTTCTATTCATTTAAAAGTTTTCTACTATTTGAATTCAAAAACGATTTGAATTTGAAAACTATTCAAATCAATTTGAATTTGAATTTCGTTAAAATTTTTTGAATTTTTTTTGGATTAGTTGAAATTTGGTACTCTTGTAATTTGGAAATTCGAATACATCTGAATTTCAGAAAAATAAAAATTTGTCTTATTTGAAACGAAACAAGTACTGTACCTAAACATCAGTCCTATAGTGCATGGGTACCAATAATAAACCTTTGTTAGGTAAAGTTCCTTTACAAATGCAGAGAAGCATTGTCCATATTTTTTATGGAAAAATGCTTTCTTCTTTTAACTGCTAGCCGACCAGCCAGGTTGGCACGGCAGCGCAAATCGCTGTAGGTATATGCCGCTCCTTTAAGACGATCTAGCAGGCACATGTGCCACCGCATGTCCCCGGAGCCGATGCGCACGCCCAGCGAGTGCAATGTTCTCCGGGCACCCGCAATCGCTTGTGACAGAACAGGAACGTGGCTCTGTGTGTAAATAGGAACACTGATTGGTCTCCTCCCCAAGTCAGTCCCCCCCCACAGTTAGAACACACCTAGGGAACACAGTTAACCCCTTGACCGCCCCCTAGTTTTAACCCCTTCCCTGCCAGTGTCATTTACACAGTAATCAGTGGATATTTTTAGCTTCGATCGCTGTATAATTGACAATTGTCCCAAAAAAGTGTCAAAAGTGTCTGATGTGTCCGCCGCAATGTCGCAGTCCTGATACAAATCGCAGGTCACCGCCATTACTAGTAAAAAAAAAGCCATAAATCAATTTTGTAGACACTATAACTTTTGCGCAAACCAATCAATATACGCTTATTGCAATTTCTTTTACCAAAAATATGTAGAAGAATACATATCGGCCTAAACTGAGGAAGAAATTTGTTTTTTTGGGATATTTATTATAGTAAAAAGTAATAAATATTGTGTTTTTTCAAAATTGTCGCTCTTTTTTTGTTTATAGCGCAAAAAAATAAAAACCACAGAGATGATCAAATACCACCAAAAGAAAGCTCTATTTGTGGGAAAAAAAGGACGTCAATTTTGTTTGGGTACAACGTCGCATGACTACCTGAAGACAAGTGCTGTTGTTCTTCTCCTGATCCTATTAATACCACAGCCAGGCAGCTTGAAGTATTTACAGTTAGTGTACTGTGTACCCCTGCACAGTTGCACCTATAGCTACAGTACCTGAAGACAAGTGCTGCTGTTCTTTTCCTAATCCTATTAATACCACAGCCAGTCAGCTTGAAGTATTTACAGTTAGTGTACTGTGTACCCTGCACATTTGCACCTATAGCTACCTGAAGACAAGTGCTGGCGTTCTTATTCTGATCCTATTAATACCATAGGCAGGCAGGTTGAAGTATATACAGTTAGTGTACTGTGTACCCTGCACAATTGCACCTATAGCTACCTGAAGACAAGTGCTGTTGTTCTTCTTCTGATCCTATTAATACCATAGGCAGGCAGGTTGAAGTATATACAGTTAGTGTACTGTGTACCCTGCACATTTGCACCTATAGCTACCTGAAGACAAGTGCTGGTGTTCTTCTTCTGATCCTATTAATAGCACAGGCAGGCAGCTTGAAGTATTTACAGTTAGTGTACTGTGTACCCTGCACAGTTGCACCTATAGCTACCTGAAGACAAGTGCTGTTTTTCTTTGTCTGATCATATTAATTCCATAGGCAGGTGGGTTGAAGTATTTACAGTTAGTGCCCTGTGTACCCTGCACAGTTGCACCTATAGCTACCTGAAGACAAGTGCTGTTGTTCTTCTTCTGATCCTATTAATACCACAGCCAGGCAGGTTGAAGTATTTACAGTTAGTGTACAGTGTACCCTGCACAGTTGCACCTATAGCTACCTGAAGACAAGTGCTGTTGTTCTTCTCCTGATCCTAATAATACCACAGCCAGGCAGGTTGAAGTATTTACAGTTAGTGTAGACACTACAGACAAGTGCTTAGTGTACTGTGTACCCTGCACAGTTGCACCTTTAGCTACCTGAAGACAAGTGTTGGTGTTCTTCTTCTGATCCTATTAATACCACAGCCAGGCAGGTTAAAGTATTTACAGTTAGTGTACTGTGTACCATGCACAGATGCACCTATAGCTACCTGAAGACAAGTGCTGGTGTTCTTCTTCTGATCCTATTAATAGCACAGGCAGGCAGCTTGAAGTATTTACAGTTAGTGTACTGTGTACCCTGCACAGTTGCACCTATAGCTACCTGAAGACAAGTGCTGTTTTTCTTCGTCTGATCCTATTAATACCATAGGCAGGTGGGTTGAAGTATTTACAGTTAGTGTACTGTGTACCCTGCACAGTTGCACCTATATCTACCTGAAGTTAAGTGCTGTTGTTCTTCTCCTGAACCTATTAGTACCACAACCAGGCAGCTCAAAGTATTTACAGTTAGTGTACTCTGTACCCCTGCACAGTTGCACCTATAGCTACCTGAAGACAAGTGCTGGTGTTCTTCTTCTGATCCCATTAATAGCACAGGCAGGTAACTTTAAGTATTTACAGTTAGTGTAATGTGTACCCTGCACAATTGCACCTATAGCTACCTGAAGACAAGTGCTGTTGTTCTTCTCCTGATCCTATTAATACCACAGCCAGGCAGGTTGAAGTATTTACAGTTAGTGTAGACACTACAGACAAGTGCTTAGTGTACTGTGTATCCTGCACAGTTGCACCTATAGCTACCTGAAGACAAGTCCTGGTGTCCTTCTTCTGATCCTATTAATACCACAGCCAGGCATTCTACTAGCTGCAGTATAATTAGTATATATATATATATGTAACGGCACCCCGAGTATGAAAGGGGTTAAAGTCGTTTAGGACATTCCATACCCAAACACAAAGGCAGCTACCGAACACTTCAATCAGCTGAACCAGGAACCCATACAAATAATTCTCCCCCCAAATACGAGACAAGATGCACTGTTTTGAGGGTCAAGCAGGAATAACTCTTTATTCAAACACAGGTTATACAGATACCACTTGAAAACACTTCCCCCACCCTTGGAAAACAGGGTGGGTTAAACTGTCCAATGACAATGGACACACAGGTCAGGTGTGTATAACTTCTGATCAGTAAACAGTCTTAGCAGGGGGGCTGCTGGAGGAATCCCCCCTCCCTCCATAGAAATAAACATCCCATAATATCCAGAGCAGACAGACACAATAGAACATTGGAATACAGTCACACCCTAACCGATCACAGCAAAGAGTCCACAACAAAATGAGACAATATACAATATATACTTATATACAAGATTGAGTCCGATTAGTACAGATCACACTGGATTTCTCATTCACCTCGCAAAGAGTATTGTTCCCTTAAAATCCAGGGCCCATAATCAGAAGGCAAGAGGCTTGCATTCAGTCCTCTCCAAAAGCCTCTGTCCTGGATAGGTCTGTAACATTTCTCCCCTTTCGGCAGGAGACTAACACAGGAGGAGACCCTAGACCAGTTGAAGTTAGTCAGTAGTTCCAGTCCTCTAATGCTGGTATCCACACAGTACCCCAAATAAATTGTCCCAACCAAAGCATTACTCACCCAGCCAACCTCTGCCTCTCTCAGAGAACATGCCTGCCGCTGGGAAGAGGCCTGGACTGGCCCTTCTCCATGAAGTCCTTTCAGCTGCTGGAGAGAAGACAGGGTGACTGAGCTCACTCCATCATGCTGCTGGGGATCTGGGCCGACCGCACAGCATCCCTGGGGTGTACAAGTGGAGACTGAAGTCCCATCTGATATCAGCTCAATCTGCAGTTGTGTGTAGGGGCCAGTAGCATTCTGCCCTGTTAGCACTTCAGCTGAGGACCCCATATCATCCACTCTGGCTAACTGTTGGGAAGTGACCGTCACCTTCTTACCATGTGTCCCTAGAACTATTGCAGGTGTGGGGCAGAGGTCTTGGACCCACTGTCCGATGGCCAGCTGGAGGAGTCTCTTGTAACTCTACAGTTGCCGGTGCTGGGAAGAGGTTGGTAGCACTCTGCCCTGTTGCCAGAACTTCTGCTGGGGTACTGTGATCATTCTGGGGAGCCATCTGCTGCTGGGAAGGGGCCATCTCCTTCTCATCCTGGGTCTCTGGAACTGCCGCAGGTGTAGGGCAGAGGTCTTGGACCCTCTGTCTGGTGGCCAGCGCTTCAGCTGGGGAAGTTTCTTGTAACTCCACAGGTACTGCTGTTGGTGCTGGGCAGAGCACAGTGAAGTTTGGTCCTAATACCAGCTCTTCTGCTGGAGGCCAATCAGGATGTTCTTCCTCAATAAAAAAGTCTATCAAATCCCCTGTCTCTGCAACTGGTGTCTGGGGATAGAAGTTCACAATCTCATGTCCATGGAACCCAGAAGATGCTATCAGTGCTGGGCAGAGGTTAGCAGAACTCTGCCCTGTTGTCAGCACTTCAGCTTTGGGGATGGCAATCTCCAGATTTTCCACTGCCGATTATTCAGCCAGGATTTCAGAGTTGTCAACTGGTAATTCCTGATAGCCCCAGGCAAAGGGAGCCCCACCCTGTTGCTGAGCAGAGTCTAGCAGCTGTCTGTAGGCGATCTCCAGCTCCCATTCCTGAACGGCCATAAACTCCAAATCTTCTTGTGCCCAGTGCCCTTCCAAGACATTCAGTCTTCACTCTCTGTGCTCCATTATTTCTTCCAAATGCCACTCCTGATCACTCCCAAATTTAGGGTCCCTGGACAGCCTCCAATACAACAATCCCAGGCCATTATAGTCAAAGCCTTCCGTGGGGCTGTCATCCGCTGACCACGGGCACTCTTGGGCTACATACCCCAGGAGGGCTCTGTAGCTTTCGTCCAACTGCATCTCTGCCCGGATCAGCCTGTTTAATTCAGCTGTCCACTCCTGCTTCAGTTGTTCCCCCAATAACAGCATTCGTACGTCATACTGCGACCAGTACCTTACATGGATGGAGGAGAGAACTTTTCCCTGGTGTCGCTGCTCACGGGCTAGCGCTTCCTTCCAGAGTTTGCATCGTATAGAATGATTCCATCCCAGCAGGACCTGCTCTGATACTGGTCCTCTATGCTGTATCTGCATCTCTCGCAACCTCCTTCTGAATTCCTCTTCCATGGCGGCTGGTATCTGTACCTCTCCTCTACTTTCAGTTGGTGCTGCTGTGACTTCTGCTGCTGCAGCACCTCTTTGCTGTAACCAATCTGCATCCACAGCCACTATAACTAGGTCTATGATCTCCACTGTAGGGTTAGGACCATAATGTGTAAGTCTTATTTTAACAGCCCAATCAAACCATGCCTCTTCGGGTGTCCTGTCTGTTATGTTGGGCCTTCCGGTCATGTTGGGTCTTTCGGCTCTATCTATTTCGACTTGTTCTGTGATAATGTCCCTCTTCTTACGGTTGTTGGCCGGTCCGCCCCGGTTCTCCAGTAAGTCCTTGAGGGAAGAGAGTTTTAGCCGTTCATACTGTGCTTCCATTGTCCTGTGTCCACTTGTAGCTGTGATTCTGGACTGTGGGAATGATCCCGCTGCTTGCTGCCAGTTGTAACGACACCCCGAGTATAAAATAGGTTAAAGTCGTTTAGGACATTCCATACCCAAACACAAAGGCAGCTACTGAACACTTCAATCAGCCGAACCAGTAACCCATACAAATAATTCTCCCCCCCAAATACGAGACAAGATGCTCTGTCTTGAGGGTCAAGCAGGAATAACTCTTTATTCAAACACATGTTATACAGATACAACTTCAAAACACTTCCCCCCACCCTTGGACAACAGGGCGGGTTAAACTGTCCAATGACAAGGGACACACAGGTCAGATCTGTATAGCTTCTGATCAGTAAACAGTCTTAGCAGGGGGGCTGCTGGAGGAATACCCCCTCCATAGAAATAAACATCCCATAATATCCAGAGCAAACAGACACAATAGAACATTGGAATACAGCCACACCCTAACCGATCACAGCAAAGAGTCCACAACAAAATGAGACACTATACAATATATACATATATACAAGATTGAGTCCGATTAGTACAGATCACACTGGATTTCTCATTCACCTCGCAAAGAGTATTGTTCCCTTAAAATCCAGGGCCCATAATCAGAAAGCAAGAGGCTTGCATTCAGTCCTCTCCAAAAGCCTCTGTGCCGGCTAGGTCTGTCACAATATACATCCCAGTTTTGTGCATCTACATCTCACTGCAGGCCATTAGTATGTCTGGAAGGCCAACAAGGAGAGGCAGACAGTCACAAGCCAATAAAAGAGGGCAAGCAGGCTCTGTGTCTAGAGGCAACAGTGCTGGTTGTGGATAGGGATGAGCTTCATGTTCGAGTCAAACGCATGTTCGACTTGAACATTGTGTGTTCGGCCGTTCGGCGAATTACGAACGTTATGGGCCATTCACGCCAAATTTGAGTGGCGTGTCATGGCCCATAATTCACAGCGGCATCGCAGTGCATTGCTGGCTGATCATTGGCCAAGCATGCACTATGACCCACATGCTTGGCCAATCACAGCTCTGTGTGTACAGAGAGCTGTAATTGGCCAAAGAAAGGGAGGCTTTGGCCAATTATGGCTCAGGGGGTTTAGTACACGCCCCACACTATATAAGGCCGCCAGTGTGGCGGCCTTGTGTAGTGTGTTGCGGTGGAGAGAGATAGATAGACAGAGAGACAGTGTCATTTGATTTAAGTTAGATAGAGTAGGCAGGTCGAGTCAGTTAGCTGCACTTACAGTGTATTGTGTATATACATGCATCCCAGGTGTTTTGTATATATCCTCCTCCCTACGCGTTAACGACTTAACGCGTAGGGAGGAGGAGCCTGTGATGTCCCCAGCACCTGCAGTGTGTGAGCAGTGGCGACGGATGAATAGCCTTAGCGCTGAGCTCCGTGCAGCTGATCAATACAAATGCGATCGTGTGGAGTGGAGTATGTGAGTGAAATTGAGTAGTCTGACACTTAGTATTCAACTGGCATAATCTCTGCGCAATGGATGTATATATTTTTTATCTTTTCATGTCCTGGATATGAGCGGATTAGCGGAGTATAACAAAACAAGAGAAGAAGTGATAGTAAAACTTTTTTGTTGACACTATTTATTTATTTATAATTTTGTCACATTGAAACTGGCACTAATTGTATTTATTTATACAAAGGACACTAGATGAATTTTGAGCACCTTATGTTGATGATTTTTTGAAACTTATCTTATCATGTATCTATATATTGATTTTAGTTCATGATATTATTATATTTGGCACTATACACATATAATTTTTAAAGCAGCAGATATAACTGCGAGCACTTTTATACCAATTAGTTTTAAAATTCATTTATTTATGAGTTTATTCACGTTTATGAAGGTGGTTTAATTTCAGTGTTGGCTATTGAATTTATATATAGTCTTTAGGAAATTTTTGATTCCTGAGATCACTTTGAGGTGTTTATGTTTTTTGTTTAGGAGGATTGTTTTAGCTAATCACTGATTAAAGTATTCACATAGTAATAAGAGGATAATATCAGCGCAATTAACCATTATATAATTTACTGTCCCCCTTGTGCACCTGTTGGAGCACACACTGCGTGAAATAATGGACAGGGCACTTGAGGCAGAACAGAGGCAGGAAGAGGAGGACTTCCTTAGCTCTCAAGGCCCCCTTTATCCAGACAGTGTTCCTGTGTGCCCGCCGATCACACAGGAAGAGGACGAGGTGGAGGAGGATTGTGTCAGCATGGAGGTGGAGCCTGGCACTCAGCATTAGCAGCAGTGTTTAAGGGATCATTTACAGTCCCAAGAAACCCATGGACTTGTACGTGGCTGGGAGGAGGTGGCTGCAGATCATGTCGTCCTTAGTGACCCAGAGGACTCCGGACCTAATGCCTCAGCAACCCTACACTGCATGGTCTCCCTGATCCTGCAAAGCCTGCGGAAAAATCCTCGTATTCGTGGTATCAAAGAGAGAGATCGTTACTGGCTGGCAACCCTCCTTGATCCACGTTATAAGGGTAAGGTAGCGGACAATTACCTTGCCATCGCAGAGGGAGCAGAGGATGAAACATCTTCGGGAGGCCTTGCAGAAAGGTCTGTGCGTTCCCAGAGACTGGGAGGTTCCAAACTCCTATTCCTGTACAACGTGTTGCTGAGGCTTCGGTCAGTCAAAGAAGGAGCAGTGGAGAAGGTGGCCGTCTGCAATTGAGCTACTGGCCTGTCCTGCATCCAGCGTTCTTTCGGAACGCACATTCAGTGCTGCTGGAGGCTTTGTAACCGATCACAGGGTGCGCCTGTCCATGACTCAGTCAATTGACTGACCTTCATAAAAATGAATGTCTATTATCACCACCAGATACAAAGCACTTGATGCTGATGTAACCAAATATTTTTTTTTGAAATGTCAGATCCCTTCAAGACTGCCTATGCTGATGCTGAGTGACGATCCTGTTATGCTGAGTGACTATCCTCTTCCTCCTCAATGATCATGCTGATAGCTTGTAAGAATATGTATGGTTCTGGGCGCCGCCACCAGTGGCTAAGGCCCAATTTTTCAGCCCCTGTTTAACAGGGGCATGTAATTACAATTTTTGATGCAATATTTTGCAGGAGGGTTTGTTGCTGCGCTCAACTAGAGTGTCTGTTAGGGGTTGCGGTGTTGTGGCACCAGCACCAGTGCCTAAGGCCCAATTGTTCAGCCCCTGTTTAACAGGGGCGTGTAATTACAATTTTTGATGCAATACTTTGCAGCAGGGCTTGTTCCTGCGCTCCAACTACAGTATCTCTGAGGGGTTGCAGTGTTATGGCACCAGCACTAGTGCCTAAGGCCCAATTTTTCAGCCGCTGTTTAACAGGGGTGTGTAATTACAATTTTTGATGCAATACTTTGCAGGAGGGCTCATTCCTGCGCTCAAACTAGAGTATTTGTGAGGGGTTGCAGTGTTGTGGCACCAGTGCCTAAGGCCCAATTTTTCTGCCCCTGTTCAACAGGGACATGTAATTACAATTCTTGATCTAATATTTCACAGCAGGGCCCGTTTCTGCACCCACCAAGAGTAACTGTGAGGACTTATAGTGTTGTGGCACCAGTACCACCACCACCATCACCAAAGGCCCTATTTTTCTGACCCTGTTCAACAGGGGCATGTAATTACAATTCTTGATCTAATATTTCACAGCAGGACCCTGTGAAGGGCTGAGGGCTTACAGTGTTGTGGCAACACCAACACCTAAGGCCCCAATTTCTGCAGAGTATATAGGGCAGGCCCCTACTTTCAAACATCCAGCTTACAAACGACTCCTTCTTGCAAACGGAAGGAGACAACAGGAAGTGAGATGAAATCTACCCCTAGGAAACTAAATTCTCTCCTGTAAGAGTTAATATGGTAAAAAGGTTTCTCCTTTCCACTGATGCTTTATCACCAATCCTTGTTTCACTAAAACCCCCAAATTTTCAAAAAACATTTGTCATTGGGAGAGAAAGTGAGGTGAAATCTTCTGAAGAGGAGTACGGACAGCAAAACAAATGTCACAGGGGTGATAACCCTTCCCTATGTTTTCCAAAAAGCTTAAAAAAGATTTTTTGGGTGGAGCTAAACACGTTAAAAATGTACAAGTTCAAAATTACAAAGAGATTCTACTTAACAACAAACCTACAGTCCCTGTCTTGTTTGCACCGCCTGTATACTGCTGTTCAGAGTATATAGGGCCAGGGTGCCCCTTGCCTTTCCCAAACGGCCTTGTAATGGACTGGGGGGGTACCCATGCCGTTTGTCGCACTGATTTTTATCCATATTACCGGGACCCGACATTACATTAAAGCCGTAAGCAGTTTTAAATTACTTTTATTCCTTTAAAAATGTCATTTTGTGCAGGGACTGTTCTAAACACGGGAAACACGTGCCACTTTACAGGCATACTATAGACACCCCCCAGGTACGATATTTAGAGGAATATTTCTGGGAGGGAGGGGCCGGATGTGGGCGTCAAGCCGGTTCCGATGCTGAGCCCGGGATGCCTGGTGACCTCCTCCCTGTAATGCAGGCTTAGGCTTAGGCAGAGGCCGCCTCCCGACCTCCCATGGACCCCCCTGGCCCAGTGCTTTTGTCCCTCCGGCTATCCCTGCTGAGAGTGTTGCCACGGCGGGGACGAGTGGAGTGAGCTCCCGGCTCATCAGAGCGTGGGAGGCAAACCGAGTCTGGTCTCAGCTGACGCGTCGGGTAGAGCCGGGGCTCTCCCGATCTAGTCCGTTTAGCCCTGCGTTAGCCACTGACAGGGCACTCATGGTGATCGGAAGCCTGGGAAACTGAGCCGCAAGCTGTCACACATACATGGCAGTGAGGTGCCAGTGGAGGCAGTGAAGTGGGGGAAAGGTGAATGCAAAGCTGCAGGAGGGGAGAGCCCGGCGAACCGCTCACGTCCATCTGATGGGGTAAGTGAGCTACAAGGAGCTATGGGATGCAGCGACTCCCTGCACGGTGGACACACGGAAATCGGCAAGTAATTCAACTTTAATCAACTCTGATCGCTTAATATTTAAGGAGATTTCTGTTTAATGCACAAGGATGATTTATAAAGTCGTCAACCACCTGTAGATCATAGACTGATTCATGCATTACGAGACCTGTGGGGTTTTTGATCTGATGCTCATTTTATCTCATATTATCTCTGCTATATAAGCCATAGATCTGCCATAAACCTGCATATTGTCTGCACACCTACTTAGAAAAAACACACACTGTATGCGGAAGCAAGCTGGACTGGGTCTATCTCACATTGTGAAATAAAATGATATGGGGGTGCACATCTGTACAGGAGAAGATAAACTCATAGCAGTATAACAGTCTGTGAATACAGGGTATTGTTGCATTAACAACTGTGCGGACTGTGGGACTGTTGTATGGACTGTTGAGCAAGCTGAGTAAGTGGGCTGGTGTACCAGGTGCAAAACTGCTTACTAGGAAAGTGATTCTCTTAGGACTATTCTGATCTATCCTACAGAAGTTAATTGTCAAAGCCCGCTAAGATGAGATAATAATTCAGGGAAAAAATAAAAAAATAAAAACGAGATTTGCGATTATAGGGGTACTATAGAGGTATCTGTCGCTAGAGTCACTACAATCTACATAACTAGCTGCAGGTGTACAGACTGCAAGAGGACAAAAAGCTTGAATTTCCACTTTTGTAAAACTAGGTTTTCCCTGTGAACTATGCACAAATTTCACTTATATAACACCCAGGAGCCTTCCCCAGATGGGGCAACATTGGAGGGAGCCTGTCCGGGATCACGGTCAGAGGAGAGTGGGCAGCAGAGGGAGGAAGGGAGAAAAGGGAAAAAAAAAGGGGGAGGAAGAGCAGGAGGGGGGTGGGCGCCTGTGCTAAACTCAGTGGTTAGGAAGAAATGAGGGGTAAATCAACAAAGGGGGCGACAGCAATCCCGCCTAGAACAAGTGCAAGCCCGGGAACTATCAGAAAATATATGGTACATGATAGTGGCAAAGAAAGTCCGGGAAAACAAATGGGGACTAAAAGCAAAACCCCAGATTGCCTATAAAAGATAGGGGCGAGAAGACAGCTGGCCGAGATAGACATCCACACTGCAAGCAGTGAGACATTAGAGGAAGTAACAATGGAACCCCAAAAAATAAAAAGATATCAACAAAGGGTGAAATGGCAGAAATGTTTGCGAAGCTTAAAACATCTATAAAAGGAGAAATAGAATCTTTACGCGAGATACAAAAAGAACAGAGAAATATACTGCACAGAATGGAAGATCAAGAGAACCGGAACAGAAGGAAAAATCTTCGGATTAGAGGCCTACCAGAGATACAAGGAGAAAAAGAGGATTTACAAGAAAAAATGGATGTAATCTTTGGTGCATCTGCAGATTTTTCCGGACCTGGCAGCAGAGATGCTGGCCAGGAGAAGAATCCTGAAACCACTACTGGACCAGCTCAAAGCGCACGATGTTCAATTTTCTTGGGGTTTCCCAGCCTGCCTAATTGGACGTAAAGAAGGACGTTCGGCAACCTTAAGATTCCCGGAAGTAACTCCAAAATTTTGTAACCGCTTAGATGTGTCATTAGTGGAAATTCCGGGTTGGTGGGAAAGAATAGTAAATAGAGATACTACTGAGGAACAGCGAGCCTGGAAACCAGTCTTTAAAATGAAACGATCAGAAACGAAGAAGAAATATGTTTAAGGGAAACAGAAAATAAGCATTGGACTATAAATATATTAGATGGGGATGCCAGGAGGGGGGCATGGGTGTGGGGGGGGTCGGGTGGTGGGGAGGGAGAGTGAGGGAGAGGGAGGCGGGGGGATGGGCTGATGTCAAGAAAGGGTACCTTCCGGATTAATATGCCACAAAATTACTTAGACCACCACTCTGATGCAGGGCTCAAGACAGAGACTTCCTAGAAAGGAAAGAATGCCTAATATAAAAATATTATCATACAATGTACACGGTATAAATTCCCCCACAGAGCGCGCTAATATCTTGCATGAATTAAAATTCCTCAGAGCCGCGGTGGTTTTGCTGAAAGAAACACATCTATTCCTGGGCAAGAATCAAAAAATCTTCTCTAAGGAATTCCCAGTTTGGTTTTACAGAGATTCGCCTGTAAGTCGTTCGAAAGGAGTTGCCATAGGGTTTGCCAGTGGAGTAAGGTTTGACCTGCACGAGAGAAGGACAGACCCAGATGGACAGTACTTGTTCTTGAGTGGTAAATTAAATGGAATTGACTGCTGACTGGCAAACATTTATGGCCCTAATAAGAATCCAAATAGTTTTATGATAGCGAGGTTGGCCGAATTTATGGAATTCAAGAAAGGGTTGGCCATAATGGCTGGCGATTTTAATCTCTGCCTGGAATCAGGAAAGGACAACATGTCGCATGTACGGGGGATGGGCATGGCATGGAATAATAAAGTGAAACAGAAATTGCATCAGTACCAACTTGTAGATGCATGGAGGTCGCAGCATACTAACTCCAGGGATTATACGTTCTACTCCCCCGTGCATGGGACTTATTCCAGACTTTACTTTTTCCTGATTGAGCATAGATGGCTGGAGGTCGTGACTAGCTCAAATATCGGAATAATGACCTTTTCCGACCACGCGCCTGTAAATTTAACATTGAATATAGGACAGCCTCAAAATAAGAGTAGCAGCTGGAGGTTAACCAAAGACTTACTAAATGATAAAGAGATAGGAAAACTCATAAAAAATTAATTAGAATTTTATTTTAAGATAAATGAAACAGCGGAGATATCAGAAGCTACCTTGTGGGAGGCCCATAAAGCCTATATAAGGGGGATCCTGATCAAATCTGGCTCAGAGAAAAAAAAAAAAAAGATCAAGGAAGACAAGCTTACTTTAACAAAAGAGATACTTGAATTAGAGCAGTTGCACAAGTTAACTGGAGAGAAAGAGGAGCTCTCAGGACTATAAAAGAGAGGCCATGAGAGACTTAGTAGAACAAGAAACACGAGCGGCTTACAATTTAATAAAGAAGGAGAGGTATGTGGGTGGTAATACACCAGGAAAGTATCTCGCAAAGGTACTAAAAAAAAAAGAAAACTATCAACTATATCGAGAAAATAAAGACAACAGCTGGGGACACAAGATATAGAACTAGTGAAATTGCCAAAATCTTCCAAGATTACTATGGGGGCTATACTCTATTAACAAGAAGATTACAACAGAAGAGGAGGATAAGAAAAGGGAGAGGACTAAAGCTTTTCTGAAAGACATAGGAATAAACAAAATAGCAGAAGATAAATGTAGCAAACTAGAGGCCCCCATAACAGAAGACAAGATAAAAAAAATATTAAAAGAAACACCGGTCGGGAAAAGTCCGACGGTTTAACTGTATTATATTATAAAAAATTTCAGGACCTCTTAATCCCTAAACTATGCTCCTACATGAATGGGATAGGAGTAAAATGGGACATGAGGAAAGAGTCGTTAGAGGCCATTATTACCCGATATCTTGGAAGAGGGCAAAGACAGTACATTCTGCTCCAGCTACAGGCCTATATCACTTCTCAATACAGACACAAAACTGTTTGCGAAAGTATTGGCAGGGAGAGTGAAAAATATAATAAACGATATTGTACATCCAGATCAGGTAGGGTTCATCTCTGGCAGGGAAGGGCGGGACAACGGCATAAGAACACTTTTGGTAATGCAGAGAATTAAAGATGGATATAAATTCAGTGATCTTGCTCCAAAAAGATCAAATACATCATAACTCAAAAAAAATTATTTCCATAAATAGCTAGTAAAATAAAGATAGTGAAAGTGAATTGTGTCCATTCATAAAAAGTTCAGTGAAGATACTCCAATCGCATGAAGAGGGATCAAGTATCCACAGTTCGTTTAGCACAACCCATATAGATGAGAAGGGAGAGAGAAGTGTGAAGGAGAATCTCAACAACCGGTGACTTCAAGAGATAATAAGGATGGACCCTTACCAGACACAGTGGACCTCCTTAATAGCAAGGTCTTGTGAGCATGCAGATACAGCCCTCTGCAGGGACAGATGGATGACAGAGTCTGGATCCTCTTTCCACAGGAGGCGGTCTCAGCGTGTCAGTTTGGAAAGAAGCACTCGCTAGTCCAAAGGGCCATAGATGCAAAGGGGGCTAGAAAAAAGCTCCAATAGTGTGGTATCATTAAAAGGTTTATTAATACAAAAAGACAGAGGGCATGTCTCTGCCAGACAGTGTAAATACAAACGTTTAAAAAAAGCCGGCATAAAAAAGCGAACACCCGTGTACTATAACATGGGGCGAACAGCGTGATGGTGTACAATGTGTAGCCACGCCCTACATGTTTCGTCATAGATGACGTCTTCAAAGGGGCAGGGGCGATGCACTGAACCATTACCTATATAGCGCTAAAGGGGAACCAAACCTCGATTTCGTCTGGACGCCGTTCAGCACTCAAAACAAATAAGGAAATGCTGGAAAGCACCAAGCCTCGATCTGGTAAATCCCACGCAGCGAACAGTCAGCAACATATGTAATAAAAGGAATATGGTGGGCACCCGTATTTAAATCAGGAAAAATAATATATACACCTCCAAAGGGAATTAACCAGAGGAGTATTATTATAAAATGTAAAATTAAAAAATAGATATAGCTAATAATATTATCACCACCAACAAACTGTGAGAAAGGTGGCAAATAAATAGCAGATTACCATTATAAAAAATAAAAAAATAAAAATAAAATTCACATTACCTACAGGGTATTTTGAAAAGACACCATAAAGGTAAAAGTAAAGGTAAAAATGAAAATAAAAATAGAAATATGACTTCAGAGGGAGAACCCCAAGTTTCCAGAACGCACAAAAAACATATTGAAAATCCATGGCTAGTGAAAGTGAAATCATAAATGAAAAAAAAAATAGACTGGT
Source organism: Lithobates clamitans (assembly GCA_037952925.1). NCBI lineage: Eukaryota > Metazoa > Chordata > Amphibia > Anura > Ranidae > Lithobates > Lithobates clamitans. Next base: position 349,995 of record JBBGZY010002235.1, read on the forward strand.
TTTACGAGGTGCATACAAGTAAAAATGCACTTCTATCCCGTCAATCAGCTAATCGGTTAGTCCTAATAGTAAACCGACCTATTTACTCTGAGTGGGGGACACCAGATCGCCAAAGTGCTCTCCTCCTAAATTATGTAGATAAAAATAAACAGTATACAAAATAAAAGATGCAATTTTATAGAAAAAAGGCCAGTACTCCTATTTCAAGCATTGTCTATGAACGTGTTTATTTCAATGTCTACATTTAACCCACGGGGCCTAAGACTGTTAATTTTGTAGATCCATTCCATTTCAAGTTTGGAGATGGCACGCCGTTTGGGGCCGCCTCTCCAGGGTAGTTTGAGTCTGTCTTTGCCCAAAAAGGAGGTTCCTTTGGGGTCCTGTCTATGTACCTCTAGATAGTGTTTAGAGACTGGATGGCCTTTAAAGCCCCTCCTGATATTCCCAATGTGCTCATTGAGTCTCACTTGCAGGGGTCGCACAGTGCGTCCCACATAGTGTAACCCACAGGGGTAGGTGAGAAGATATACGACATTAACCGTAAAGCAGGTAATAAAAGATTTAACAGGAAAATCCCGGGAGTTGCTATTGGAATGGTATTGACCAACCGTCCTGTCTTTAATGACATTTACAGAGCATACCGGACAGTTCCTACATCTATAATAATCCACCAAGTTTTGAAAAAACATAGGTTTTCTTGTGGGGGATCACAAATACTGGGGGCCACAGGCGATTTAATAGCGGGGACTCCTCTAAAAACAATCTGAGGTTTATCAGGAAGGATGGACCCCAATATAGGATCATTTTTGACAATATGCCAGTGTTTATGTAGCAATTTCTTAATTGAAAAATTTTGGGAAGAGTATTCTGTTATAAAAGGACATGCAAGCCTATTATCACTGTCCCCACTGTTTCTGGTCCGTTCTACCAGCAGGGCCTCCGGTCAAGCTTTTCTACTTGGCTCAGTTTCTCCTCGAGGAATTGAGCCTCATATCCTTTCTCCAGAATTCTGTCAGTGAGTATCTTAGACTGGATCTTGAAGTCGGCAGTTGTAGAACAATTACACTTCATTCTGATGTACTGGCTCTTAGAAACTGAGTCAAGCCATGTTTTGTGATGGCAACTATCACGGGGAATAAAAGAATTCCGGTCAGTTGATTTGAAGTGAGTGAAGGTGAGCAAAACATCTCCCTTACTCCATATCTTGAGATCCTAAAAATTGACAGTTTGTTGGCTGGCCTCGAATTTCAATAAAATTCCCCTAACGTTATCATTGAGACATCCTATAAACTCACAAAGGGATTCATGGGTGCCATTCCAAAGGAGGACAACGTCATCTATATAACTAGCCCATAAGACCAATTTGGGTCCCCTCTATTAAATCACGTGTGGCCCCCAGTATTTGTGATCCCCCCACAAGAAAACCTATGTTTTTTCAAAACTTGGTGGGTTACTATAGATGTAGGAACTGTCCGGTATGCTCTGTAAATATCATTAAAGACAGGAAGGTTGGTCAATTCCATTCCAATAGCAACTCCCGGGATTTTCCTCTTAAATCTTTTATTACCTGCTCTACGGTTAATGTCGTATATCTTCTCACCTGCCCCTGTGGGTTACACTATGTGGGACGCACTGTGCGACCCCTGCAAGTGAGACTCAATGAGCACATTGGGAATATCAGGAGGGGCTTTAAAGGCCATCCAGTCTCTAAACACTATCTAGAGGTACATAGACAGGACCCCAAAGGGACCTCCTTTTTGGGCAAAGACAGACTCAAACTAGCCTGGAGAGGCGGCCCCAAACGGCGTGCCATCTCCAAACTTGAAATGGAATAGATCTACAAAATGAACAGTCTTAGGCCCCGTGGGTTAAATGTAGACATTGAAATAAACATGTTCATAGACAATGCTTGAAATAGGAGTACTGGCCTTTTTTCAATAAAATTTAATCTTTTATTTTGTATACTGTTTATTTTTATCATAATTTAGGAGGAGAGCACTTTGGCGATCTGGTGTCCCCCACTCAGAGTAAATAGGTCAGTTTACTATTAGGACTAACCGATTAGCTGATTGACGGGATAGAAGTGCATTTTTACTTGTATGCACCTCGTAAAACCAGTCTATTTTTATTTTCATTTATGATTTCACTTTCACTAGCCATAGATTTTCAATATGTTTTTTGTGCATTCTGGAAACTTGGGGTTCTCCCTCTGAAGTCATATTTCTATTTTTATTTTCATTTTTACCATTACTTTTACCTTTATGGTGTCTTTTCAAAATACCCTGTAGGTAATGTGAATTTTATTTTTATTTTTTTATTTTTTATAATGGTAATCTGCTATTTATTTGCCACCTTTCTCACAGTTTGTTGGTGGTGATAATATTATTAGCTATATCTATTTTTTAATTTTACATTTTATAATAATACTCCTCTGGTTAATTCCCTTTGGAGGTGTATATATTATTTTTCCTGATTTAAATACGGGTGCCCACCATATTCCTTTTATTACATATGTTGCTGACTGTTCGCTGCGTGGGATTTACCAGATCGAGGCTTGGTGCTTTCCAGCATTTCCTTATTTGTTTTGAGTGCTGAACGACGTCCAGACGAAATCGAGGTTTGGTTCCCCTTTAGCGCTATATAGGTAATGGTTCAGTGCATCGCCCGTGCCCCTTTGAAGACGTCATCTATGATGAAACATGTAGGGCGTGGCTACACATTGTACGCCATCACGCTGTTCGCCCCATGTTATAGTACACGGGTGTTCGCTTTTTTATGGCGCTTTTTTTAAACGTTTGTATTTACACTGTCTGGCAGAGACATGCCCTCTGTCTTTTTATATTAATAAACCTTTTAATGATACCACACTATTGGAGCTTTTTTCTGGCCCCCTTTGCATCTATGGCCCTTTGGACTAGCGAGTGCTTCTTTCCAAACTGACACGCTGAGACCGCCTCCTGTGGAAAGAGGATCCAGACTCTGTCATCCATCTGTCCCTGCAGAGGGCTGTATCTGCATGCTCACAAGACCTTGCTATTAAGGAGGTCCACTGTGTCTGGTAAGGGTCCATCCTTATTATCTCTTAAAGTCACCGGTTGTTGAGATTCTCCTTCACACTTCTCTCTCCCTTCTCATCTATATGGACCTGTGCTAAACGAACTGTGGATACGTGATCCCTCTTCATGCGATTGGAGTTTCTTTACTGAACTTTTTATGAATGGACACAATTCACTTTCACTGTCTTTATTTTACTAGCTATTTATGGAAAGATTTTTTTTTGAGTTATGTATTTGATCTTTTTGGAGCAAGATCACTGAATTTATATTCATTTGTGTTTTTTCACTATTCACCAATGTGTTTTTACTATTTATTCACTAGTGTTCTTTTTTGTATCCGTTAACATTATCGGTAGTCAACATACTTACCTTAGATTGACTTAATCATCTATCCAGATATAATTCACTCACATATATCAGTCACTGGATTGCAAGCGCACTTAGTATATACTTCCTAGTTTATTACACCAATATTAGTGTTTTTTTTTTTTTGCAGCTGCAATTTAGGTGTTTTAATAGTTCCTTTTCTCTTTATACCTTAGAGAATTAAAGATAATAGAGCCCCAGGCCTATTCCTGTCAATTGATGCTGAAAAAGCCTTTGACAGGGTAGACTGGGGCTTTATGTATAGTACGCTGGAGGAGATAGGATTTGGGCCTAATATGATCAGATGGATAAAGGCATTATATGTACGTCCTTCTGCAAGGGTTAAGGTCAATGGAACACTCTATGAGCCGTTCAAAATGTTTAACGGCACTAGACAGGGATGCCCACATTCCCCTTTATTATTTTTGCTCACGCTTGAACCCCTTCTAACAAAGATAAGGCAGAATCCGGATATCATGGGAGTAAATGATGGGGAAGAGGCTCACAAATTGGCAGCCTTTGCAGATGATATCCTATTTTACATTACTAGAAAGAGGATAACCCTCCCTAACTTGCTTACAACCTTAAAAGAGTATGGAGAAATATCCAATTTCACGATACACCCGGCCAAATCAGGAATATTAGAAATAAACAAGATTAAAAAAGGGGATTGCTCTTGTTATAAGGAGTTCCCATTCGCCTCGGGGAAAAAAGAGCTCACATATCTTGGGACTAAGATAACTAGATCAAGAGAGTCATTGTATCAGTCCAATTTTGTTCTACTTGTTGATGAGATCAAAGAGGAGTTGATCAGAATTACAAGAGGACAGTTATCATGGGGGAGGAAGAATTAACATCCTCAAGATGGCAATCTTACCAAAAATCCTGTTTAAAATGCAAATGCTCCCAATCCCACTTCCACAAGCATACTTTAAAACATTGCATACACTTTTCTTAAAATATTTTTGGAGAGGGAAAAAACCACGTATAAACTTTGCACTATTGGTTAAAGATAAGAAGAAGGGGGGTTGGGGGGCACAAGATATTAGATGTTATCACAAGGCAATTATTTTATCACGAATAGTAGAATGGGCAAAAAACAATAAGGAAAAGCGCTGGGTGAAAATGGACAACACGATTAGCAAAGCAAAAATGGGTAAAGTAATATGGATTCCTCCACCTTTTAGAAAACTCAGCACTGAGACACATATTATCACTAGATACGCATTAAAAGTGTGGGACAACTTGCACAAAAGGGAGAAATGGGAGTACAATTCTCCTTTAATTCCACTGAAGGACACAGAGTAATTCGCACCTGGAATGGAGGTATTGTATGGGAAATGGATCTTACAAGAAGAAGCACAATTAAAGGACTGATGGAACGGGGCAAATTATGTGCAAACAAGGAGTTAAAAAACAAAGGGGAACTTATAGTCATTGATAGATGGTGGTACAGTCAATTAAAACACTTTATCGAAACACTCCCTCAACAAAGTAGGGAAGAAGGGGATCTCTAGGATCTATAGGGAGTTAATAGAACTGAAGGGAATAGAAACACCGGCATTTATTAAGAAGTGGGAGTTGGAATTGGATTCAAAACTCACAGACTCAGAGATTGGGATTTTATTAACCACTTGCCGACCACCTCACGACGATGTACATCGGCAGAATGGCACGGGCAGGCAGAATCATGTACCTGTACGTGATCTGCCTCCCACGGGCGGGGGGTCCACTCGGATCCCCCCCTCAGTGCCCGAGGCGGTCGGCTTCTGTCTGGCAGCGATCAGACGTGAGGGGGAGGCCATCCATTCGTGCCCCCCCTCGCGATCGCTCCCAGCCAATGATTATCTTCCTCTGCCTCTGTAATGTAAACAGAGGCAGAGGAAGTGATGTCATCTCTCCTCGAGCAGGTCTTTTTCGTTCCGGCCCCGAGGAGAGAAGACATCAAGTAAGTGCACCAACACTACATTTCCAGTAGAACACGCCAGGCACACTTTTCACCCCCAGTCACCCCCCCGATCACCCCCCTGTACCCCCGTCACACTGACACCAATAGCAGTTTTTTTTTGCATTGGTGTCAGTTTGTGACAGTTATAAGTGTTAGGGCAGATAGGGTTAGCCCCCTTTAGGTCTGGGGTACCCCCCTTTAGGTCTAGGATACCCTCCTAACCCCTCCTAATAAAGTTTAACCCCTTGATCACCCCCCGTCGCCAGTGTCACTAAGCGATAGTTTTTCTGATCGCTGTATTAGTGTCACTGGTGACGCTAGTTAGCGAGGTAAGTATATAGGTTCGCTGTCAGCGTTTTATAGCGACAGGGACCCCCATATACTACCTACTAAAGGTTTTAACCCCCTGATTGCCCCCTAGTTAACCCTTTCACCAGCGATCACCGTATAAGTGTTATGGGTGATGCTGGTTAGTTAGTTTGTTTTTTATAGTATATTATAGTTTTAGGGCACCCGCCGTTTATTACCTTAAAGGTTTAACCCCCTAATTGCCCGGCGGTGATATAAGTTACATTTTTAGGGTCAGATAAGGTCTGCGTCGCCCCAGGCAGCATCAGGTTAGTGCCAGTACTGCTAACACCCACGCACGCAGCATACACCTCCCTTAGTGCTATAGTATCTGAACGGATCGATATCTGATCCGATCAGATCTATACTAGCGTCCCCAGCAGTTTAGGGTTCCCAAAAACACAGTGTTAGCGGGATCAGCCCAGATAATTGCTAGCACCTGACGTTTTGCCCCTCTGCCCAGCCCAGCCCAGCCCACCCAAGTGCAGTATCGATCGATCACTGACACTTACAAAACACTAAGCACACATAACTGCAGCGTTCACAGACTCATGTCTGATCCCTGCGATCGCTAACAGTTTTTTGGTAGCGTTTTGAATCAGTCACTAACAGTCAGGAGCTTTTTTGCCTGTGAGTCTCACTAATGTACCCCTAAATTTAGAGCCCAAAATGGCAAATCGAAGGTACACTAGTGAAGAGGCCTACACGTTTCTGAGCATGACAGATAATGAAAAGGAAGTCACTCATCTGTCAGATTCAGGCTCAGAATACGATCCTGTAGAGGACAGCGGCTCCATGACAGATAGCTCTGACGACGGAGTTGTGGTCCCTGCTAAGGTCAGGCGTACCAGACCCCAATCTTCTTCTTCTTCTGTCCTTGAAGTGCAAGAACCGCAGGTCCCTCGTATGGAGCAGAGCAGTACTAGTGCCGCTATTCCTCCTGGTGAACTGGCAAGCACCACCGGCCTAGTACACCCTGGTCGTAGTCAATCCAGCACTGCAGTATCACGTGGTGACGTGACGAGTCCCATAAGTGCAGTTCAATCTGGCTAGGTGACAAGCACTAGTAGTGTCCTGCTGCCACCAAGAAGATGAACACAGGCCCGTCATGCCCATAGTGCCCTTCCTGCTGCATTCGCCAATCCTAATTGGGAACCCACCACTTCTGCAGCACCCGTACTTCCCCCATTCACTGGCCAACCCGGAATTCAGGTGGAAACAGTTGATTTTATGCCACTGGATTTTTATTCGCTGTTTTTCACCAAAGATCTCTATAGATCTATTGTGGACCAAAGCAATTTATACGCTGGTCAACACATCGCCACTATTCCCCAGTCCTCCCTTGCCAGAGATTGGAGACCAATTATTGTCTCTGAATTTAAGATCTTTCTGGGCCTTTCCCTCAACATGGGCATAACTAAAAAGAGTGAGTTGCGGTCACATTGGTCCACTGACCCAATTCACCATATGAGCTTGTTCTCTGCCTCCACGACCAGGGCACGATACGAGCAGATCTTGCGGTTCATGCACTTCAATGACAATGAACTCTATCGTCCTCGTGGAGACCCTGGATACGATCGGCTCTGCAAAATTCGGCCCCTCGTAAACCACATCAACCAGCGTTTTGCAGACTTGTTTACTCCCCATCAAGTTGTCTGCGTTGATGAGTCCCTGATTGAGTTTTCTGGCTGCTTGTCATTCAAACAGTACCTTCCCAGCAAGCGTGCCAGATACAGGGTCAAGATGTATAAGCTCTGTGACAGGGCCACAGGCTATACATGTAGATTTATGGTTTACGAGGGCAAAGATAGTCACGTAGAGCCGACAAACTGCCCTGACTATATAGGGAGCGCTGGCAAGATAGTGTGGGACTTGGTGTCAGCCTTATTCGGAAAGGGGTAACACTTGTACGTGGACAATTATTATACGAGCGTGCCACTTTTTTGTCACCTTTTTGATCAACAGATTGAAGCATGTGGCACCGTGCGACCTAATCGCTGGGGCTTTCCCCAGCGGCTTGTAGATTCCCGTCTTAGGCTGGGGGAGAGAGCCTGCTTGAAGTGTAATAACTTGCTCGCTATGAAGTGGAGGGATAATGAGAATGTTTTCGTTTTTACCTCCCTTCATGCAGACACGATGGTCCAAATTACTACGGCGACTGGTGTTGTGGAGAAACCCCTTTGTGTCCACGAATATAACAAAAATATGGGAGGGGTGGACCTCAATGACCAGTTGTTGGCGCCTTACCTAGTTGCCCGTAAGGCCAGACGCTGGTACAAAAAAGTGTCTGTTTATTTATTTCAATTGGCTTTGCTGAACGCTCATGTGCTATACAGAGCTTCAGGACGGACTGGATCCTTCCTTAAATTCCAGGAAGAGATCGTCAGAGCCCTTCTGTTTCCAGACGGTGCTCCACCTCACCTTCCCAAACCAAATGCAGTAAGCCGGCTGCATGAGAGGCATTTTCATTATGTCCTCTCGAGTACCCCTACCCAACGAGCCCCGCAAAGAAGATCTCATTTCTGCAGCAAGTGCGGATTTAGGCGTGACACCCGGTATTATTGTCCCTCCTGTCCTGACAATCCTGGTCTAGGCATTGGTGAATGTTTTGAACGCTACCATACACTAGTTGAGTTTTAGAGTAGGGTACAGCATTGCACAGACTAGGACACACTTTCACAGGGTCTCCCAAGATGCCATCACATTTTGAGAGACCCAAACCTGGTACCAGTTACAAAAGTTAAAGTTACTAAAAAAGTGTAAAAAAAAAAAAAAAAAAAAAAAGTATAAAATAAAAAAAAACAAAAATAGTTGTTGTTTTATTGTTTTCTCTCTCTTTATTCTCTCTCTATTGTTCTGCTCTTTTTTTACTGTATTCTATTCTGCAATGTTTTATTGTTATTATGTTTTACCATTTTTGCTTTTCAGATATGCAATTTTTTTATACTTTACTGTTTACTGTGTTTTGTTGGTAACCATTTTTTTGTTTTCAAGTACGCCATTCAGCTGTAAAGCGGATTCATTTATCTTGACAGCAACAGCGTTTCCTCCCACGATACATAAAGCCGTGACTCCAGCGCTGTCGGAGGTGATATCACCACCACAGTTACATACTTGAGCATATATGCCGAAGTGTGGGGGCAGCAGTGGGTGGAGGAGCAATTTGCTCCTGCCTTTTGTGGGAGGATGCCCCCATGCTTCGGCATATATATATTTTAGGCACAGGTTGCGTTAAATGTTTTATTTTTTACTATGTTTTTTTTTTTTTGTATTTGCTTTGCAGGTATGGTAAGTATTACAGTTATACTGTAATGTTACTTTGTTTTATTGTTAACCATCATTTGCTTAGCAGGTACGCCATTCAGCTGCAGAGCGGATTTATTTATATTGACAGCAACAGCGTTTGCTCCCACGATATATAAAGCCGTGACTCCAGCTCTGTCAGAGGTGATTTCACCACCACAGTTACATACTTCAGCATATATGTCGAAGCGTGGGGGCAGCAGTGGGTGGAGGAGCGATTTGCTCCTGCCTTTTGCGGGAGGATGCCCCAATGCTTCGGCATATATATATATATATATATATATATTTTAGGCACAGGTTGCGTTAAATGTTTTATTTTTTACTATTTTTTTTTTGTATTTGCTTTGCAGGTATGGTAAGTAATACTGTTATACTGTAATGTTACTTTGTTTTATTGTTAACCATCATTTGCTTAGCAGGTACGCCATTCAGTTGCAGCGCGGATTTATTTATCTTGACAGCAACAGCGTTTGCTCCCACGATACATAAAGCTGTGACTCCAGCGCTGTCGGAGGTGATTTCACCACCACAGTTACATACTTCAGCATACATGCTGAAGTGTGGGGGCAACAGAGGGCGGAGGAGCGTTTTGCTCCTAACTTTTGCGAGAGGATGCCCCCATGCTTCGGCATATATATACACTGCATGTATGCCCATCATTAGAAGTGGGTGGATGAAGGGAGGTATTCTAATGGTGGGCATACCCACCGATCAATCTCTTTTTTTCGTTCAGCCCACAGGCTGCATGAAAAAAAGTTTACAATATATGCCTAACAAGGACCAGCAACGCACTGGTATGTTGCTGGACTTTGAGTGGTTATACCAGAATGATGCCTGCAGGTTTAGGTATCATCTTGGTATCATTCTTTTCAGCCAGCGGTCGGCTTTCATGAAAAATCAATCCTAGTGGCTAATTAGCCTCTAGACTGCTTTTACAAGCAGTGGGAGGGAATGCCCCCCCACCGTCTTCCGTGTTTTTCTCTGTCTCTCCTGTCTCAACAAGGAACCTGAGAATGCAGCCGGTGATTCAGCCAGCTAACCATAGAGCTGATCAGAGACCAGAGTGGCTCCAAACATCTCTATGGCCTAAGAAACTGGAAGCTACGAGCATTTCATGACTTAGATTTCGCCGGATGTAAACAACGCCATTGGGAAATTGGGGAAGCATTTTATCACACTGATCTTGGTGTGGTCAGATGCTTTGAGGGCAGAGGAGAGATCTAGGGTCTAATAGACCCCAATTTTTTCAAAAAAGAGTACCTGTGACTACCTATTGCTATCATAGGGGATATTTACATTCCCTGAGATAACAATAAAAATGATTAAAAAAAAATGAAAGGAACAGTTTAAAAATAAGATAAAAAAGCAAAAAAATAATAAAGAAAAAAAAAAAAAAAAAAAAAAAGCATCCCTGTCCCCCCTGCTCTCGCGCTAAAGCGAACGCAAGCGTCGGTCTGGCATCAAATGTAAACAGTGATTGCACCATGCATGTGAGGTATCACCGCGAAGGTCAGATCGAGGGCAGTAATTTTAGCAGTAGACCTCCTCTGTAAATCTAAAGTGGTAACCTGTAAAGGCTTTTAAAGGCTTTTAAAAATATATTAATTTTGTTGCCACTGCACGTTTGTGCGCAATTTTAAAGCATGTCAGGTTTGGTATCCATGTACTCGGCCTCAGATCATCTTTTTTATTTCATCAAACATTTGGGCAATATCGTGTGTTTTAGTGCATTAAAATTTAAAAAAGTGTGTTTTTTACACAAAAAATGCGTTTGAAAAATCGCTGTGCAAATACTGTGTGAAAAAAAAAAATGAAACACCCACCATATTAATCTGTAGGGCATTTGCTTTAAAAAATATATATAATGTTTGGGGGTTCAAAGTAATTTTCTTGCAAAAAAAAAATAATTTTTTCATGTAATCAAAAAGTGTCAGAAAGGGCTTTGTTTTCAAGTGGTTAGAAGAGTGGGTGATGTGTGACATAAGCTTCTAAATGTTGTGCATAAAATGCCAGGACAGTTCAAACCCCCTCAAATGACCCCATTTTGGAAAGTAGACACCCCAAGCTATTTGCTGAGAGTCATGTCGAGTCCATGGAATATTTTATATTGTGACACAAGTTGCGGGAAAGAGACAATTTTTTTTTTTTTTTGCACAAAGTTGTCACTAAATGATATATTGCTCAAACATGCCATGGGGATATGTGAAATTACACCCCAAAATAAATTATGTTGCTCCTCCTGAGTACAGGGATACCACATGTGTGGGACTTTTTGGGAGCCTAGCCGCGCACGGGACCCCGAAAACCAAGCACCGCCTTCAGGCTTTCTAAGGGCGTAAATTTTTGATTTCACTCTTCACTGCCTATCACAGTTTCAGAGGCCATGGAATGCCCAGGTGGCACAACCCCCCCCCCAAATGACCCCATTTTGGAAAGTAGACACCCCAAGCTATTTGCTGAAAGGTATAGTGAGTATTTTGCAGACCTCACTTTTTGTCACAAAGTTTTGAAAATTGAAAAAAGAAAAAAAAAAAATTGTCTGGTCTTTCTTCATTTTCAAAAACAAATGAGAGCTGCAAAATACTCACCATGTCTCTCAGCAAATAGCGTGGGGTGTCTACTTTCCAAAATGGGGTCATTTGGGGGGGTTTTGTGCCATCTGGGCATTTTATGGCCTTCAAAACTGTGATAGGTAGTGAGGAGTGAAATCAAAAATTTATGCCCTTAGAAATCCTGAAGGCGGTGCTTGGTTTTCTGGGCCCCGTACGCAGCTAGGCTCCCAAAAAGTCCCACACATGTGGTATCCCCGTACTCAGGAGAAGCAGCTGAATGTATTTTGGGGTGCAATTCCACATATGCCCATGGCCTGTGTGAGCAATATATCATTTAGTGACAACTTTTTGTAAATTTTTTTTTGTCATTATTCAATCACTTGGGACAAGAAAATAATTATTCAATGGGCTCAACATGCCTCTCAGCAATTTCCTTGGGGTGTCTACTTTCCAAAATGGGGTCATTTGGGGGAGTTTTGTACTGCCCTGCCATTTTAGCACCTCAAGAAATGGCATAGGCAGTCATAAACTAAAAGCTGTGTAAATTCCAGAAAATGTACCCTAGTTTGTAGACGCTATGACTTTTGCGCAAACCAATAAATATACGCCTATTGACATTTTTTTTACCAAAGACATGTGGCCGAATACATTTTGGCCTAAATGTATGACTAAAATTGAGTTTATTGGATTTTTTTTATAACAAAAAGTAGAAAATATCATTTTTTAAAAATGTTTTCGGTCTTTTTCCGTTTATAGCGCAATAAATAAAAACGGCAGAGGTGATCAAATACCATCAAAAGAAAGCTCTATTTGTAGGAAGAAAAGTACGCAAATTTCGTTTGGGTACAGCATTGCATGACCGCGCAATTAGCAGTTAAAGCGACGCAGTGCCGAATTGTAAAAAGTGCTCTGGTCAGGAAGGTGGTAAATCCTTCCGGAGCTGAAGTGGTTAAGCATCATTAAAATTACTGCTCCCGAAAAAATGTCAGTTTTTAAAACTTTTTTTGCATTGATACATGTCCCCTGGGGCAGGACCCGGGTCCCAAACCCTTTTTAGGACAATACCATGCAAATTAGCCTTTAAAATTAGCACTTTTGGTTTTGAACGTTCTAGTCCCATAGACTTCAATGGGGTTCTAAAGTTTGTGCGAACGTTCGGTCCATTCGCAGGTTCTGGTGCAAACCGAACTGGGGGGCTCATCCCTAGTTGTGGACACAATGCATCCTTATTAGCACGTGGCCGTGGGACACGCTTGTCCTTTTTTTCGGCAGCTGGCCGTGTTGAGCCGCAACATGTGGAAGACTTGATAGAGTGGATGACCAAGCCGTCCTCATCCTCCTCATCCTCTCTCACCCAGGCTCAGGGTACTTTGTATGGCAAAGCAGCTGCCAAAGCGGCCTCTTCCCTCAGCTCAATGGCATCAGTCACTCCTTCCCTAGCCCCACCATGTCCTCCAGAGGAGTCCCCCAAACTGTTTGACCACAGTGCTGGTTAAATGCTCCAGGAGTAGGGATGAGCCGAACACCCCCTGGTTCGGTTCGCACCAGAACCTGCGAACGGACCGAAAGTTCACACGAACGTTAGAACTCCATTGACGTCTATGGGACTCGAACGTTCGAAATAAAAAGTGCTCATTTTAAAGGCTAATTTGCATGGTATTGTCCTAAAAAGGGTTTGGGGACCCGGGTCCTACCCCAGGGGACATGTATCAATGCAAAAAAAACTTTTAAAAACGGCCGTTTTTTCGGGAGCAGTGATTTTAATGATGCTTAAAGTAAAAAAAAAAAGTGAAATATTCCTTTAAATATCGTACCTGGGGGGTGTCTATAGTATGCCTGTAAAGTGACACGTGTTTCCCGTGTTTAGAACAGTCCCTGCACCAAATGTCATTTTTAAAGGAAAAAATCTCATTTAAAACTGCTTGCGGGTTTAATGTAATGTCGGGTCATGGCAATATGGATGAAAATCAGTGAGACAAACGGCATGGGTACCCCCCAGTCCATTACCAGCCCCTTTGGGTCTTGTATGGATATTAAGGGGAACCCCGCACCCAAATTAAAATAAGGAAAGGTGTGGGGCCACCAGGCCCTATATACTCTGAACAGCAGTATACAGGCGGTGCAAACAAGACAGGGACTGTAGGTTTGTCGTTAAGTAGAATCTGTTTGTAATTTTGAAGGGGTACATTTTTAACGTGTTTAGCTCCAGCCAAAAAATCTTTTTTAAGCTTTTTGGAAAACATAGGGAAGGGTTATCACCCCTGTGACATTTGTTTTGCTGTCTTTCCTCCTCTTCAGAAGATTTCACCTCAATTTTTGTCCCAATGAAAAATGTTTTTTGAAAATTTGGGTTTTTTTGTGGAACAAGGATTGGAAAGCATCAGTGGAAAGGAGATTTTTTTTTCCCATATTAACTCTTACAGGAGAGAATTTCCCTTCCTAGGGGTAGATTTCATCTCACTTCCTGTTGTCTCCTTCCGTTTGCAAGTAGGAGTCGTTTGTAAGTTAGATGTTTGAAAGTAGGGTCCTGCCCTATATACTCAGCAGAAATTTGTGCCTTAGGTGTTGCTGTGGCCACAACACTGTAAGCCCTCACAGGGCCCTGCTGTGTAATATTAGATCAAGAATTGTAATTACACGCCCCTGTTGAACAGGAGCTGAAAAATTAGGCCTTAGGCACTGGTGCTGGTGCCACAACACTGCAACCCCTTAACAGATACTTTAGTTGGAACGCAGGAACGAGCCCTGCTGCAAAGTATTGCATCAAAAATTGTAATTACACGCCCCTGTTAGACAGGAGCAGAAAAATTGGGCCTTGGGCACTGGTGCTGGTGCCACAACACTGCAACCCCTCACAGACACTCTAGTTGGAATGCAGGAACGAGCCCTGCTGCAAAGTATTACATCAAAAATTGTAATTACACGCCCCTGTTAAACAGGGGCTGAAAAGTTGTGCCTTAGGCACTGGTGGTGGCGCCCAGAACCAAAAATGTTCTTACAAGCTATCAGCGTGATGATTGAGGAGGAAGAGGATAATTACTCAGGGATAGTCACTCAGCATCAGCATAGGCAGTCTTTGAAGGGATCTGAGATTTCAAAAAAAATTATTCAGTTACATCAGCATCAGGTGCTTGGTAGCTGGTGGTGATCCAAGACTGATTCATTTTTATGAAGGTCAGTCGATCGACCGAGTCGGTGGACAGATGCACCCTGTGATCGGTTACCACGCCTCCAGCAGCACTGAATGTGCGTTCCGAAAGAACGCTGGATGCAGGACAGGCCAGTAGCTCAATTGCATACTGTGCAAGCTCTGGCCAGTGATCCATCCTCAAGACCCAGTAACCCAGAGGATTTTCGGTGGGAAAGGTGTCCAAGTCTGATCTTGCCCCTAGGTATTCCTGCACCATGTAAAACAGACGCTGGCGATGGTTGCTGGAACCGATCATACCTTGGGGCTGCAGACCAAAAAATTGTCTGAACGCATCGGTCAGAGGGCCACCTTCTCCACCGCTCCTTCTTTGACTGACCGAAGCCTCAGCAACACGTTGTCCAGAAACAGGAGTTTGTAACCTCCCAGTCTCTGGGAACGCGTTGCACAGACCTTTCTGCAAGGCCTCCCGAAGATGTTTCATCCTCTGCTCCCTCTGCGATGGCAAGATAAGGTCCGCAACCTTACCCTTGTAACGTGGATCAAGGAGGGTTGCCACCCAGTATTGGTCCTTCTCCTTGATACCACGAATACGAGGATCCTTACGCAGGCTTTGCAGGATCAGGGAGGCCATGCAGCGTAGGTTTGCTGAGGCATCCAGTCCGGAGTCCTCTGGGTCACTAAGGACGACATGGTCTGCAGCCACCTCCTCCCAGCCACATACAAGTCCATGTGTTTCTTGGGACTGATCCCTTAAAGACTGCTGCTGATGCTGAGTGCCAGGCTCCACCTCCATACTGACACAATCTTCCTCCTCCTCGTCCTCTTCCTGTGTGATCGGCGGGCACGCAGGAACACTGTCTGGATAAAGGGGTCCTTGAGAGCTAAGGAAGTCCTCCTCTTCCTGCCTCTGTTCTGCCTCAAGTGCCCTGTCCATTATTTCACGCAGCGTGTGCACCAACAGGTGGACAAGGGGGAAAGTGTCACTGATGCATGCACTGTCACTGCTCACCATCCTCGTGGCCTCCTCAAATGGTGACAGGACAGTGCATGCATCCCTGATCATGGCCCACTGGCGTGGGAAAAAAAAAACAAGCTCCCCTGACCCTGTCCTGGTGCCATAGTCGCACAGGTACTCATTGATGGCCCTCTGCTGCGTGTGCAGCCATTGGTGCCATTGTCGCAAACCACCATTCTTGCCTTAAGTTGGCGTGGCGTCAACCACCTCTGAACCTGCCCCTGCAGAGCTGACAGAACCTCTGCCCCAGTGTGGCTCCTGTCCCCCAAGCACACCAGCTCAAGCACCGCATGGCGTCTTTTGGCCTGCGTACTTACGTAGCCCCTTGAACGACTACGGAGCACCGCTGGTTCCGAGGAAGAGGCCATGGAGGAAGAAGAAGAGGAGGGGGTGGAGGAGAGAGGTGTGTCACAATCATTAGCATTTTGGAGGCATGGTGGCGGAACAACCTCCAACACTACTGCACCTTGTCCTGCATCCTTCCCAGCTGCCAGCAGAGTCACCCAATGCGCCGTGAAACTTAGATAACATCCCTGTCCATGCCTGCTGGACCATGAGTCAGCGGTAATATGTACCTTACCGCTGACCGCCCTGTCCAGCGAGGCATGGACATTGCCTTCCACATGCTGGTAGAGAGCCGGAATCGCCTTCCGTGAGAAAAAGTGGCATGTGGGTACCTGCCACTGAGGAACCGCACATTCCACAAACTCACGGAAGGCGGCAGAGTCTACCAACTGAAAAGGCAGCAGTTGAAGTGCTAGCAATTTTGCCAAGCTAGCATTCAACCACTGGGAATGTGGATGGCTGGGAGCAAACTTATTTCGGCGGTGCAGCAGCTGGGGCAGGGAAATTTGCCTGGTACAATCTGACGTCGGTGTACCAAAAGCAGATTGCCCACAAGTACTTGACTGTGACACACCTAATTCTACACCTTCATTCTTCTCAGTGCAGGTCTCAGAGAGGACTGAAGGTCTAGTGGGGTTGGAAATCTCAGCTGATGAGGAGCAAGGAGAGGTCCTCCTTGTTCTTTGGTGTGGGTCTTTTAGATGCGCTTGCCAACGAAATGCATGGCAGGTCAACATATGTCTGGTCAAGCATGTGGTACCCAAGCGGGAGATGTTTTGGCCACGTGAGATACGCTTGAGACATATGTTGCAAATAGCAGCGGTGCAATCTGATGCACTCGTCTCAAAAAAGACCCACACCAAAGAACTTTTTGAATAACGCGCAGAGACTGCAGCGCCCTGCACATGTGATGCAGTCAATGTGCTGCCCTTAGGCTGGCCCCTGGAGGGCATCCTGCCTCGTTGGTGATGTGCCGCCTCCTCCTCTTCCTCCTCCTCCTCTCTCCTATCAGGCACCCACGTTGAGTCAGTGACCTCATCATCCCCTCCCTCCTCATCACTGGAGCAAACCTGGCAGTATGCTGCAGCAGGGGGAGCATGACTGCCAGATTGCTGTCCTTCTTGGGCACCCCCTCTGTCCGTGCTCGTGTTACTGCCTTCATCGAGCTCAGTATCATCATCAGAGCCTTCCAAACGCTGGGCATCCTCCTGGAGCATGTACCCAACACTGTGGTCAAACAGTTCGAGGGACTCCTCAGGAGGACATGGTGGGGCTAGGGAAGGAGTCACTGATGACATCGAGCCGAGGGAAGAGGCCGCTGCTTTGCCAGACAAAGCACCCTGGGCATGGGTGAGAGATGATGAGGAGGATGAGGACGGCTTGGTCATCCACTCGACCAAGTCTTCCGCATGTTGCGGCTCAACACGGCCAGCTGCCGAAAAAAAGGCCAAGCGTGTCCCATGGCCACGTGCTGATGAGGATGCACCGTCTCCATGACCAGCACTAGACACAGAGCCTGCTTGCCCTCTCTTATTGGCTTGTGACTGTCTGTCTCTCCTTCTTGGCCTTCCAGACATACTAATGGCCTGTAGCTGCACTAAGCTGGGATATATATATATATATATATATATATATATATATATATATATATACTGCAGCTAGCAAAATCAACTGCCTGCCTGTAGTATGAGAACACCACCAACCTTCTACAGGTAGCTTTAGCTGAACACTGTGAGGTGGACGCACCCCACTAACTTGTAGGTTTAGCTGAACACTGTGAGCAGGACGCACTGCACTAACTGTAAATAGTCTAGCTGTCTGACCGTGGTACTAATAGGATCAAAAGAACACCAGTAATTTTCTTCAGGTAGCTTTATATACTGTAACAAGACAAGCCTGCCTGTCAGTAGGAAGATAACAGGAACGGATCTAGCTGAACACTGTGAGCAGGACGCACTGCACTAAATGTAAATAGTCTAGCTGCCTGACCGTGGTACTAATAGGATCAAAAGAACACCAGTAATTTTCTTTAGGTAGCTGTAAATACTTTAACAAGACAAGCCTGCCTGTCAGTAGGAAGATAACAGGAACGGATCTAGCTGAACACTGTGAGCAGGACGCACTGTACTAAATGTAAATAGTCTAGCTGCCTGACCGTGGTACTAATAGGATCAAAAGAACACCAGTAATTTTCTTCAGGTAGCTTTATATACTGTAACAAGACAAGCCTGCCTGTCAGTAGGAAGATAACAGGAACGGATCTAGCTGAACACTGTGAGCAGGACGCACTGCACTAAATGTAAATAGTCTAGCTGCCTGACCGTGGTACTAATAGGATCAAAAGAACACCAGTAATTTTCTTCAGGTAGCTTTATATACTGTAACAAGACAAGCCTGCGAGTAGGAAGATAACAGGAACGGATCTAGCTGAACACTGTGAGCAGGACGCACTGTACTAAATGTAAATAGTCTAGCTGCCTGACTGTGGTACTAATAGGATCAAAAGAACATCAGTAATTTTCTTTAGGTAGCTGTAAATACTGTAACAAGACAAGCCTGCCTGTCAGTAGGAAGATAACAGGAACGGATCTAGCTGAACACTGTGAGCAGGACGCACTGCACTAAATGTAAATAGTCTAGAAGATAACAGGAACGGATCTAGCTAAACTGAATACAGTGTATATATATATATGCAACACCTGGGATGCATATATATACCCAATACACTTTAAGTGCAGCTAACTGACTGACTGTCCTGTCTAATCTAGCTAACTCAAATGAAATGACACTGTCTCTCTCTCTCTCTAAGCACACCGGAACACACTGCACAGGGCTGCCGTGCAGGCAGCCTTATAAAGTGTGGGACGTGTACTAAATCCCCTGAGCCATAATTGGCCAAAGTCTCCTTGGCTTTGGCCAATTACGGCTCTCTGTTCAGGCGGCCCTGTGATTGGCCAAGCATGCGGGTCATAGTGCATGCTTGGCCAATCATCAGCAAGCAATGCACTGCGATGTCGCAGTGAATTATGGGCCGTGGCGCGCCACACGAATTTGGCGCGAACGGCTCATATCGTTCGCAATTCGGCGAACGACCGAACAGCCGATGTTCGAGTCGAACATGGGTTCGACTCGAACACGAAGCTCATCCCTATCCAGGAGGATGCCCAGCGTTTTGAAGGCTCTGATGATGGTACTTAGCTAGAGGAAGGCAGTAACGTGAGCCCAGACAGAGTGGGTGCCCAAGAAGGACAGCAATCTGGTAGTAATGTTCCCCCTGCTGCAGCAGCATACTGCCAGGTTTGCTCCTGTGATGAGGAGGGAGGGGATGATGAGGTCACCGACTCCACGTGGGTGCCTGATAGGAGAGAGGAGGAGGAGGAGGCACATCACCAATGAGGCAGGATGCCCTCCAGGGGCCAGCTTAAGGGCAGCACACTGACTGCATCACACTGCAGAGCCCTGCATGTGCAGGGCGCTGCTGTCTCTGCGCATTATTCCAAAAGTTCTTTGGTGTGGGCCTTTTTTGAGACAAGTGCATTAGATCGCACCGCTGCTATTTGCAACATATGTCTCAAGCCTATCTCGCGTGGCCAAAACATCATCCGCTTAGACACCACATACTTTACCAGACATATGTTGACCTGCCATGCAGTTCGTTGGCAAGCGTACCTAAAAGACCCACACCAAAGAACAAAGAGGACCTCTCCTTGCTCCTCATCAGCTGGGATCTCCAACCCCACTATACCTTCAGTCCTCTCTGAGACCTGCACTGAGAGGAATGAAGGCGTAGAATTAGGTGTGTCACAGCCAAGTACTTGCAGGCAATATGCTATCGGTACACCAACGTCAGATTGTACCAGGCAAATTTCCCTGCCCCAGCTGCTGCACCTCAGAAAGAAGTTCACTCCCAGCCATCCACATGGCCAGCGGTTGAATGCTAGCTTGGCTAAATTGCTAGCACTTCAACTGCTGCCTTTTCAGTTGGTAGACTCTGCTCCCTTCCGTGAGTTTGTGGAATGTGCGTTTCCTCAGTGGCAGGTTCCCAAACGCCACTTTTTCTCACGGAAGGTGATTCTGGCTCTCTACTGGCATGTGGAAGGCAATGTCTTGGCCTCGCTGGACAGGGCGGTCAGCGGAAAGGTGCATATTACCGCTGACTCATGTTCCAGCAGGCATGGACAGGAAGGTTACCTATCTTTCACGGCGCATTGGATAACTCTGCTGGCAGCTGGGAAGGATGCAGGACAAGGTGCAGTAGTGTTGGAGGTTGTTCCACCACCATACCTCCAAAATGCTACTACTGGTGATAATGACACACCTCTCTCCTCCACCCCCTCCTCTTCTTCTTTCTCCATGGCCTCTTCCTGTGCTTTGTCCTCGGAACCAGTGGTGCTCAGTAGGCGTTCAAGGGGCTATGCAAGTACACAGACCAAAAGATGCCATGCGGTGCTTGAGCTGGTGTGCTTGGGGGACAGGAGCCACACTGGGGCAGAGATTCTGTCAGCTCTGCAGGGGCAGGCTCAGAGGTGATTGAGACGCCATGCCAGCTTAAGCCGGGAATGGTGGTTTGCGACAATGGCACCAACCTCCTCTCCACCCTTCGACAGGGACAACGGACCCATGTGCCCTGTTTGGCTCACGTCCTTAACTTGGTGGTGCAGCGGTTCTTGGGCAGGTACCTGGGCTTACAGGATGTCCTGAGGCAGGCCAGGAAAGTCTGTGTGCATTTCCGCCGGTCATATAATGCCAGTGCTCGGCTGGCTGACCTCCAAAAGGAATTTAACCTGCCCAAGAACTGCCTAATCTGTGACATGCCCACCAGGTGGAACTCAATGTTGGCCATGCTGCAGTGGCTGCACATGCAGCAGAGGGCCATCAATGAGTACCTGTGTGACTATGGCACCAGGACAGGGTCAGGAGAGCTTGTTTTTTTTCCCCATGCCAGTGGGTCATGATCAGGGATGCATGCACTGTCCTGTCACCATTTGAGGAGGCCACAAGGATGGTGAGCATTGACAGTGCATGCATCAGTGACACTGTCCCTGTGACATTTTAGGGGGCGTGGCCAACATCACCTGGTGATCATGCCCCCTAAAACGTCACAGTCCCAGCATGCCCAGGGACTGTGACGGCATAAGGGGGCGGGGTCTCCGCCTATATTAGTCACAGCGGAGCTCTCAGAGAGCAGTCCAGCCGGAGAGACCGTCGTGTCAACATCTGGAGAAGAGAAGAGGGAAGAAGCTAAGAAGACAAGAAGCCAGAAGTCCGGGCCTCCGCTGGCAAAAGAGCGGCATGAAGACAGCGGAGGAGTCGGCAGAAGAACTGGAACACCGGGAGAAGAGGCCAGAGAGAGCGGAGAAGAACCAACCGGATGCCGGGAGAAGAGGAACCGGAGGGACCCCTGAAGCCGGAGGAAGACCCCCGAAGCTGGAGGAAGACCCCCCCGAGCTGTCTAATAAATTATAGTGTAGTGTGTTTTATTATTGACACTTTTTCCCTAGGTAAATGGGTAGGGGTACCATGTACCCCATACTCATTCACATAGGGTGGGGGGCCGGGATCTGGGGGCCCTCTTATTATAGGGTGCTCCCAGATTCCGATAAGCCCCCCGCCCGCAGACCCTGACAACCAACAGCCAGGGTTGTCGGGAAGAGGCCCTTGTCCTCATCAACATGGGGACAAGGTGCTTTGAGGTGTGGGGGGCCCCACAGGGCGCCTCCTCCCTCAAAGCACCCACCCCCCATGTTGAGGGCATGCAGCCTGGTACAGTTTAGGGGGGGCGCTCGCTCGTCCCCACTCCCTTTCCTGACCGGCCGGGCTGCGTGCTCGGATTGGGGTCTGGTATGGATCTTAGAGGGACCCCACGCCGTTTTTTCGGCGTAGGGGGTTCTCTTTAAAATCCATACCAGACCTAAGGGCCTGGTATGCGCAGCGCTCGCCGCAATAGGAAAATTTGTTTTTCCTATTGCAGCGAGCGCGAGATGCAATACCCTGCCCTTGCGTCGTATCTGGTCCGTCGGACCAGCATACAGACGAGCGGGCTCTCTGTCGGACCAGCATACAGATGAACAGACTTTCCGTCAGGAACTGAGTCCAACGTAAAGATTTAAAACATGTTTCAAATCTAGGTCCGGCGGACTTTTGGGGGAAAAAAGTCAGTCGAAGCCTACACACGATCGGATTGTCCGGTGGACTCTGGTCCGCCGGACCAAGTATGCCGGAAAGTCCGCTCTTGTGTATGCGGCCTACGGCCCAATTTTTCAGCCCCTGTTTTATCAGGGGTGTGTAATTACAATTTTTGATGCAATATTTTGCAAGGAGGGTTCGATGCTGCAATTTGAGTATTTGTGAGGGGTTTCAGTGTTGTGGCACCAGCACCAGTGCCTAATGCCCAATTTTTCAGCCCCTGTTTAACAGGGGCGTGTAATTACACTTTTTGATGCAATACTTTGCAGCAGGGCTCATTCCGGCACTCCAACTAGAGTATCTGTGAGGGGTTGCAGTGTTGTGGCACCAGCACCAGTGTCTAGGTGTCTAAAATTTTCGGTCCGTTCGCAGGTTCTGGTGCGAACCGAACCGGGGGTGTTTGGCTGTAGGATGTATTTGTGCATCACTGGGCAATAGTTGGCCCACTACAAACCACTATGTTATTCTTAGTTTAATTATGCCTACACTGTTTTCTGTTCCAGTCCTTTTCCCTTATAAAGATGTTTATCCCAAATGTAGCCAGCTTTAAACCATCCTACCTAGATCTTCCTCCTGGATTCTCTGCAGTGGGATGGTGCTTGGCACCACTGCCTCCTCCTCCTCCTGGTGTGAAAGTTAATTTTAGTTTCATCTTACTATTGTATTTTTGGCAAAGAAACAAAGCAGAGCTCATTTAATTACTTACCAGGAGGGACCCGAGATTCTTACATCAGCATCTGTGTGGGCCTCTTCAGCATGTTGCTACTGGCCAGAGGGGCTGGCAGGGGTAGATGACCCAGGACTTGATGAAGGGGCTACAATTCAAGTACAAAAAGTTTTTAGAATTTCCTCATATTTCCTCATCAAGACACACTTAGCATAAAGCATTAAACACAAACAAGCAACCTCCCTCACATGTAAAATGGTACATGTGATTTTTTCTTACCATGCTGGATAGCATCAGTGTCATCCCGAGAATCCACACCTAGAACGGTATCCCGACTGATGATATCCAGCAGTGCTCGTTGATAATCTTGCAGTTGGCTCAGAAGAGATGGAGCCACACCCTGCCTGGTCACATACCCATCACGAGCCCATCTGCCCAGCAACCTCTTTGTATGCCCCACCAGGTCATTCGCATGCTTCTGTACTTTCTCAGCAGTATGGCGAGCATGGTCTTCCACTGCATTTGCTGCCATAGCGATTTGATCCCACAGGAGGTCTCTTTGAGGAGCTCCTGTGCGGGAGGTGCCCAGGCCCCGGATTTGGAAGTAGTTCTCCAAATATTTGGACACCAGTACCCGGTTTTCCTCCTCAGAGAACCGCGGTAAACGGCCTTGTGGCCTTGCACCCTGCCTGGATGAACCCTCCCCTGGTGACTCCAGGTTTGGGAACATCCTTGAGGCTGGAAGTCTCTGTGCCCCAGCCACCTGCCAACCTCTGGAGGAAGATTCACCCCTCCCGCCTATAGCTGGAGTCCTAACCGGACCACGGCCAGACAAACTTGATCCCCTGGGCCTTCTGGTGGGAGCCATAGCAAAACCAGAAAAAGAGGCAGGAGGTCTGGATAGTGGTAATAAGCAGCAGCAGCAGGCAGGTAAAAAAAACACAGCAGCAGGCAAGTTGTGTGGGGATGTATTAAACCAAGAGGCAAAATGAGGGTATCTGAAAAGAGAAAAAAAAGGAAACGTGGTTTTAAGGAAAGGGAGTCTCCAACACAACATGCCAGCTTGGAGAGGGAATCAGGAAATACTCACTTTGGGCATAAAATGGAGCTGCCAAGCAAGGAAAAGGCCACAATCTGGTGTGCCGCCCCAGAGAAATGAGATTCTGCAATGAAAAAACAACAAAGAGGGCAACAATGGATTCCTACAAATGCATCCTGTCACCAAGGGGTGGAGGCGGGGATACTCACATTTCCAAAGAAAGGGAGCCACCAATAAAGTGGAATTGAGAAATTAGGAGGGGAATAACCAAACCAGATTGTGCATTTTAACCAAAGGGTGTTCGCCAGGTGTTGGCCCCAACAAACACCCTGCAATACACTAAGCACTGCACAGTACATTCTGTGTCCTGATTGTGCTAAGCAATCAGGGCGCAGTGTAAGAAGGTTGTTAAAGCACAGGGCCAGGAAGCTGGCCACCACATCCTTAACAACCGATGAGTCAGCAGCTGTCAATGTGTTTTCTCACTGACAGCTGAATCCCAAAAAATTTAAAATTGCCTTCAAAAAAATAAAAAAAAATGGCATGGGCTCATCCCCAAAATCCATACCAGACCCTTATAAAAGCATGCAGCCCAGCAGGTCAAGGAAGGGGAAGGGATGAGCAAGTGCCCTCCCCCCCTACTGAACTATACCAAGCCACATGTCCTCAACATGGGGAGTGGGTGTTTTGTGGCAAAGGGGGCTCTGCACCCCCCCACCCCAAAGCAGCTTGTCAACAAGTTAATGTTAATGGGGACAAGGGCCTCTTTCTGACAACCCTGGGCTGTGGGTGTGGAGGACTGTGGGTTGAGGGCTTCTCAGAATCTTTAAACACCCTTTATCAAGGGGGCCTCCAGATACTGACCCCCTCATGTTAATGGGTATTGGGTACATTATACCCATTCACCTTCACCAAAAAAAGAGTCCAAAATGTTTAAAAAACAGAAGAGACAGTTTTCAAAATTATTGAGTCTAAACTGTTATCTCAAAATAATAAACGTGTCCCTCGATGTTAATCCACCGACAGGCCTGGTATGGACTGGAGGGGCTCAACGCCTTTTTATTCTTGTGGTTTTAATTGCTGGCTGCCAGCAATTGGACCCACAAGTCATTTTAAAGGGGATTTGACTCTTTTGGTTTGCTTTACAAATGTAATTTTTGCTGTAGCATGTTGTGTATATGGCCCAAATGCACCAACTTACAGGCACAGTAAGGGGACCCACCATGCATGATATTTCATATAAATTTTCCTTCATTGTTGCACTTTAAGCATCATTAAAAACACTGCTCATAGAAATAAAATATTATTTAATATATGAATTCAGACTTGGCCCCCAGGGCAGTACCCAAACCCACAATACTACTTTTCTGGATAATTACTTGCATATACTGTACACCTTCAAAGCCTTTGATTTTTCCTGTTTGGCTCACATGGACTTCAATGGGTTTTGCTGTTCAGGTTCGAACATTTCCCCTGTTTGGTAGTTTTGCTGTCAACCAAACAGGGGGGCGTTCGGCCTATCTCTGTAATAGACTCAACATGCCACATCTGGGGGAAGGCTGAGTCTAATGGTGTATAATGGTGTGCTTGTTTGAACATATTTCTGACCAAAAGTTCAAAGCTCACTTGACAACATGGTGATTTAATTTGCAGGCCACATGCAACACATGTGAGTTCAGCCTGGGGCAGACAGAAGTAGCTAGTACATATTATGGTGGGATGGTGGGGGGGGGTGCAGGGGATGCCATGTCTCCCTAAATTGTTAGAGCAGAGGGGACCCATGGGGATGCTTAAATGAGCACACCTAAAGGGTCAGAGAAGACATTGGGGTTGATTTACCAAAACTGGAGAGTGCAAAATCTGGTGCAGCTCTGTATGGCAGCCAATCAGCTTCCAGGTTTTATTCTCAAAGCTTAATTGAACAAGCCGAAGTTAGGATCTGATTGGCTACCATGCACAGCTGCACCCAATTTTTCATTTGCCAGTTTTTGTAAATGATCCCCACTAATTGAAGAGGCTATGCAGGTCAAGGCCAAATTCTAATGGAGACCAAGGCAGAATGGCCACAGGGAATAATTGAGGACAGTGTAATAGAGGGAATAGGTGGTAAGGCTGGCTATCCCATAGTGTAAGCAAGTTCATAAACTTCATGGAGCCTTCCCCCTCAGCTGCTGCAAGAACCACGAAACTGCATGTTTGATAATCAACATGCACTTGACCAGCCCCTGCAAATGATGCAGGAACCTTTTTGCTGCATGAAACAATTACCCAGCAGCACATTACAATCCATGTGCTGCTGGTCCCCCTAAAACCACCCTATTCAAAATAATCTTCCAAGATGGACCCAAAAGCTGTAAAGGATTGTCCCCTGGCTGCCCTCAAGGAAATAAAAAACTTGTCTGTCTAACTCCCATTCATACTCAAATATACTAGGGGACATTTCGACCTGAGCCTTAAATCTTAGCCAGAATGTCTGGAAATCTGTAGAGGCAAAGAGAGTTTCTGTACAACCCAAAGCCACACAGTTAAAATGCAACTCCATGTAGTGAGTGTACTAATTATGGCTACAAAAAAAATAACATGTGCTTTTAGGTGTACACACTCACTTAACCACTGTCCTTGCCTTAGAACTATGTAAATTGTCTTAACCAGAACAGGCATGTTTGGGAGGGTTAGATATTTCACAGCAAGGGTATACATTTTTCATTATTACCTAAATATGCATATTGCTAACTCTGGTGGAGCTCAGCATGCCAAACAAACAGAAGCCAGGTTTGAGTGGCCAAGCATGTATAAAGAAGCAGATTAGTCTAAAATGTGACTGCCTACCAGACTCAAACACACCATTTTATCTTGGGGGGGGATGATCACCAATTCATATTTATGCTAATTACAAACACAGGGAGTGAGGAGTGGGTAACAAACAATTCAAAATTTCGAGCACAACAAACACTTTAGGTAAAATGTTCTTTGGCAGCACATCCTAATTAAATAGTTATTTGTAGCAAGTTAGAGTTAAATATGTGACTTACCTTTCTAAGGAAGGTGGTGATGTGGAAGTGTGCAGAACTCAATTCTGTGTCACACTCTGCAGCCAAAAGAGAAAATGACCAGCAGCCATTGCTCTATTTATACAATAATAGGGCGTGGCGCACTGGCATGGCACGTGGGCATGTGCCTGTATCACACATAAATGTGCGTATTTGCTCATCTTTTCTGTTTGCTGATATTATGGCGCAGGAGCAAGAACAGGCAATTGGGGATCTTATGGTGGACTCTCTGGATCTATTAGATTATGAGGATGTGGTTCGATTGGGAACTTGTTTGGTTTACCGAGCTATAGCCAGTGAGTTCCTTCAGGAATAGGAAGCAGGAGAACATGCTGTGGCTCTTCCACCCCGCCTTTGCCAACCACCGCTATTTATACCATGGGCATATTTGGGAGACATATGGGACTTGGGTGTCCGTACCAGATTCAGGTTGACCAGAGGAGCAATTCTGCACCTGTATGGCTTTCTAGAGGAGAAACTGGAGCCAGCTACATCCCGAAGTCATGCGGTGCCTGGGATGGTCAAGTTGCTGACCACCCTCTATATTTTGGGCCGTGGCAGCTTCCAAACCACCTCTGCCCTTATATTGGGAATCAGCCAACCCACTATGTCCAGGGTGTTCATGCAGGTCATTAATGTCATTCTTGACCTTGTGCCCCAATTTATCCACTGGCCACAAAATGAAAATGAGTGGACCAATGTGAAGGTGGCTTTCTACCAGCGAGCCCAATTTCCACAGATTCTGGAGGCCATTGATTGCACTCATGTTGCAATCAGGCCCCCCCAGAGATGTGAAGTGGACTATAGGAATCGTAAACAGCACCACTCTCTCAATGTGCAAGTTGTGTGTGACGCCAGACAGCCTATCATGAGTGCACAAACGGGTTTTCCAGGGTCATGTCATGGTGCATTCATTTGAAGTTTGAGAGTAGCCAAATGCCCTCAGGATGGCTCCTTGGTAACGTATAATGGTAAGACATTTTTTTTACAACATTTTTTTCAAAATTTAAATGAGCTGTGCATGTTGTTTGGAGAACAGATCACATAACAACATGTCATTGGAAGTAACCCTGGCCCAGCTTTCTGAAAAAAAAAAAAAAACCTCTATCTGTCTGTTCCAGGTTTAGTTTCAATTACAGATACCCCCAAAGCGAGGCAGAGCACCTGTACAACAAGGCACACCAAAGAACAAGGGGGTTGATTTAATTAAAATGGAGAGTGCAAAATCTGTTGCAGTTGTGCATGGCAGCCAATCAGCTTCTAACTTCAGCTTGTTTAATTAAGCTTTGTCAAAATAAACCTGGATTGGTTTATATGCAGAGCTGCACCAGATTTACCACTCTCCTGTTTTAGTAAATCAAACCCAAGGAGTATTGTGCATCATTTAGTTCTGCTATGTTGACACAAATGGCTTAGGGGTAGATTAGCTCAAACTGGTGCACTCTGAATCTGCTGCAGCTGTGCATGGTAGCCAATCAGCTTCTCACCTCAGCTAGTTCAATCAAATGTTGGCACTAAAACCTGGAATCATATTGGTTTCAATGCAGAAGTCATCCTGATTTTGCACTTCCCAGATTCCGGTTACCGGCAGCTGGTGTGGCTGATGGCTCCAGTCAGGTTCCCCCAGAGCCAGGCAGAGCATCTATACAATAAGGCACATAGAAAATCAAGAGGTATTGTGGAAACCACATTTGGCCTTCTCAAGAGCTGATTTATGTGCCTGGCCAGGCCTGGGGGGAGAAATCTTGTACTCTCCTTGGAAGGCTGCCAGGATCATTCTTGCCTGCTGTGTGTTGCATAACATCTGCTTGTTAAGGAATGAATCCTGGAAGCCTTCTGTGGATAGGGAGCCTGAGGTCCATCAGCCGCCAGTCGCCAGAAGGGAGAGTACTGAGGCAGCATTGGCTACTCGAGCTGAGCTGATCAGCAGATACTTTACATGTAAGTAATCATACCTAGTTGTGAATTTGAAATATAAAACACATGGAAATCTCTACATGACATGAACCCAGACACTAGGAAATATCTGACATCTGTTCTTGGCATTATATGGAGTCTGTCGTCAACATGATGCCACTGGGCAGCACAACCCCAAGATACATGGCAAGCATTGTATCTTTTCTGACATGGAGTGGAGAGGGAGTAGAACAGCTGTCAGGTGTTTGTGTGTGTGCCGCTATTAGAGAGAGAGAGAGCTAACCTAAATATTATGAAATTACTTCTGCTATGTTTTTGTTGTTTGTAATGTTTTTTTGTTCTTTAGCTGAATAAGCACATGAGCTTTTTGCTTAAGCCTGGGTTCACACATGCGCGGTGCGAATTGAAGCTCAGGTTTCACTGGAAAGATAAAAATCTCCTGTTCAAAGGCTCATCTGCGTTTTAGCTCAGGATCAGTGAGCAGGGAGAGGGGGAGGGGTAGTGAGGAGAAGGAGAAAATCCATGTTCAGAATGCAATGCATCTGCGAAGCAGATGCATTCCCATAGAAGATAAGGGACTCGTAATTCGCACCGCAATGCCCAGAAAACACACACGTTTTTTGTGCAATGCGCAGTGCGAATGCAATGCACATATGTGAACCAGATGCATTCATATGAATTATATTTTAAAATGTCCTGCGAATTAGATGCGGTGTAAGCCGCATCTAATTCGCATAGGTGTGAACGGGGGCTAAAAGTTGGACCCTGGAAAACCCATTAAGAAGGACTGCCCTAACTGGTACCTATGTGATACCTGGAGCACAATCACAGCACCCTGTCAAAGGAAGCAAAGCTGTTTGTAATTCCATAAATTAGTAACATCTTTTTTAACTTTGTGATTGCTAACATCAACCAAAAACAAAATATGCACAGCAGTCAGGGATGTAGCACACTACACACACCAGCATGCACACACATGGCTCTCCCGAGTCTATAGGTGTTCAATGACAAACATGGACCTAAATTGTCCTGTATGGCTCACATGAAGTAAAGATACTGTGGTAATCAGCATGTGTTTGCAACCAATATGTTTGTTTCACTCCTGAACTATGATAAACTGATTTCCCAAACTCTAAATAGCCTGCACTAATTGAAAGCCTATTCTGAAATGTGAATTATATCTCATTGTACAGGAGTGATACTGCTTATGGATCCTGTTGGGAGGAAGCCATCTTCACATCTTCCACTCACCTTCATTTGTGAAAAGTAGATACATTGTGGCACAAGGCAAGAACTGGTATCTTGGACCTGCATAAACAACCTGGCATGTAAGAAGTGGTTTGGAAGCAGCACAACTATTTCCCCATCCCTCTCCTCTATGTTGTGTAATTTCTTCTGTGTTTTAAATAATAAAATAACCTGGAATGGACATCAGAGACCTTTTTCTTTCCAAAGGTGGAGGTGCATATATCGGCAAAGAGCTGGGCATATGCGTGAGCATTCTCCATCTCAAATAGACACATATCCAAATAGATACAACAGAAATACATTAAATACAAAATCTGATTTTTTTTCCCAGTGTGGGCCCTAGCATTGAGAAGATCAAAAAGGTGACCTCTGTTGTGGACCAAAGACAATCTTTAAATGTGTTTTTGGAAAACTACTTCAGATGAGCACAATCAACTCTAAACCTACACCATTATTTATTTAGACAATAAACACATGTAAAAATTAAAAGCCAGAATTATTAGATTGAATCTAGCCATGCATGTATTATGTCAGGAAGTATGTGAAAGGGTGTGCCTGGTAGTTGTACCCTAACATCATCAATTTCTAGTAGGGATTATTCCAGCTAGTGACAGGCCAAGAGCAGAAGGGGTGAGCCTGTAGCAACTCCCCATATAGTGTGACTTCTGGGTTCCTCAGTGACACTCCACATATGGGACTCTTTTCTGCCAGATCAAAATCACTACAGCAGCCATGCCCTAAAGGGTGTGGCAATACTACATGTGAGCCCCTATTTTGAAAAATATTGGACGATTTGGCATGTTCTGCTGCGGACATCTGGCATGTCCATTGAAGCAGCTATTTTATTTAATAGCTAGTGACAGGACACAATTGTCCCAGATACTTAACCAAAAAAAAGAAAATTGGTGATGTGATTAGTTCTATTTATGCTCCATTGTATGTTTGTATATGTAGCTTCTTGTGTCCACCAGCAGAGGGAAGTTGGGTAAATGCCACACTACCAAATTCTGGAGGGATAAAAATATTTACAGCACTGCCCCTAATCTGTGATGTATGAAAAAAGCGCAAGCTTGAAAAATCATGGTCTAGCATTTCTTGAAGGCTATCCATGTATCTGGAAAAAGGTGGGTTCTCATGTTCTCACAATGGACCAAAAAAATTGTTTGTAACATACAAGTGGGTCATGGCACATCTACATTCAAAATTTTTGCAATTAAGATGATCATACATTACACAATCTGATTGTACAATCTCTGTACAACACGACATTTAGGCTAAATAGGTAATAGGAAGACACACTGGAAGAATTACTTCTAATTGTAGTAAATCAAAAAGGCTCTTGCATTAAATCTAATTTATGGAAGATCAAACTGATTGTTCAGTGTATTGTCACCTTTAAAGATATAAAAACATGGATTTATTGTGTTTAGAAACACTTCTCTAATTGCCTAGCAAGACACACCCAGTTCGATGAAATAAACTAACAGCATTGGGCCTGCACTGTTATCAATGAGAAAATTGGATTTAACATAGCGCCAGTTAGATTTTATATTTATTATCGCGTTGTAATTCTGTAATCAATTATTTTTCCAGCACACCAATTAAGGTGTCAACCGCCGCAGCGCATTTGTCTTAGTAAATCACCCCCATAGTGTTTCTCATAAATATATATTAACTTTAGGTATTCAATAATTTCCCTGAGTGATGTTCTGCATGTTTAATCTTTGGAAGTTTGCAAAAGTTTATGGAATAAGAGTTTTTCTTAAATTGATAGATAGATGTGGATAACTCATACTGAGCATTTTATATATTTATTTGATCACCTAGGGGAAGGTGGATACAAATTTTTAGTGCTGTAATATATTTATAATATGTTTGTAAGCATTCGACTTACAGCTGTTTGTATTTAACCACTCCTTGTCCATAGGATGTAACTGTATGTCCTAAGATAGGAAGGGTGATGACCAAGTTATTTTTTAGAGCCAGCAGTGCTAAAAAAAAGTGAAAGTAATCCGAGCAGCTAAAGAGCCGCTGGATTACTTTTACATAGTTACATAGTAGGTAAGGTTGAATAAAGACAATAGTCCATCCAGTTCAACTTGTGTAGGTGCACATGTGTCAGTGTCTATAATGATTTCCAATAACCCTGTATGTTGTGTTCTTTAAGATGCCCATCCAAGAGTCTCTTAAACATATCCATACTCCCCGCATCCACCATCAATTGTGGAAGAGAGTTCCACATCCTTATTGCCCTGACCCTGCTCAGTTTAAGGTTAAACCAGATCTCATTGTGTGGCCCGGAATCCTCTTACACTCCCTGAGACTGAATAGTTTTTTCCTACGCTGGGATCACCATTGAGATATTTGTAAATCACTATCATATCTCTCCTCTCAAGCGTCTTTTCTCCAGCGAGAATAAATTTAGTGTTTGCAGTCGTTTCTCGTAATCAAGGTCCAATACTCTTATTAGTTTTGTTGTCCTTCTTTGGACTCTCTCCAGTTCCAGCACATCCCTTCTGAGGACTGGTGACCAGGACTGGACAGAATACTCTATATGTGGTCTAACCAGAGTTTTATAAAGTGGCAGAATTATAGTTTTTTTACTCTGGAGTATATCCCTCTTTTATAAATGCTAATATTCTCCCAGCTTTGGTAGCTGCAGCTTGACATTGCATACTATTGCTCAATCTGTCATCTACTTGGACCCCCAGATCTTTATCCATCCTTGATTCCCCCAGCAGTTCTCCCCCTAGTGATTAGTTTGCATTTATGTTTTTTGCCCCCAAATGCATTACTTTACATTTTTACATTTGCAAACCTCATTTGCCATGTATTTGCCCACTCTATTATTTTATTAAGGTCTTTCTGTAAAATGTCTATATTCTGATGTGAAGTTATACTTTTACAATTATAGGAAAAGAAGAGCCCCACCTAAGTGCAGCAGCCAGAGAAGGTTTACTAAGGTACAGATAAAAAAACACTCACAAGTGTATGAATTGGGAAGATGCATATCAGAAGGTTAAAACTACTAGGTGTGAGTCCTCTATGCACAGATACAGCAGGCCATCTCCCTGATCCTGATAGCCAGTCAGCAGCAGATCCACACACTGGCAAGATGGCTGCCTGGCAACTTCCAGGACCAGCTTTGAAGACAAATGTCTAGTCCAAAAATAAAGTTGCGCTAAAGTTGTGAAAAAAAGCTAGACAAGAAAAACTGCGAAACACGACAACAAAGAGCCCAAACAGTGATGAGGGAATCAGTCCTACGGTGAACTACTAATCTCCAGAATAGTGTGTGATTTCCAAAGAAAAGCCTCCACCTTATAAATTGGATGCTTACCAGTAGGGATGAGCTTCGTGTTCGAGTCGAAACCATGTTCGACCCGAGCATCGTCTGTTCGCGGAATTGCGAACGACATGGGCCGTTCGCGCCAAATTCTTGTGGCACGTCATGGCCCATAATTCACTGCGGCATCGCAGTGCATGGCTGGCTCATGATTGGCCAAGCATGCACTATGACCCGCATGCTTGGACAATCACAGTGCCGTCTGAACAGAGAGCCGTAATTGGCCAAAGCCAAGGAGGCTTTGGCCAATTATGGCTCAAAGGGATTTAGTACACGCCCCACATTATATAAGGCCGCCTGCACGGCGGCCCTGTGTAGTGTGTGTTCCGGCGTTGAGAGAGATAGACAGAGAGACAGTGTCATTTGATTTAAGTTAGATAGATTAGGCAGGACAGTCAGTGAGTTAGCTGCACTTACAGTGTATTGTGTGTATATAGTACTGTGGTACTAATAGGATCAAAAGAACGCCAGCAATTTTCTTCAGGTAGCTGTAAATACTGTAACAACACAAGCCTGCCTGTCAGAAGCAAGATAACAGGAACGGATCTAGCTAAACTGAATTCAGTGTATATATATATACACCTGGGATGCATATATATATATATATATATATGCATCCCAGGTGTGTATATATATACACTGTATTCAGTTTAGCTAGATCCGTTCCTGTTATCTTGCTACTGACAGGCAGGCTTGTGTTGTTACAGTATTTACAGCTACCTGAAGAAAATTGCTGGCGTTCTTTTGATCCTATTAGTACCACAGTCAGGCAGCTAGACTATTTACAGTTAGTGTAGTGCGTCCTCCTCACAGTGTTCAGCTAAATCTACAAGTTAGGGTACTGCGTCCTCCTCACAGTGTTCAGCTAAAGCTACAAGTTAATGTAGTGTGTCCTCACAGTGTTCAGCTTAAACTACAAGTTAGTGTAGTGTGACCTCTACACAGTGTTCAGCTAAAGCTACAAATTAGTGTAGTGCGTCCTATGAACACTGTTCAGCTAAAGCTACAAGTTAGTGTAGTGCGTCCTCCTCACAGTGTTCAGCTAAAACTACAAGTTAGTGTAGTGCGACCTATGCACAGTATTCAGCTAAAGCTACAAGTTAGTGAAGTGCGTCCTCTGAACGGTGTTCAGCTAAAGCTACAAGTTAGTGTAGTGCGTCCTCCTCACAGTGTTCAGCTAAAGCTACCTGTAGAAGGTTGGTGGTGTTTTCCTGATCCTACAACTACCGCAGGCAGCTAAATAAGCTACAAGTTAGTGTAGTGCGACTTCTGCACAGTGTTCAGCTAAAGCTACCTGTAGAAGGTCGGTGGTGTTTTCCTGATCCTATCACTACCGCAGGCAGCTAAATAAGCTACAAGTTAGTTTTTTGCAAGCTCTGCATAGTGTTCAGTTAAAGCTACCTGTAGAAGGTTGGTGGTGTTTTCCTTATCCTATCACTACCGAAGGCAGCTAAATAAGCTACAAGTTAGTGTAGTGCGTCCTCCTCACAGTGTTCAGCTAAAACTACAAGTTAGTGTAGTGCGACTTCTGCACAGTGTTCAGCTAAAGCTACCTCTAGAAGGTTGGTGGTGTTTTCCTGATCCTAACACTACCGCAGGCAGCTAAATAAGCTACAAGGTAGTTTTTTGCAAGCTCTGCATAGTGTTCAGTTAAAGCTACCTGTAGAAGGTTGGTGGTGTTTTCCTTATCCTATCACTACCGAAGGCAGCTAAATAAGCTACAAGTTAGTGTAGTGCGTCCTCCTCACAGTGTTCAGCTAAAACTACAAGTTAGTGTAGTGCGACTTCTGCACAGTGTTCAGCTAAAGCTACCTCTAGAAGGTTGGTGGTGTTTTCCTGATCCTAACACTACCGCAGGCAGCTAAATAAGCTACAAGTTAGTGTAGTGCTACCTCTGCACAGTGTTCAGCTAAAGCTACCTGTAGAAGGTTGGTGGTGTTTTCCTGATCCTATCACTACCGCAGGCAGCTAAATAAGCTACAAGTTAGTGTAGCGCGTCCTCCTCACAGTGTTCAGCTAAAACTACAAGTTAGTGTAGTGCGACCTCTGCACAGTGTTCACCTAAAGCTACCTGTAGAAAGTTGGTGGTGTTTTCCTGATCCTATCACTACCGCAGGCAGCTAAATAAGCTACAAGTTAGTTTTTTGCGAGCTCTGCACAGTGTTCAGCTAAAGCTACCTGTAGAAGGTTGGTGGTGTTCTCATACTACAGGCAGGCAGTTGATTTTGCCAGCTGCAGTATCAGTATATATATATATATATATATATATATATATATATATTTCCCAGCTTAGTGCAGCTACAGGCCATTAGTATGTCTGGAAGGCCAACAAGGAGAGGCAGACAGTCACAAGCCAATAAAAGAGGGCAAGCAGGCTCTGTGTCTAGAGGCAACAGTGCTGGTTGTGGACACGGTGCATCCTCATCAGCACGTGGCCGTGGGACACGCTTGACCTTTTTTTTTGGCAGCTGGCCGTGTTGAGCCGCAACATGCAGAAGACTTGTTCGAGTGGATGACCAAGCCATCCTCATCCTCCTCATCCTCTCTCACACATGCTAAGGGTACTTTGTCTGGCAAAGCAGCTGCCAACGCGGCCTCTTCCTTCGGCTCAATGGCCTCAGTGACTCCTTCCCTAGCCCCACCATGTCCTCCTGAGGAGTCCCTCGAACTGTTTGACCACAGTGTTGGGTACATGCTCCAGGAGGATGCCCAGCGTTTAGAAGGCTCTGATGATGATACTGAGCTAGATGAAGGCAGTAAAGTGAGCACAGACAGAGGGGTGCCCAAGAAGGACAGCAATCTGGTAGTCATGCTCCCCCTGCTGCAGCATACTGCCAGGTTCGCTCCAGTGATATGGAGGGAGGGGATGATGAGGTCACTGACTCAATGTGGGTGCCTGATAGGAGAGAGGAGGAGGAGGAGGCACATCACCAATGAGGCAGGATGCCCTCCAGGGGCCAGCCTAAGGGCAGCATACTGACTGCATCACACTGCAAAGCTCCGCATGTGCAGGGCGCTGCTGTCTCCTTGCGTTATTCCAAAAGTTCTTTGGTGTGGTCCTTTTTTGAGACGAGTGCATCAGATCGCACCGCTGCTATTTGCAACATATGTCTCAAGCGTATCTCGCGTGGCCAAAACATCTCCCGCTTGGGCACCACATGCTTAACCAGACATATGTTGACCTGCCATGCAGTTCATTGGCAAGCGTATCTAAAAGACCCACACCAAAGAACAAAGAGGATCTCTCCTTGCTCCTCATCAGCTGAAATCTCCAACCCCACTATACCTTCAGTCCTCTCTGAGACCTGCATTGAGAGGAATGAAGGTGTAGAATTAGGTGTGTCACAGCCAAGTTCTTGTGGGCAATCTGCTTTCGGTACACCGACATCAGATTGTACCAGGCAAATTTCCCTGCCCCAGCTGCTGCACCACTGAAAGAAGTTTGCTCCCAGCCATCCACATGCCCAGAGGTTGAATGCTAGCTTGGCAAAATTGCTAGCACTTCAACTGCTACCTTTTCAGTTGGTAGACTCTGCCCCCTTTTGTGGAATGTGCGGTTCCTCAGTGGCAGGTACCCAAACGCCACTTTTTCTCACAGAAGGCGATTCCGGCTCTCTACCAGCATGTGGAAGGCTATGTCCATGCCTCGCTGGACAGGGCGGTCAGCGGTAAGGTGCATATTACCGCTGACTCATGGTCCAGCAGGCATGTTCAGGGACGTTACCTAAGTTTCACCGCGCAAAGCTAAGTTGATCCTGAAAAGCCTGCATAAGGATCCTCGTATTCGTGGTATCAAGGAGAAGGACCAATACTGGCTGGCAACCCTCCTTGATCCACATTACAAGGGTAAGGTTGCAGACCTTATCTTGCCATCGCAGAGGGAGCAGAGGATGAAACATTTTCGGGAGGCCTTGCAGAAAGGTCTGTGCAACGCGTTCTCAGAGACTGGGAGGTTACAAACTCCTGTTTCTGGACAACGTGTTGCTGAGGCTTCGGTCAGTCAAAGAAGGAGCGGTGGAGAAGGTGGCCGTCTGACCAATGAGTTCAGGCATTTTTTTTAGTCCGCAGTCCCAAGGTATGATCGGTTCTAGCAACCATCCCCAGCATCTGTTTTACATGGTGCAGGAATACCTAGGGGCAAGAACTGACTTAAACACCTTTCCCACCGAAAATCCTCTGGGTTACTGGGTCTTGAGGATGGATCACTGGCCAGAGCTTGCACAGTATGCAATTGAGCTACTGGCCTGTCCTGCATCCAGCGTTCTTTCGGAATGCACATTTAGTGATGCTGGAGGCTTTGTAACCGATCACAGGGTGCGTCTGTCCACCGACTCGGTCGATCGACTGACCTTCATAAAAATGAATCAGTCTTGGATCACCACCAGCTACCAAGCACCTGATGCTGATGTAACCGAATAATTTTTTTTGAAATCTCAGATCCCTTCAAAGACTGCCTATGCTGATTCTGAGTGACTATCCTGAGTAATTATCCTCTTCCTCCTCAATGATCATGCTGATAGCTTGTAAGAACATTTTTGGTTCTGGGCACCAGCACCAGTGCCTAAGGCCCAATTTTTCAGCCCCTGTTTAACAGGGACGTGTAATTACAATTTTTGATGCACTACTTTGCAGCAGGGCTCATTCCTGCGTTCCAACTACAGTATCTGTGAGGGGTTGCAGTGTTGTGGCACCAGCACCAGTGCCTAAGGCCCAATTTTTCAGCCCCTGTTTAACATTGGCGTGTAATTACAATTTTTGATGCAATACTTTGCAGAAGGGCTCGTTCCTGCATTCCAACTAGAGTATCTGTGAGGGGTTGCAGTGTTGTGGCACCAGTGCCTAAGGCCCAATTTTTCAGCCCCTGTTCAACAGGTGCATGTAATTACAATTCTTGATCTAATATTTCACAGCAGGGCCCTGTGAGGGCTTACAGTGTTGAGGCCATAACAACACCTAAGGCCCAAATTTCTGCTATAGGGCAGGCCCCTACTTTCAAACATCCAACTTACAAACGACTCCTACTTGCAAACGGAAGGAGACAACAGGAAGTGAGATGAAATCTACCCCATAGGAAGGGAAATTCTCTCCTGTAAGAGTTAATATGGGAAAAACTTTTCTCCTTTCCACTGATGCTTTATCACCAATCCTTGTTTCACTAAAAACCCCATCTTCTGAAGAGGAGCACAGACAGCAAAACAAATGTCACAGGGGTATTAACCCTTCCCTATGTTTACCAAAAAGCTTAAAAACAGATTTTTTGGCTACACTTTAAAAATGTACCAGTTCAAAATTACAGACAGATTCTACTTATCAACAAACCTACAGTCCCTGTCTTGTTTGCACCGCCTGTATACTGCTGTTCAGAGTATATAGGGCCTGGGGTCCCCACACATTTCCTTTTTTTAATTTGGGTGCAGGGTTCCCCTTAATATCCATACAGGACCCAAAGGACCTGGTAATGGACTGGGGGGGTACCTATGCAGTTTGTCTCACTGATTTTCATCCATATAGCCGGCACCTGAAAGCAGTTTTAAATGACTTTTTTACCTTAAAAAATGTCATTTTGTGCAGGGACTGTTCTAAGCACGGGAAACACGCGCCACTTTACAGCATACTATAGACACCCCCCAGGTACAATATTTAAAGGAATATTTCACTTTTTTTTTTTTACTTTAAGCATCATTAAAATCACTGCTCCCGAAAAAACAGCCGTTTTTAAAAGTTTTTTTTTGCATTGATACATGTCCCCTGGGGTAGGAACCGGGTCCCCAAACCCTTTTTAGGACAATACCATAAAAATTAGCCTTTAAAATTAGCACTTTTGATTTCGAACATTTGAGTCACATAGACGTCAATGGGGTTCTAACGTTCGTGCAAATTTTCGGTCCGTTCGCAGGTTCTGGTGCAAACCGAACCGGGGGGTGTTCGGCTCATCCCTACTTACCAGCTCTTTATGACCTCCTATTACAGAAAGGTCTGTGGCTGGCTATTATACCCAGCCAAGGCCTCTGTTCTTCCAGGGGAATCAAGTTGATAAGCACTCGCCACTCAAGGAAGAACCTGATCATAGAAGGACCCCAAAAGAGATGAGGCTTCCATAGTGTAAAATCTTCAATATTGTGTTTAATATATAAAAAAAGACTGCACTTATAACAAGTCGATAAAAACATGCATAAATAAGCTGGCCAGCTCAAATGTAGCAGCCGGTCATTCTGGGACCTGTGTGAACATGATGACATCAGCACGTCGCTCCTCCCTACGCGTTTCATTACAAGATGACATCATCCTGGGCATGGGCAATGTACTGACTCACTGCTAGGTATAGTATTCTACAAGCAACCACACCTCGTTCTGAATATTGGGAGGTCACTTAGCATAAGTAATCCATTTTGAAAGAGGGAAAAACCCTTAGTATGGAAAAGAGATGTACATAATAATGATGTTTTACTGTGCTGTCCTACAAACAGTTTGTATAAATAAGTTTGTAGGACAGCGTAGTATAATATCATTATTATGTACATCTCTTTTCCATACTAAAGGTTTTTCCCTCTTTCAAAATGGATTACTTATGCTAAACGACCTCCCAATGCTCAGAACGAGTTGTGGTTGCTTGTTGAATACTATATCTAGCTGTGAGTCAGTACATCGCCCGTGCCCCAGGATAACATAATCTTGTGACGAAACGTGTAGGAAGGAGTGATGCGTTTGCACAGGTCCCAGTAGGACGGGCTGCTACATTTGAGCCGGCCGGCTTTTCTATGCATGTTTTTATCGACTTGTTGTGCAGTCTTTTTTTTATATTAAACACAATGTTGAAGCTTTTACACTATGGAAGCCTTATCTCTTTTGGGGTCCTTCTATGATTGGATTCTCCCTTGCGTGGCGGGTGCTTATCAACTTGATCACCCTGGAAGAACAGAGGCCATGGCTAGGTAAAATAGCCACAAGCGGGATAGACCTTCCGTAATGAGAGGTCATAAAAAGTAATTTAAAAGTACTTGCATAAGTACTTATGCTAAACGACCTCCCAATGCTCAGAACGAGTTGTGGTTGCTTGTTGAATACTATATCTAGCTGTGAGTCAGTACATCGCCCGTGCCCCAGGATAACATAATCTTGTGACGAAACGTGTAGGAAGGAGTGATGCGTTTGCGCAGGTCCCGATAGGATGGGCTGCTACATTTGAGCCGGCCGGCTTGTTTATGCATGTTTTTATCGACTTGTTGTGCAGTCTTTTTTTTATATTAAACACAATGTTGAAGCTTTTACACTATGGAAGCCTTATCTCTTTTGGGGTCCTTCTATGATTGGATTCTCCCTTGCGTGGCGGGTGCTTATCAACTTGATCACCCTGGAAGAACAGAGGCCATGGCTAGGTAAAATAGCCACAAGCGGGATAGACCTTCCATAATGAGAGGTCATAAAAAGCAATTTAAAAGTACTTGCAGCTTTAATGAATTGTCGGTCCTGGCAATACACATAAAAGTCATTGAAAAAAACAGCATGGGATTCACCCACAGTCCATTACCAGGCCCTTTGGGTCTGGTATGAATATTAAGGGGAACCCCCGAACCAAAATTTTAAAAAAATACTGCGTGGGGGTCCCCCAAATTCCATACCAGGCCCTTCAGGTCTGGTATGATTTTAAGGGGAACCCTGTGCCAAAATGAAAAAAAAAATGGCATGGGGGTCCCGCCAAAAATCCATAACAGACCCTTTCCGAGCACGCAACCTGGCAGGCAGCAGGAAAAGAGGGGGGATGAGAGAGCGGGGGCGGGGCCACCGAGTTATGTAAACGCGTGGCTATGCCCCCTCTGACACCCCGGGAGAGCCATAGGGAAGTCCCCATGCATCATAGGGAGCAGGATCACCCAGGAACATCACGGTGTGGCCCCGCCCTCAGTTATAAAAGAACTGTCACCTGAGAGGATGTCATTACGCCGGGTGCCTCCCATGGAGGTGGATCAGTGGCGGAGTGCAGGAGTTTTTTTTCAGTCCGGCAGAGCGAGAGAAGAAGATGAATGGACTTTGTGGGACATTTTTATTTTTTAATTTTTTAATAAAGGACTTGCCGTGCCATTCTGCCGACGTACATCGTCGTGCACCAGTCGGGAACCGGTTAAAGGAATATTTCACTTTTATTGTTTCACTTTAAGCATTATTAAAATCACTGCTCCCGAAAAAACGTTTGTTTTTAAGACTTTTTTTGCATTGATACATGTCCCCTGGGGCAGGACCCGGGTCCCCAAACACTTTTTATGACAATACCATGCAAATTAAAATAATAAATTACTAATGCGCACAACCACCCTCTCAGAGGGTCCTAAGGCAATGGAACAAAAGTAGAGAAGCTGCCAACATATGAGGTGGCCTCACCCACCCTAAAAAGTACCGTTATGATAATCAAAAGTATGTGGCGCTAATCTAAGTGTACCAATAATATTAGAAAAAACTCAAAATGCAATAAATCTCAATCCTTCCTGAATCAATAATCTTCAATACTTCCTTAATGGGCAAGTATACCACTCATGTTAAATAAAAGTCTCAAAATCCCTTAAAAACTCAATACTTCCTGAATAAACAATCTTCAATACTTCCTTAAATGGGCAATACTAACTTCTCCCATTAGGGGACAGCCAAACCAACTGAATAATTAAATGCTGGTTATCATTCCTAATACAATTCACATAAATCATCCAATAAATATAATGTTTTTCAAACAAGCTAAGTCGAAATTGTGATTACAGGTGATTAAACTTACAAAAAAAAAAAAAATTATATATTCTCAAAGTGTATCATACAAAGTACATAATTTTCCTCACCATCATCAGTGAAAATTAAAAATTAAAAATTATTGCACAGAATAAGTAATATTGGTGACTAGATTGCTGCCAAAGCAAACAACTTAACTCTATATCACATATATAAACAAACGTGATCAAGTGCAAAAAAACAGTGACATATGTGCAAAATCATGCATATACAATGAACTAGCGACTCTGAAATGAATCACCAACAAACTCTTCCACCTAGAAATATTCCTTAGAAAATAGAAAAAACTGTGACATAAATGTGATCAAGTCCAAACAGCTATTGCTTCATGCAATGTGATTCATAATGTCCATACAGATGATTAATCATGACGTGCCAGTGAGGTGACTATGTGCTGGATTCCTTCTCTTTGAGCAACTGGTGCAGCACACAAGTGTTTCCCCCAGCCTCTCACCTTAATCAGCGGCCCCCAATGGGCCAAATCAAGCAGATGATTAATGTTTCTCTGTGAGGGATGATGATGATCCAACAGCTGTCTCCCTCTTCCCAAGTGGTATACGTGTGTCAAACTTTTCCTCCTGATCACCAACGCTCACACAGACCCCAGCATGATAATGAGGAAGAAGGAGAGGCTTCCATAGTGAAGTATTTCAATACAGGTTTATTGGTAAAACGTAGTAACTTACATTAAAAACAGGAACTGTCAGCAAGAGTACAGCAGAGACAATAGGGCTTCCGGGTACGGCCGTCCCCGGGAAGCGTCGGCACCTGGCTCCTCCTACCCTGACGCGTTGCGTCACAACACGTGACTTTATCAAAAGCTTTTCTTTGTAAATCTTTCTGGAGATTGGTAGTGCACCGTGGGTCTGATTCCTACATCACTGTTTGGACTCTTTGTTTGCAGCATGTTTTGCTTTTTTCTTGTCTAACTTTTTCACAATTTTAGCGCAGCTTTATTTTTGGACTATTGACTTATGCTGTGTGTGTCTCATAGAAAAGTTGCTGCAGTGAGGTCACTTAATTTATGTCACATTTTTTGATAGCACAGTAAGCACCATTTATAGTGTGGAAGTCAGGAAGGGATGCCACACTGAAAGGGGCGGTAACACATTTCAGAGCATGCCCAGTTCTCTCCTTTGTCAAACCTCTGGTTTTCTGTCGCTTGCGTTCCATGCTGATCATGGAAATTGTCAGGTGTCCATCTTGCCAGTATGTGGATCCGAAGCTGCTGGCCAGCTATCAGGATCAGGGACATTACTCGCTGCTGTACCTGGGCACCCCACACCCATACCTAGCGGTTTTATCCCACTGATATGCATCTTCTCAGAACATATACTTATGAGTAGGGAAGAGCTTCGAGTTTGAGTCGAACTCATGTTCGACTCGAACATCGGCTGTTCGCCAGTTCACCGAACAGCGAACAATTTGGGGTGTTTGCTGCAAATTCAAAAGCCACGGAACACCCTTTAAAAGTTTATGGGAGAAATCAAAAGTGCTAATTTTAAAGGCTTATATGCATGGTATTGTCATAAAAAGTGTTTGGGGACCTGGGTCCTGCCCCACGGGGAATGGATCAATGCAAAAAGAAGTTTTAAAAACAGCCGTTTTTTCGGGAGCAGTGATTTTAATAATGCTTAAAGTGAAACAATAAAAGTGTATTATTCCTTTAAATTTCGTAGCTGGGGGGTGTCTATAGTATGCCTGTAAAGGGGCGCATGTTTCCCGTGTTTAGAACAGTCTGACAGCAAAATGACATTTCAAAGGAAAAAAAGTCATTTAAAACTACTCGCGGCTATTAATGAATTGCCGGTCCGACAATACACATAAAAGTTCATTGATAAAAATGGCATGGGATTTCCCCACAGGGGAACCTCGAACCAAAATGTTTTAAAAAAATGGCATGGGGGTCCCCCTAAATTCCATACCAGGCCCTTCAGGTCTGGTATGGATATTAAGGGGAACACCGTGCCCAATTTTTTTTTTAAAATGGCGTGGGGTCCCCCTCAAAATTCATACCAGACCCTTATCTGAGCATGCAACCTGGCAGGCCGCAGGAAAGGAGGGGGGACAAGAGAGTGCCCCCCCTGAAGCATACCAGGCCACATGCCCTCAACA
The DNA here is from genome assembly GCA_037952925.1 of Lithobates clamitans. Taxonomy (NCBI): domain Eukaryota; kingdom Metazoa; phylum Chordata; class Amphibia; order Anura; family Ranidae; genus Lithobates; species Lithobates clamitans. The sequence continues at coordinate 394,419 of JBBGZY010002235.1, forward strand.
TTGGGAGGGTGCTTTGGGGTACCCTCAAAGCACCTTGTCCCCATGTTGATGGGGACAAGGGCCTCATACCCACAACCCTTGCCCGGTGGTTATGGGGGTCTGCGGGCAGGGGGCTTATCGGAATCTGGAAGCCCCCTTTAACAAGGGGACCCCCAGATCCTGGCCCCCCCTGTGTGAAATGGTAAGGGGGTACAAAAGTACCCCTACCATTTCACAAAAAAAGTGTAAAAAATGTTAAAAATGACAAGAGACAGTTTTTGACAATTCCTTTATTTAAAGTCTTCTTCTTTCCATCTTCTGTCTTCTATCTTCCTTTGGTTTCTTTCTCCATCTTCTTCTTCCTCTGGTTCTTCCTCAGATCCTCTGCTTCTTGCTCCGGTGTTCTCATCCAGCATCTTCCTCCGTGGCGTCTTCTTCCCTTCTTCATTCTCGGGTCGCTCCTCATCCATGATGGGAAGCTCCCGCTGTGTGACGCTTCTCATCTTCTGACACTTCTTAAATAATGGAGGGCAGGGCCACCTGGTGACCCCGCCCCCTCTGACACACGGGGACTTACGGGGTCTTCCCTATGGGTTTCCCTGTGAAGTCAGAGGGGGCGGGGTCACACATTTGCACTTCATGTGTTTATATTATGCACATTTGAGTAATATTGTCATTTAGTTATGCATATTGGCACATTTGCACTTTGATGCGTTTATATTCATTGATTCATTGCACTAGTAAGGCTGTAATTTAGTTATGCTTATTGGTACCTGTGCACTTTGATGTGTTAATCTGTCATATTTCACATTTGAACTTGCATTTATACTTTGATGCGTTTATATGCATTTGTCACATTTTTTTTCACATTTGTATTCAGAGTATTCACCTATTATTAGGTCCCCTTACCTTGTAGAGGTATTGTGCTTCCCACACCCACATGCGTTTATTTAGACGCAGTTGATCTATCATGCTATAATTTAGTATTATTATTAATATTATTATACAGGATTTATATAGCGCCAACAGTTTACGCAGCGCTTTACAATATAAAAGGGGGACAATACAGTTATAATACAATAAGATACAAGAGGATTAAGAGGGCCCTGCTCAGAAGAGCTTACAATCTAATAGGGTGGGGCAGGTGGTACAAAAGGTTGTTACTGTGGGGAATGAGCTGATGGAAGTGGTAAAAGATTAGTTAGAGACGTTATAGGCTTTCCTGAAGAGACGAGTTTTCAGGGATTGCCTGAAGGTAGCAAGAGTAGGGGATAGCTGGATAGGTGGAGGTAGCGAGTTCCAGAGGATGGGAGAGCCTCTGGAGAAATCCTGGAGACGAGCATGGGAGGAGGAGATGAGAGAGCTTGAGAGTAGGAGGTCTTGAGAAGAGCGGAGGGGGCGATTTGGGTGATATTTGGAGATAAGATTGGTGATGTAGCTCGGAACAGATTTGTGAATGGCTTTGTATGTTGTGGTTAGTATTTTGAATTTAATTCGCTGGGTGATTGGGAGCCAGTGTAGGGATTGGAGGAGAGGGTTAGCAGACACTGATTGGGAGCCGGTGTAGGGATTGGAGGAGAGGTTTGGCAGACACTGAGCGATTGGTAAGGTGGATAAGTCTGGCAGCAGCATTCATGATAGACTGGAGAGGGAAGGAGCCTATGGAGAGGCAGGCCAATGAGAAGGGAATTGCAATAGTCAAGGTGAGAGATAACAAGGGAGTGAATGAGGAGCTTGGTGGTTTCATTTGTTAAAAAGGGGCAAATTTTAGAGATGTTACGGAGGTGAATTCTACAAACTTTTGACAACGATTGGATTTGAGGCTGAAATGACACCTAGTACCCTGGCGTGAGGGGAGGGACTGATGGTTGCATTGTTGATTTTGATGGAAAAGTCATGGAGGGGGGCACGGGCGGGGGGAATATTAATAGCTCAGTTTTAGAGAGATTTAGTTTAAGGAAGTGGTGCGACATCCATGCTGATATGTCAGTTAGTAAGTTAGTAATGTGAGAGGAGACTGAAGGAGTGAGGTGAGGAGTAGACAGATAGATTTGGGTGTCATTGGCGTATAAGTGGTACTGGAAGCCGTGGGCGGTTATCAAGTGACCAAGGGAGGAGGTGTAGATAGAGAAGAGAAGGGGTCCAAGAACCAAGCCTTGGGGGACCCCCACAGAAAGAGGCAATGGAGAGGAGGAGACAGAGTTGTAGGTGACACTGAAGGAGCGCTGTGATAAATAGGCAGAGAACCAGGATAGAGCAGAATCTCGGAGGCCAAGGGAATGTAGTTTATTGAGAAGGAGTGGGTGGTCAACAGTATCAAAGGCAGGGAGAGAGGTCAAGAAGTAGGAGTATGGAGTACTGGCTGTTGGTTTTAACAGTTAGTAAATCGTTAGTGAGTTTTAGTAAGGCAGTTTCTGTGGAGTGCTGTGAGCGAAATCCAGACTGTAAAGGGTCAAGGAGGTTATTTTCACTGAGGTAGGAGCTAAGACGATTGTAGACTAAGCGTTCTAGAAGTTTAGAGGTGAATGGGAGCAAAGAGATGGGTCTTAAGTTGTTCAGGTTGGTAGGGTCCAGTGAGGGCTTTTTAAGTATGAGAGTGATCTGTGCATGTTTTAGAGGGGAGGGGAAGGTGCCACTAGAGAGAGAGAGAGATTGAAGATGTGAGTGAGGGAGCATAGGATAGAAGAAGAGGGTGACCGTAGTAGTTGTGAGGGAACAGGATCCAGGGGACAATTGGTTAAGTGGGTGTAATGGAAATTTGTAAGTTCTGTATATAATTGTATTGTATTTTGTATGTATTGCGCACTGCCCTCACTGTGCACACAGCACTAATAATGTTTTCAGTAAATGTTTACATTCTTTCGAGTCCTGATTAGAATAAGCCTGCCTATGTAACGCCCCTTGTTACCATAAACATACAATTGTAATATTAATGTGATACCTAAGTAATCATGTGTATAAAAACCTTCAATTGCATCATAATAAAGCAGAACAGTTGTTTGGAAAGATGCTGAGTGTATCTTTTGTGTCTGTTCCCTACTGCAGTAGTTATTATTAATTTGGAACCACTAATCAATATGAGGATAGGAGTTGCTTATCATCAATTTAACCGAGTCAGCATGGCGAGCTTTGCCTTAGGAGGGGATTCCAGGTGACCCTGAGTATCCGAAACGAGGAGCTTGAGACGATCCGGGAATTTCTGATAATCAGCCGGCTGAGGTAAGCCTTTTGCTTACATTTGAGTTATCAGACTTCCTTGATCGGTAAGGCATTTTCGGGACAAAGGGTACCTATTTGACTCCCCTTAATCGAACTGTATTGATTGGTGGTTATATGTTATGTTGTCCCTGTCTATTGTCCATCGGAGTGTTATAGATAAGAAAGGGAAGAATAGTGCTGTTCACAGGTATATGTAGTACATCTGCTAGATAAAGTCATTTAGAGGCAAGAGGGTATAGGCACACGTAGAGAAGAGAGAAGACTGGCCAGTCATTATGGGCATTGAATTAAGTAAGGGAATGAAGGGTAAGAGACCCTCAAAAATGCCCAGCGCAAGAGGAGCGCTATATATGAACCGAAGGTGCGGTTCCGCCTATACTGAGCCCCTAGATTAATGGTTAGAGTGGACAGGGATCCACAATGGGTAACTGGGTTACCAAAGGCCATAGGGACTAAGAATCATGCAGAGTAAACAGCTAGAGAAACAGCTATCTATGTGAGCAGGATGGATCAAGGGTGACATTAACACTAGACAGAAAGGGACATTTTCATGTTAAATTGTGGGATGAATTTGGAGTCAGGCACTACAACTAGTAAAAGTCAGAAACAGAGAAATTAGAGGTAAAACAGAATACTTTATATGTTGTCAGAGAGGGAAGATGGGATGAGCACTGTGGCTGCCTGTCTGATCATAGAAGCTAGATATAAAAGATATCTGAACAAAATAAGGAAAACAGAATTTGGACAGGAAAATATTAATGAGAGTTAAAAGAAAGTGAGAGAATGATATGCATGTGTTGTGTACAAATGGGAAAATGTAAGCGATTTTAGAGAGATATTGGTGTATGTGTGTGCGAATGCTGGGACCTTTAGTTCTATTGCTTGTGTGTGTCATGTCTGCAGATGTGACCCCCTCCTTTGTGCTCTCATGAACGAATGTCCCTGAGAGGTCAGTGATAAGCTGGAAGGACACCATGCCAATTCCAGTTCTTTAGACAAAACATTTATAACAAAATGTTCCGGGTTAACGAATCTAATGATAAACAATGTGATCACAATTATTTTGAATCTGTTTTCCAAACATGGTAAAATGAAGGTTACATTTAACCGTGTATTACACAAATTGAAAATCTTTTGAGAGTGCATTAAAAAAAAGGGAAATTAAGTAAAATGAAATAATAATGAATATTCATTTCTAATGAGTTTAACAATTTTATTAATAATATAGATATATTGAAACTGGTTTAGACAACCTTTGGTTGGAAATGAAATCCAGGTTAATGGGGAAATTTGTATGAGTGGGATTAGTTTAGATTAAGATAACAGTTTTGTAATTTTACATTTATACAATAAGCCCTTATTGAGAGGAAAAAAAGATTAAGATGAGGTTGTTTTTTGGAATACAGCTGCCATAATATTTAACAAAGCCAAGATGGATGGGATACATAAGAAGTTCTTCTACAAAAATGAAATTTTAAGGTTTTTGATGATAACTTGATGTGCGGTTCATGATGTGAGAGTAATAATAAATAAAATTTAAATATAACAGACCCATCACATCAACTCCACACACCCTGTTAGGATAGATGCCACCTGCAGCCAGTTGTTTTATAGTTTTTGATGCTTTCTGGTCCATCATACAGATTGTTGATCCTTTTGTTTTATTTATTTTTATTTTTGAAATCCAAAGCAGAATGTGTGGATTGTGAAATGATGGGCCCCATTTCCTTGTAAGTGCAGTGGTATAAGCAGAAGAATATTTTGGATTTATGGGCATCTCTCCATGACCGCAGGGTATTGTTATCATTTATTATAATAGTTAGATATTTGTTTTGGTCAAACATTTAATTTTTAATGGTCCGACATTCTGCGCAGCAAATATACAGATAACTAAATGTTTGTCTAATGAAAGGTTTAAAATATGAGTTTGTTTGTGTACAAATCTAACAATGAAAAATGCGTACATTTGAATCCAGACACCTTATTGCCTCTATTGGAGGAGGCTGGAGACAAAGGAAGACACGTATGTTAAATTGATGTGGGAATCAGCTGCTTTGAGCCCAGTGCAGGACACACTCCCTGAAGACCCAGATATTTAATTTTTTGTAGATTTGAGTATGCAGTTTATCACCCAGAAGGATACTCTGTATTCAAAGTCATTAGATCCTTTTCCCCAGCTCCAGAAGCAGAGCTCCATGTTTTAGCAAAGCCTGTGAGCTATAAAAATAATGTATATTTATATAGATAGTTGAGATATAGAGAGCTTTTGGTTCCATTTGAAGGGCCAGAAGTTTGTTTTTACTTCGGCAGGTAAACCAACCAAGCATGCCAAGTTAATTTGATTGGCTGTTTTTAGCCTTCCAGGTTCTTGCTGAGGTAGCCATATTAACTTTCACACATGGAAGCAGACCAGGATGCACTAAGGATGCTGCATTTACAGCCCCGGACACTTGATGGGTCTGTGCAACTCACAGATTCCACCCTAGTTCTGGCCCAGTATAGCTGGGATTAATAATTCAACTTTAAGGACCCCAGAAAGAGAAGAACAAGTGGTCCACAGGGGGCAAATTCTTATGAAACAGGACTTTGGAAAAGGTGATCATTTATGTCTGCCAGCCACTCTTTTCCCTCCAGCTTGACACATGGATCGTGTCATCAGTCACTAGAAGTTATGGCTGCCTTAGTAAATGAGCGTGGGATAGAGCCAAGGTTCTCCACAGTTGTTTTTATAACATACCACTTCTTGTTTTACCTGTTACCAAAGGTGTTACCAAAAGCTGTACATCCCTTCCAGAGATTACAAAAAAGATATATCCAGATGCCCAAGTTAGGATCTTACGAGTATGCATTTTGTCTGTATGGACATGTTTTTTGGATGTCCAGTGGCAAATGCTACTGCAAAGGCCACAGTAAAAAGTGTTATCAGAAGTAGTTTGTAAGTACAGAGTGCCAGAAAGTACAGAGAGTAACAGAGGAAATCATTTTTATAGGAGAGTCCTTACTAGAAGTTTTGAGGTTTTATTTTTACACCCCTTACTGTCTCCAATGTAGAGGACAAAGTAGAGTAAGAAACTAGAAAACTTTTGCCTGAATGTTTTCTTATATTTTATGAAGCCCCTAAGGGGGATGTTGGACTCTCTCCCTATGGGATTTGGTTTGGGAGTGTGTTACTCATTTGCTTATATTTTGTCTCAGCAGCTGAAGTCCTCCATTCGGATCTCACGGAGAATGTTGCTGATCTTTTAAGGTTTTTGACAAACTCATTTATGTGTTTTCTCCCCAGTTCCAGATCCTAAAAGTTTGGAAGGATCTAAAACTAAAGCCAGGTGACTTTTGGATTGTTAAGAGACATTTATATATAAGGAAAAGTTTGGAGACTCAATACAGCATCTATTTCATGTACAGTTTTTGCAAAACGTGAAGAAAAAGTCACCTGGATCCACACCAGACACTGCAAAAATGACTAGATTAAAGAAATCTCTGAGTTTGATTTGTTTCCCTCTTGTGATCACAGTCTAGGGTACTTTTTGATTCAATTACTTTAATTGTAAGGGATATATATATTTGAAAAGTAGTTCAGCCATGTTGAAGTCATATTTTGTCTTTTGTACGTCTTCCATTTTATGTAGAATTGTCTGTGTTTACATATGCTGATAAGTCAGCATGCCAACAATTAAGCTAGAAGGCCATTCTGGCCACAGGAGTGTACAGCCAGTACTCTGTAAATATGTCTTATCAATCAATTGTTTTTCACAACGAAAAGTCATTTTGTAATGAAAAAGTTGCTCAGCTATTATTTTCTCCACAATGGAGTTTTTTGCCTCTTTGGCCAGGACTACCTTCACCTAAGTGTGTGGAGGTTCCAGGTTAAAGGGGATAGCAGGTATGGTTAGTGATCAAAATATTGATCAAAAGAGGGGAGACTGTAATGGAAATTTGTAAGTTCTGTATATAATTGTATTCTATTTTGTATGTATTGCACATTGCCCTCACTGTGCACACAGCACTAATAATGTTTTCAGTAGATGTTTACATTCTTTCGAGTCCTGGTTAGAATAAGCCTGCCTATGTAATGCCCCTTGTTACCATAAATGTACAATTGTAATATTAATGTGATACCTACGTAATCATGTGCATAAAAACCTTCAATTGCGTCATAATAAAGCAGAACAGTTATTTGGAAAGATGCTGAGCGTATCTTTTGTGTCTGTTCCCTACTGCAGTAGTTATTATTAATTTGGAACCACTAATCAATATGAGGATAGGAGTTGCCTATCATCAATTTAACTGAGTCAGTGGGCATCTGAGAAAAAGTTTTGTAACCTCTTCAGTAGTAGCCAATTCAAAAGAGGAGAGTGTTGAATGCGCTGTTAGGCGAGGTATGTTGGGCAGGGAAGATGTACGCACAGTAGAGGTGTCCTCACAAATTGCATCAATCTTAGTAGCATGTCCAACACTCTAGCGCAGTGTAATCCTTTTTACAAACAGAAAAAGTACATAGTGATATCATACATTGTTTGCTGTACCATTTGACATTTACCTGTAGACATTGTGATAATACTTTTCTAACCAATAAAAGTAACCTCCCCCCCCCGCCCAACACTGTCCCCAACTTGTGAGGGCTTAATACCCTAACTGTAAACTCATGAAAAACTGAGACCAACCTGTATAAGAAGTGCAATCAGACCAACGGGAACATGGCCCAAAAAACAGTGTCTGCAGGCACTTCTCGGCTGTAAATGGAAGGGTTTTGGCAAAAAGAAGAAATGTTAGAACATTCCAGCCCAGGTTATCAAAAGTAAGTATGGGGGTATTGCTGCATAACGACACATAACATAGGACTGAGCTCAAATATTAACATGAGCATCTGGGTGAACTGTTCTGTGGCTTCCTCCGAGCAAAGGTATAAAAAATAAAAATGAGGAACAAAAAACATATAAAAAAGGAGTTTCAGGTCCAACATCACACAATGTGGAGGGATAAAGTAACAGATTCTAGGACTGAGAAGGGGTGAAGAACAGGAATCTCCCATATGACCTGAATATGGGTGAGATATCTTGACTGTGAGGAAACATGGGACAGCAGTGCCCTCCGGTGGCGAATAAGCATGTGTGGAAGGGAATACAGTTCCAACGTGTGCTAATGCATAGGTGGGAGTTAGGCACTGAGTCTTGGTGAATACACCTGAGAGGCAGTTCTAGTTACATGCTTACAAGAAAAAGGAAGGTGGGACTTTAAATGAGGCTATTGATTTGTGGGGGTGAGATAATTAGAGAGTATATTTAATTGGCATATGGAGTCTGACAATACATAATGATGCACATAGTAGAAACATTTTTTTTAATATGTATACACATATACATGGTATTGACCTCATGAATGCATTACATATACATGTCAAACGGATGGCATATAAAATTGACAAAAGATTTAATAGGGTAAAATGAATTATTGTAGATTCATATGTATACATGTCATCTAAATGGCACTATGCAGTGTGAACAAAGGTAAGAAACATATGATCATTGGGTTGTAGATAATGATTCTAGGTAGATTCCTATCAATAGGCATAAGAATGCATCCTATAAGCCTGACGCACGTTTCATGGATAATGCCACTCTTCAGGGGCAGATGCATGCAACTCTATAAAAAAACAACAAAACATGAGTAGACCAGTATGATCAACCAATATACCCCTCAATGGGGAGAATAAGTGCAAGAGAAAAGGGAGAGAGTTACTCATCCCTCTAATTACTTACATCATGATAAGTGGGGACAAGGAATCAGAGGCTGTCCAAATTGTCTGTACTGGGAGCTATGGAAGGAGCCCGCAGGAGAGGGACCAGGTGCACAAAACATCATCCCCAAGAAAAAAGAACAAAAGGCAGAAATCCAAGTAGTGGTATGGGTAGGCTTCATGTCTGAAAATATATATATTGGGTGTACTATAAATATTCTATATATTGGGAAAGGGGTAGAGCCCAATGCCAAAGTTTAGGTGGACAAGTGAATGTGAAAAGAAAGTATCATAAAAAGCCTCTGGCACTCTGCCTGAATTTATGGACAAAAATAACATTTAAACACATTTTAGGAGGTGTTTAGGGTAAAGCGCTACAATAGAGCTGACAAAATACATTAAGTGACTAGGCTAGGTGTGTATGGGCCCAGGAGAGCATGCTGGGGAGGTTAGTGAAGGCAAATATGCATGAAGGACAAAAAAGGAATTTTAAAAGCTTCCAGCATGCATGAGGACAAAGGGGACATTCACAGCATATTACAATCAAGGTAATTAGGGAATGATGAAAGAAATACAATACATTAGCAAACATTAAATACATAGAATGTGATGGTAAAGGAGAAAACTTACCTTAATATAGTCCTTCTGCAGGACTTGTATGATGGCAGAATAGGTCTCTGGAATAATGATCCCCAGAGCCTGGGGGGAGATGCCTGTCGAGAACTTGATGTCCTGCAGACTTCTCCCCGTCGCCAAGTACCGCAAGGTGGCGACTAGCCTCTGCTCCGGAGTGATGGCTTGCCGCATGCAGGTGTCCTGCCTGCTAATATAGGGGACAGTAAAGCCAACAGATGGTGAAAAACGGGGTCCCTCATCTGGAGATAATTCCTAAAATCATCAGGGTTATTCTCACGGATCTCCCGCAACAAAGGCATGTGAGAGAATTGGACACGCTGGAGTAACCAATTCTTCATCCATGAACTCCTCCCTGCCCTGTTCATGGACTGGGCTTGGGTCAAAGCAAGAACCCCAACACCAAGCCCCTGCATAGCACGAACTCTACCGCGAGCACGTTCCCGCAACATGGCTTCAAAACGGTCAGCTGATCAGAATGAACTAACAGAAAGCACTGAAAAACAGAAAGGACTGAGAAGAGCGAGCTGAAAATCAGAAACGAGCGGACAAGAACGCACTGTGAATCAAATACGTACTATAATAATATGCACTGAAAAACAGATACGAACTGACTTCACGCACTGAAAACCAGATACGAACCCACAAGCACAAACTGAACAGCAGTAACTATCTGAAAAGCACGAGGCTGAAAAGCGTGAATCATCTCTCACCAAACTTTTACTAACTTGAGATAAACACGAGATTAGCAGAAGGAGCCCAAAGGGTGGCGCACTTGGTTTTGAACTTCCCTTTTATAGTGCCGTCGTACGTGTTGTACGTCACCGTGTTCTTGACGTTCGGAATTTCTGATAACATTTGTGTGACCGTGTGTATGCAAGACAAGTTTGAGCCAACATCCGTTAGAAAAAAACATGAATTTTGTTGTTAGAATGTGCGATCGTGTGTACGCGGCATAAGAGCGGCAAGGATGTGAAATTCCCTTCCACAGGCGGTGGTCTCAGCGGGGGGCATTGATAGTTTCAAGAAACTATTAGATAAGTACCTGAACGACCACAACATACAGGGATATACAAGGTAATATCATTATTATATCAGCATTATATCATATATAATCACACACATAGGTTGGACTTGTGTCTTTTTTCGACCTCACCTACTAGGTAACTATGTAACTAAGTACATCAGGATTGATACATTTTCAAATATATTTATCTTAGTTTTAGACTCTATAACTTTCATACTAAATTGTATACTCTGCTTTGGGTTTATTTATTTATTTTATCAATATTTTTTTATTGAGAAATGTATCAAATACAGAAAATAGAACAAGGAAGATAAGGAATAGGTGGTTGCCACTTAACAGTAGTACACAAGAAAAACAACAATATGGGTAATATCATAGACATTTGCCAGAAGTGTAATAAGATACTTTCTAACTGACCTGAACAGGAATGTGACTGCTTTGGGTACTTTTTTTTTTCCAAATATGTTTATTGAAATTTTGTATAATTACGTTGAAGACAAAGTAGAAATAATACAAAGTAGCAATAGTATGGAATACTTCTACATACAAAACCATATAAAGTGTTGACACTTTTTTTGTGAACCATTGTGTAAACATACAACTTATGAATTTATAACATTACATAGAGCAGTTATGCCTCTACATCCTCACTAGTGGTAACAAATTACGATGTCCCCCTGACCCCTAATGGGATCAAACTGTGATTGGGATGTGCCAACTTCCGGATGCAGAAGCATAACATATTGCTCTGGGTCCTGTTTCAGTAATGTGATGTGATATGACAAGCAGGTGGTGTTGATTATTATAAACCAAAGGTTTGTAGAATGCAAACATAAACTGAACAGAGGGAAGGGGTAAGGATAAAAAAAAAAAATACAATTACCAATGTTTCAGTCAGATATTACAGTATTCAATATATAAGTTGTGATACCAACATTTAGCTACAACTACTATGAGTTAAGGTTTCAGGTCTTTAGCTGAATCTAGATGAAGGAACCAAGCTTGCCATTTTATTATAAATTTGGATGCTTTAAGATTTTTAAGAGCTAGTAACTTCTCGTACTGGCATTGTATATTGATCCTTGTGCAAATATCTCTTCTTGTTGGGAGGTCAGAAGTTTTCCATTTACTCGCTAAAGCCATCCTAGCTGCGAATAACACATAAGCGATCACTGTTTTAACTGTGATAGGGTGGGAGTCTAGTCCTATTTTTAAGAGAGCTGGCTCCGGGGGAAGTGATTTATACAGGCTTGTGATTTTACTGATAATTCTAGTTATACTTTCCCAAAAGGACACTATGTGGGGGCAGTTCCATAGAACATGGAATAGATTCCCTTTTTGGTTACAGTTTCTCCAACAGTAGATTGAAGAATCCTGAAATATTTTTCACAGTCTGTAAGGTGTCATAAACCACCTATGATATTTTTTTTGAAAATGTTCCCAATGTTCAACACAGTCAGTCATATTGAAGCTCAATTGTATAGCTTTCAACCATTGTGGTAGGGAGAATTCTTTCTGCATGTCTTTTTCCCATTTGTACATATCTGGCATTTTATTCATTAACATGGGTCCGGACAGAGAGTGGTAGAAGAAAGAAATTCCACGGGTCGATTTGTTCGACTTCCCCAGGAGGAATTCCTAAACAGAGCATGGAATTTCTATGCTTTCCATACTTTTAGTGGTTGAGTGGTAGTGCCTGATCTGCATAGAACTATAAGCATCCTTAGGTAGGCTGCTGGGGTGTAAGGAATTTGTGAAGTTTATACCTCGTTTAAGGCAGTCCCTTGCGTCAAAATCTTTAATTAGCCATTCATATGTATGAACCAAGATATTTCGTTTGCATATGTTTTCTATGTACTTTTTGCGTGAGAGTAGTGTGTGCCATGCCTTAAGAGTAGCTGCAATTGTGGGGTGTTGAACAGAAGAGATTATGTAGGGGGACATCGGAGAAGCTGATAAAATTGCAAGGGAGTCCTGATGTTTTATAAAGCTGAGTTCCATGTCAACCCATAGGATATCCTCAGTCGGTTTAATCCAGTGTTTAGCTTGGTCTAGTAGGGACGCGTTGTAATAGCCCTAAAAATCTAGTAAACCAATACCACCATTTATTCTCATCAATTGTAGTGATGAAAGGGCAATTCTCTGGGTTTTACTTTGCCAGATATATTTTCTTAACAGGGAGTTACATTTTGTGAAAAATAGGATAGGGATAGAGATGGGGAGTATAAATCTAAAGATCTATAGATCTATAGATCTAAATAGATAGAGTAACTTTGGGAGTACTTGCATTTTAAAGACAGCTGCCCTGCCTACCCAAGATAATTGAGTCCTACTCATCCGTTTCAGGTCTTCAGAGATATTGGACAATAGGGGGGTGAAATTAGCTTCATAGAGTGAGCTAATGGGATAAGAGAGCTGAATACCCAAGTATGTGATGGGATTTGCTCCCCATTTATATGGGAATACACTTCTCATTTGGTTTATTTGGCATTGAGACAGACCCATGGCCAGTATCTGACATTTATTAGAATTAATCTTGTAGTAGGAGGCTTCCCCAAAATTCTCAATCAATTGTTGGGTTCTGTGTAGAGAGTTAAGGGGATTCGATAGGGACAAAATGATATTGTCTGCGAACAGGCCTATTTTGTGTTCACATTGACCCACTAGCAGTCCCTGCATCAGAGGATCACTGCTGATTGCTTCAGCGAAGGGTTCAATAGCAAGGGAGAATATAATTGGAGAGAGGGGGCACCCTTGTCTTGCTCCATTCAAAAGATCGAAGGAGCCAGACAGGATGCCGTCAACATATACTCTAGCCGAAGGGTTATTATATAATGTCATAATAGCGGAATATATTGTCCCAGATAACCCAAATTTAATTAATACTTGCGACAGATATTCCCAGTGGACTCTGTCGAATGCCTTCTCCGCATCCAGAGCAAGGAGAAGAGAAGGGTTCCGACAAGTCTCAGCATGATGTATGAGGTTGATCATTCTCCTCGTACCATCTGGAGCTTGTGTCGCCCCTTCACAAACCCTACTTGTTTTGGTCCTATTAGGAGTGGGGTGAGATCTAAGAGTCTGTTAGCTAGTAGCTTGGAATATATTTTTAAATCAGAATTTAGAAGCCATATGGGCCTGAAGTTTTGTGGGTGGTCTGGCTCTTTTCCAGGTTTTGGGAGAGTCACAATAACAGCTTCTAACATTTCCTTCGGGGAGTGACCTGTGAGGGCAGCTTGATTATATAGTCAACCAAATGAGGGCTTAAGATTGGGTTGAGGGCTCTATAGTATTCTGAGGAGAGTCCGTCTATTCCTGGCGATTTTCCCAGTGGTAGGGAGGTGATGACATTTATTATTTCTTGTCTTTCTATAGGGTGATTAAGATGATGCAGGGAGGCCTCATCAAGTGCAGGTAAATTTATTTTTTTTAGGAACCCAGATATCACCTCAGTGTTGGGTTGAGGGGTATCATGGTCATCTTTTAGATTGTACAATGCTGCATAGTAGTCCCGGAAAGTCTGGGCTATCTCTGAAGGGTCAAGGGCATATTTACCTGTTTGGTGGTGACATAATCGGGTAATTTTTTCCCTAGCTCTTTTATGTTTTAATTGCGTGGCCAGCCTTTTCCCTGCTTTATTATTTTGAGAGTAAGCTGTGAGTTTAAGGCCCTTATTATATTTCATCATAGTCAGATATCAATGTTGTTTTAAGTTCCTCTCTAAGGATTGTAAGATGGGACAGTAATGTATTTTGGGGAGACTGTTTGTGCTGAGCTTCCAAAGAGGCTATTTCAGCAAGAAGAGTGGAAATTTTTAATTTCCGCTTTTTCCTTTCCCTAGAAGCCATCTGAATCAACACTCCCCTAACAAAGGCTTTATGCGTACTCCAGAGATTGAATATTCTGCTAGAGGATTCAGAATTAAAGAAGAAGAACTCCTCCAATTGGGTCCTCAATTCATTTATATATTTTGGGAGTGACAATTTATAAGTGTTATTTCTCCATAATGGCGTCTGTTTACCTGTGCACCCCTCTGAAATTTCCAGTGAGATAGGGGCATGATCGGACCATGTAATGTTGTAAATATTTGTCCCTGTTACCTTTTGGAGAAGATTTCTGTCCATAATAAAGCAGTCAATTCTTGAATATGTGTTATAGGGATGAGAGAAAAAAGTATAATCTCTTTCTGTGGTATGTTGATAGCGCCATGGGTCATGTAGGTCTTCCTGAAACAGGAGTTGTCTAAGTCCCGGTTTTCCTCTTGAGTTCCTGTTGGTAGTGTCTATATTGTGGTCCATGGGAATATTAAAGTCACCGCAAATTAAAATATGGCCTTTTTGTACGGAGCGAGCTTTGGTCAAGATCCTTCTGATGAACCTTATTTGATGTCTGTTGGGGGCATATATATTGACAAGTGTATATAGGGCTCTATTAACTTCAGCAACCAAGATTTTATATCTACCTTCTTCATCCAGTATTGAGGTATGACACTTGAAGGGAAGTGAATCTTTAATTGCGATCATAACTCCTCTTTTCTCTTTCTTGAAATTGGCTTGGTAAATGTGGGGAAAGTGTTTGTGGTTACAGCTGGGAGGATTAGTAGACAGGAAGTGAGATTCTTGTACACATAAAATATTGCAGCGATTTTCTGCTTCTTTCCATAGTGCCCGTCTCTTATAAGGACTGTAAAGACCTTTCACGATCAATGATAACAGCTTAATAAGATAAATGTATGGCAGGCGATCGATTTTTCTTCTTTATATTCGCAAAAGTACACCCAAGGGAGTGGAAAAATTGACTTTGTAGGCACCAATCATAAAATTCAATATGAATATTTTATTATACAAGAAATACAAAAAAAACAAAAACATAAGCGTTTTAAAACATTGCAGTACATTGCAAAGCCATACCTGGTGCTCTCTCACATATAGATCAAAGCATACAGAGGGGTATCCCTTAGAACAGGGGGAAAAAACTACAGCCCTCTGTTCAACATGTGAGACATCGAACTAGTGTTTCGCAATTGAATGCTTCTTCAGGAGCCCGTTCGAGTCACCTGTAGTGGGAAAAGAGAGAGAGAGAAGACAAACACCAAAATAATACACAATGTTAATATTCACTTAAAGCCTTTTTAGTAACGTGACTCAATCAGTATCCATGAACACCAAAAGGGAGCCAACCAGTGGACCAACCAGCCAACAAGCATATAGTGACAAACAATCACATGCGGGGATGTGTCTGGTAGCAGAACCATAGCAGATGTAATATCAAGGGTAAAAAGTCCGGGCTGCCAAGAAAGAGTTAAATAGAGCCAAGTAAAGCTAAATGGATGATAAGATTCAGTCAATAGTGCCTGTGTAGGGGAGAAAAAACAAAGACCAGAACAGAAATAAAAAAGGGGGGGGGAGAAAGGGAGGGGGGGGAGGAAAAAGAAACAAGAACTGGTAATATAGACAAGGTCTGTACATTTAAGCCTACCTCAAAAATAAATGGGAACTGCAAATAACTGGGAAGCATATGATGCCAAACTCGGCTTCCAGATGGCCAAGCCACACTGGATAGTCAGTGGTCTAAGTTCTAGGGGTACAAACAATATATATTAAAATATAGTTTACAGGCTCCAGTACAGCCATAAATGTGTATAAACAAAGTCTCACCTTGTGAGAGGTAATGCAAGTCGAGCGAGTCTTGTGAACAGCGGTCACAAGTTGTTCCCTTACAAACCCACCATCGATAAAAACATAGCAGACAGGGCTAAACTGAAATTTTAAAAGTGCCCATCTAGGCAGCTTAGCAGCGGTCAAACGCAAACCATCTATGGAAGCAGAAACAAGACTCAGTAAGACCAAACACAGAGTTATATATAAGTATGCCATAGCTAAAAGTAAAGCCAGGGGGAAAAAAACTTACCAAACAGCTTGTGGTGATAAGGATGATGTCCGGGAACCAGAGCGCCATGAGCAAGAGTGGTGTGGTAATAGGCTAAGCTAGTAGCCTTTAATACACGCCCCAATCAGGTGTGCATCAAGTGCAACACCTGAGTCGGCCGAACAGGGCTGTGCGCGCATCCACAGTACTCCCCGCATGCACAGTAACCAAAGGTCCAACTGCCATAGATGCGGACATGTGGACGGAGTGCCATCCTAAAGGTGAAATGACTGGCAGCTCCCTCTAGTGGCTCCTCCTAGAAGACAGCGTATAAACGATGTTAGAGCACACGACGAGGAGGGCCAAGACGCACAACCAGAGGGAGGGGGCACAGGCCTGGACCTAAAGCCGCAAAAACCATCCCCTCAACGGGGCAGAATGCGGCTACCCGGCCGCACATATGACTGAGTACACCAGCAAGTCGGTAGGGTCCAGAGGTTGGCAACACCCGAGTCCTCATTACAAGCCCGAAACGCAGGGCCAGTAAACACAAATACACCCCCCCTCTCCCCCCCTCTCCCCCCTCCCTTTCTCCTTTCCCCCCTGTGTTTTCTGTAGTTTTTTCCCCCTGTTCTAAGGGATACCCCTCTGTATGCTTTGATCTATATGTGAGAGAGCACCAGTTATGGCTTTTCAATGTACTGCAATGTTTTAAAATGCTTATGTTTTTGGTTTTTTGTATTTCTTGTATAATAAAATATTCATATTGAATTTTATGATTGGTGCCTACAAAGTCCATTTTTCCACTCCCTTGAGTGTACTTTTGCGAATTTGTAGATTCAGGACGTTGGCACTGCTCTACCTATGAAATCTCCACAGTCCATCCTGTGGTGAGATTTGGTACTCCGGTTCATTTTCTTCTGTATAGTTATATTGCAGACAGAAGAGAAGGCAAACATGGTAACATGAATGGAAAACAAACAAAACAAAAAAAAAAAGGAATTGACAACAGGCATTGTCGCAGATCCATATTCTTGGATGAGATATAGATTGTTGGGTACAGGCATCTCCTGTACACATATCCAACGGGGAGTAAATTTTCCAACTGATCAGGATCGTAGTAAACAATAGGACGGCAGGTTATTAGCAGTAGAACCGTACGTTGATGACATTCAGAACTGTGTTCATTCCAACTTGAGCTGTCAAGGGAGCGGCGCTGGGTCTAAGATATCTTCTTCATCTGGTGGGAGGAGACCCCAAGATTTCATTAACTCCAGACCTTCTTCTTGAGTGGATACCAGCCAGGTCTTGTTGTTCTTTTCAATAGACAGTTTCGTCGGGAATTTCCATTTGTAGACAACATTATTATTCCTCAAGATCTTGGTGATGGTGAGAAGATTCTTGCGGGCTTGTATGGTTGCCTGAGAGAGATCTATATATAGTGAAATTCCAGAATATGGTTCTGGTAATGAGTTACGTTATCCGGGAGAAGTACATAAGCTGATCCTTAATGTGGAAGTAATGGATCCTAGCTATTACATCTCTTGGTACGCGTTCAGGTAGATAGGACTGTTTAGGAAGGCGATGAGCCCGATCTATCACCATTTTGTGGGATTTTGCCATTGGAAGTAATTCGGATATCGTCTTCTGCAGATAGGGGCAAAGTTCCCCTGGCGGGACCGATTCCGCAATGCCTCTAAATTTCACATTATTCCTGCTAGAACGGTCTTCAATATCCGCAATTTTAATTTTCATGTTGCAGATTTCTTCTGCTAGTTCCTCATGTGCGTCGACAACTTCATTATGTGCTAGGGCATAGCCTCTCATTTTGTTCTCTAGGTGATCCACTTTATCCCCAATGGCTTCTATTTCACTTTTTGTTTGCTTCATAAAATTAGACATGTCATGCTGCAGTGCTCCGCGAAGAGTAATAAGCATGTCTTTCAAAGTGGAATCTAAAATAGGTTGGCCCACTGTGGGGAAGGTATCCAGCTTCTCACTGAAGTCATTACTGTCAGCCTGAATGACATTATCTAGGGAAGCATCATTAACTGTGTTTTCCTCCGTTGTCAGCCTCCTTCTCTGCTTCACAGGGCTGTTGAATGTGGATTGGGGAGAGCGGCTTCCATTGTCAGCAGCTGAAGTGTCATGCTGACAAGGGGTTTTCCGCGCCGCTGCAGCTTTCACTGTTCTTCTCTGTGAAGGAGCTGTTGCGTCGGTGCCATCTTGGGAGGATCGAGTGCCCGCTAGACTGTAAAAATCTGTGAGTCTACGGGGTCCCTCGTGCTCCTTCCTCTTCCCCATCATGCTTCCCTTGCCTCTCTGGCTCTGCATCATGTGTCTGGGAAAGTTTTCAGGGTCCCGCCGGTGCCGTGTGTCGCCTGTCAGTTCCTGGTATGCCAGAGCTTGGTCACAGTGCGGCCATCTCCTCATGCAGCCAGCCACGCCCCCACTTTGGGTACTTTTTAATGGAGAAATGTAACAGAATACATCTTGGCCTACATTTATGAAGAAAGATTATTTGTGTGCAACATTTTATAACAGAAACTAAGAATTTTTTTTTTTTTTTAATGTTTGATATTTTTTAATTTATATGGTTAAATAAAAACCCAGCAGTAAATAAATACAACAAAAAGAAAGCTCTATTTAAAAAAAAATGATTTAAATTTCAGTTGCACTGAAGTGCAGTGTTGCTTGACCAAACAATTGCCATTTAAAGTAGTAGTGAGTGTTGAGTAGCAAAAAATGTCCCTGGTCATGAAAGGGGTGAAACCTTTCAGAGGTCAAGTGGTTAACATGAAATTGTTGAGACCTTTAGGTTGGATTTAGAATATTCATAGTACTATAGGCAATATTTGGTTGTTTTTGTTTATGGCAATAAATGAAAACATGCAGCTGTACTAAAACCCATGTGGAGGCCTGTCTATTAGACCCCAGATGTCTCCTCTGTCCTCCTCGGTTTGATCCAATATCAGTTTGATCCAATGATTTTACAAGCGGGTAATGGCTGGTTTATACGAGTCCAAAACCAGAAATGACAAAATCCTCATTGCTTCCAGTCTCTGACATCACACAGTGGGTGGAAAAGCATCTGTTCCTTTCCCAGTGTCTCAGGAACCAGATGCCACCGGTCGCATCCTTGTGGGGCCCCCGAATCTCTTGGGAGAGCCCAGTGAAGGTGGCAGTGGGAGGGGGGCCCTTCCACCACCTTCTGCCACCTGTAGAATTAGTCCATACACATAGCCCCCAACTGTTCCTGATTTGGAGGTTCTGTCCCTGATTTGGAACATTTTGTCCCGATTTTGTCCCTCTATCGAACTTTCCTCCTCATTTGTCCCTAATTTTGGTCTGATCTATATAGTTGTATATAAAATGCACTTTTTATTTATCAAAAAGTGTTTCCCAGTGCTAAACCTTTCATCCAATTTCAAAATTGCTGCATCTGTAATTGTCAAAAGCCAATATAAAGGAATAATAGTGGTAAAAAAAAGTACTTGTGGATTTAACTAATTGTTTTTGTATAAGTCTCCTTTAAGGGGAGGTGGCAGGGTGTGTGTCATATGCTTACATACTTTTGCTAATCGGTGTCCCTCATTCCTATTTCAAAAATTTGCATACAGAAATTGATTATAAAGGAAGCACTGACAGGGATGGCCTCTTATGTGGTCTTGAAAAAATCAATAAGACAACAGAGTACAGGACAGCAGAGTACAATATATAGGTGTGTCAGTGCCCCTCTCTAAACATGGCAAGTATAATGCTTTTCGTGAGGGTATGCTGTGGCCAGGACGGAGCAAGAGACAGCTAAGCTGCCTATTGAGGAGACACACACCATACCCTCACGAAAAATATCATACTTGCCATGTTTAGAGCGGTGCACTGACACACCTATATATTGTGAGTACCCCTTTTGGGGAGAGTATCTATATTTTTTAATAAATTTTAAAACTGTATTATACTATGTAGTTTTTTCTTCCAATCTATATACTCTTTACTGCATTGGAGCCTGGGATCCTGTGATCTACTTAGAACCCGGGGAGGTTCACAAGCATGGTTTGACTTTGTCTAGCGACTTGGTCACATGCTCTGAGGTGAGCGCATTACCATTGGGGTCACCGAATTGCACCATTGCATGATCTGTGGCACTTTAAATCTAGTAATGCTGCAATTCAGGTATGCTTATTGGTACTTGTGCACTTTGATGTGTTAATCTGTCATATTTCACATTTGAACTTGCATTTATACTTTGATGCGTTTATATGCATTTGTCACATTTTTTTTCACATTTGTATTCAGAGTATTCACCTATTATTAGGTCCACTTACCTTGTAGAGGTATTGTGCTTCCCACACCCACATGTGTTTATTTAGACGCAGTTGTTCTATCATGCTATAATTTAGTAGCATGTCCAACACACTCTAGCGTAGTGTAATCCTTTTTACATTTGTCATTTTGCACGCGTATGAGACGTGTTTAACAGTAGTGTTTTACTAAGCTTTGTGTGGCTCGCAGGATTTTTCCCATCGTTGTCTACTTTTTCTGTATGCTATTTGAGTGAGGGGAGGGGAAACACTGTTATTACCAAGAACCCTGGAGCACTACTAATTTGTCCACAAAAATCTATGGCCTCCCTAAAAGTACTCACCTGGAACATCAGGGGCTTAAACGATAAAATTAAAAGATCTGCCGTGTTCTCCTTTTTGAAGAAACAGCATGCTGACATAATTATTCTGACAGAAACCCACATAGAAGGCCACCTCCAGATGGCTCTTTAATGCCCCTGGGTCGGGTGGGCATACCACTCTTCATACACCTTACACTCCAGGGGAGTCACTGTACTTGTTGCCAAATCTGTCTACTTTGAGCTCCAGGGTTCTAGGATTGATCCGTCTGGTAGGTTTGTATTCCTACATGCGGTAGTTTACGGGTATCCCCTGTTACTATTAGCAATGTATATACCGCCGCCATTTAACTCTGCACTTATATCTGAGGGTCTGGACTATATTGCTTTACATCCAGCTGTCCCAGTAATCTGGGACTTTAACATGACCATTAACCCCAGCCTTGACAGGCTACAGGTTCCACCACCTCCACTTGCTTTGTCCCTATCCACCAGATTTGCAAAGCTCATTGGAAGCTTCGGCCTCATTGACACATGTAGATCCATGCACCCAGATGCTCGGGCCTACTGGTGCTTCTCCTCCTCCAATTGTACGGCCTCTAGAATAGATTTAATCCTAATTTCTCACTCTACTTCCCAGACTACAGGATGCAGGTATCTCACCAAGATCACTCTCGGACCATAACCCTTGTTGGGTCACCCTAACATTACCCTATAACCGACCACCTGCTGCTTGGAGATTGAATCCCTTCTGGCTTACATTGCTGCCGGAGGATGATGATATCTTGGTAGCATGGGGACAATTTATTGCGGACAATGACGATTCTGCCCCGCCTCATGTAGTCTGGGATGCCTTTAAATTACATGTCAAATCTACCCTAGTCACAGGCATAAATAGTTTAAAATGAGCCTCTGCGGCTGACCTGGAGAATGCAACAGCGGATTTAAGTAGAGCAGAGCAGGAATTTCTGCATGACTCCTCAGCGGAGAAGGCTGCTACACTTGAGCTGCTTTCCAGGGTGGTCATGCAAATGCAATATGAGAAATCAAAACGCAAACTATTCTTTTGCAAACAAAACCTTTTTGAACATGGTGAAAAGGCCGGTAAGTTACAGGCCTACCTGGTGCATTGCGAGGACCGCCTGGCTGTAGTTATTTCACTTAGCTCTGATGATGGCACGATGATAATAGAACCCAGAAGAGTCATTGAGATATTTAGGGACTTTTACAACAACCTATACACCTCGACAGTAGGAGATGCTTACCCAGCCATTGAATCTTTTCTAGGCGAGATACAACTACCACACCATACGGAGCAACAGATGACGGATCTCGATAGACCCCTTTCCACGGAGGAAATAGCTGAAGCCATAGCAGCCTTCCCCCGTTCCAAGTCACCGGGTTCCAATGGACTCTTTACTCGACATACTCTGAGTTTTTAGTCCCTAGACTCCACAAACTATACAATCATATATTTGAGACCTCCACTCTACCTTCTTCAATGTGTGAAGCCACAATAGTATTAATCCCCAAACCTGGTAAGGACCCACATCGTCCAGAATCATATTGTCCAATAACCTTATTGCAAGTTGACTTCAAGATCCTTGCTAAGATTCTGGCTACCTGCCTCAACACTGTTATTCTTTCTCTTATACATATTAGAATGATAGTTGCGCTGGACACAGCGAAAGCATTCGACTCCGTCAAATGGACCTACCTATGGGTTTGCTTGAAACAGTTTGGTATAGGACCTAGGTTCATAAAGTGGGTTTAACTACTGTACCAGAGCCTGGTAGCCAGGGTTATAGCTAATGGCAGGGCATCTGACCAGTTTCTCCTTACCAGAGGAACATGCCAGGGGTGTTCCCTCTCCCCTTTGTTGTATGCACTGGCAGCAGAACCCTTATCAGTGTCCTTGCACTCCAACCCATACATAGCAGGACTCCGAGTAGGGCCCATAACGGAGACAGTCAGCAAAATACTCCACAAGGCCTTAGACACGATAGAATGATTTGGCTCTTTCTCAGGACTAAAAATCAACTGGGACAAATGACAAATACTCCCATTAGACAGTTTCCCAGAGACCCAAGTGCAGGCTAAACTCCCTCTACAAAGAGTTGATTGTATTAAATATCTGGGTATACATGTTACCAGGACACCAGCGGACTATGTTAGACTAAATGTACAACCTCTCTTTTTTTTTTTTTTAAATAATCTTTATTCAATTCATCACAATGTACAAATTTGTCAAATACCAAATTTTTAAATATACCACATATGTATAAAAAACATATATAACAAAAAGGAGAAACAAGGAAGAGAAACAAAGATAAAAACCCTTTTCCTCCATCTATTTTCTCTTTTAACCCCACCCCCTCCTAACTTATACCCTCCCCCCACCTTATCCAAGCTCCTTACATCTTCATCTCATGTTGACTTCTACGACCATAAGGCCACTTCCCTTATCATCTCCTTACATTGGATATCCCATTTCTTCTAACCAAGGTCTCCAAAGTCTTTTAAATTCCCTCAAGTTCCTTCACCTTGTATATACTACCTTTTCCTTCCACATTGTTTCAGTTACCGTTTTAATCCAATCATCCTTTTTAGGGGGAGTCCTTGCCTGCCATCTCTGCACTATTAACTTCCTTGCTTGGAAGAGACATCTCCGTACTATTTTAATTTTGAAGTTACCTCTGCTTAAATTCTCCCCTACTCCCAGAATTCATAACTTCGGATCCATTTTAAGTTCTAAGGAGAGGATCTTATTTAGAGTTTCCAGTATCTCAAACCAGTAGCGGAATAATTTGGGGCATTTCCATATCATATGCATCAAATCTCCAATGTTCTGACATCTAGGGCATTTAGCATCTATCCTCCGTCCAAATTCAAATAACCTTTTGGGGGTATAATATGTCCTGTGTAATAACATTAAATGTGAAACCTTCTGAGCAGGTGAGACTGAAACCTGGTGTCCTCCCACCAATATCTTTCTCCACTGTTCATCCGATATTATACCCAGGTCCCCTTCCCATCTGCTTCTACATTTAAGCAAATTTCAGCTATAGATCCACTGTAGCCACCCGGGTCACCTAATCTTTGAAATATGGGGGAATTATTCCAAGTCAGCCCCTGACCCCCAAACTGTATATTTAGAGCATGTTTAATTTGTAAAAAATTATAAAATGAATGGTCCGGAATATCAAATTCCTCCTTCAGTGAGTGAAATGTTTTTAAGGTATTCTGATTATATAACTGAGCTAGACTATTTATTCCTTTTATTTCCCACGCTTGTATTTTCCCTATTGTTTTTAATTCTTGTAAGTTCTTATTATTCCACAGGGTGGCGCACTTAATCATACCTCCCATTCCCCTCATGGCCTTAATAGAGTTCCACACTTTTATTATTAATTTAACCGTAGGGGTTCTATGGACAAAAGAGTTTGCCTCCAGCGCCTCCACCACTGTCCTATGGGGTGTTCCCATAATCAACAGTCCCCCGTTGTTATATCCCTTGAGGAGAGCACTCCTCCCTAAATGCTGCAGTTGGACTGCTAAAAAATAGCTCCGTGGGTGAGGTACTGCTAAACCCCCTTCTCGCGATGGGAGTTGTAAGGTTTGTAGGCTTATCCTAGGAGGCCCTCCTTTCCATATAAGATCTCTTAAAAATATATCAATTTTTTTAAACCATTTCCGACTTATCCATATTGGTGAGTTATGCATCACATACAGTAATTGGGGGAGCCACAGCATTTTAATCAAGTTGCACCTCCCAGCCACTGATAATGGTAAGCCCCGCCATATTTCAATCTTACTTTTAAATTTCATTAGCAAGGGGGCTAAGTTATTGTTTAAATACTCATCTGGGTCCTTCGTTACTTTTATACCTAAGTATTTTGTCATCTCTACTATTTCCATCTGGGTACTACTTAAAGGAGCGCTCTCTCTAATGGGATCTATTGGTAATAGGACTGATTTCTCCCAGTTTATGGACAAACCCGAAAGTCTTCCAAAACTCGAGAAGATATCCATCACTTGTCTAAGGGATCCCTCCATATCACCCAAAAATATGAGGACGTCGTCCGCATACAATGCGATCCGCTCTTCTCCATCTTTCCTCCGGAACCCTTCCATTATCCTATTTTGCCTTATTGTTAGCTAATGGCTCCATTGCTAGAGCAAAAATCAGGGGGGATAAAGGGCACCCTTGCCTTGAGCCTCTTTCTAATTGAAACCCGGCTGAATAGTCATTATTGATTCTTACTTTTGCATTTGAGTCATTATAAAGTATTTTAACCCAGTTAATGAAGGAGGGGCCAAAACCAAACTCCTTTAGTACCCGCCAGATGTACTCCCTTTCTACGCTGTCAAATACTTTTACCACATCTAACAGCATAACTGCCCTGGAGCCCATATTCTCTGTAGGAATCTGTAAGTTCAAAAAAACTCTCCTGATAGTCATACTGGTTGCTCTATGGGGAATAAATCCCGTCTGGTCCAGGTGAACTACTTTATGAATTACTTTCCTTAATCTGGCAGCTAGGACCTTTGCTAAGATCTTGACATCTGAGCAGAGTAAAGAGATAGGTCTATAAGACCAAGGTTCCAAAGGGTCTTTCCCCTCTTTCTGCAAAACAATAATTGTGGCTTCAGTCATTGATATGGGTAATTTCCCCTTTTCCTTCGCCCAGTTAAATACCTTAAGGAGTTCCGGGAGTAGCACTTCCCCATAGCTTTTATAGATCTCGACTGGGAGGCCATCAGGACCAGGGGATTTATAATTGGCCATCTCTGTTACTGCCATTTTAATTTCCTCCAATGTAATCGGACTCTCCAATTCCTCTTTATCTGTCCCCTCGAGTGACGGCATATTGATGTTACTAAAAAAGTAATCCAATTCCTCTCCTCCCATGATCCCTCGGGATTTATATAGTCCCTTATAGTATTCTTTAAATGTATCAGTGATTACCTCTATCTGAGATATCTCACCTCTCGGGGTCCTAATAGCTGGGACCATGGAGGGAGGGGAGCTGTTCTTGACAATATGAGCCAGCATCTTCCCTACTTTTTCCCCTTCCCCGTATATAATTTGTTTCTGGAACAGCCTTTTGTTTTCTACCTTCCTAGTTATTATATCTTTATATCTTTGTTGTTTATTCTCCCACACTCTTTGTTTATCGAGGGAAACCCCACTACCCTCACATTGTCTCTACGAAGCCTATTTTTCGTCTCGTCAAACTTTTCCATGAGTCTGTTTATCTGTTCTTTCCGGATCTTGGCCTCTTGTTTCATAGGGTGTAGGTCATCTTCTATCAAGCTTCTCCCTTCTATTTCTGTCACTCTTTCTGCTGTTTTCTTGAGATCATGGTGTATGAGGGATAGTTCTTCTTTAATACCTTTCGTTTGGTCTGACATTTCACCCAAGGATTGCTTACAAGCATTAATTGCTGAAAGAATATCCTTAAGGGATGGCTCCCCTTCTGTAGTATGAATCTGGGTAACAACTGTTTCCGTTACTTTCACCACCACTCCTGCACCTTTAGTCGGAAAGTTCTTTATTGTAGTACCGCTTACAAGCATACTTGAGTGTCCCTGACTCTTCCTGTCTATCGCTGTCTTACTTTGTGCCTGCTGCCCCCCTTTCGTTGGAGTATGGTCAGTTGCATTAACCATTCTCTCCAATTTAGCGGTTGCTGCGACTGCTGCTGCTGTTACCCCTGCCACTGTAGACGGCGTCCCCTTATCTTTGTCTTTATCCTTATCCTTAGCCGGGCGTAGTGATTGAGTCCCCATATTCTCCTGGTTGGCCTGCTCGTCTCCTCTCCTCCTTGTAGACATTTTATCTTCCCTGCTTACTACTGCAAAAGTTATTTATGGTACAAAAAGAATATGCAGGATAAGATGAGGATCAGGGAAGGAGAGGGAGACTTTAGATAATCAGTTTTCAACAAGTACCACCGGCTAAAGACATTACATAGCAGACCTCACAGAATAGCACAGTTCCATATTAGATCTCCAGGAGTTCTAATCCACCACTATAATTCCTCTTCCAGTAAGGAGTATAAGAAAATTAGAGAAAAAAATAGTGCCTCCGTTCAGTCGGCTCATCCAATTCAGTTATCCTTTTCCCCCTTTATTTGACTCACCCACCCGGAGTGTGTTTCGGACACCGCTTCAGAAAATCCTTGGTCACTCAGAGGTCTCCACTCGGCTTTCTTGCATTGCAGAGGCTGCACTTGAGGAACCTCCACTGCTGACACCTTGACGTCAGATCCTGTAGTGGCTGTCCTCCCTCGTATTCCCACGAGAACGTATCTCAGCATGGTTTCCGGGAACTGTATCAGATCCGGACACCTCCGGAAGCTCCCGTAGGTGACTGAGAGAGGAAGAGGAGCGCAACGCTTCAGCTCCGAGGGGTACTCACAGCGGGAGGCAGACGGCAGGCAGGTACACGGTACTGAGGGAAATGCCGGATTAGACAGGTACATGGCACTGGGAGTAACGCCGGCTGGTTCTAAGCATTATTGCACGAGGGGAATCCTGTCCATAAGGTGGGAGTGAGGCGATCACAAACACTCGCTCCTCACTGACTCACTCCTCCATTCCGGCCACTCCCCCCAAAATCCTCCTACATTAGTTGTACCTGTATAACCTCTCTTTGATATGCTCAAGCACAAGACTCAAATTTGGGCCAGATTGCCGTTGGGGGTCATGGGGCTCATCAACTTGTTAAAATAGTGTTGTTTCCAAAAATCTTATACATACTCTGGCACTCCCCGGTATATCTGGTGCTTCGACACTTCAAGGCGATGGAAGTTATCCTAAAATCATTTATATGGGGGAAAAGTAGGCATAAACTTCCATGGCACAAATTGAAGAACCCTACTGATTTGGGAGGGACAACACTACCTGACCTCAATATGTATTATATAGCAGCACAACTGTCACAACTGTTCCATATTGGGAAAACTGATAGAGCAAGATTCTGAACCTTCCTTTTCCCCAAGTGGTCCCACTCAACCAGGGACCCCCTTGTAACCATT
The DNA here is from genome assembly GCA_037952925.1 of Lithobates clamitans. NCBI lineage: Eukaryota > Metazoa > Chordata > Amphibia > Anura > Ranidae > Lithobates > Lithobates clamitans. The sequence continues at coordinate 422,546 of JBBGZY010002235.1, forward strand.
ATAGGTCGAACGCAAAATCTTAACTTAACCAAAGACAGAACATCTCTATTACATCACTACAGACGTATCTGGGCCATAATGATGGCCAAAATTCAACCACCATCACTGCATGAACACTCTCCCCTTTGGTTTAACCTTGACCTGCCAGAATTTCACTCCTTACCGGACTCGGAACTATGGAGATCCAGGGGCATATATTACCTATGCCACTTGTTTTCCAGTGGTGATCTAAAACAATTCGATATGCTAAGAGAAGAATTTGGACTTCCGGCCTCACTATTTTTCCGCTACCTTCAACTTCGTCACGCTTTTAGAACGCAATTCTCAGCAGGTTTTACCCCACTTGAAGTGAACCCCTTCGTGGCCGTAATATATGTAGCTCGGATCCCAAAAAACTGATATCCACATTCTATAATATGTTACTCATGCCTTCGGCGAGCAGGTCAGCTTATGCACTAAAGGGTAGGTGGGAGGAAAATGTTGAGGTACTCGAAGATGAGGAATGGAATGAAGCCCTAGACCATTGTAAACTGGTATCCCCCAAATTGTCAGATCGCCTCGCACAGATATACAGTACATCACACATCGGGCATACCTCAACCCAACTAGAGTGTTGAGATACAGACAGGACCAAACTGCCAACTGTCCTATGTGCATTCGGGCTTTGGGCACATTTTATCACCTGATCTGGGATTGTCCTAAGATACAGGGCTTTTGGGGAATAGTAGTCCAATTCCTGCATGACACCATGGGCTCCCCCAACACATTAAACCCCAAATCGTGCCTACTAGGCATATACCCAGAACCAGACATCAACAAATTCATCAAGATATTCCTAAATGAAATGCTGTTCTCTGCTAGAAAAACCATAGCGAGACAGTGGACAAGGCCTACCCCACCTGAGTTCAAGATGTGACTAATGGAAGTGAATAATGGTTTAAAATACAAAAAACTAATTTATTCACATAGAGGTTGTCCTTTCAAATATGGTAAAATTTGGGATAAGTGGTTACAAGCCCCGGAGACTATACGATGATGCCCCCTCTCTATACTTGTTTTTGTATACAGGTTGCTGAGTCCTCAAAAATACTCTCAGTGGAGTGGGAACTATGAGAATGATGAATATTTCCTGTACCATGCAAGCTATGTTTCTATGCTTTCTGCCATATTACCCTACATTGTAAACCCCTATTATTTCTAATTGCAATCTCCTTTCTACATGGGATGCCTTTTCATTTTTTGCCTCATGCTGTAATTATTGTCACCCTTACTGATATTTACTGTGATAATGTTTTTACTGTATATTTTATTGAATGTACCAAAAAAAGCCGGTTGAATTAAAAAAAAGGAGGGGCTGGCCAAAGTAACACACATTATGTATGCATTCAGCTCTCAATGAAGTGGAGAGGGTTACCTGTCCAAAACATCTCCCCCCACCCTAATTTTTTTACAATGGGCCATCAGAGGGTGTGAGGAATCTGATAAGTGTACCTTATATTTTTGTCTTTAAATACTCCTTAAAATAAATGTTATACTGATGTTGGCCAAGAATGTTTGTGTCTAATCTGCTTGCAATGTTATGTGCAAAAGTACTATTTTTTTTTCTTGTTTGACCCCACAGTTTCCTTCAACGCCACAGGAATGGCAGACTGTGGCAATGGCAGACTGTGGCTTCCCAATTTGCCCAGCGGTGGGACTTTTCCAACTGCGCAGGGGCAATCGATGGGAAACAAGTCCACATCATCCCACCCCCCAACTCGGGGTCGTACTATTATAATTACAAGGGGTTTAATAGTATAGTGATGTTAGCAGTGGTGTCGGCGACATATGAGTTTTTGTATATGGACGTGGGGAAGAAGGGCCGGATTTTGGATGGTGGAGTCATCACCCAGACCAAGTTCTACAGACGGCTCCAGAATGGTGGCTTTGAATTGCCAGCTGCGGTAGGCAACGTGGCTGGTCTTCCATTCGTCTTTGTCGCTGATGAAGCGTTTGGGCATCTGATGAGGCCATTTCCCCTGAGGACCCTCACCCCAGACCAGAGGGTTTTTAACTATTGGTTGGCCAGAGCCAGAAGGGTGGTGGACAATGTTTTTGGCATAATGGCCAGCTGGTTCTGCCTATTCCTGAAGCCAATCCACATGGCGGAATATAAAATCAACCATATAGTACTTGCATGCTGCATTATGCACAACTTTCTAAGGAGAAATGCTACAAACTATGTGGCCTCAGTTGGGCCTGAGGCCGGATTTCCAGATCAATCAACCCTGACGGCACTTGAAGCTGGCCGTCCTGGCTTGTCCCCCCCAAAGTGCACACGAAGTGCGTCAAAAATATATGGAATACTTTGTGGGTAGGGGGGCCATTGATATGCCAGCAAATGTGTGGTACATTTTTAAAATATTTTTTTTTAACTGAACTAATATTTCATTTGATTTACTGCTTGTGTTTCTTTTAGCTGTCTCCTAGGTTCTCCAATGGGCTTTTCTTTTTGGCCATTTTCTTCAATAGTGCAAACGTAATTTATTTGATACATGAGGTGACAATCTCTTCTTCAGCTAACTATTATGTTGTGGGACTGCTACACACACACATGGTTTTTGTTGTTAATGTATGTAGTTCATTAATGATAAAAGAAAATCATGCTTTTCAGCATCATGAATTAATTGTTTTGAGTCTCGAAAATGGCCTGATTGGGGCAAATTTTACAGCACTGTGGGGGTTATTTACTAAAGGAAAATCCACTTTGCACTACAAGTGCACTGCAAGTGCACTTGAAAGTGCACTGAAACTGCACTGAAAGTGCACTTGTAGTGCCAAGTGGATTTGCCTTTAGTAAATAACCCCCATTGTCACTGTAAACACCAACTTATTCCAAAAACTGGTATTGAGCATTGAAAAAAGAAGCCACACATTGTTGAGTATAGGACATCTTGCTTTGTAAACATTCACATGTGCGTTAGAAAAGGGTTTTTGAACAAACCAACATCTTTGGTGTATAATATTTTTTTTAGGTTTGACATTAGAAATATCCTTTTTTTGGTAAAACAGGCATGTTTAAAAACATAACATACACAACTCATGAACTTACAAAGTTCAACTTTGATAAAGTGAAGGCAATATCAGACATTAGTATATCCAAACTGTGTTGATCTTGCCTTCATCAGATGGGGTGATGTCACCCCTGTAAAAGCCACATTTTGAAGATGCACACAAATTAGGAGTCAAAATGAAGATTTCCCTCCTGATCCCATGCCTAGTGTCAACATGTGCTAGCTCCCATCAAGGAGCATTAATGGACGTGTTTCGGGGGTGCAACCCCTTCCTCTCATCTACTTTAATTGCGAGGAAGGGGTTGCACCCACAAAACACGTACATTGATATCCCGTGATGGCAGATAGCACAGGTTGACACATGTGTGCATCTTCAAAATTTGGCTTTTAAAATACTTTAAAATTTGATTTAAAAGAAAAAAAAATACACAACAAAACGGTAAAATTTTTTGTGTTTTAGATTCTGCCTAAAACATCAATGATGTTCTCTTCATTTTTTTTTGAACATCATTGATGTCTTCCTTTATCATCTCTAAATCCCGATTGCACCCCATTATCTCCCCGATGAGGACTTGTGCACTTGCACTGGTGAAATGAGATTCTTCTTCCACAACATCCACATCACCTAAAATAAAAAAACACACCATGTATTATAAATATGCAGGCATACATATATTACCTGAAGCTGTGGTCTCAGACACTGACCTGTTGTGGTCACTATTTTGCCCACTTCATAAACCTCTCCCTCCACATCCTCAGGTTCTGCATCCACATCCTCAGGTTGTGGTGTGCTGAGTTCCCTTTCTTTAGGAGGTGTAGGGTTCCTGGTGTCCTCAGATGTCCCGAGTCTTTTCTTGTGAATTAAAAAAAAAAGGTATACTTAGCACACAGATATTTGAGGCCAGAATAGGAATATGAAACATTGCTTGGAAGTGTCATACAATTGTCTGTTTTGGCAAGTTCCAAGCTGAAGACATTATTTTTTTCCCTTTCTAAACCTGGAATATTTACCTTTTTTGGACAATTATCACACATGGAGAAACCCCTAGTATCTACTGCAGCACCTGTGTGGGACACCCTAAAAAGTTTGTTCTGGTGTCCTACACTAGTGCTCCTGCGTCCAGATGTGTAAACAGCTGCTGAGTGTCCTCTCCCTACACTGAATCAAGTTTGCATTTCATTCTAGTTACAAAGATATGAAAAGGAATAGACAGGAAGTGATGTCAGATACAGACAGGAAGTTTTGGGTGAGAGGTGAGTCAGGAGGAAGTAGAGAGGAGACTGTGACAGACTCACCCGGGACAGAGGCTATTGGAGGGGACTGAACGCAAGCCTCTTGCCCACCGATTATGGGCCCTGGCATTTGGGGGAATGGTGCTCTCTGTGAGCTGTATGCCGGGGAGCCTGGGGTTGGTGTTACTTTGGATTCAGCTCCATGTCCCCCTAAAAAAACACACAGACTCTGGGAACCCTTTATATGCCATATTAGAATGGTGACTGATTCATACCGTTGGGACTCCTACTGTTAAATGCTAATTTCATCAGTTCCAGCTACCTGTCTGTTGTCTGCTGTAATGTGTTTATTGTAAATAAGTCTAGTGTGGCTCTAAGAGTCTTTTCACCCAATGTTGTTTGTGTTAATTAACAATGTTCTGTGTGAAGCTCGGTGACCACAAGTCTGGGCAAAAGGTCATGTCTCAGTCACCTAGGCTGTATAAAGGATTAGATAATTAGCTCATGTTAATTAGGTTACAGTTGTATTGTTAGAGGAGGTTCCAACGGCATATAAAGTCTTGTAATTTTGATTCTAAATAAAACAGTCCATGTTAGCAGTGAAGCAAGTCTCGTCTTGTTTTATGCTTGGGAGCGGTTGGAATATCTGATATCTGTATCCAGACTACAAGGAAGTGGTATAATGACGGAAGCACTCAAGTGGAGTGTGGGACGTTCCGTGACATTGGTGGCAAGCAGCGGGAAGCTTCCTGCAGTCTGGGAAATCTAAACCTCCACCTGGATCCAAGATCAGCATAGCAGACTTCAGTCACCCCAGTGGAGATATGGACCTGGCATCAGAGTTCCCGGGGCTGCTGCGGATCATCCTTTCAACATACACCAGGACTGTGTCTGAGGATGAATACCTGGAGCTCAGGCAGCAAATTCGGGTGGAGCTCTGGATTGGAGCCCTCCAGCTCGCTGGTATAAAACAGGGCAAGTGCTTTCCAACCCAAGAGCAACGGGCCAGTGACCAACGGGCATTGCTGATGGCATTCCTGGGAGAGTGGCCCCAGGAGCAATGGGTGACTAAGTTGAACAGGCTGGTCCAGCAGGAGATAGAGCTGGACAATCGTTATCGGGCTCTGCAATGGCACACAGAGGATGGATATTTAGGGGGAGACAACAGAATGCTCTCCGGAGGGATATTACTTTGGAGGCCCTGGATTGCTGTGGGAGAGCCTTACAGATCATTTTGTGTTTGGCGATGAAGGGGAACCTGCCCTTGAGGACCTGCGAGAATATAGAGAGTCTATGCTCAGTCTTGCAGGGGTCTCAGAGCTCAAACCTGATCTGGACCATTTGCTAAGGAAGGAACAGCATCTGGAAAGGGCATACAGGAAACTGCTAGAACACGTTCAGCAGCATGCCAGAGAATCGGCAGTGGAAAATCTGAAGATTGCCGTCCCCAAACCTGAAGTGCTGACCACAGGGCAGAGCTCTGCTAACCTCTGCCCAGCACTGATAACATCTTCTGGGTTCCATGGACACTAGATGGTGAACATCTATCCCCAGACACCAGTTATAGAGGTAGGGGATTTAATAGACTTTTTCTGCTGAGGAAGAACAACCTGATGAGCCTCCAGCTGAAGATCTGGTAACTGAACAGAAGGTCCAAGACCTCTGCCCCACACTTTTAGCAATTCCAGAGACTGGGGATTTAATAGACGTTTCTGTAGAGGAGGAACCACCTAACAAACCCCCAGCAGAAGTGCTGGCAACCGGACAGAGGGTCCAAGACCTCTGCCCCACACCTGTGGCAGTTTCAGAGGCTCAGGTGAGAAGGTGGCAATCACTTCCCAGCAGCAGATACAGGGGGAGAAGGGAGAGGAGGTGTTTGTCCCTCCCCAACAGTTGGCCAGGGTGGAGGAAGCGGCCTTTCCTCCCCAGCAAAGATCCGTGCACCTGGGAGACAGTACCACAGACATGTCGTCCCAGCAGCCAGATGAGGGAATGGAAAAGGAAGCAGCCGGCTCCCCTTTCCAATGGCAGCTACACAGTTTCGAAGTGGAGGAAGCCAGCCTCCTGCCCAAAGGTTAGCCGGAGCGGAGGATGCGGAGTCCCTAGCAGAAGTGCTGGCAACAGAGCAGAGTGCTACCAACCTCTGCCCAGCACCAGCAACAACTGTGGAGTTCCAAGGAGCCAGGGCAGTTGGCCCCTCTCTCCGACGACAAGCTGATGTAGTGGAGCTGCTACTCCCAGCTGAATCGCTGGCAACAGGGCAGAGCACCACTGGCCTCTGCCTAGCACCTAGTGTCTCTCTACAGCTTCAGGAAGCAGGGGTGATCGGCCCCTCTGCACAGCAGCAGACCGAGCCCAGGAATGTTACAAACAATCCAGCTGAAGCCCTGGCAGCCAGACAGAGAGTAAATGACCTCTGCCCCACACCTACTGAGGTCAACTATTCCTTGCAGCCAAGAAAGAAGATCATGCGGGAAGACTATGTGAGTTCACTCTGCCTGACTAACGCATGTCCAGACCAGGTTGAGGTCTGGGACCTTGTTAGTCAACCTTTGATGGGGGAGAAATGTGACAGACTCACCCGGGACAGAGGCTATTGGAGGGGACTGAACGCAAGGCTCTTGCCCACCGATTATGGGCCCTGGCATTTGGGGAATGGTGCTCTCTGTGAGCTGTATGCCTGGGGATCCTGGGGTTGGTGTTACTTTGGATTCAGCTCCATGTCCCCCCAAAACACACAGACTCTGGGAACCCTTTATATGTCATATTAGAATGGTGACTGATTCATACCGTTGGGACTCCTACTGTTAAATGCTAATGTCCTCAATTCCAGCTACCTGTCTGTTGTCTGCTATAATGTGTTTATTGTAAATAAGTCTAGTGTGGCTCTAAGAGTCTTTTCACCCATTGTTGTTTGTGTTAATTAACTATGTTACTGTGTGAAGCTCGGTGACCACAAGTCTGGGCAAAAGGTCATGTCTCAGTCACCTAGGCTGTATAAAGGATTAGATAATTAGCTCATGGTAATTAGGTTACAGTTGTATTGTTAGAGGAGGTTCCAACGGCATATAAAGTCTTGTAATTTTGATTCTAAATAAAACAGTCCATGTTAGCAGTGAAGCAAGTCTCGTCTTGTTTTATGCTTGGGAGCGGTTGGAATATCTGATATCTGTATCCAGACTACAAGGAAGTGGTATACTGACGGATGCACTCAAGCGGAGTGAGGGACGTTCCGTGACAGAGACGTTGCTGGAAGTGGCAGCAGAGAAGGTCTATTTGTCTGATGTTATTTGGCTGAGAGCCTGGGGTGTCCTGGGAGCAGATTTGGTGGAGTCTCTGGAGATCCTTGTGAGCGGTGCCATTGAGGGAGCTGTGGAGTGGATCGGTCAGTGTGAATCTGCCAGTAGGGCTTACTTTGCTCTGCTATGAGGTGAGAGGCTGGGGATACTATTTTCCACACACACTGAAGATTGGCTGAACGGGGTCACAGGAATCTTTTTTGAACTATTATTTCACGTTGAATGGAGATTGCCACAACCAGCCTGCACATTATATGGGAACTTTGATTAGAGATTGTCACAATTTGATCGCACTGTGTGTGTGAACCATCTTTACACTTTATACATTTTTTTCCTATTTTATTGAGTATTTCACTGTTTTAGCACTAAGCACTTTGTTTGGATTATTCTGGACTATTTCACTTCATTGCTAGTCCAAAATCAATTGTTTAAATTGAGTTTTTTTGCATTTTGCACATTTTTACCCTATTTATTTATTTTTATCATTACATATTTTTTTGAAAATCTACTTTTAATGGAGATTGTCACTATTTGGTTGCACTGTGTATGTGAAACCTTTTTTATTCATTATTTTTCCCTTCTTTATATTTGATGTTTTTACCATCTTAGCAATTAGTACTCCATTCTGGACAATTTCACTTTATTGTTAGTCCAAAATTGATTGTTTATACTAGGTTTTAGCAAGTTTGTACATTTTTTGCACAATCAGTTTATTATAACATTTATTTATTTATTCCCCCTTGGTTTTTTAATTCTATTTTTTTATTTCTATCTCTATATTTCTTTCCAGCGTCATTTGCACAAATTGCATATTTTGCACATTCTTTGCATGCACATTTTTTGCACCATCGTGATTTGTGCACATTGTCTTGATTTGTTTGGATTACTCACCTTGGAGACATATTTATTTGCTGCATTATTTAGGATTATCTGTATCTCTGTATTTATCATCTCTTTATTTTGATCTATGACTTCATTCTTCTCGTAGGATTTTAGTCATTATTTCATCTGAGGGCCTACCAAGCCATTATTTATTATTCTTACTGGAGTGTGCTGCTTATACATTTATTGCTATAGCATTGGTTATGTGTATCTCTGGCTATACAATTGAATGAGAGATTAATATTAGGACGCAATAATCCTCTGGACTTATCCTTTTGGAATCCCCAAAGAAGTTTGCTTCACTACATTTATTTATGATATTTTAGTAAGCGCCACGTGCACCCTGTTTATCATATTGCTATTCTAGTTACAAACCCATCTAGACAACAATGTACTAAACTTCTTTTAATACAAATAGGCATGACCAAATGTAGTTAACCTCCATCTGCCAAAAACATTGTATTAGTGGGCGAACGAATGATGTTTACTACGATCGATAACTGTGCCCACAAACCTGAAAGTTGACATTTTAAACTGTACAACAGTAAAAAGAAAAGCACATGGAGCAGCATGCAAGTAATAATAATAATAGGAAGACCAAAAAAAACCTTACTTTTTAGAAGCACTTTCCTGATCCTTCTGTACTGATCGTGCTCCCTCAATTTCAGGTCTGACCAGTGTTTCCTCAATTGATCCTTGGATCGTCGTACCCCAAAATCCCTGTGCAGACTTTTCACAACTTTAGTCATGATATTAGCCTTTCTCACATTTGGGTTTGGGTACGGTCCATACTTCCCATCATAGTCGGCCCTCTTCAAGATGTCCACCATCTCCACCATCTCTACAAAGGACATATTTGAGGCCTTATATCTCCTCCTGGATCAGGACATTTCTGGCTCCTGGCTTTCGTCATTGCTACTGCTGTCTGCATGCATTTGCGCTTTCTCCGTCATGTGCTATCCCAATGCGCAGAAAGAGAAGGGGCGGGGAATATACTAGAAAGAGGGTCAGGGGCGGGCGGAGTTTCACGCACACACAGTATATATAAAGCGTAACACGCGTGCATCGTACGTACGATCTGTGAGTGGAGGAAGAAGTAGCGGAAGTGCCGATCATGATAATGAAGGTACAATTTAAACTTGGGGCATTAGTGGCCTATACTGCTTATAGATTGAGGCCTATATTGGGACAAGATTTGGAGAGTTTAGCCTGACATTAGGGTTTGTCTTGTGTTGTGTCTTGCATATAAATTGGATCGATTCAACAATCACAACTTTCCCCCCCTATTCATTAACAAGTACAGAGAGCTGCCCTGTCTGTGGCAGGTGAAACACCCCTTTTATAATGAGCAAAGGAGTGGAAAGGGTGGGACTTTGTATGAGAATGGGGGGCCGTATAGATCCCATCCTCCATCCTGTTTGTTATAACAAAAAAAATTATTGGGGGGGCGGGACTTTGAGTGAAGCACACAGATGCAGCAAAGAAATGAATTAAAGAGTGGTTTGTTTATTGAGTCATTTTTTTAGGACATAGATTGGGAGTTCATTGTATGTAATGATACATTGTATTCAAAATAAATCCTCACATATAAATACATTATCCAATCAGATTAACAAACAGTATTTTACAGATACAGCATCCTTGGAATTTTGTGCGTCGGAATTGTCTACACATGCTCGGAATTTCCGACAACAAATTTTGTTGTAGGAAAATTTGAGATCCAGCACTCAAACATTTGTTGTCGGAAATTCTGACAGCAAATGTCTGATGGAGCCTACACACGGTCAGAATTTCTGACAACAAGCTCACATTGAACATTTGCTAAAGATAGCTAGTGGGAATCAACATAGGGACTGCTTAGCTTCTATAGATCACTTGCATCGCTGATTGTGGCAGCATTGGTCAAGGTCCACCCTGCCATTCCTCCCTCCTCCTACAGGGCAATGATCCTTAACATAAATATAAATATATGTGTATGTGTACCAAAAAACATACATACACACACAGTGCAGCACTGCTACAGTGATAATTCAATGCTATACTTAGTGCCATGTATACATGCAATAAAATTCTAATTTATAAAAAATTCATAATAAATGTCCCATAAATCAATATCAATCTTGATAGTAGTGCTCCAGTGTTATTATCATATCACCGTGCTTCTCAATAATTCTTATTGCTTGTGCACACCACCACCAGCTATTTAATCTGCTCACCTCAGGGATGAGTCAGGAAGACTCAAATGAACTCTTTATTTTCACTCCCCAAATGTCTTTTCTTTCTCTCAGGACTCAGCTGTTCAATTTATCCCTTTCACGATCTCTACTCCACCCAATGTATCCCTCACAGATAGGGAGATGATCTCAGAGATTATTCAGCTGTTCCTCCACTTCAAGGGACTCATGTATCATGTAATCAAAAACACAGCCAACATAGTGCTCTCTGCTATAAAACTTTTATTTACTGGGTGTCACTGGGTGACTCCGCCCCTTACCTATATAAGAACTGTCAAACAGCAAGCCAGGCATTCGGCGGTTTACTTTAGTTGACGGTGGAGCAATTTTTTCTTCTTTTTCGATTCTGGCGGTGGCGGTATCATTGTGATTGGCAATGGATTTACATGTTGTTAAAGGGGGCTTCCAAATTCTAATAAGCCCCCTGCCTTGTTGAGAGCATGTGGCCTGGTATGGTTCAGGAGGGGGGAGCTTGCTCATCCCTTTCCTGTTCTGCCAGTCTGCATGCTCGGATAAGGGTCTAGTATGGACTGAGGGGGGACCCTATGCCATTTTTTTTTAATTTTTTTACCAGCACTTTTTTTTATTCAGCTGTCAGCGGAGAAACCCATTGACAGCTGATGACTCATTGGTTGTTAAGGACCCTATGGCCAGCTTCCAAGCTCTGCTCCTTAACAACCAGCTTACACTGCACCAGAGCGGCACCCACCCCCCCGCTGTTTGCCAGTGTCATTATGGCACTTACTCCATTGACGGCAAGTGGCGGGTGGCAGGCAGCATGGTGCAGTGGCTCCATGTCCTCTCCTCCATGGTGGCTTACAGCTCCTCCCCTCCTCCTCCTAGGCATCCAATAGGATCACTGTCGGTATCAAAGCCGGCTTCCTGATTGGCCGGGAGTAGGATCAGTGTTACAACAGTGAATATATACCCTACTGTATATTGAAGCCTATTGGAGCCTCTGGGGGGAACGGCGATGGACAGGGGTGGGCGGGACCCCTGCAAAGCTTTGCCCAATCAGGGTGCAGAATGCACTGTGCAGAACTCAGTACATTGCATGGTGTTTGTCGGGGCAAACACTCTGCAAATGCGGGCTTGGGCCGAACTTGGGCCGAACCATTTGCCCATCCCTACACAGCAGTTACTACAGCCACTGCTGTAAAAAAAATGGACCTTTAAAGTAATGTTTATAAACACTGCTCAGGAGTGTGATCTAGAGATGCAACTCTGTTTAATGTACCTACAGATCACAGGAGAGACTGCTATTAATGTCAATTAAAGCAATCTGACAATGTGTTTAAGCCTTTACTAAACATTTGTTTTCTCCTATTAGTCCTAATTTACCCCCTTTAGCTATTATTTTCTTGCTGGATTTTTGTTTATTTACTGTATACCTTTGAACCATTTATTTTGCAATTGTTTTTTGTTTTTTCCAAGCTAAAGTTTATTAAGATTACACACAGGAATACATTCACAATATAAGCAAGTTACAGTGTGCGATCAGCAATTACCGTACAAGAAGTAACAACCATTTTCAGAGGGCCGGTATGCAAAGTTTTGCGGTATTAAGGAGATGTTGGGGCAGTGATCTATGGTAAGTTTTCATTGGTAAAGTGTAATGATAAATCTGAGCTTGGGCTGGGGAGAAGTCTAAGTGGAAAGTTGTAATTTGGGCGATATACTGGAATACATAAATCCAGAATTTCATGATTTCATGATTGGGGGACATTCCCACCAGGTGTGAAGAAGCAAACCTTCCTCCTTATTGCATCTCCAGCATGTTGGTGGAATCTCCGGGTTAAATTTGTGTAATTTGAGGGGTGTGTTATACCATCTGAAAAACAGTTTAAAACCATTTTCTTTGGCAGTCACATTGATCGAGCCTTTAGGTTAGTATATATCTTTCCCCATTCAGTGTTTGAGAGATTGATGGAGAGATTTTTTTCCCATTGTGTGCTTGCAAGATTCGATTTAGGCCTTTGGTCACCAAAAATATGGAATAGATAATGGAAATGAGATGGCATTGTGGTTCAGAGTTGGTGCAAATAGATTTGAATTGTGTTAGTTCCCTTGAGAAAGCTGGTCATGTCCGTGGGGTAGTGAGATAATGTGTGAGTTGCATATAAGATCATAAAGAGATTTGGTGATCTGTCCTCTGTGCATTCAGTGTCGATAGTGGAAGAAATGTCTTTTCATTGATGAAGTCTTCTGCCTTTGGATCTGCACGGGGTCCCAATTCTAATAGAAAGGATCCAGCAGTACCCGGTGGGAAATCAGGATTGTGTCTAATCGGTGTGAACGGGCTTGGGACTGAAGAGATATGAAATTGATGGCACGTTGCGTTGAATGTGTGCAACGTGGCACCAATTAGTGGGTGTTGTTTGCATTGTTGTGGAATGTGGCTAGTATTGGTCCAGGGTATACTTTTGAGGGATAAGTTTGAGAAGGCCTGTTCGATAGATGTCCATGCTTTGGTGGCTGTATGAACTTTCCAATCTACTATTCTGGTCAGTTGACATGCCCAGTAGTATTTTCGGATGTCAGGCAATCTCAGACCACCTTTCAATTTAGGCAAGGACAGTCTATCAAAGCTCAGCCGAACTCTTGTCCCTCCCCAAATGAATTATGAACAGGCTCTATGGAAAAATGTAAAAAATGTGATAATTTTACTGGAATCGTTTGTAGCAAATAGAGTATTTTTGGTAAAATGGTCATCTTAACAATACAGTTTCTGCCAAACCAGTTGACCAAGATTTGAGATCTTTTTGGATAGTTTGTAGAATCGGGATATAGTTTTTGCTATATAGATCTGAGAGATTGGTCGGTATGTGAATTCCAAGATATTTAATGGAGTTTGACTTCCAAGGGGAAGTTAGCTTGGCATAGTGTTTTGGTGTCATGTGGTAGAGATATATTAAGTGCCTCCAATTTAACAAAGTTCATTTTAAGATTAGTTAGAGTTTCAAATAGAGTTAGGTCTTTGAGGAGATTGGGTAGCGAAAGGTGAGGATCTTGTAGGAATAATAGTATGTCATCAGCAAATGCCACTAGCTTGTAGGTAGAATGTGCTATGGATATAGCTTTGATGTCTTGATTATCTATCAAACGTTGAAGACAAGGTTCTAATGTCAGGATAAAAATTTGCGGGGAGAGCGGGCAACCTTGACGTGTCCCATTGCACACGGAGAAGGCATCCGACAGGTGTCTGTTTACCCGAACCTTAGCCGTTGGCTTCGAGTATAGTGCAAGTATATATTGTAGCATGCGATCCGGTATGCCAATCTGCATGAGGATTTCTGCTAGTTACTCCCAGGCTACCCTGTCAAACACCTTCTCCGCGTCAAAGGAAAAATCTGTGTTGTTTCTTTGAAGTCAGCCATTTATGTATATTCATTGCTTTCAGAGTTTTGTCTCTTGCCTCTCTCTTCCTGGAACAAAACCTACTCCAGTGAAATAAGGTTTGGTAGAAGGGGCAAGAGTCTGTTAGCTAGGATTTTTGCATACATTTTTAGATCAACATTTAAAAGAGAAATCGGCCTGTAGTTGGAAACTAAAGTTGGGTCCTTAATGGGTTTTGGAATGACAGTGATATGTGCAGCTAGGAGGTCTCGGGAGAAGGATTGTCTGTGGAGAGGGAATTAAATGCATTCAAGAAGTGTGGACATAATGCGTCGATAAATGCTTTATAGTATCCCACTGTCAGGCCTTCTGGCCCCGGGCTCTGTCCAGGTTTCATTTGCTTGAGAACAGTGCCTAGTTCATCCTTAGACAATGGTTGTTCCAAGTTTGATGCTTCAGCATCCAAGATAGGTTTAGGACCATAGTGGGCCATGAATTCTTTGATCAAACCCGATCTGTTTTCTGTGTCATTCTGGGTGGATGGGGTCTTAATATTGTAAAGTTGTGTATAATATTCAACGAATTGGTCTGCTATTTGGTTATTAGAAGGTAATTTGGTTCCCTCAGGGGTGTTAATTGAGCGGATTATTGTAGTCAATTTTTTTGCCCGGAGTGCTCTAGCAAGTAATTTACCAGTTTTATTACCAAATTCATAGAATAGTTTTTGAGAGAGTATATATTTACGTTTCATTGTTTTGTTTAGTTCCTCTATCAATTCGGTTCTAGCTTGGGTGAGGTACTGGAGGGTCGAAATTGCTTGTGTTTTTTTGTGTGTTTTTTCTAATTCAAGAATACGGTTGGCGAGATTTGAGATGATTTTTTGTCTTTCATGCCATCTTTTGGAGGCTATCGCTACCAATTCCCCACTAATAGTGCATTTATGAGCTTCCCATTTTTGCATTGGGGAAATGTTGGTGGTATCGTTCTCAGTGAAGTATTGTATGAGCCTGTTGTGGATGTAGGATGCTGTCTGATTGTCCGTAAGTAATGACCGATCAAGACACCATATTTGTGAGCAGGACTGGATGATCGAAAATTCAATCAACATGGTGATAGGGTGATGGTCCGATATATACATTGGTTCTATAGTGGTTTTAAGGCACATGAGGAGGTCTCTCTGTGTTATAAAGATATAGTCAAGTCTGGAGTAACTTCCATGGGGATTAGAGTAAAAGGTATAGTCCTTAGTCCTAAGATTCAATGTGCGCCATGAGTCATGTAATGTTAGATCTTGGAGGTATTTCTTAATAGCACGTAATGCCTTGAATGGTAATTTAGACGAGCCCGATGAGGTGTCCTGGATAGGGTTCAAAGGGACATTAAAATCTCCCCCTACTATCAGGATACCTTCCTGAAAGGAGGCGAGACTTTGCATTGTACATGTGAAAAAGGGAACCTGTTTGACATTGGGGGCATAAATATTAGCCAGGGTTAGGCGTTTGACAGATAAGGAGCCTTTGAGAAATAGGAAACAGCCTTCCTCATCTATGTGTGAATCTGTTATTGGGAATGGACAATTTTTGGAAAAAAGAATAGAGACTCTTTTGGCTTTAGAGTCCTTATTTGTGGCGTGTAGTGCCGTTGGTAAACGGTTTGAAAATTTGGGTAAGGTGTCAGTTTTAAAATGTGTTTCTTGAATGAACACGATATCTGCTTTTAATTTGTGCATGGAATGAAGAACTTGCGAATGTTTTTCGGGTATGTTGAGTCCCTTAGCATTTAGTGAGACAATTTTGGCCATTGCTTTGTGACTGGTCCTTGGATGAGAGTGAATCTTGTTAGGTCAACTTATGTGGTCTGAAGTGTACTTCTTTGCATAGATGCCCGCCGTAATCTGAGGATTGTCAATATGTGAATGGTATCACAGGAGAGACATATTATAAGGTTTCGTGAAATGGTTATTGGCAGGGATGGGTTCCCCTATTGGATATCAAGAGGGGTGACAATTAGGTTCTTTAGGCACTAGGAAAAGAATGGTTGTGTGAAATAAAATGTTTTGTAGGTGTGAAGGTAATATACGCTGGTCTCTGATAATTGAAGGCGATGGAAGTGGAAGTAGGGCCTGAAAATGAAAAAATATCCCGGAGACTTGCGAGGCCTGCTCGCTAGTCCAAGTGCAAAATACACCTAAATGTAGATGCAACCGGGTTGAGTCAGTGGGTATTGTAAAAAGGTAGATTAGAAAAACCAGTTAATCAAATGAAACCACTGTGTGGGAGGGTAAATCAACACTGAAGTATAATATAACCTTTCAAGTTGAATGAAATCCCGCTGACTCCGGGAATATAACCTTTGAGGTAAAATATGAGGAAGATTTCTGTAATTTTATGAGACACTGAGAAGTGTGAGATTATGGCCTATTTCCGGCCTGTGCATGAGAGCTAAATGACATACTGGCATACTTACGTTTATGTGTATCTTTTGTAAAACCTAATGGTTTTTAGGTGTATGGCAGTGGATGTAGTATTAGGATTGAGAGTCTAATATGCCTCAGATTAAGTGATATGGATTTCTATCCGGTCTGTTTTGTATATTCAGGAGGTGGTACAGAATTTGTATCTAAGTAGTGGCAAACACTATAACAAGAAATGCTCTGTGAGCATATAGTAAAGTATTTAAACATCAACAAACTATTTAAAATAAAACAATAACTCTTTAAAGTAGAAAAGGATGGAGTATTAGAACATTAGAAAGCTTTATCGCAAATCTTTTATAACAGTGAAACACCCCGGTCAATAACACTGAAGCTTGTTTCGACAGTGTTTGTTTGGTGAGGGTATAATAAATAAACCACTAGGTGCACAACTGAATTCCTAACTAGTCCTGTATTAAATCTGTGATAGGACAGAAAGGGCCTGTTAATGCTTATGAATTAGCAGATGAAATTAAGAGAGAACGTTGGAGATTGAATTATGGTGGGATCATTATAAGGAATGTTGTACTATCCCAAGTACATGTTTTCTGTCTAAATGGGCGTACTCAACTCCGTAGGGAGCCATTGTCCACAAGTATGTTGTAATCATTCCCTAAGCATAGAGGCAGCAGTAAACAACATAGAAGTGTTGTCTGTAACAGGTAGACATAACCCAGATTCCCAGGGCCTGAGTGTTGTGAGTGTGTCCCATCTCTAGAAGTAGAGACCGGCATCATTCCTGACTGCGCTCTGAATATATCTGGGTAATCCAAAAAGGAAATCACGGTACTGGTTCTGTTGATTTTAGTAACAGCTAAATTTGACCGTAGGGGGAGGGATATGGATCATCAACCACCCGCCATGACCATTATATATAAAGTGAGAGCCCGATATTATTCCCTAACTGCAAAAAAGTGTCTGCCTGCTGGGATGAGTGCTGTGGTGTCTAGTTACAATGTGAAGTAGGACGTGTCTTAGTAGGCTCTAATCTCCCCCCTTTCCCTCACCGTACTGGGTGAGTGATAATGGAGTGTGGTGTTGTTCGGGATGGCGATACTGGATGAATCGTCTGACCCCCTCACCCCTCCTCAACAGTACAAACAAGTATAGTCATTAACCCTTCAGATCCTTGTGCGTGTGGTAATATATCAAGTAGCCCAAGAGTCGTTCAGGGATTATGGTTATACAATCGTCTCTCATGTTTTTGTTTTTTATGTTGCATTGAAAAAACCTACAATATTGTATTAAACAATTGAGCTCCAGAAAGTTTTACCCCCTTGGCCAGGTCATTTTTTGCTATTCAGCACTGTGCTTCTTTAACTGGTAATTGTGCAGTCATGCAAAACTGTACAAATGAAATTTATATAATTTTTTTCACACAGAGCATTATTTTGGTAGTATTTAATCACCACTGGGTTTTCATTTTTTTATTATATAAACAAACAAAAAATACCAAATATTTTGAAAAAAATGATATTTTCTACTTATAAAACATGTCCAATAAAAGCAAATTTCTTCATACAATTAGGCCAAAATGTATTCTTCTACATGTCTTTGGTAAAACAAAATCCCAATAAGTGTATATTAATAAATTTGTGTGAAAGTGTCTACAAACTATGGTATATATACTGGAATTTATGCAGCTATAGACATTATACTGGTAATAGCAGTGATCAGCGACTTAGTGGGACTGTGATAGTGTCGTAATCTCACGCTAACAGACACTGGCTGAGAGGGTCACTAACTGACACTGACGTCGTTAGTGACACTAATAAAGTGATCACTGATAATACTGTACGCTGTTCACTGTACTAATGATACTGACTGGGGAGGAGTTAACATCAAGGGGCAATGAAGGGGTTAACTTTGTGCCTAACAATGTTTAATGTATGTAATATGTGCTGCTTTTACTCACAGATCTGGTTGTTATTTCTCCCTGCTTTTGGGTAAAAGAAATAGCCAGATCACTGTTATGTGTACACAGAGTTCTGTGTGTTTGTAAAGTTTGTGTGTTGATTGGACACAGCTGATCAGCAGGTTTCAGCTGAAATCATTGGTTGAAACCTGCTGAAAAACTCATGCTGTGTCCAAAACCTCCTGCCTCGAAGGCTCCCGCTGTCTCACAGCCTTTAAATAACTAAGAGTAGGGATGAGCTTCGAGTTCGAGTCGAACTCATGTTCTACTCGAACATTGGCTGTTCGCAAGTTCGCCGAACAGCGAACAATTTGGGGTGTTCGCGGCAAATTCGAATGCCGCGGAACACCCTTTAAAAGTCTATGGGAGAAATCAAAAGTGCTAATTTTAAAGGCTTATATGCAAGTTATTGTCATAAAAAGTGTTTGGGGACCCGGGTCCTGCCCCAGGGGACATGGATCAATGCAAAAAAAAGTTTTAAAAACGGACGTTTTTTCAGGAGCAGTGATTTTATTAATGCTTAAAGTCAAACAATAAAAGTGTAATATCCCTTTAAATTTCGTACCTGGGGGGTGTCTATAGTATGCCTGTAAAGGGGCGCATGTTTCCTGTGTTTAGAACAGTCTGACAGCAAAATGACATTTGGAAGGAAAAAACTCATTTAAAACTAGCCGCGGCTATTGCATTGCCGACAATACACATAGAAGTTCATTGATAAAAACGGCATGGGAATTCCCCACAGGGGAACCCCGAACCAAAAAAAAAAATGATGTGGGGGTCCCCCTAAATTCCATACAAGGCCCTTCAGGTCTGGTATGGATATTAAGGGGAACCCCAGCCAAAATTGAAAAAAAAAATTGACGTGGGGTTCCCCCTAAATTCCATACCAGACCCTTCAGGTCTGGTATGGATTTTAAGGGGAACCCCGCGCCAAAAAAAAAAAAAAAAAACGGCGTGGGGTCCCCCTAAAAATCCATACCAGACCCTTATCCGAGCACGCAACCTGGCAGGCCGCAGGAAAAGAGGGGGGGACGAGAGTGCGGCCCCCCCCCCCTCCTGAACCGTACCAGGCCACATGCCCTCAACATTGGGAGGGTGCTTTGGGGTAGCCCCCCAAAACACCTTGTCCCCATGTTGATGAGGACAAGGGCCTCATCCTCACAACCCTGGCCGGTGGTTGTGAGGGTCTGCGGGCGGGGGGCTTATCGGAATCTGGAAGCCCCCTTTAACAAGGGGACCCCCAGATCCCGGCCCCCCCCCTGTGTGAAATGGTAAGGGGGTACTTACCCCTACCATTTCACTAAAAAACTGTCAAAAATGTTAAAAATGACAAGAGACAGTTTTTGACAATTCCTTTATTTAAATGCTTCTTCTTTCTTCTTTCTTCTTTCATCTTCTTCTGGTTCTTCTGGCTCTTCTGGTTCTTCCTCCGGCGTTCTCGTCCAGCATCTTCTCCGCGGCGTCTTCTATCTTCTTCTCCTCGGGCCGCTCCGCACCCATGGCATTAGGGGGGAGGCTCCCGCTCTTCTCTTCATCTTCTTCTCTTCTTCATCTTCTTCTTCATCTTCTTCTTCTTCTTCTTCTTCCTTCTTCTCTTCTTCCTGTCTTCTCCGGGCCGCTCCGCAGCCATGCTGGCATGGTGGGAGGCTCCCGCTGTGTGACGGCGTCTCTTCGTCTGACGGTTCTTAAATAACGGGGGGCGGGGCCATCCGGTGACCCCGCCCCCCTCTGACGCACGGTGACTTGAGGGACTTCCCTGTGACGTCACGGGGAATGCCACAGGGAAGTCCCGTCATGTCACCGTGCGTCAGAGGGGGGCGGGGCCACCGGGTGGCCCCGCCCCCCGTTATTTAAGAACCGTCAGACGAAGAGACGCCGTCACACAGCGGGAGCCTCCCACCATGTCAGCATGGCTGCGGAGCGGCCCGCAGAAGACAGGAAGAAGAGAAGAAGGAAGAAGAGAAAAAAAAAGAAGAAGAAGAAGAAGATGAAGAAGAGAAGAAGATGAAGAGAAGAGCGGGAGCCTCCCCTCATGCCATGGGTGCGGAGCGGCCCGAGGAGAAGAAGATAGAAGACGCCGCGGAGAAGATGCTGGACGAGAACGCCGGAGGAAGAACCAGAAGAGCCAGAAGAACCAGAAGAAGATGAAGGAAGAAAGAAGAAAGAAGAAGCATTTAAATAAAGGAATTGTCAAAAACTGTCTCTTGTCATTTTTAACATTTTTGACAGTTTTTTAGTGAAATGGTAGGGGTAAGTACCCCCTTACCATTTCACACAGGGGGGGGGCCGGGATCTGGGGGTCCCCTTGTTAAAGGGGGCTTCCAGATTCCGATAAGCCCCCCGCCCGCAGACCCTCACAACCACCGGCCAGGGTTGTGAGGATGAGGCCCTTGTCCTCATCAACATGGGGACAAGGTGTTTTGGGGGGCTACCCCAAAGCACCCTCCCAATGTTGAGGGCATGTGGCCTGGTACGGTTCAGGAGGGGGGGGGGCCGCACTCTCGTCCCCCCCTCTTTTCCTGCGGCCTGCCAGGTTGCGTGCTCGGATAAGGGTCTGGTATGGATTTTTAGGGGGACCCCACGCCGTTTTTTTTTTTTTTTTTTGGCGCGGGGTTCCCCTTAAAATCCATACCAGACCTGAAGGGTCTGGTATGGAATTTAGGGGGAACCCCACGTCAATTTTTTTTTTCAATTTTGGCTGGGGTTCCCCTTAATATCCATACCAGACCTGAAGGGCCTTGTATGGAATTTAGGGGGACCCCCACATCATTTTTTTTTTTTTTTTTTGGTTCGGGGTTCCCCTGTGGGGAATTCCCATGCCGTTTTTATCAATGAACTTCTATGTGTATTGTCGGCAATGCAATAGCCGCGGCTAGTTTTAAATGAGTTTTTTCCTTCCAAATGTCATTTTGCTGTCAGACTGTTCTAAACACAGGAAACATGCGCCCCTTTACAGGCATACTATAGACACCCCCCAGGTACGAAATTTAAAGGGATATTACACTTTTATTGTTTGACTTTAAGCATTAATAAAATCACTGCTCCTGAAAAAACGTCCGTTTTTAAAACTTTTTTTTGCATTGATCCATGTCCCCTGGGGCAGGACCCGGGTCCCCAAACACTTTTTATGACAATAACTTGCATATAAGCCTTTAAAATTAGCACTTTTGATTATTCATGTTCGTGTCCCATAGACTTTAACGGCGTTCGCGTGTTCGAACGAATTTTTTTCCTGTTCGCATGTTCTGGTGCGAACCGAACAGGGGGGTGTTCGGCTCATCCCTAACTAAGAGGCGAGGCCACCTGGTGACATCACTGTGGGGTCCACCCCCATGTGACATCATCAGCCAGCGGCATGCTGGGTCAATTACATCACAAGGGGGCGGGGCCACCCATGTTGAGAGCATACCCCTTTTGTCAAAATGTAGAATATAAAAATAGCATCAATAAGTTTCTTAATCTTGAAATGAAGATTGTATAAATGTATATTTGTGTGTGTGTGAGAAGGTTTGTCAGCCTCCTTCAATGTCTCTTCATGTCTGCTGGAGTGAACGTCTGCTGCAGAAACAGCCTGTCTGAACTTTTACTAACTTCCTACTCCTACAATTAACCCCCACCTTTTCCCATAAAGGCTGGCTTAAAGGTTAGTTTTTGTCTTATAGTTCCACAGAGAATGCAGGCTTTCAATGAGCAGTTTTCCCTCCCACCTTTCTAAAAAGGTGGGTGTCGCTCAGTCTAACACATTCCCGAGGTGTGGGCTAAGAGGAGTTTATATGTAAAACCATTTTAACTTATACAATATACAACTTTCCTTTTTAACATCTAAATCAAATATTACATATCAGTATATAAATTTTAGACATGTGCAGGATGAAAATATTTGTTTAGTTTAGTTTCGTTTCGATACGTTATTTAACTAAATTTGTTTAGTTAAATTAGTTGCATTCGTTACATTAGTTTTCAGGATTTGTTTAGTTTCGTATTCGAAAAAATTCGACCACATTTGAAAAAAACTATCAAATTCAAAAAAATTCTACCGCATTAGAAAAAAAGATCAAATTTGAAAAAATTCTACCGCATTCGAAAAAATTTGACCGAATTTGAAAAAGTAAACTATATATAACCATTTTGCGAAATTCGAATTTCATAGAGAATTAAATCGAATTCCAATAGAAAAGATTAGAATAGAAAAGAAAATAAGAATAGCATAGAAAAACAATAGAACAGAATAGAAAAAAAAATATACCGTAATATATAATAATAATAATAATAATATAATCTTTACTATTCAAATTCATTCTGTACCAAATTCCAATTCCGGAAGATGTTTTATATATATATATATATATATATATATATATATATATATATATTTCCTATTCTGTTCTATTGTTTTTTCTATTCTAGTCTTTTCTATTAGAATTCGATTTCATTCTATTTCTATATAACCATTTTCCGAAATTAGAATTTCATATAGAATGAATTTGCATTCAAATAGAAACGATTAGAATAAAATAGAAAATAATAGAAAAGAATAGCATAGAAAAACCATAGACCAGCATAGAAAAAAAAAATACATATATATATATATATATATATATATATATATATATATATATATATATATATATATATATATATATATATATATATAAAACCATGTTCCGAAATTCGAATTTCATATAAAATGAATTTGAATTCGAAAAGATTTTAATAGAGTAGAAAAGAATAGACTAGAAAAACAATAGAACAGAATAGAATAAAACATAATATATATATTATATTTTATTCTATTCTGTTGTTTTTCTAGTCTATTTTCTATTATTTTCTATTCTAATCTTTTCTATTCAAATTCAAATTAATTCTATACGGAAGCCATCTTCCGAAATTCGAATTTCGTCTAGAATGAATTCAAATTCGAATAGAAAAGTTTAGAATAGTAAAGAATAGCATAGAAAAACAATGGAACAGAATAGAAAAAAAAAAAAAAAAAAAATATATATATATATATATATATATATATATATATATATATATATATATATATATATATATATATATATAATATATATATATAGCTATATATATATAGCTATAATCACCATATATATATATATATATATAAAACATCTTCCGAAACTCGAATTTCATATAGACTGAAATCAAGTTTGAAAAAAAAAAAATATATATATATATATATATGTATATATATATATATATATATATATATATATGCGTAGAGGAGAACCACCCACAGCTTTCAATCTAGTGTCAGCAAACAGGTCCTCCCACCGACCTTGTATATGTAGAAATAAAGTTCAGATGTGTTCTGACTAATCTAAGGAAGGGTGCGAACAAATCAGCGAAACATAATCTTTGCCTGAACAGATGATTGTAACGATTTTGTTTGGAATGACTCTACTTGCTTTGTAATCTTTTTCTAAAGATTTGATGGAATAAAGCAAATTTGTAAGTGCAGCAACCTTTGGAACAGAAAAGATTAGAATAGAGTAGCAAAATAATAGAAAAGAATAGAATAGAAAAACAATAGAACAGAATAGAATAAAATACAATATATGTTTTTCTAGTTTAATCTTTTCTATTATTTTCTTTTCTATTCTAATCTTTTCTATTCAAATTCGATTAAATTCTATATGATATTCAAATTTCTTGTCTATTCTTTTCAAGTCTTTTCTATTCAAATCTTTTCTATTCTAACTCAAATTCATTCTATACGAAATTCGATGTTCAGAAGCCATGTTCTGAAATTCGAATTTCGTATAGAATGAATTCGAATTTGAATAGAAAAGACTATTATAGAATAGAAAATAATAGAAAAGAAAAGCATAGAAAAACAATAAAACAGAATAAAAAAAAATATTATATAAATGTATTCTATTGCTTTATGAATTTATATTCTATTCTATTGCATTTTTTAGAAAATTGATTTCTATTGTTTTCAAATTCGATTCAAATTTGTTTTCAAATTCGATAATGTTTTCGAATTCGATTCGAATATGTTTTCAAATTCGATTCAAATATGTTTTCGAATTCGATTCAAATTTGTTTTCGAATTCGAATAAGTTTTCAAATTCAATTCAAATTTATTTTTGAATTTGTTCATTTTTTTTCGGATTCGTTTAAATTAATTACTTTTGTAATTCGGAAATTCCGAATAATGAAAAATTTGTCCGAATTTCGATTCGGAACGAAACAGAATGCACATGTCTAATAAATTTAAAACGCACTGTTCTTAATAACATCTTAATCAAGAAATATTGTATAATAAACTATGTTCTTTAACTAAAACTTGAAACTTTTAGCATCTAAAGAAATATGAGACCTTTCTTCTTCATGTGATGGAGGAGGTGAGAGGTCAGCTCCCTCTTAACCACTTGGCATCTGCGCTATAGCCAAAAGACGGCTACAGCACAGCGCCCAATTGCCGGGAGGGCGTCCCTGGACGTCTGCCTGTTTACTTCCACTCTGCGTGCCGCCGCGGGCACGCATCGGGGAAATTCTGTGTTGGCCGTGTCCCTTGGACACAGCCAATCACAGATTGTGCTAAATGGCCAATCAAACCAGCCATTTAGCACTCAATCGCAGTTTCCAATGAGAGATGATCTCAAATGTAAACATATGAGATCATCTCTCATTGCCGGCTCTCTCTGCTCACACAGAGACTGCGTGTGAGGAGAGAGAGGATCTGTGCTGCAGCGTGAGTGCCAACCTTTATGTGAAAATACATTTAACAGTGAAAACACACACATCAGAGCCCTACAGTGCTACATCAGTGCCATTGGTGCCACAGTGCTCATCACTGTTAGTGTCACAGTGCCATCTGTCATGAGTGTCATCTATCAGTGCCATCTATCAATGCCATCTGTCATCAGTGCCATCTGTCAGTGTCACCTGCCACATCAGTGCCACGTTTCATCAGTGCCACATGTCATCAGTGCCACATCAGTGCCATGTGTCATCAGTGCCACGTATCAGTGCCATCTGCCAGTGTCACGTGTCATCAGTGCCATGTATCAGTGCCATCTGTCACCAGTGCCATCTGCCAGTGTCACGTGTCATCAGTGCCATGTATCAGTGCCATCTGTCATCAGTGCCACCTGTCACTGTCACCTGCCACATCAGTGCCACCTGTCAGTGTCACCTGCCACATTAGTGTCACGTGTAATCAGTGCCACATATCAGTGCCATCTGTCACCTGTGCAATCTGCCAGTGTCACATGTCATCAGTGCCATTTCTCATCACTAAGAATGTCACAAAAATTATTTTCAGCCAAGGTGGCATACAATATTCTTGCGGCCGACGAGAGCAACAGGGAGCTCTCTGCTTCGGATTCCTCATATTCAGATTCTGAGTCCGACGTGGACCATGAGCCTGTCCTAAGCAGTGGAACACTGACAGCCTCAGAGGAGGTTGAGAGTCCGCCCGCCAGATGAAGGCGTACTGGTGAGGAGGCAGTGCCATCCACCAGCACTGCAATGTCATCCACCAGCACCGCAGTACCTCGGCAAAGGCCACATACCAGTGGGATGTCACCTCAGTCCCAAAGGGTTAGGTCCCATGCCAGCCTTCCCTATTCCCTTTGTGGCTTCCTCCTAATTCAGAAGAAGCTATCATCCCCCCTTTCACTGCCCAGCCAGGAGTCCAGGTGGACACAGGAAATTTTTCCCCAATTGATTTTTCCAATTTAATTTTTACTGAGGACATGCTAGCATCAATTGTGGCCCAGTGCAACCTATATGCACAACAATTCATAGCATGTAACCCAACGTCCTATTATGTCCTTCCCTAAGAGTGGAGAGCCCTAACAGTGGAGGAGTTTAAAATTTTTTGGGGCCTCACATTCTGTATGGGACTAACCAAAAAAAAGGATTATGTTCGTATTGGTCTACCCTCCCCATCCACCACATGCCCATTTTTTCCTCAGTAATGCCCAGGACCAGATATTTCATGATTATGAGATTCCTATACTACTAATGATAATACCCAGTGCCCTCCCTGAAATGACCCAAAGTTTGACAAGCTTTATAAAATTCGGCCACAACTAAATTATTTTTCTGAAATCTTCCCCCAGTTGTTTACCCCAGACCAACACATATGTGTGGATGAGTCCCTTGTCAAATTTACTGGCAGGCTGGGCATAAAACAATTTATTCCCACCAAAAGGGCCCGTTATGGGGTGAAGATGTATATATTGTGTGACCGAGCTACAGGGTATACCTATGCCTTCATGGTATACGAAGGGAAGGACACCCAGCTACATCCCCCCAATTGCCCAGAATACATCGGATCAAGTGGGAAAGTCGTTTGGGAACTCATAAACCCACTCCTGGAGAAAGGCTACTATTTGTAAGTAGATAACTTTTATACTAGTTTGCCCCTGTTCTGCAACCTTCACAGAAAGAACACTCCAGCATGTGGAACCGTACGGAATAACCAGAAGGGCTTTCCTCAAAGCCTCATCAACAAGAAGCTAAGAAGAGGGGAGATGGTGAGTTTACGGAATGAGGAAATTCTGTGTGTGAAGTGGAGGGGCAGAAGAGATGTCTACATGGTTTCATCAATCCACAACAATACATTCGTGGAGATCACCAAGAGGAATGGCTGAATCCAAAAGCCAACATGTATCCACAAATACAATATGTTCATGGGGGGTGTCGACTTCAATGACCAAATGCTCGAACACTACCTTGCCACAAGATGAACACACCAGTGGTATAAAAAAGTTTCAATTTATTTGTTTAATTTGGCCATATACAACAGCTACGTTATTTATCACAAATCCACTGAAAGCCCCAAATCCTTCCTTGGCTGCCAGGAGGAAATCACCACTGCCCTTGTATTCTCGAAAGGCCCACCAGAAACCATTCGATCCAATGTGATTAGCAGACTCTTTGAACGCCACTTTCCCGATAAAATCCCTCCCAGACCAACAGGCCAAAAAAGGCAGAAAAAATGCCGGGTGTGCACCAAAGGAGGAGTGAGAAGAGACACCACTTTTTATTGTCCCCAATGTCCTTCCCAACCAGGCCTCTGCATAGTTGACTGTTTCCACTGTTACCATACCCGACTAAATTATTAGAGAAGTATGGTAAACATAACCTTCACTTCCTGCCATTTACCTTCACACCCCTTATGCCTCTAGTTGCTCTGGAACTGACCCTGGCTTGTTATTCGACCACGCTTCTGCCTACCAATTCTGTACATACCTCTGCCTGATCTGGAACTGACCCTGGCTTGTTATTCGACCACGCTTCTGCCTACCGATTCTGTACATACCTCTGCCTGATCTGGAACTGACCCTGGACTGTTTGACCATCCTTTTTGCCTGCCTCTTGGACTGATCTTATACCCTGCCACTGGACTAGTGGGATTCATAACACAGGGGTCTCACATATGTGAGGGGCTCCAGAATTGTTTTTCTGGATGAAGAAAACATTTTTTTTTTGTTTTCTCATTCCTAGATTAGGTTCTGGAAACTCTGAGGCTTCAAAGAGATTTGGGTTGAAGAAGCCTCTACCCCTGTCCCCATTCTGTCCTGAACGAGGCCCTACTTCTGCCTGCTGCCTGTAGGACCTATGCCATCATGCCTCTGCCTGTCACATGAACTTACCACACCACATGGATGGACCATGTTCCTGCCTACTACCAGGATCAATATTTTGGCACTGCTGACAATCTCTGCCTGCACTGACCCTGGACTGTATATGGACAGTATCCCTGCCTGCTGCCTGTACTGACTATGGACAGTGTTCCTGCCTGTTTCCTGGACAATTATGTACGCTTTTGCTGACCAAGTCCCTGCCTGCTGCCTGGACCAGTGCTATCCTCCTGTGGACAACTGTGCTACTAAAACCAAAGGTAATCTTTTGTTTACCCTTTGCTCGGCAGAATGTATTTTGGGGTGTAATTCTTGGTATGTGCATGCTATGTGTCCCTAGAACACCTGACGGTGTTCCTTGTATGTGGCCAGGCTGTGTAAAAGTCTCACAAATGTGGTATCGCCATACTCAGGAGGAGTAGAAGAATGTATTTTGGGGTGTAATTTTTGCTATGTACAGTGGGGGCGGAAAGTATTCAGACCCCCTTAAATTTTTCACTCTTTGTTATATTGCAGCCATTTGCTAATATCATTTAAGTTCGTATTTTTTCCTCATTAACACACAGCACCCCATATTGACAGAAAAACACAGAATTGTTGACATTTTTTGCAGATTTATTAAAAAAGAAAAACTGAAATATCACATGTGTTGTAATATGTTCACCGATTTATGTGGGACATTGTTGTGTGTATGTACACATGCAGTCAATGTTGACCGAATGGTTGATTTGTCCAACTGAATTTTAACAGCTGAAGACTCTTTGATGTGTTAATCTCATGCAAGTCTACCTAGGTGTGTGAGGTGAGGTATGGTCTGGAAACCTAATTGAACATTTCAAAGGGTGCATTGTTTAAAGGACCATAGTAGAAGTATTTATTGATGGTAATTAGACTTGACGGGGTAACAATAAGATCAAAGAGTATTTTGGGTTGACCTAGCAGAAACTCCCTCCTAGTGGACTAGTATTTCATGGAGGACATTCAAGCTGGCATTTAGTGTTTTTGGAGGTTAGGCTTGTCTGTGTATGGCTGGGAACACTCAGACCTAAAACATGGGGTTCTGAATTATATCTACTCTGTCGGATTTCTTTGTCATCTGTGGATTTTGGACTTTGTTCTGTGTTGGAAGTCAATAAAGTGCATCTCTCTGGAAGAATTGGGTTGCTGCGGAAGAGTACTTACATCATCATCATTATAATAATACCTAAATATTAATTATCTATACGCCCAATATATTAATTATATATTCGATCACTACACTGGTGCCGTGACTCGGATATAATATATAAGCTTGTAATTAAGCCATTGAAACCAAAATTATTAGACGCAATTCTTAAAGAAATAGGAATGGTTCCATACCATGATTTAAACAGATTTTTAAAATGGTTTTGTGACGTGCAGCAAGTCAGAGATATGTACAATCTCAACCCATCTGACTTAGAAAGAGTTTTGCAACATTCTATAGGAAGTGGTCTTTGGATGAGAATTAAACAAATCTGTATTCAGCCTCTGAGGACAAGGGACATATTACTGGAATTATTATGTATTTTGTATGGTGTACGTTCTGATGTTACTATTCATGGGAAGATCCAACAAATGCAAAATGAATCTCCCTATGAATTGTCACACAGGATAGCAACTATTATGGAATTATTGGTCGGTAATAATCTTGCATTTGAGCGTGGGGGCTTGATACATATGAGTATGTTTCTAGATGCGTTGCATGAAGATATCAAACAAAATATTTTATTAGTTACCCCAAATCCTCATGATTTAAAAGACATATTGTTGAGAGCAGACCATTTATGGAGAAAGTCAAATGAGCAGGCTGTCAAAGTTGATTTAGCCACATTGTTTAGGACAAATACTGAACATAAAGATCAGAAGATAATATCCTATAATGACACCCAGAGAGGACACACCGGGTCAAACATAGGTGATATTAATATGAAAAACAGAGCTGACCAAAATAATAAGAAAAGGTCAAAGACTTGGATACCGTTCTCTCAGTTAAAACATAAATATGACCAGCTGAAAATTGAGTATGACAAGATGAGAGGGGAACGTGATACATTATTACAGCAGTTGAAGGGGGTACAGGGTGTCATGAATGTACAAGATGTATATTCTCCAGATCTGTTTTTGAATGCAGATGACACTTCTCTAGCAGTGGGGGTGAATTAGCTCCAAACTGTAAACGTGTAAATAGGGTTTTGTTTTAACTTCAAACAATGTTTAAGGACCTTGCTAATTAGTTTTGTTGGAGAGTTTTGTTTTTCAGGGATGTCTGAAGATGCTTGCATGTGAATAGCAGAAGTCTGAAATTGAATAGTGGTGGAGAATTATGGGAGAAATGCTGAATAGACAATATATCACTATACATGGAATTATAAAGCATTCATGGACGCTCTCGAAATTCATCAAGCAATGGACCTTTTTTTTCTTTTTTCTTCAACGCCCTAATTTTTAATTTTTCTCCCTTTTCCTGATATATTTTGCTTTTCATTTTTTATTTTTGTTTGTTTTATTTCTTGAACTTTATCTTAAAACCAAAGAGAGGCATTTTAACCTAAAATAATTCTCATAACATCTGTACATATTACATAACGCGTATTGATCAATATATTTGACATCTAAGGTGAGATGCTGCACAATGGCTTGGCATAGCATAAATTTTAGTATGTTGGGTGGTTTTCCTAAATTTATAAGAGGGGTGAGTGAAATTCATCACTCTAGTCATGATTTGAAACTTTGTTGATTCAGTTGTTTATAATATGCTAAAGGCTATGACATATATGGATGAAAAAGAAGTTTCTACCTTTCATGGTGAAGATACTGGCAAGAATTTCCACTGCCGCTTTGTCTGGACAGAAGATCTGATAAACACTGATGTCAAGCTGATTCTATCTGAACCATCGTGTGGGGGTATATGTATATGTTGGTATACCATTCAAGTGTAATTATGGACTGAATGATCCAAGTAACTGCTTTATTGAAGACAATGAGGGGTCGGCCTACAGCAAATTACAAAAGCAAATTGTGGCTGGCAATCAAAAAATTCTGATACTTGACAGGTACACATCCCAGTCATCATTGTTCAAATAGGAAATGGAAAGAAGCAGATGTGAATTGTAAAATGCTTGCAAGATGGACTCATGAATGTCAAGTGCAAGAAAATAGTTTGAAGCACAGTTTTTACTGCCATATCCAAACCTTTTGACCTTGAAAGTGAGTGCTGGTACATTGATGGTTCTTCTTACTATAAAGATAAAAGTAGAGTGTTTGCGTAAAAGCATCTTTAAAAATGGAAAGCTTGAGCCTGGAGATGGAAAAATCCTGGACTTATGTGGATTGGAGCTCCCAGAGCATACCAAGTTTACTTTCAGTGAGATGGTGAGAGATGTGATGAAGTCAGACCAAAGGATGGACTGTGACATCAACTCGTCTTTGCGCAATATTCAAGATCTTAATGTGATATAATAAGGCCTAACAGCTATATGGGCCACTGATGTTTATCAAATCCTTTTCCAGTCATGGTCTAAAAGTTATATTATCTAATAACTGTTTCATGGGGATATTTTAGAGGCTGGCGAAGAGAGATGTAACCAGTTTCAACTTCATATTTTATATGAGCCATTGCAAAGCATCCAGTACCTTAAATCATACTGATATTTTTTGTTGTTTGATTTATGGGTCAGTTCTAGTAGTTAGAACTGACCCAAGTGGGGGTATATGTTGTAATATGTTCACCGATTTATGTGGGACATTGTTGTGTGTATGTACACATGCAGTCAATGTTGACCGAATGGTTGATTTGTCCAACTGAATTTTAACAGCTGAAGACTCTTTGATGTGTTAATCTCATGCAAGTCTACCTAGGTGTGTGAGGTGAGGTATGGTCTGGAAACCTAATTGAACATTTCAAAGGGTGCATTGTTTAAAGGACCATAGTAGAAGTATTTATTGATGGTAATTAGACTTGACGGGGTAACAATAAGATCAAAGAGTATTTTGGGTTGACCTAGCAGAAACTCCCTCCTAGTGGACTAGTATTTCATGGAGGACATTCAAGCTGGCATTTAGTGTTTTTGGAGGTTAGGCTTGTCTGTGTATGGCTGGGAACACTCAGACCTAAAACATGGGGTTCTGAATTATATCTACTCTGTCGGATTTCTTTGTCATCTGTGGATTTTGGACTTTGTTCTGTGTTGGAAGTCAATAAAGTGCATCTCTCTGGAAGAATTGGGTTGCTGCGGAAGAGTACTTACATCATCATCATTATAATAATACCTAAATATTAATTATCTATACGCCCAATATATTAATTATATATTCGATCACTACAACATGGTCCTAAGTATTCAGACCCTTTGCTCAGTACTTAGTAGAAGCCCCCTTTTGATCTAATACAGCCATGAGTCTTTTTGGGAAAGATGCAACAAGTTTTTCACACCTGGATTTGGGGATCCTCTGCCATTCCTCCTTGCAGATCTTCTCCAGTTTTGTCAGGTTGGATGGTAAACGTTGGTGGACGGCCATTTTTATGTCACTCCAGAGATGCTCAATTGGGTTTAAGTCAGGGCTCTGGCTGGGTCATTCAAGAACAGTCACAGAGTTGTTGTGAAGCCACTCCATTATTTTAGCTGTGTGCTTAGAGTCATTGTCTTGTTGGAAGGTAAACCTTTGGCCCAGTCTGAGGTCCTGAGCACTCTGGAGAAGATTTTCATCCAGGATATCCCTGTACTTGGCCGCATTCATCTTTCCCTCGATTGCAACCAGTCGTCCTGTCCCTGCAGCTGAAAAACACCCCCACAGCATGATGCTGCCACCACCATGCTTCACTGTTGGGACTGTATTGGACAGGTGATGAGCAGTGCCTGGTTTTCTCCACACATACCGCTTAGAATTCAGGCCAAAAAGTTCTATCTTGGTTTCTTCAGACCAGAGAATCTTATTTCATACAATTTTGGAGTCCTTCAAGTATTTTTTTTTAGCTAACTCCATGCGGGCTTTCATGTGTCTTGCACTGAGGAGAGGCTTCTGTCAGGCCACTCTGCCATAAAGCCCCAACTGGTGGAGGGCTGCAGTGATGGTTGATTTTCTACAACTTTCTCCAATCTCCCGACTGCATCTCTGGAGCTCAGCCACAGTGATCTTTGGGTTCTTCTTTACCTCTCTCACCAAGGCTCTTCTCCCCTGATAGCTCAGTTTGGCCAGACAGCCAGCTCTAGGAATGGTTCTGGTCATCCCAAACATCTTCCATTTAAGGATTATGGGGGCCACTGTGCTCTTAGGAACCTTAAGTGCAGCAGAAGTTTTTTGTAACCTTGGCCAATTCTGTCTCTGAGCTCTTCAGGCAGTTCCTTTGACCTCATGATTCTCATTTGCTCTGACATGCACTGTGAGCTGTAAGGTCTTATATAGACAAGTGTGTGGCTTTCCTAATTAAGTCCAATCAGTATAATCAAACACAGCTGAACTCAAATGAAGGTGTAGAACCATCTCAAGGATGATCAGAAGAAATGGACAGCACCATTTGTGTTAAATATATGAGTGTCACAGCAAAGGGTCTGAATACTTAGGACCATGTGATATTTCAGTTTTTCTTTTTTAATAAATCTGCAAAAATGTCGACAATTCTGTGTTTTTATGTCAATATGGGGTGCTGTGTGTACATTAATGAGGAATGAAAAATTTAAGGAGGTCTGAATACTTTCTGTCCCCACTGTACATGCTATGTGTTGGAAATATCTTATAAATGGACAACGTTATGTAAAAAAAAATATTTTTTTCCGCATTTTCTAAAAACTTCTGGAAAAAATGAACCGTTCAAAAGACTCATTATGCCTCATAGATTATACATTGGGGTGTTAGCGTTCCAAAATGGGGTCATTTTGTGGGCGTTCCCATTGTCTTGGTGCTCCAGGACCTTCAAAAGTGGCTTGTTCGGGTCATAAGAAATTAGATAGGCCACCAGTACATCAGGTGTGATCATTTTTTTATGATTTGCACCACAACTTGTAGACTCTATAACTTTCACACAGACCAAATAATATCCACTAATTTGGGTTATTTTTACCAAAGATATGTAGCAGTATAAATTGTGCCCACAATTTATGAAGAAAAATTAATAATTTGCAAAATGTTATCACAGAAACTAAGAAAAATTTGTTTTTTTTTCAAAATTTTCATTTATAGCACAAAAAATAAAAAGCCCCAGAGGTGATCAAATACCACCAAAAGAAAGCTCTATTTGTATGAAAAAAAGGACAAAAATTCATTTGGGTACAGTGTTATATGACTGAGTAATTGTCATTCAAAATGTGAGAGTACTGAAAGCTGAAAATTGGTCTGATCACGAGGGGGGTTTAGGGGCCAGTTGTCAAGTGGTTAAATGCTGCCATATGTGGGCTCTTCCAAGAAATGCATTTGAAGCTCAAACAAAATATATACTTTCACAAGTATATAAAGATCTTATATAAAACTTCACTTTTCCTATACATAGAAGATAAATAAATTATATAAATGTATGCAAGTCCATTATTCTCAGAGACCCAATCCATTCAAAAATTCTTATATTCTAACATGGACCCCATGCTGTTTTTTTCATAATTTTTAATTGCCAGAATCTTTTGTGTACATTTAGCTGTCAGTGGGGAACCCGTTGTTAAGAATGCAGTTTACCTCATGATTTTTGGCGATATTTACCAACATTTTTTTTAAATTTGTGTTAAATACCACATAATCTTTTTTTGGACATTATTTTACCACATGGGATAATTTATTCAAATGAGTCACGTGACAATGTTATCACATGCGGTAACCGTCAGTGAATTGACCCCTCTATGGTAAAAGAAAATATATATTTTTTAAACATTTGTTCAACATTTGTTTTTAATTTTTTTTAATTATTTTTTAAAACTATTTTTACATACTTTTATCAGAGTAGTTCAGTGTCACCATAGTGACATTGTAATGTTCTAGTGGGGGGTGATTAGGGAATTTTTTATTTTTGTTTACACTTTGATTTGTTGTTACAGTGATGATCACTGTAGCATTAATGTTTTGCACTGTCATGAATGGATTACATTCATAAGAGCTGTCATTATTAGTGATCTGGGATTAGCTACAGTTAATCACATGGTACAGGGATGCTGTAACTGGACCAGGTGCCAAGTGATAGCTGTGGGCCTATCTCAGCATTAATGTAGAGGAATCGCAGCTGTTATGAATTAATTCATTCATTATAGCTTTGTTGACATTGTGATTTTGTGGTCTCATGGCGATCACATGATCCCTCGGCTGCTTTCCAAGATCCACAATCCCCTGTGTCCTGTTCTGTGAGTGATTGGCAACTGGTTAAAGAGTAACTCCACTTTTTTTGAGAAAAAAAAACAGTTCCCTCTGGGCGATCTATGTACATAGTAAGGATTTTAACAAATTTTGTTGCAGATTCCAAAGGAATAGCCATTTGTTAGACAATGTCCTGTGCACAGTGATTCTGAATGGGAGTGACTAATTCATTTTATTCAGCTGGTGCATTTGAGTGTTCTGATGAAAAAAGTTACAGGATCCACATCCCTTTAGAAGTGATTAACCCTTAGGGGGTATCTCACCAAAAATTTAATTTGTGCTGCAGAGGATGCCTAAAACCTGATTTACAGTATATCTTATCTTATAATATGTTTATCAATGTTATCTAGTGTCTCCAGGTTAAATTTAATTTTACAGAAAATTATAGCAGCTACAGTTTAATAAAGGAAAGGTAACTGTTATTAACATAACATTCAATTTGGCTTATATAGCAGTTGTATTCTGTACTATATATATATGTAAATATTCATGGACCGCAGCACTTATATGTAAATAGAGGTGGCATTCATATGTATATAATGTCTCCCTGAGGTCATATCTACCATCACTTCTGCTGAATGCTGCCTAATGGGGAGGTAAAGTAGCATGCTTGAAAGTCCAGCCTACAACTATAGTCATTATAAGCCTAACATCAGCCTGTTCTGCAAAGGTAAGCAATTTGGAGGTGAAACCCTTCTACAAAAGAACATGGTGCCACAGCACCCTAAATTGTGGTGCATGTGAATACGCACATCTCAGCAGATGTGTGAGGATATCATTAACAATTAATGGCACTGCTGTGTATCTGCTGAAAGGCCGCATGTTTCTGTAGTGTCAGGAAAGCGATTTTGTATGTATTCCCGACACACAAATGTGAACGCAGGCTAAATGTCTCAGTTACATTGGTGGTCAGTGTAAATCTTCTCATTACATTGGGGCTTAGTGTACAATCCTTTCATTCACACTAGTGGCCAGCATGAAGGCCCCCCCTTACATGGGTGGTCAGTGAAAATCCCTCTTTACATTGGTGGTTACTGTGAATGCTCCTATTACATAGATATTACTGATCTGAGTCAGTAAAGTGATTTTGAGTCTAGCTGCTATTTATTGTATGTCTCAAAGCATGTGGAGAGCAAAATTTCATGGAAGAGGAGAAAAATATTTGCCCAGGGTCCGGTCAATATTAAAGACAGCCTTGTGTGTAAGCAGCAAATGCATGTCTCTAAATTACTCAGACAGACTAGGAATGTGAGTCTTAACTGTTACATTATTCATTTTAGGAGATTTGGAGAGAAAAAAATCTCCCGGTGTTTTTATACACTGATCATGTATTTAAGCATTTTACAATAACATGTGTGCAGTCTCTCTCATTTACACATGAACTAAAACATCAGTTCTATAGGAAAGTAAATTGTACACATTGTACTCAGGCAGTCCATATATAACTCTCCCTGCATGGATATATTGTTGTATTTCCAATTTTTATACTTTACTGAAGAAGTTTAAGTATATTTCCTACTTCATAAAAACTACCATTTAATCTATATACTATACTCACTTTTTAGCATCTGCTTGTTTTGTATTTTTCTTATTATAGTGGGGGTGGATGTGCAGAAGGCATGTTTTCCTTTTTGTCGTATTTCATGTTTTGTTTGTTGCTTTTTTTCTTATTTTCTTTTAAGAGAAGGCACATATTGATTCAAATGTACAAAGCTGTCTTTCTTTTATGAATGTTGATAGATTGAGATTTTTTTTCTCCTGTCTTTTTAAATTCCAAATCCTTGACTATATAATGTTTCTGTCCCTTTTTAGATACCACAAATCTATACAGGCATACCCCACTTTTAAGTACACAATAGGGTTTATTTACTAAAGCTGGAAAGTGCAAAATCAGGCTCACTTCTGCATAGAAACCAATGAGTTACTATCCCCAGCTTGTTCAATTAAGCTTTGGTAATAAAACCTGGAAACTCATTGGTTTTTATGCAGAAGTGAGCCTGATTTTGCACTTTCCAGCTTTAGTAAATAAACCCCATTGTGTACTTAAAAGTGGGGTATGCCTGTATGTCCTTGAGCTGTTTCTTCAAAACTATTCCTGATCAAGGAACATTTTATTTATAAAATTTCTAACACTGTTCATATTCCAGATTCCAGATTATTTCAGATTAGTTACTGCTTCATACTCGAGAATCGGATGATATATGTTGGGCAATGATTCACCAGGTTGGACTTGGGTCCTAATAAACTTATGTTGCTTTTATCTGCACTCCACATTTACCTCTATTATTTTGTACACACGTCTCTGGTTCTTAAAACACATTTTCATTCAGTACACACCTTCAACTAGAAAATTAAAAACTTCTTTACATTAAAAGATAATTATCCTCGATTTGCATGGAAAACATTGGTTGAAGCATCATAAACAAAAGAGTGGAGCTGGTGTGAAATGGGCTGAGGTAGTGTCTCAGTCCCAAACTAGTACATACAACACAGAAAAACTATTTGCCCACTGGACTTTTAAAGAGTCACACCTCAGACAGTAACTATAAAAAATATGAAAACATTTTATTTAACATACATTTAAAAACATGTATTGCACATTAAATGGACGTGAATAATGTTACATTGAGATCATATGACAAACTTTATAGGTGGGACCCAGCGGCACCACATAGATACCACCATTGGTCTGGAGTGACTTGTTTTCAATGCATTTCGCAAGATAGATCTCGCTTCCTCAGGAGAAGCACAGGAAGGTATCTGGAGATAACAATATATCAATAAGTACTAGGACAAAAAAAAAAACATGGAAAATACACACGTAAATGAATACACCGGTCCTACTGTGTACAACTTACAGTTATTGTCAGGTAGTTGGCAAATTCACACCCAATTGGTGATCAATCAAGGAGATGAATATAGGATTCCTATGTAGCAATACACACAAGGCCATACAAAGGGCATCCGTGGAAACTGCCAAGAGGTCCAATATTCTTTCCTCTGGGAGCTGTGAAGGGGCGGGGAGATGGTACAAAACGTGATGTGTTCACAACACGGTTTCTATCGGTC
The DNA here is from genome assembly GCA_037952925.1 of Lithobates clamitans. Taxonomy (NCBI): domain Eukaryota; kingdom Metazoa; phylum Chordata; class Amphibia; order Anura; family Ranidae; genus Lithobates; species Lithobates clamitans. The sequence continues at coordinate 461,013 of JBBGZY010002235.1, forward strand.
AATGTGGAGTCCGACCAGGAAAAAGCAATCGCCACACACCTGAAATAATAATAGTACTTTATAATACAACAATAGTGAATAGAAAAATGTACCCATAAAATAACAGCATGGTGTCTACATATTCACAGTCACACAGAAGTGTCACTGTATATGTGTGAGTTGAATGATGATAAACATGTGAACATTGTGTACCGATAATACCAGTAGACAGATCTACCTTTACTTGAAAAGTATGTATTAATAATACTAGTTAATCTTAAGTGCACCACCGATACATATAGCACAGTGTACTTGGTGAACCAGAGTGTATAAATATGTGTGTGAAAGTAATATGAATATATGATTAAAGTGGAAGTAAACCCTCCTATCGTTTTCAGCCAAGGAACCTGCCATCTTGGCCTCTGTTTAGTCTTAGTAGATCGAATGTAGTACATGTGTATGAACTTAGCCATGATGCTGCACATGTGATCAGTTATGACACCGGCCATTGGATGGTTTGACAGTTTGGTTGAGAGCCCAACCAATGGGAGTGTTACCTTTCCGGCACGTGTCGGAAAGGTAGCTGTTTTATGGATGGCTTTACTTCCGCTTTAAGTACAAAAATGTGGATCGAATGTAATACATGTGTATGAAAAGCTACTCCTGTATGTATGAACCAGAAATAGCCAGAGTGTAGAAAAAACATTGAATATAGATGAAACTAGCCAAAAGTTACCCTCCACAACTAACTTGCCCTGCCAAACAACAGTGGCCACCGTGACATAGAGACAAAGCCAAAGAAAAAAAGAAAACCATTCCCAGTGAAAACTTACCCTTAGGGGAAAGACAGACCACAACAGACAGCCAGAAGTATGTGCTGGTACAGGCACAGCATTGAACCCACCCAGGAGTCTGAACTATATAGTCCACATCTCTGGATCCCCATCCATTCAGCGTCACCATGGCGGCGATCCACCAATGGGCTCGCAAATGTCAGCAGGAATAGGGAGAACCCCCCAACCACCACCCGAAGTGGCCAATGGTCAATCATCTGCCCGCCCGAGCACAGCTGAAAACATCAGCTGTGCTCACTCACAGCAGACACGGCCCCCTGTGCATGCATGGCGAGCTCAATGGGTGGGTTCAATGCTGTGCCTGTACATAGAAATATGTATTGGGAAGGGGATAGATGAGGGATTCTTCTCCTCCTCACTCCTCACCTTTCATGTCTACCCCCGCTATATTTCATGACCTCTCAGCAGCCTCCACTGACAGGGATGATGATATATCAAATTGTGTCACAGGTCCTTGCAACATATCTGCCAGCAACACACCACTAGCTGTTGAGTTACATCCTTAAGTTGAAAAGAGACACAAGTCCATCTAGTTCAACCATTAAAATAAAAAAAATCATACAATCTCATGTACAAAATCCTATACCCACAGTTGATCCAGAGGAAGGCAAAAAACCTCAACAGGGGAAAAAAAATCCTTCCTGATCCCCCAAGAGGCAATTGGATATCCCCTGGATCAACTTTACCTATAAATGTTAGTAAACAGTTATATTATGTACATTTAGGAAATAATCCAGACCTTTTTTAAAGAAATCTACTGAGTTAGCCAGAACCAGCTCTTGAGGGAGTCTATTCCACATTTTCACAGCTCTTACCTTTCCGTATTTGGAGAAGAAATCTCTTTTCCTCTAGATGTATAGCGTGCCCCCTTGTCCTCTGCGATGACCTTAAAGTGAATAGCTCAACACCAAGTTCACCATATGGACCACTTATGTATTTATATTTATACATGTTGATTATATCCCCCCTTATAGTAGGCAAATTTCTCTGCCCTAGCTGCTGCATTGAAAAAAAATTACACTCTCTGCCACCCACATGCCCAGCGTCTAAATTCCAACTTGTCCGAATAGCTGGCTTTACAACTCCTGTCTTTCTGTCTGGTGGATTCTGCCCCTTCTGTAAATTTGCAGAATGTGCTGTACCACAATAGAAAGATTCTCAGTCGCTATATCTTTTCATGTAGGGCCATTCCAGCTCTGCAACATCATATAGAAGGCAATTTTTTGGCATTGTTGGGCAAGTCAGTCAGCCGCAAGGTCCACATTACTGCTGACACGTGGTCCAGCCAGCATAGTCTGGGACAATATACTGTATTTTGTTCACAGCACACTGGGTAACTCTACTTGCAACTAGGAAGGATGCAGGACAAGGCTTAATACTGGAGCTTGTTTGGCCACCACATCTCGATACAGCTGGTGGTGACAATGTAAGATTTGTCAGCTCGACCCCCCCTCCTCCTCCTCCATGCCCTCCTCTGCTAGATTGTCCTATGAACCACCAGCACCTCCTAAGCGTTCAAGGGGCCATTCAATGAGTTAAGCTAAAATATGCCATGCAGTGCTTCTGCTGCTCTGTCTAGGGGATGGGAGCCACACCAGAGCAGAGATTCATTCAGCTCTGCAGGGGCAGGCCCAGATGTGGTTTATGCCATGGAAGCTTGAGCCAAGAATGGTGGTGTCCATTAATAGCACTAACCTTCTGTCCACTCTTCGATAGGGAAAATTGACACATGTGCCAAGCCTGGCACATGCCCTCAACTTGGTGGTGCAGCATTTCTTAAACAGGTACCCAGGCGTGACGGAACCATCCCAGCACCCAGTGTTTCCTCCAGTCTGGACATAGATACCAGATATTATAGCCGATATAACCAGATATAACCAGATATTATAGCCGATATTAAAGCTGACCATACAAGACTAGCCGACAAATAGCTTGTATGAAACTGGAACATTTTGGTGAAACTCAGACACATATTTTATACCCCACAGCAGGACATCCCCTGCTGATCATATTACCCTAACAATACAAACTGTAATAAAGAAAATAATTAATAGACAAGTGCAATTAGTTTAGTTCAGAATTCGTTTTTTAACAAATTTTCACAAATTTGTTAATTCCGAAATTTCCGAATTTCGAATTTCCGAATTTTCAAATTTCCGAATTTTCAAAAATTCGAAATTTCTGAGTTTTGGAAATTCGGAAATTCGAAATTTTGGAAATTGGAAAATTCGAAATTCAGAAATTTGGAAATTCGGAATTTCGCAAATTGAAAAATTCGTAAATTCGAAATTTCGGAAATTCGGAAAATTGGAAAATGTGAAATTCGGAAATTCGGAAATTCAAAATTTCAGAAATTGAAAAATTCATAAATTCAAAATTTGGAAATTGGAAAATTGCAGAAATTGGAATATTTCAGAAATTCAGAAAACTTGAAATTAGGAAATTATAAAATTTGAAATTAGGAAATTTGAATATTCGAAATTTCAAAAATTTGGAAATTTGAAAATCTAAGAATAAGAATGAAAATCTGAAAATTCAAAAGAATAAAAATCAGAAAATTTGAAAACTGGAAAATCTGAGAATTCAAAAGAATAAAAATCGGAAAATTTGAAAATCGGAAAGTTTGAAATAATAACTAATAATAAATATTAAATTATAGGTATTGGAATTTCCTTTACATTTGGCTGTTTGTGAACATAATGAGTATGCATTTATCCGAAGTTACAAATTATCTGAAATAACGAATGCTGTATCTAAACGAATGGAATGTAACAATCTAATAATAATAAATAACAATAATAATAATAAAACTTTTTTATTATTATTTATTCATTTGTTCCATTCCATTTGCTTAGATGCGGCATTCGTTATTTCGGATAATTTGTAATTTCACATAAATTGGTATTCGTTACATTCACAAACAGGCAAATTTGAAAGGAAATTCTAATACCTATAATTTAATAGTTAGTTATTATTTGGAATTTTACTGTATTTCTTTCTTTTTTCAGATTTTCAAATTTTCAGATTTTCGAATTTTTGAATTTCCGAATTTTCAAATTATGAAAATCCAACAATTCGGAAATTCGGAATTCAAAAATCTGGAATTCAAAAATTTGAAATTTGGAAATTCGGAAATTCAAAAATTCGGAAATTTGAAATTTGAATATTCAGAAACTTGAAATTCGAAAATTTGAAATTCGGAAATTCAAAATTCGGAAATTTGAAAATTCGGAAATTCCAAATGTGAAAATTCAGAAATTCCAAATGTGAAAATTCGGAAATTCCAAATGTGAAAATTTAGAAATTCAGAAATTCGGAAATTCAAAGTTCGAAATTCGGAAATTCAATGTTCAAAATTCGGAAATTCAAAGTTCGAAATTTGGAAATTCAAAGTTTGAAATTCAAAAATTCAAAGTTCGAAATTCGGAAATTCAAAGTTTGAAATTCAAAAATTCAAAGTTCGAAATTCGGAAATTCAAAGTTCGAAATTCGGAAATTCAAAGTTTGAAATTCGGAAATTCAAAGTTTGAAATTCAAAAATTCAAAGTTTAAAATGCAAAAATTCAAAGTTTGAAATTCGGAAATTTGAAAATTTGGAAATTCGAAATTCGAAAATTCGGAAATGTGAAAATTTGAAGATTCGGAAATCCGAAAATTTGAAATGTGAAAATTCGGAATTTCCGAATTCTGAATTTCCGAAAAAAGCAAAAAAAGAATGAAACGAAAACGAACACAATTTTTTTTGTCAGTGCACATGTATAATAATTAACATAACTAAGGAACAACCAACATAAACTATGCTACTCCCCCTCTAGCAACTAATAACTTACAGTGATATATTTAATATGAGCTATGTAACTAGTCGCTTAATCCAGCCTAGGTCACTCAATGACCACCCAGACAATGTTGTGATTAATCAGACAATAGGTGACTCAATTTAACAATGGGACAGATATGCTTAGGAGAAAACACATAACACCTTAATAAACAGACAATAGTAGGAGACTACCAGTAACAGACTGTCCGCTCCAACATGGAACAGAGGCCAAAGTGACCATATTTTTCAATGAACATGTATAGTTCAGAATCTAACAAAGCAGGAATAGTCTTCATATATTTATTGAGGAATATTGTTGATACATATTACTGTCCCATTTGTAGAAATCTAAACCACATTCTCAGTGTCCATTAAGTAGTTGTCCATCATTTTCTTGGTCACCCTGTACTCCTAATAGACACAGGGTGCCTTACACATAAGAAAGGCCTGTGGAGCTGTTTCCAAATCTCTCTAAACTAAGCTGGGTTCCACAAGCCCCCTACCCAAAGTGACTCCCGTCACACCAGATTTGCAACATCTTCTAAGGCCGGCCAGAAGAGTCTGTATCCACTTCAGGCGGTCATACACAGCCAGTGTTTGGTTGGATGAAAATCAGCAGGAATTCCACCTCCCCATAAATCACCTGATGTGTGATAAGTCCACCAGGTGGAATTCAACTTTGGCAATGCTGCAGTGGCTGCACATGCAGCAGAGGGCCGTTGATGAGTATCTGTGTGAGTTTGGCACAAGGACAGGCTGAGGGCAGCTCAACTTTTCTCCATGCCAATGGCTGCTGATAAAAGATGCATGCACTGTACTGTCACCATTTGAGGAGGCCACAAGGATGGTGAGCCGTGACAATTCATGCATCAGTGACACATTCCCTCTTGTGTTCCTACTGAAGCATACTCTGCATGGCATTATGGATAGGGCACTCGAGGCAGAGTGGTGAGAGGAAGAGGAGGGCTTTCTTTCTTCTCAAAGCCCACTTTATGCCAACACCATTCTTGCAATGCCACAGAACACACAAGAGGAGAGGGAGGAGGAAGTTCTGGAGGCATAGCAGCAGAGGAAGACATACATCAAACCTTAAGGGATGGTTTTCATTCCCCAGAAACCTTAGCATTAGTATGTGGCTGGGAGGAGGTAGTTCAAGATACTGTAATCCTCAGTGACCTCAAGGACTCTGCTTCTCATGCCTCTGCAAACTTGCGGTGAATGGGCTGTCTTAGTCTTTAAAGCCCGAGAATTTTTGCCATCAAGGAGAAGGATCATTGTTGGTTGGCAACCCATCCTTGACCATAGTTACAAGGGGGAAGTCTTGGAACTCATCGCTCCCTCGCAGAGGGAACACGGGATGAAATATCTTGAGGACAGCTTAAAGAGGAGTTTATGTAACACCTTTCCAGACTCTGGTAGGTTAAAGTCTCATGGAAAAGCTAGTTTTGAGGCTTCTGTTGGTCAAAAGAAGAGCGGTGGAGAAGGGGGCTGTCTCAGTGATGCATTCCAAAAAAAATTTTAGTCCTCGGCGCCCAGGGCTGTCAGCTTTAACATCCCATCAGTAGCATCTGCATCATATGGTGGAAGATTATCTAGGAGCGAAAACAGACATGGAGAGCTTTCCAGTTGATGATCCACTGGGTTTCTGGGTCATGAGAATAGACCACTGGCCAGAACTGCTGAAGGTTTTGTGACAAATAAAAGAGCTTGTCTGTCCACAGACTCTGTTGGCTGGTTGACATTTGTCAAAATGAACCAGTCCTGGATTAGCAGCAGCTATCAAGCTCCTGATGCCGATGTCGCTGATTAAGTGTTATCAGAATCTCAAATCTCGGCAAGACTATCTATGGTGCCTAGCTTTTTGTGTGTTGATTTTATCTTTAAGTCATTTTTGGTATAGGCTTCATGGGCACAAGTAACACCCAAGGACCAATTTTTCCACACTTGTTTGACAGGTGCATCATATTTCAATTTTTTACAGCGAGGCCAATTCTTGCTTTCATCAAGAGTACCTCTATAGGGTTACGGGGTGAAAGCAAAACAAACACCCAAAGCCCAAATTTTTCAGCGCCTGTTACATCTATCCAGTCTGCCAAAGAGGCACCAGACTTTATCTAAAAAAATTGTTAGTCTTGGCCTAAGTGTACTATAATTTGGCTTCCTCGCATAAAGCTTGCTTTGTCCACTGTGGTGCAAAACTTTATTTCCATCCAAAGTCTGCCATAGAGACACTAGAATTTATCCAAAAAAATCTATTCTTGTTCTGAGTGCACTAAATTGTGGCCTTATCTTACAGACTGGCTCCCCAAGCCATTGTTTACAAAATAAAGAAAGCTTGCAGGGAAAATCTGTTTAACTGTCATTTATTTGTCTTTATAAATGTCACTTTTGCTGCAGCAGGTTCTATACACAGTACAGATGCACCATTTTACAGGGAGACTAAGTTGACCCCCAGGCACTATATTTAAATACATTTTTCGATTTTATTGTTTTACTTTAAGCATCATTAAAATCCCTGATCCTTTCAAAACAATATTAAAAAAAAAAATAGCATTGATACATATCCCCCAGGGCGGAAGCCAGGCCCACAACTTCCATATAAGCCTTCAAAATGGGGACTTTTAATTTTTCAAGTTTGGGTCCCATAGACTTCAATGGCTTTTTTTTGTTCGGGTCAGAACTTTTGCGATGTTCAAGAGTTCTGGCACAAACTGAACCTGAGTGTTCGGTCCACCTCTACACGCTGCAAGCATCTACTTAGAAAAAAAAAAACTGTTTTTAGATTCTAAAGTGCATCTAAAACTGTTTTAGATGTAGTATAGAAGGATTAAAACTAGGGATGCACCAATACCCTTTTTATTATCCGCAAGTATGAGTAGCGATACTTATGGTCAAGTACTCACCAATACCAAATACTGATACTTTGTGGTGCGATTTGCGTCCATACAAAATGAATGGGGCGCAAATTGCACTGAAAAGAACTACATGTGATTTCAACAGGAATGCAGTGCGATTCCCATTTGAATCAAATGTGGTTTCTCCCACCACTCCTGTGTGAACCCAGGCTTGTCATAGTGATTTTGAGCCTGAGTTCACACAAGAGCAGTGTGGGAAATCTCCTTGCATTACGGGTTTCAGCAGCTGCAGCTTGGGCTCCTCCTGCATTCCCCATGGCTTTGTTACCTGCATATCCAGTGGCTCTCTTCCCCCAGCCTCCAGCGATTCGAGCAATCCACTGGACTGACTCCTGATCCCTCCCGGTCCTCTGTACCACTGTCAGGCCCCGAAATGCTGCTTCACTGGCCCTGGGATTTGAAAACCCTGTGGCTTTCTCTCCTCTCCTTGCAGTGCTAACAGTATGGACTTCAGGGATTCTAATTGGTCAGCACCATCACATGGTTCACCTGACTAATCAGAAGCTGTCTAGCCCATTAATCTGGTACAGGGGGACTGGGTGGATGGGGAGGAGGTTCAGTGGATGACTCAAACTGCTGGAGGCTGGGGGAAGAGAGTCCTGGAGATGCGGAGACAAAGCCACGGGAGAGGCAGGAGGAGCCCAAGTCGCAACCGCAGATGTTCACATTGGATCGGGAGCTGAAGTTGGTGGAATCCGTTATGCAGGGAGGTTTCCCGCACCGCTCCTGTGAAAACTTCTGCGGTTCCTCCTCCTCCTGAGCCTGGGTTCACACAGGAGTGGTGAGGGAAACCCCATGTGATTTGGACAGGAACAGCACTGCAAATAATTGCATGTGATTTAAACAGGAATGCAGTGTGATTCATTTACCTGTTTACAACAATTACATGAATTTGTTAGCTACACCAAACTGTGTTGCGTGGAGGCATGGCAGAATGCTAAGGAGTGTCTTAGACACTCTTTATAATGTTACCTGATAGAGAAGGAGAATGCCCCAATGGAAACACAGACAGTAATAAAAACTTAACAGAGGGTTTAACCCTTCCCTATGCTGTCCAAAACTTAAAAAAACCCTTTACATACACTTTATTTACTAGCCATAAACTGACTTTTTCGTGCCATGTACCTCCAAAATTGCCTCCAGGTCTTCTTTTTTGGCTACAGCAAAATATGCCAACCCTATAAGAGACTCCTACCCTTTAGTTTGCCAAATAGAGAAGGAAAATCTAAGAGAAGTCAAAAACTAAATATAACATTCAGTGAGAGGATACAGGAAAACAAAATATACAACAAAATGTTTATTAGTGAAAACACCAACATTTTATTTCAGGTTTAAAAGACATTTCAGACGTCTAAACATTTTCTGTTGTTTATTTTGCCACTATTGAAGGGTTAACTACCAACTATTTCACACTATCAACTTAAAACATTTTTTAAAAAAATATTTGCAATAATGGTAATAACACCATACATAAATAGAACTGCATATTATTGTGACAAACTACAAGCTTCTAACAAGACGAGATATCTCTTGTACAGCCATTGTTTTTCTGTCATTATTCTTAGCCATGTCTTGATCATGGAAATATTTTTTTAGGATTTTTTTCCTTTCAATCCTTTCTGTCTTAGGATCCCTGTGTTCTTCCTCAATGTAAAACTTTACATCTTGTATGACCTCATGGAGGAATTTTAGAATCTCCTCATCTTCTTTACAATCTCTATGTTGTTCTTTATCATTGCAATTTTCCAGCTTGTAAATCTCATCTGCTCCCATCATTCTGAAGGCCTTCTCCATATTATGAATGTCCCTATCAGTTTTGTGAGTGAGGACAATGATGGGAGCAACTCCTGTTAGGAATAGTAATAGAACAATGATTAAGAAAACTTTACAATAGTAACATCTATGCATCTTATACAGTATTTATTACTCATAAAATGTAAGTTTGGGAAAGTGTATGTGCATTAATATTACTTTCTATTTTGTTTTGTGTGATTGGTATCATTCCTATCACTAAGCAGGACCATCAGAACAGAATGCAGGGACTGAGAGTAATATGGAATATGAACCCTCTGGGGTCAGTAAGGATAACGCTAACCTCCTAGCAGTGTCCTCCTCTAAAAAAATGTTGTACTGATTAGAGAAGGAGCTTGTATTTTTTTTATATCAAACAGGGTTTTATTGAATGTTTGCTGCATACATAAAATGATTGCAGTAGCATATTGACATTGTATCATTGTAACAGTTATAATGACTTGAATAAAGACAACATTAAGTATATACATGTCTAACCCGTGTTATTATTCCAATTATATATATATTTAACTTGCATAGATTAACAATCCATACTTATATCTATTAAATCACTCTGTGTTTATATGATTATGCTAGACACAGGTAGAGGATTCTTGAAGCCACCTGTCCCAGATCTTATTATACTTAGCTGGACAACCTCTATTAATGTATATACATTTCTTATATGGTAATGTATTATTTATCTCCACCTTCCATTCCACTACCCCGGGGGGCACCCTCCTCATCCATTTCCTGGCTATAACTTTTCTTCCTGCAAAAAGTGTTTCGGATAAGAAGATTTTGGTGTATTTGTCTGCTGTGTCTGGAACTATGCCCAAGAGGCATTGTTTGGGGTCTAGAGTCAGAGGGGAGCCCATTGTATCGTGTAAGAATGCCACAATTTGCTCCCAGAAGCCCTTTATCTTAGGGCATGCCCAGAGTAGATGAAAAAAGGTGCCCGTCTCTCTCTCGCACATCTGACATGTGACAGTTTGTGTATGCTTGTATCTGGCCACTCTGAGGGGTGTGAGATATGCCCTGTGTATAATGTAAAGCTGTGTCAACTGATCAGAGAGTTTAGGAGACACAGTCCTACAGGCCTCCAATACCTCACCCCACTCCTCATCCTCCATCAGTCCTACCTCTCTCTCCCATCTCGGTTTAATTTCATATGCAATTTTAGTAGCTACAGGGGTTAAAAGTAAGTTGTAAAAGGCTGAGATCAATTTGTGGGAGTCTGTGCTTTTAATTATAGCTATTAGAACATTAGATGCAGGGTCAGGATAAGAGTCTGGGAATTGTGATTTTATCGCATGTCGAATTTGTAAGAATCTAAAGAACATCTGATCCTGTATTGTAAATTCTTCCTTAAGTAGGTCAAATGTTTTAAGTTGTCCATCTTTCAATACATGGTGTAGGTAGAATATTCCCTGTATGGACCATATGAAAGTGTCATTTATTTTATTAAGCTCCTGAAGATTTTTGTTGTGCCATAGTGGCGTGTAGTCATTAAACTGTGGAATGTCAAGTCTGGAAACTGCCAAGTTCCATATTCTCCTATAGTGGTGCAGCATGGTGTATCTTCTTTCTCCTGGTTCCATCCTGTCCAGATCTGCGATCTGCTGCTATTGCATATATCGGGTCTTTGGTGTATTGCGCCCATTTCGGGCATATGAGTTTGAGGAATCTCTCGCTGTCAGTTTTGTCTAGATGGAAAAGCTGGGATAACTGTGCTGCGATGTAGTATAGGTTAAAATCAGGTAGGGCCGTACCCCCAAGATCAGTTGGGTTTTTAAGGGCTTGCCATGTTAATTTATGCCTATTATTGCCCCAGACAAATGACTTTAAGAGGGATTCTAGAGATTTAAAGTGTTTTAGTGGCAAGTAAACAGGGGTGTGCCATAAAACATAAAGTATCTTGGGTAATAGGATCATTTTGATTAAATTTATATGACCCCAGACTCCTAATGGTAATTTGGATCAGACCCGTATTCTATTTTTAACTACGGATATGAGAGGTTCTATATTTAGGGAGACATAGTCTGCAGGGGATCTGGTTATGTGTACCCCCAGATACTTAATAACATCTGTTCTCTGTAGCGGGAGACTGGTTTGAGATTCTGGAGGTGGAAAACTGTCAATTGGTAGGATTTGGGATTTATCCCAATTAATTTTCAGACCTGAAAATTCTCCAAATTGTTCTATCATGCGGAGTGCATTGTATAGTGAAGGGCCTGAATCTGCTAGATATAATAATGTGTCATCCACATACATGCTAATCTTTTCAGTCAGAGTGCCCATTTCTAGTCCCTTAATCTCTGGATTTGCTCGAATGGATATTGCCAGGGGTTCTGCCGCCAGGGCATATAACAATGGGGATAGGGGGCAGCCCTGTCTTGTGCCTCTGCTAACGTAAAATAATTGAGATGTCCATCCATTAGCTACCACTTTGGCCCTAGGTGCCTGGTACAATAGTTGGACCCATTTGGTGAATTTTGGGCCAAATCCGTACCCCTCCAAACATCTCCATAGGTACCTCCACTCTACCGAGTCAAAGGCTTTTGCTGTGTCTAAGGTCATCACAACCCGTGTACAAACTTCCTCATGTGTAGCTTGTAGATTAATGTAGAGTTTCCGTAAGTTGAACGAGGTGTTGCGTCCGGGCATAAACCCAGCCTGATCTGCGTGTATCAATGTTAATATTACCTGATTTAGCCTGATAGATAGTACCTTGGCTAATATTTTAATATCAACTTGTAGGAGTGATATTGGATGATAGGATTCTGGTAATCCCAGGTCTTTTCCAGGTTTAGGGATGAGGACTATGGTGGCCTCTGTCATAGATGGGGGTAAGGTTCCAATTTCAAATAGATGATTATATAGCTGTAATAATTTCGGGGCTAATACTTAGATGATTTGGGAATAAAATTCAATTGGGAGTCCATCCGAGCCGGGAGATTTGGATCTAGCAAAGCTAGCTATAGCAGTTAATATTTCGTCTACAGTGAGTGGTGCTTCTAGTAATTCTATCTGTTCTTTGGTTAGCTGTGGGAAAATCACCTTTTCAAGAAAGAGAGACATGGAACGGGTCTCATTGGGGACTGTCATTGTATATAAGTCAGTAAAGAAATCTCTAAACATTGATGTTACTGTGGGAGGGTCTGTAACCTCTCGTCCTCCTGGGCCAAGTAGTTTAATAACCACCGGGGGTCTATCCTCGCTATGTACTAAGTATGCCAACAATTTGCCCACCTTTTCCCCATGTTCAAACATTTTCTGTTTGGAAAAGAACATCTTTTGTCTGGCTTTCTGGTACTGTAACTGGTTAACCACTCTAGTTTGTAATTTAAGTTGGTCTGATGTCGGGGTGCTGGTGTATGTTTTTTCAGCAGAGGAAAAGTCCTCCAGCGCCTTACCGAGGGCACCGGAGGAGTCCATCTTAATTTTGTTAATAGCAGTTATCAATGTATGTCTAGCGAATAGCTTAAAAGAATCCCATACTGCAGCTGGAGATGCTGATTCATCATTTTCTACAAAGTATATTTTCCATTTATCCATAAGCTCGTTATCTTCTGGTAGAAGAGAGAGCCAGAATGGGTTTAGACGCCAAGTGCGTGGTGGCTTTGCTACTGGAATACTTAACGTAATCCAATAAGGGCTATGGTCCGATAGTACTCTAGGGCAAAACATTACCTCCAATAGCCTTGGGGCCAATCTGCGTGAAATAAGTATAAAATCTATACGGGACATGGACCCATGAGAGGATGAAAAGCATGAGTATGACCTAACTTGTGGGAAAATGTGCCGCCAAGTATCTATTAAATGGAAGGTGGAGACAAGTTTAGAGAATCTAGTTTCAGTGGGAACATTATGAACAATTGAAGCCGGTTGTAGTTTGTCTAAAGACGGGTTTAAAGTGACATTAAAGTCTCCCAACCATATCGCTGCTACATTCGGATGACGGGTCATAAATGATATGCCTTCCTGGACTGTGGAGATATTAAATGAAGGTGGTATATAAAAGGCCATTAGGAGCAAAGGTTCACCATATACTTTAGCATGGATAAAGACATAACGGCCTTGTGGGTCAGTGATTAACTCGTACAGTTCAAAATGTACCGATTTGGCTATTAATACAGAGACTCCTCTGGAATGGGATGTGTGGGTAGAATGATACGCCTACCCGACCCATGGCCTACGGAGTGCCATCTGAACACTACCCTCTATATGAGTTTCCACCAGTGCCACTATATCAGCACGTTGTTTCTTTAGGAATGTAAAGACCTCCGCGTGCTTAAATTTCTCACGGAGGCCCCTCACATTCCATGTAAGAAATTTCAAAGATGCCATTGGGAGAACTTTTTAATCATTAATAAAGTATTTATATAAAGCAGTTTGCTCTCCATATATAAGGCACATAAGTTTCTAACTTTCAGACCCGTCTGCCCTAGTCGTATAGCATATATCACGTAAGTACATTTCCATAAATCTAACACATGTGCTGTTACCTGTTTTCTATCACAAATATGCACAACAGAGCGTATCCAAACCCTGAACCTTCGAACCCCCACCCCCCTCCCTGCCCTACACTGACCCAAACTTGTGTGGGCATAATCCCTTAACTGTTTGTGAACTGGGAAACATTCTAATTTCTTATTAAGCAATAAATTGTAGAGCAGTTGGTTGAGTCTTCGGAAGTTAAATAGCATGAGTAATATCAACCATATCACTCGCATAAGGTGTAGTATGATTTCTCGATCTTCTTGCTTCCGTTTTGTTCCAAGGAGTGTTCCAATGCTCATGGTGTTTCTTCCCAGAACTATGTGGGGTAAAGTCTCGCTGCACGGTGCATGTTAACTGTAGGACTTTGTCTTCCCGGAGCCCCGGAAGGTACTTTGACTCTTGCACTGTGGGTATCCAGGATTTATGTTGTAAGCTTGTGCCGGCTAGAAACAGTTCCTGGTCACGGCTATATCAAAAGTGGGGATTAATCAATCCGCTTGTTGAGGATTAGCTCGTCTTTCCAACCAAGCAATCACCTCCTCTGGATCCTCAAAGAAGACTGCACGACCGTCATGCTCCACCGTGAGACGAGCTGGGAAGATCATTGAGTACTTGTATTGGAGGTTTCTTAGCTTACGCTTGGCTTCTGTAAAGCTCTGGCGACGACGTTGTACCTCTGCGGAGAAATCCGGGAAGATGGCCACTTTCACGTTCCCCACTGGGATATTGCCTTTCTCCCTTGCCATTCGTAAAGCAGTGTCCCGATCTTTATGGTTAAGAAGTTTAGCTATAAACATGCGAGGGGGAGCACCCTGCGGGGGGGGGTCTCGCTGGCATGCGATGTGCCCGCTCCACCGCAAACATAGGGGAGAAGACTTCTCTCCCATAAGTAGCAATCAGGAGTTTTTCAAGGAATGTGGTAGTGTCCTTACCCTCAGACCCTTCCGGCAAGCCTATCAGGCGTATATTACATCTTCGCAACCTATTCTCCATATCGTCTTGCTTTATAAGGAGTTGTTGTATTTGTCTTTGCACACGGTCTGAGGATGTTTGTAAGGGTGGAATAGCATCCTCCACCTCGCTCAATCTGGTCTCGGTTTCTTTCACTCTTTCTCTAAGTTTTTGAAAGTCCTGTCTAATGAGGGAGATATCTGTTTTGACTTCCTCTATCTGCGTCGTGAGAGAAGTTCTACAAAAGTTGATCGCTTCAAGGAGTTTGTCGGTATCACTCGCAGTGCGCTCTCCCTCCCCAGCCCCCTCAGCAGCTCCGTCTTCCTCCATGTCCTCCTTTTCATGTCGGCGGTATTGGTCAAGTTTTGCTGCCGCTGCTTTTTGTGCTTTAGTTGGTGACATACTGTGAATATCTTGGTAGACTCTTGGGTAACTCCCAACCCCTGATAGCAGACTGACGTGCTTGGTACTCAGAGAGGATGCAGTCCTCGTTTTAATAAGTACCTAGGTGCCCGGGGACAGGAACTAATCTTGCTGGGTTAATGTGTGAGGTGTCACCCCTCCCTTCTCAGAAATACTGGCAGTCTGGGACTATGCCCTGTAAGATATAGGGGGCCAAGTAGGTGCTGTTTAGAGGGGAATAACAGAACCGTAGACTGTGTTCGCAGCACAGGTAGAGTAGGTAGGTGTGCCAAAATGGCCGCCGGTCACTGCATATGGGCCTAGGCTGCAATCTAGGCCAGTTATGGGCGTTAGTCTCCCTGGGCCTCTGATGGATAAACAGGCCAGTAATCAGGGGGATGAGTGCAGTCCAGCTCTCTCAGGTGGTTATCCAGCAGCTGGGTACCTGTATATTGCAGGAGGCCTCAGGCAGGGCCGCAGATGAGGAGTACCAAGATGGCCGCAGCCTCCGGTGGTAGGCCGAAGCCGCGGTCTAAATTTATTATGCCGCCAAGCGGGAGATCGCCGCTCCGTTCGGGCCGCCGCGCGTTCCCCCTCCGCAGGAACCAGATGTTTCTGTCCCAGGTGTCCCTGGGAGACAATCCAGCCGGCCACCCAGTGCCAATAGTCCAGGATTAATTAGGAAACAGGAGTAATGGACGGAGCTCTGTGTCCACACGTCCTACTCCATGCTGTGTCAGGCCACGCCCCCAATGAGCTTGTATTTACTAAGTATATGATTCCCTCCAACAGAGTTCATTTTTCATTGTGGGGTCTATAATCATAGTTACATAGTTACATAGTTGGTGGAGTTGAAAAAAGACACAAGTCCATCCAGTCCAACCTGTGTGTGTTCTTATATGTTAAAAGAACATTGTATAACCCTGTATGTTGTGGTCGTTAAAGTGCCCATCTAATATATTTTTTAAAATTATCGATGCTCCCTGCTGATACCACTGCTTGTGGAAGAGAATTCCACATCCTTACCGCTCCTACAGTAAAGAACCACTTGCGCAGTTTAAGGTTGAACGGCCGCGTGTCTTTTTAATTACCCTTTCATGGAAACTTTTTTTCCCTATTGTGGGGTCACAGGTACGGTATTTGTAAATTGAATTCCCTTTCAAGCATCTCTTCTCCAGAGAGAATAAGTTCAAAGCTTGTAGTCTGAGCCCATAGTTGAGATCCTCCAGTCCCTTTATTAGCTTTGTTGCCCTTCTCTGGACTTTCTCCAGTTCCAGTACATCCTTCCTGAGGACTGGTGACCAGAATTGGACAGCATACTCCAGGTGCGGTCGGATCAGAGTCTTGTAGAGTGGGACAATTATTGTTTTATCTCTGGAGTTAATCCCCTTTTTAATGCATGCCATTATTCTGTTTGCTTTGCTGGCAGCAGCTTGGCATTGCCTACCATTGCTGAGCCTGTCATCTACTAGGACACCCAGGTCCTTTTCCATCCCCAGAGGTTCTCCTCCTAGTGAGTAAACTGCCTTCATATTTTTGGCACCCAAATACATTATTTTACATTTTCCAACATTAAACCTCATTTGCCATATAGTTGCCCACCCCATTAAATTGTTTAGATCTTCTTGCAAGGTTTCCACATCCTGCAGAGAAGTTATTGCCATGCTTAGCTTAGTATCATCCGCAAATACTGAGATTGAGCTGTTTATCCCATCCTCCAGATGGTTTATGAATAAATTAAATAGGATAGGTCCCAGGACAGAACCCTGGGGGACCCCACTTTCTACCCCAGACCATTCTGAGAACTACCCATTTATCACCACCCTCTGGACTCACCCCCCATAGCCAGTTTTCAATCCATGTACTCACCCTTTGGTCCATGCTGACAGACCTTAGTTTGTATAGTAAACGTTTATGGGGAACTGTATCAAATGCCTTTGCAATATCCACATACACCACGTCTAAAGGCCTTCCTTTATCTAGATGGCAGTTCAATTCCTCATAGAAGGTTAATAGATTGGTTTGGGAAGAATGATTCTTCATGAATCCATGCTGATTTCTGCTAATGATGCAGTTTTATTATTAAACTCTTGTATATAGTCCCTTAGCATCCCCTCCAAGAGCTTACATACTATTGATGTTAGGCTAACTGGCCTGTAGTTCCCAGGGATGTATCTCGGCCCTTTTTAAAAAAATGGTGCTACCTTTGCTTTTCTCCAATCATCTGGTACCATTCCAGTCAGTAGACTGTCCCTAAAAAATAGTAACAATGGTCTGGCTATCACTTGGCTGAGTTCCTTAAGGACCCTCGGGTGCAAGCCACCTGGTCCTGGTGACTTATTAATGTTAAGTTTATCAAGTCTATTTCTAATTATGTCCTCTGTTAGCCATGAGGGTGCATCCTGTGACGTGTTATGAAGATTAACATTGCAGTTTTGATGGTACTGCACTCCAGTACTCCTACATACATTTAAACCAGATACTCCAGAGACCTGTTGGAGGTGTCACCAAGAAAGGGATTTCCTATTGCACATTTGGTGGTCATGCTCCCCATTGCAAAACTTTTGGTCAGAAGTCAACCGCATAATCACCCAGGTAACCTCATACAATCTAGATTTCACCCCAGCCCAATTCCTCCTTCATCATTCGTCCATACCTCATTCCTCATACCACAAATCTCTAACAATGCATATGATCAATGCAGCAAAACAATGTATTCCCATGTACTGGAATTCAAAGCAGATACCTACTCTCAAAGAATGGTTCACCAGAATTCAAAAAGTTGCTGAAATGGAGAAACTTATTCACATCTCGCATGACACTCTGACAAAATTCAGCCAGAAACGGGCCTGCTGGATACACTACCAGACAACACATGAATACTACGACATCCTGAACCCACCCACTTAAAAAAAAAAAAAAGAGCCCAAACCCGGGTTAGAATCCATTCAGGTTATCCTAATGCCCCTTCACCACAGTTACTTGCTCCCATCTCATCACCCTACCCCTTAACAAGTAGCCACTCTCCAAAAACTATCCAAAACTCACTCAACCTCTACACATATGTATGATCACAGCCAAGGGAAGCCAGAGACACCCCACCTTCCCATTCCCCCTCCATTACCCCAACCTCCCTCCCTCCCTTCAACCCTCCTCCACCCCCCCATTCCACCCCCTACCTTCCTCCTTTAAGCATAACACATCGATACCCACTCAATCGCATATCCTCCACACTTCACATGAATACAAAACATTAACCCCAAAGACCAGTCACAGGATGAGTACAAAGTTACCTTCCTCATCACTGGACCACAAACAACTCCAGCTCGATCTCTATCCTAACTACCACCCTTCTTAGTCAAGTCCTCTCCCTATATTACAAGACTCGCACACCCACATTACTACCAAACACATTCCTAGCTATATTCTGAGCCAAGGTTTCTCACCGACTCTGGTTCCACCTGGACTTTTAGAGCGAATCCTCATTCCCCTCAACGAAAAATCCATTGTTGTAGTGTTTGTTTCTATTTGCCACGGTATCACATGGCTATATGATTCCTTGCTATTCTATCATTGTCATACCAATGTCTTTTATTCTCTGTTTATGCTCTATATTTTTCAATAAAAACTTTTGGAAAAAAAAAACATTACAGTTTTGATTACTGAATCCCCCCGTTTCCCTTGTGAAGACTGAAAAGAAGAATACAATTTAAAACCTTTGCCATCTCTCCGTCTTTTGTAACCAGATTCCCTTTCTCATCTTTTATGGGGACAATATGTTCTGACCTCCCTCTCTTACTATTTATATACTTAAAGTGGAGTTCCACCCAAAAGTGGAACTTCCGTTCGTTGTACTCCCCCCTCTGGTGTCACATTTGGCACCTTTCGGGGGGATGGGGGAGAGGATACCTGTCTTTCACAGGTATCCTGTTCCCACTTCTGGGAGCCTCAGCCGTGGGTATTTACGTTACTGCCCGGGCTCCCTCCTCCTCCCTCCTCCTTCCCCGGCTGCCGAGCCAGTAGGAGAGAGGTTGGGAGCCTTGCGCATGCGCAGTAGAGTTCCCAGCATGAAGCTGTAAGGCTTCACTGCCGGGTTCCCTTACTCACAATGGAGGCGGCATTCACCCGACAGCTGATGGAAACATCAGCTGCGGTGCCGACATCACTGGAATCCAGGACAGGTAAATGTCTGATTATTAAAAGTCAGCAGCTGCTGGCTTTTAATTTTTGCAGTGGTGGTTGGACCTCCCCTTTAAAGAATTTCTTGGATTTTTGTTTTACACTCCCCCCGCTATGTGCCTTTTGTGTTCTATCTTAGCCACCCTGATTGCACCCTTACATTTCCTATTGCATTCTTTGTAAAGTTGGAATTCTCATGATGACCCCTTAGTCTTATATTTTTTAAGGCTTTTTCCTAATCGTCACGGTGGTTGCCAGCTCATGGAAAATCAAGGGATAAGAGGCTGCATCCAATCAGAAAGCAGAAGTCTCAGACATAGCCAATAATTCTATCAGTCAGGATCATGGGTAATCCTAGTTCCACTAGCAACCAGCTCTCATTTCCACTGCTGGCCACACAGTAATGCCCAATCTCAGTGTTACAGACACCTGTAATGAACAAGAAGCATCATATAAATAGGTGCTAGCCTTGTATTCTTTCATACCTCAGGCAGCTCTATTGGTTCCCTTGTTTTTACAATTTCATAGCAATAGGTCATTGAAGCCTGAATGCCCAGACCAAATTTGCTGACAGAGATAAGATTTGGATTTTCTGCTACCATGTGTTCAAGGAAAATCCTGCAGTATCGACATTACATTTAGGAAACTGTACTTTAATTCCGGTTCCTAGTTCTTTGGACATCAACCACTTTATGTGTTTTTTAATATTTAAAATAATTTTCTTTGTCCTGTAATGTTATTTTGTGGTTCATTTGAGGTTAACAGTCACTTTTAGATGCTGTTCTATTAATTCATTTTTTATTTTGCTGCAAGGCTTCCCTTTAAGTGGGCTTTTGTTTGAGGGGTTGGTATTTTCCTTTATTTTGGGGGGTATATTAGTTTTATTGTATGTTGACAGAGGCTATAACCTCTTTTTATGCTGCCTGGCTTTCCATTAAAAAAAGTGGGCTTTTGTTTCAGTTTCAGGGAGTTGGAAGCTAACAGGTGCCACTGACAAGGGTTGCTTAGTAAGCGATGCCCCACCAAAATGTTTCTGTGGGTCCCCATGATCCATAATTTTGCCCCTTAATTAGCACTAGCATTGATATTACTTTAGAATTAAAGCAATTACCAATTGGGGGATAATGGGGTTCTCCACCTCTTCAAAATGACAGCTAATCATGACTCTTGGATGTGTACTGAGGACAACCTGGTACAAAAGTTCACCTCACTTAGATTACTTTTTGAAACACGTAATGGTTAAGAGCGTCAAATAGAGCCAATGTATTTCAGAGGGGAAATCCAGCATTTTTACCTAAATACATCATGCAATCTATATTATAGTACCTGTCAGCTTTCTGTGAGTGTCAATGAATTTTTTGATATTATTCATCTACTCTTTCCGACGTATTCTTACAGCACTGTAAACATTAATATGCTATCATCATTATGATAAACAATAGTAAAGGCTGAAACATTATAGCTACAAGAATGTCAAACTGCTGATCATTTTAGATGCCAATTTTAGAGGTATAATCCAACTGAGCCATGGCTGGACATCTCCAATGTGTTAGCTCAGCAGAGCAAAATGTACAAGGCAATGTAAATGGTGGAGAGAGGGTTTGGGAAAGGAAAGGAGGTGCAAAAGGGTGTACACGTAGCCTATTGGATCATGCTGTGACCACTATGCTGGGCTCTGAGTGCTGTTCTCCTTCCATGGAGGGTTTCCCCGTTTCAACCCCGGGGGAGACATCATGCCTCGTGCCCCCGTCTTCCTTGGCTGATACCAGACTTTGCTTTGAGGTTGTTAGTAACTTTCCCAATCTATCTCCACCTCATATTTATGTTGTCACTTTCTCTCAACATGGCGTACCCTCATCTAAAGTCCCACAAAATTCCTCCTTTTTATCTACTCTGTGATTTTATATAGCTTTTCTATCTATGTCCATGCCCTAATCAGAACTACTGCATGCAGAGCTCATGCCATGACTTGGGATTCAGCTATTACTAAGAGTGAAATGGCTGACCAAGACTGGCTAAGGCAGCGGTGCAGATGTTGGCAAAGGCCACAGAGTTGACACAGAATGCTCAGCATGCCTCATCACTTAGCGATAGTGAGATCCCAGAAAAGTGCTGGGAAAAGTGGGACATGTCACAGGTCCCAGAAGATTGCCCGGCCATTCACAGTGCACAGCGCAAGTCATGGTTGCACAATGCATGCCCGGCTGTGAAGCCACAGAGGGGCACCCACAGATAGAATGCCGGAGCTTTATAGAGGAGGGGCAGAGGAGCAGGGCTTCCTGCACCCACATCGCTGGATCGTGGGACAGGGGAGTGTCTGATTATTAAAAGTCAGCAGCTACACTTTTTGTAGCTGCTGTCTTTTAAATGGGTGGAACTCCACTTTAACACAGGGAAGATGACAAGAGTGCATAGAATTACAGAAAGACACAAATGGGAACCATAGGCTTGGAGTGCACAGGTGCTGATAGTGGGGCTGGCTGGAACTCACATGGGAAACACACTGGTACAGATAAACAAGAACTGACTGGAGTTCAGAGAGAGACATGAAGGTGAAGGAAGACTGGATCCAGGCATGAGTGCAAGGAGTGATTAAAGCAGGATAGCGACTTGGGGAACACTGGGATGACATGACTGGAAGCAGGCTGGGATACGGTGGGAACTAGGGATGGTCCCAATGTTCGAGTCAAACGTAAGTTTGACTCAAACATTGGGTGTTTGTTACCAGAACAAGTGAACATATGGTGCGTTCGCGGAAAATTCGAGCACAGCGGAGCGCACCATAATGCACTGCAAGAACGCAGTACATTGACGGCTTCTTATTGGTCAAAGCATGCACCTGACCTGCATGCTTTGGCCAATCACAGCACTCTCTGCTGTGAGAGCCATGATTGGCCAAAGGCATGGTGTCTTTAGCCAATCATGGCTCAAGGGGCTAAGTCCACTCCCCACACTATATAAGGCTGCTTACACGTATATAGTATTATGATTGAGAGAACGTTAGCTAGAGGCAAGTTAGTTGGTGGCGTGCAGGCAGTTTTTATATATATATATATATACACAGTATCTCACAAAAGTGAGTACACCCCTCACATTTTTGTAAATATTTTCTTCTATCTTGTCATGTGACAACACTGAAGAAATGACACTTTGCTACAATGTAAAGTAGTGAGTGTACAGCTTGTATAACAGTGTAAATTTTCTGTCCCCTCAAAATAACTCAATACACAGCCGTTAATGTCTAAACCGCTGGCAACAAAAGTGAGTACACCCCTAAGTGAAAATGTTCAAATTGGGCCCAATTAGCCCTTTTCCCTCCCCGGTGTTATGTGGCTCGTTAGTGTTACAAGGTGGAGCAGGTGTGTTAAATTTGGTGTTATCGCTCTCACTCTCTCAAGATATCACTAACTCCTGCTAATTCTGAATCTGCATGCACAAAAATCCTCCAGGACATTCCAGGCATGTCCTTTCATATAAATCACACTCCCACATTACCTCCCTCACCCTTCTGCTTCTCCTAACCTCTGGTGATATATTCCCAAACCCTGGGCCTCCTTCATTTAAATGCATTCAATGCACCCATTACCCTACACCCTCTGGCTGCAGCCGCAATGCACACAATCTAGTTCTCATTTCTCTTCTTCCCAAGACCAGACTCCCTTTTTCTCTTGTGCCCTTTGGAATGCTCGCTCTGTCTGTAACAATTTCACCTCTCTCCATGATCTCTTTATTGCTAACTCATTTAATCTACTCGCCATTACCGAAACCTTGCTTCATGAATCCGACACTGCGTCTTCTCTGGACTCACTCCCCCAGATCTAGTGCATGCAAAGGAGGGGGTGTTGGAATCCTCTTAGCCCCACATAGCACCTTTCAGGTGCTCCAACCACCTCTCTCTCTCTGTCACTCTCCTCATTTGAGGGACACTTCATTCATCTCTTCTCCCCAGTTTCTCTAAGGATAGCTGTGATCTACCGGCCCCCTGGACCAGTATCAACCTTTCTTGATGACTTCTCTGCCTGGCTACCCTACTTTCTCTTTTCTGAAATCCCCACTATCATTCTCGGGGACTTCAATATCCCTACTAATACTAACACTCCTGCTACCTCCAAACTTCTCAGTCTAACCTCCTCCATTGACCTGCATTAATGGATACATGCTTCTACTCACTCACTCTGAAGGCAATACCCTTGACCTGGTTTTCTCCCACCTATGCACTCCATGCAACCTCTACAACTATCCTTACCCTCTATCTGACCACTATCTTATTAGTTTCACTCCCTCCCTCTCCTCCACCTCCTCTCCCTCCAACCGCGTAACGGTTACCTGTAGAAACCTACGCCATCTCAAGCCTTCTCTTCTCTACTCTGCTACTGACCACCTCTATGACAAAGTCACACCCCTGTCCTGCACGGACCTAGCCACTTCTGTCTACAACACTTCACTTCTAGCCTCACGGGACACACTGGCCCCCTTCACTACACACAAAATCAGGCCCCGTCCACTTAAACTTTGGCACACAGATGACACTAGAAGTCTGAAAAAACATAGCTGTGCTCATAAAAGCCTGTGGCATAAGACAAAGTCCCAGTATAAATCTGCCCTCCAAAAATACAATTCCTGCCTCCTCACTGCCAAGCAGACCTACTTTATCTCTCTCATTAACACCTTATCATCCCGTCCCCTTCAAGTCTTCTATACCTTCAACTCTCTACTTCGTCCTCCACTGCCTCCACCCACCAATTCACTCACTGCCCAGGAGATAACCAACCACTTCAAACAGAAGATTGATACAATTCACAAGGAGATGTCTACTGGTCAGATACCCTCCAAGCTTTACACTTCATGCCCACAGGTACAATCATTCCCTCTTTCAACCTCACCACTATAAACAAGGTTGATAAACTACTTGCTTACGCCCATCTTACCACCTGCCCCCTGGATCCTGTTCCCTCGCAAATTCACCCTCTGGCTCTATTCTACACTCTCTAACCCACATCTTCAATCTCTCCCTCTCTTCTGGCATCTTCCCCAACTCTCTAAAACATGCACCTGTCAGCCACATACATAAAAAGACCTCACTGTACCTATGCAATCTTACCAACCTACGCGCCATCTCCTTGCTCCCCTTTTTATCCAAACTCCTTGAACATCTAGTCTACAACTGACTGGATGACCACCTTGCTGATAATAACTGTGTTGGTCCCCTTCAGTCTGGATTTCGTCCTCAACGCTCTCCTAAAACTAACATATGACCTACTAATGGACACTATTCTGTACTCCTACTCCTGGACCCCTCTGCTGCCTGTAATATGGTTGACCACCCCCTCCCCCTAAAAAACTCCATGCCTTTGGTCTCCGTGACTGTACTCTTCGCTGGTTCTCTTCCTACTTATCCAACCGCACCTTTAGCATTACTTACAATTCTACTTCCTCCTCTCCTCTTCCTTTCTCTGTTGGGGTCCCCCAAGGTTCTGTTCTTGGACCTCTCCTATTTTCAATCTATACCTGCTCCCTGGGTGAGCTGATAGCCTCCCATGGCTTCCAATACCATCTCTACGCTGATTACACTCAAATCTATTTTTCTACCCCTGAGCTCACTCATTCAGTCTCCTCTTGTATCACTAATTTAGTATCCGATATATCAGTCTGGATGTCACACCACTTCCTCAAACTTAATCTAAAACCAAACTTATAATTTTTCCTCCCACTCGTACCTCTTCCCCTGATCTTTCTGTCAAAATCGATGGCACAACTATAAGCCCATTCCTACATGTCAAGGTCCTAGGTGAAATCCTGGACTCTGAACTCTCCTTTAAGCCCCACGTCCAATCACTGTCCAAATCTTGCCGCCTCAACCTCCACAACATCTCCAAAATATGCCCTTTTCTAACCAATGACACAACAAAGCTCTTAATCCACTCCCTGGTCATCTCTCGCCTTGACTACTGCAACTCCCTTCCCATTGGCTCACCACTACATAGTCTATCCCCCCTTCAATCCATCATGAATGCTGCTGCCAGACTCATCCAACTTACCAATCGCTTTGCGTCTGCTACTCCTCTCTGTCAATCCCTCCACTGGCTTCCGCTCACCCAACAAATTAAATTCAAAATACTAACAACTGTTACAAAGCCATTCACAACTCTGCCCCCAGGTACATCACTGCACTGGTCTCAAAATACCAACCTAATTGTTCCCTTCGTTCTTCTCAAGACCTCCTGCTTTCTAGCTCCCTCCTTACCTCCTCCCATGCTCACCTCCAGGACTTTTCCAGAGCCTCTCCAATCCTCTGGAACTCCTTACCCCAATATGTCTGATTATCTCCTACTCTATTAGCTTTTAGACGATCCCTGAAAACCCTCCTCTTCAGAGAAGCCTATCCTACCCACACCTAACAACTTTATTTTAATTTTCTCCATCTGATCATCCCCCACAGCAGTTACCTTTTGTTCCATTTGACCCTCTCTTCTAGACTGTAAGCTCTAATGAGCAGGGCCCTCTGATTCCTCCTGTTTTGAATTGTATTGTAACTGTACTGTTTGCCCCATGTTGTAAAGTGCTGCGCAAACTGTTGGTGCTATATAAACCCTGTATAATAGAAATAATAATAATAATAATAATAATAATAATAATAATTATTATTATTATTATTAAAATCACTGCTCCTGAAAAAACGTTTTTTTTTTTTAAACTTTCTTTTGCATTGATACATGTCCCCTGAGGCAGTACCCAGGTCCCCATACACTTGTTTATGGCAATAACTTGCATATAAGCCTTTAAAATGAGCACTTTTGATTTTTCATGTTTGTGTCCAATAGACTTTAATAGGGTTTGCATGTTCGCACACATTTTTTGCTTGTTCGCATGTTCTGGTGCGAACTGAACCGGGGGGTGTCCAGCTCATCCCTAGTGGGAACACACTTAGAAAATAATGTATTAGTAGAAATTACCACACTAAGTACCACAAAAAAAATAATAAATATAAGCAAAATAGAAAACAAAGCCGCTGCTAAAAATGTGAGATACACACATATGCAAATATAAAGTAAAATAAAGCTGCGCTAAACAATATGTTAAAAAGTAAAATGATTGTGTAAAACTTCCAACACGACAGGAGCCTGTGTGTTGCACAATTTCAATCCATATAATGTGCACCAGTGAATAGTCTTGTAATAAACACCACTACAAGACAGTGCACCTCCACCACATGCTTACCAGAAGGCAAGCTCTTATGAGCCTGAGGCTATAAACCCAGTCAGGGCATCTATCCAGAGGAGTGTTGATAAAACAAATCACAGATGGTTGGTGAGAAGAATCTTGGGCTAGGCTCCAGGTGACCAGGGAGACGCGATCATCAGCCAGTCAAGGGAGTAGATCAAGCGTTACCCAAAAATGTAAACAAACTCACCATAGTGTAAAACGTACCATATAAGGTTTATTAAAGATAAAAATTGCACTTACAGAAATGCAGAGTAAATCAGCAAGAAAAGGAGCCAGCCGGCTTGTGAATACGCATCAACTGCGTTACAGCACAATGACATCTGCATGTCTGTACGATGCGCATTTCGTCACAACCTGATGTCGTCTCGAGGAACGGGAGCCATGCCTAAATCTGAGTCTTGGGAGGCAGGACCCAATCCCCCAAAGAGGAGGTTTGGAAACATACATTGAGAATGTTAAATCTTTATTCAAAGGTACGAAGGGACCAATTACATGCCACGTTAAAAGAATTAGGAGGTACAGAGAAGGCTTAATCACTTTAGCCCCGTAAGGATTTACCCCCTTCCTGACCAGAACACTTTTTACAATTTGGCACTGTGTCGCTTTAACTGCTAATTGCGCCGTCATGCAATGCTGTACCCAAACAAAATTTGCGTCCTTTTCTTCCCACAAATAGAGCTTTCTTTTGATGGTATTTGATCACCTCTGCGTTTTTTATTTTTTGCGCTATAAATGGAAAAAGACCAAAAATTTTGAAAAAAAATGATATTTTCTACTTTTTGTTATAAAAAAAATCCAATAAACTCAATTCTAATCATACATTTATGCCAAAATGTATTTGGCCACATGTCTTTGGTAAAAAAAAAATGTCAATATGCGTATATTTATTGGTTTGCGCAAAAGTTATAGCGTCTACAAACTAGGGTACATTTTCTGGAATTTACACAGCTTTTAGTTTATGACTGCTTATGTCATTTCTTGAGGTGCTAAAATAGCAGGGCAGTACAAACCCCCCAAATGACCCAATTTTGGAAAGTAGGCACCCCAAGGAAATTGCTGAGAGGCATGTTGAGCCCATTGAATATTAATTTTTTTTGTCCCAAGTGATTGAATAATGACAAAAAAAAAAAAATTTACAAAAAGTTGTCACTAAATGATATATTGCTCACACAGGCCATGGGCATATGTGGAATTGCACCCCAAAATACATTCAGCTGCTTCTCCTGAGTATGGGGATACCACATGTGTGGGACTTTTTGGGAGCCTAGCTGCGTACGGGGCCCCAAAAACCAATCACCGCCTTCAGGATTTCTAAGGGCGTAATTTTTTGATTTCACTCTTCACTGCCTATCACAGTTTCGGAGGCCATGGAATGCCCAGGTTGCACAAACCCCCCCCCCCCAAATGAGCCCATTTTGGAAAGTAGACACCCCAAGCTATTTGCTGAGAGGCATGGTGAGTATTTTTCAGCTCTTATTTGTTTTTGAAAATGAAGAAAGACAAGAAAAACATTTTTTTTTCTTTTTTCAATTTTCAAAACTTTGTGACAAAAAGTGAGGTCTGCAAAATACTCACCATACCTCTCAGCAAATAGCTTGGGGTGTCTACTTTCCAAAATAGGGTCATTTGGGGGGGGTTGTGCCACCTGGGCATTCCATGGCCTCCGAAACTGTGATAGGTAGTGAAGAGTGAAATCAAAAATTTACGCCCTTAGAAAGCATGAAGGTTTTCGGGGTCCCGTACGCGGCTAGGCTCCCAAAAAGTCTCACATATGTGGTATCCCCGTACTCAGGAGAAGCAACAGAATGTATTTTGGGGTGTAATTTCACATATTCCAATGGCATGTGTGAGCAATATATAATTTAGTGACAACTTTGTGAAAAAAAAATGTCTTTTTCCCGCAACTTGTGTCACAATATAAAATATTCCATGGACTCGACATGCCTCTCAGCAAATAGCTTGGGGTGTCTACTTTCCAAAATGGGGTCATTTGGGGGGGTTTGAACTGTCCTGGCATTTTATGCACAACATTTAGAAGCTTATGTCACACATCACCCACTCTTCTAACCACTTGAAGACAAAGCCCTTTCTGACACTTTTTGTTTACATGAAAAAATATATTTTTTTTGCAAGAAAATTACTTTGAACCCCCAAACATTATATATTTTTTTAAAGCAAATGCCCTACAGAATAAAATGGTAGGTGTTTCATTTTTTTTCACACATTATTTGCGCAGCGATTTTTCAAACGCATTTTTTTGGGAAAAAACACACTTTTTTAAATTTTAATGCACAAATAAAAATAGTATCACGGACAGTATTCAATTTTCTCTGTCACAATTACACTAATACGGCTACAATCAAATCAAGTATAATGCACTAAAACACACTATATTGCCCAAATGTTTGATGAAATAAAAAAGATGCTCTTAGGCCGAGTACATGGACACCAAACATGACATGCTTTAAAATTGCGCACAAACGTGCACTGGCGACAAACTAAATACATTTTTAAAAGCCTTTAAAAGCCTTTACAGGTTACCACTTTAGATTTACAGAGGAGGTCTTCTGCTAAAATTACTGCCCTCGATCTGACCTTCATGGTTATACCTCACATGCATGGTGCAATTGCTGTTTACATTTGATGCCAGACCGATGCTTGCGTTCGCCTTAGCGCGAGAGCAGGGGGGGACAGGGGTGCTTTTTTTTTTTTTCCTTTATTATTTTTTTGCTTTTTTATCTTATTTTTAAACTGTTCCTTTCATTTTTTTTTAAATCATTTTTATTGTTATCTCAGGGAATGTAAATATCCCCTATGATAGCAATAGGTAGTGACAGGTACTGTTTTTTGAAAAAAATGGGGTCTATTAGACTCTAGATCTCTCCTCTACCCTCAAAGTATCTGACCACACCAAGATCGGTGTGATAAAATGCTTTCCCAATTTCTCAATGGCGCTGTTTACATCTGGCGAAATCTAAGTCATGAAATGCTCGTAGCTTCCGGTTTCTTAGGCCATAGAGATGTTTGGAGCCACTCTGGTCTCTGATCAGCTCTATGGTCAGCTGGCTGAATCACCGGCTGCATTCTCAGGTTCCCTGTTGAGACAGGAGAGCCAGAGAAAAACACGGAAGACGGTGGGGGGTCATTCCCTCCCACTGCTTGTAAAAGCAGTCTAGAGGCTAATTAGCCACTAGGATTGCTTTTACATGAAAGCCGACCGCTGGCTGAAAAGAATGATACCAAGATGATACCTAAACCTGCAGGCATCATTCTGATATAACCACTCAAAGTCGTGAATGGCGTACCTGAAGACAAAAAAATGGTTAACAATAAAACACAGTAAACGGTAAAGTATAAAAAATTGCATACCTGAAAAGCAAACATGATAAAACATAATAACAATAAAACATTGCAGAATAGAATAAAGTAAAAAAGAGCAGAACAATAGAGAGAGAATAGAGAGAGAGAACAATAAAACGACAACTATTTTTGTTTATTTTATATATTTTTTTGTGTTTTTTTTTTTTTTTGTAACTGTAACTTTTATAACTGTAACCGGTTCCAGGTTCGGGTCTCTCAAAATGCGATGGCATCTTGGGAGACCCTGTGAAAGTGTGTCTAGTTTGTGCAATGCTGTACCCTACGCTAATACTCAACTAGTGAATGGTAGCGTTCAAAACATTCACCAATGCAAAGACCAGGATTGTCAGGACAGGAGGGACAATAATAGCGAGTGTTACGCCTATATCCGCGCTTGCTGCAGACACAAAATCTTTTTTGTGGGGGTTCGTTGGGTAGGGGTACTCAGGAAGACATAAAGAAAATGCCTCTCATGCAGCCGACTACATTTGGTTGGTTATGTGAATGGGGGAAGTACGGGTGCTGCAGAAGTGGTGGGTTCCCAATTATTAGGATTGGCGAATGCAGCAGGAAGGGCATTATGGGCACGATGGCCTGTTTTTCTTCTTCTTGGTGGCAGTGGGACACTCACTACTTGTGCTTGCCACCTCACCAGCTTGAACTGCACTTATGGGACTCGCCACGTCACCAAGTGTTACTGCAGTGCTGGTTTGACTAAGACCGGGGTGTACTAGGCCGCTGGTGCTTGCCAGTTCACCAAAACGCTACCAAAAAAACTGTTAGCGATCGCAGGGATCAGGCCTGAATCGATCGATACTGCACTTGGGTGCGCTGAGCTGGGCTGGGCAGAGGGGCAAAATGCAGGTGCTAGCAGGTATCTGGGCTGATCCCGCTAACACTGCGTTTTTGGGAACCCTAAACTGCTGGGGACGCTAGTATAGATCTGATCGGATCAGATATTGATCCGTTCAGATACTATACCACTAAGGGAGGTGTATGCTGCTTGCGTGGGTGTTAGCAGTACTGGCGCTTATCTGACGCTACCTGGGGCGAAGCATATTACCGCTGGGCCATCAGGGGGCTAAAACTTTATTTGGTAATAAACGGCGGGTGCCCTGACACTATAAAAAATAAACAAACTAACCAGCGTCACCCGTAACAGTTATACGGTGATCACTGGTGAAAGGGTTAACTAGGGGGCAATCAAGGGGTTAAAACCTTTATTAGGTAGTATATGGGGGTCCCCGACGCTATAAAACGCTGACGGCGAACCTAAATATTTAGCTCCCTAACTAGCATCACCAGTGACACTAATACAGCGATCAGAAAAATGATCGCTTAGCAACACTGGCAACGGGGGGGTGATCAAGGGGTTAAAACTTTATTAGGGGGGGTTAGGAGGGTACCCTAGACCTAAAGGGGGCTAACACTAACTGCCCTAACACACTAACTGTCACAAACTGACACCAATGCAGTAATCAGAAAAAAAAACTGCTTGGTGTCAGTGTGACAGGGGGGGAGGGGTGATTAGGGGGTGATCAGGGGGTATCGGGGGTTGATGGGGGTGTTATGTGTGCCTGGCATGTTCTATTGTGTGTTTTACACTCACTCAGATGTCTTCTCTCCTCGGCGCCGGAACGGAAAATACCGAGCCGAGGAGAGATGACATCATTTCCTCTGCTTCTGTTTACTATGCAGAGGCAGAGGAAGAATCTGATTGGCCGGGAGCGATCGCGAGGGGGGGCCACGAATGGATGGCCTCCCCCTCACCTCTCATCGCTTCCGGACAGAAGCCGACCGCCTCAGACCCCCCGCTCACGGGAGGCAGATCACGTACAGGTGATTCTGCCTGCCCGTGCCATTCTGCCAACATACATCGGCGTGAGGCGGTCGGCAAGTGGTTAAAAAGGGGATAAAATACCAATAATGTATGGCAATTGCTAAAATAGCAACAAGAGAAAATGAATTCTCAAAAATAAGGGGCAATCTGTTAAACTTAACCACTTAAGGACTAGCCTCGTTTTGAGATTTTGGTGTTTACATGTTTAAAACAGTTTTTTTTGCTAGAAAATTACTTAGAACCCCCAAATATTTTTTGGAAAAAAATTCACTTTTTTGAATAAAAAAATAAGACAACAGTAAAGTTAGCCCAATTTTTTTATATTGTGAAAGATAATGTTATGCTGAGTAAATTGATACCCAAAATGTCACGCTTCAAAATTGCGCCCGCTCGTGTAATGGCGTCAAACTTTTACCCTAAAAAATCTCCATAGGCAACATTTAAAAAATTCTACAGGGTGCATGTTTTGAGTTACAGACTAGGTCTAGGGCTAGAATTATTGCTCTCACTCTAATGATTGCGGCGATACCTCACATGTGTGGTTTAACCACCGTTTTCACATTCGGGCGCTACTCACGTATGCTTTCGCTTCTGTGCGCAAGCTCGTTGGGATGGGGCGTTTTAATTTTTTTTTTATTTATTATTTATTTTACTTGATTTTATTTGTTTTTTCGCTGTTTTTAAAAAAAAAAAAAAAAAAAAGGGTCACTTTTAGTCCTATTACAAGGAATGTAATCCCTTGTAATAGAAAAAAGCATGTGTGAGAAAAACCTCTCTTAATAGGAGGAGGGTTAAGGATATTAGGTGCCACTCTATCCTTAAGGGAAGGGGCTCCCTTATAAATGACCTGAGGTTTGTCAGGTAGGACTGTTTTTAAAGTCTGGTCATTACCCAGGATATGCCAATCTTTATTTATCAATTTTTTAACATTCATGTGTTGTACAGAATATGTAGTAATGAAGGGAACTGAGGGTGCTCTATCAGTATGGGGGGCTTTTCCTTGAGTAGATCTCCTCTCTCTATACCTGCAATTTCTTCAAGGGTTTTGCCTAGCAAATCCTTTGAGTAGCCCTTTTCTTCAAAGTGCCTAGTCAGAATCTCTGCTTGCATCAAAAACTCTCCCTCATTAGTACAGTTCTGCTTCAGCCCCATACACTGGCTTTTTGGGACAGATTTAAGGCATGACACATGGTGGCAGCTATTGGTCCCCATGGCAGCACCTCTATCCTGACAAAAGAACTGGCCATTGAACCAAAAATAATTGCGTGAGGCCGCAAACTCCAGCAACTCCATAATGAAACAAATCTGTTCATCAAGTAAGCCAGTCGCATCTCAAAAAAATATTCCACAGCAAACAATCCCAAATTATGTGGTATAACAGTATAAAGGGAAGTGACATGGGCCATCACCAACCACATCTCAGACTTATGGGTATATTCTGACAAAAGGTTGATCACATGGTGGAAATCCTTGATGTGGGAGGACATTCTTAATACTAGAGGCTGCAAATAAAAATCAATATACCTGCCCACCCAGGACATAATGGAATCTATACCACTTACTATTGGGCGTCCCGGGGGGCAGGTAGGGTGTTTGTGTATTTTTGGTAAATAGTACACAATAGGTGTACGTGGTGCACTAGGCACCAAATACAATCTCAATTTTTAATCAAGATACCCTGTCCAAATCCTTTCTGCACAATGCCTTCTAGTTCTTTTTGGTATTTTGCCTTGGGGTCCGAGGACAATAGAGTATATGTATCCTCATCTCCCAGAATTTTGTTCATCTCAGACATGTGATCTTTTCTGTCTAGTATCACAATTCCCCCTCCTTTGTTGGCTGGTCTAATAACCAGCTCCTTTGTCTCAGATAAGGAATCTAAACCAGCCAGCAAATCCTTATTAGATCTAACCTTCTTGACAGGCATTTTATCCAGCTCTCTAAGCATCACATCTCTGAATACTTTCAAAGAAGGAGCCAACGCCCCTGGAGGGTTGAATAATGCATTGGAGAGTCCTGAGTGACAAAATTTTGTAGATGTCAGCCTATTTGTTTAATGTTCAACCTACGTACAAACCTATGCACATCCATGTAGCTCTCAAATTTATTGAGCCTATGCAGAGGTGCATACTTCAAACCCTTATCAAGCACTAGTTTTTCTGCGTCGTCAAAACAACCGTACTCAAATTTAATATCCTAGCCCCAACTACATCCTTTTTCTTTTTTGCTCGTAACCGCTTCCCCCCTCTAGTTCCTCTCTTTGGTCTCCCGATCGTTTGGTATCCTGACTGGGTCTTTGAAAACCCCAATGTTGGTATTCTGAGTGTAGAGGGTCAGGGCCTGTATAACCCACAGCACTCTCATTAGTTGAATTGTGGGACATAATTGGGGGACCATTTCCTCTCATATTATAAGACACATCATTCTTCTGGTCAAAATCTACTGAGGGGCCATCTATATCTCAAAGGGGAAAGAAGTTGTGTGTACTAATGTTATAATCATAATTGTTACTCCTATCATTGGGGCCTGGTGGGTCAAAGTGATTTAACTCAGGGCCTCACACAAGTTGCTGAAGTTTGCGGCCTCATACAATATTTTTGGTTCAATGGCCAGTTTTTTCATCAGGATAGAGGTGTTGCTATGGGGGCCAAGTATGCCCCCAGTTTGGCTAACCTTTTTATGGCCCTATGGGAGGAGGATGTCGTCTATGTCCACCGGAGACCCCAGTTGGTATTATGGGCACGTTACATTGATGACATTCTCCTCCTTTGGGATGGTAGCCTATTAGACCTAAACCTTTTCATTGAGGATTTGAAAAATAATTCCAGGGGCATAATCCTCAAATATGAGGCTAGTCAGTCAGAAATAAACTTTCTGGATCTGAAAATTACAATAAAGAAGGATCAATTTAACACTTCAACGTTCTTCTAAAGCACAGACAGGAATTCGTATATTCCTGTTGATAGCTGCCACCATGTGTCATGGCTTAAATCTGTCCCAAAAAGCCAGTATATGGGCTGAAGTGGAACTGTACTAATGAGGGAGAGTTTTTTTGATGCAAGCAGAGATTCTGACTAGGCGCTTTGAAGAAACGGGCTACTCAAAGGATTTGCTAAGCAACACCCTTGAAGAAATTGCAGGTATAGAGGAGATCTACTCAAGGAAAAGTCCCTCCGTACTGATAAAGCACCCTCAGTTCCCTTCATCAACACTCCTCCGGATAGATGCCCCGGCTGGGTTTTTAGCCGCAGGCTCATAAGATCTTGCCTTCTGGTAAGCATGCACTCTGTGTGGTGGAGGTGCACTGTCTTGTAGTGATGTTTATTACAAGACTATTCACTGGTGCACATTATATGGATTGAAATTGTGCAACACACAGGCTGCTGTCATGTTGGAAGTTTTTACACAATCTTTGTGCTTTTTGGACTATAATTACACTTGGTACCTTTATACTTTTTAACATATTTGTTTTAAATAGTTATTTTACTTTACACTTAGAAAATGCTGGGGACAACTGGAGGCTTAGGAGAACACTAGAACCCCCCCCCCCAGTATCTCATTAAATGAATATGATATTTTGAAATTAATTCTCAAAGGGTAACTCTACTTTTATTGAGAAAAAAAATGCCCTCTGGGTGATCTATGTACATTGCAGGAATTTTAACAAACTTTGTAGCAGATCCCTACCTATTATTGATCTGATAAAATATTACCGTATTGCATACTCATTCTGAATGGGAGTGACTTCATTATAATCAGCAGGTGCACTTTCTGTGCAAAGCTGCAGTGTCAGCGTCCCGTTAGAAGTATTTAACCCTTGGGGAGTATCTCACCAAAACTAAAATTTCTATTGCAGAGAATGACTAAAATCTGACTTGTATCTCAGTGCAGACGTCTGGGAAAACCAGTGAGCCAATCACAAAAGCAGGAAATGACACTTATGGGGACATTCCACATACCAACAGTGTATGGAACGCCTCCAGGTTTCCATATTGTATTGGATTTTACAAAAAGAATACAGCAGCTGTAGATTGAAATGGAATGGTAATTTTCAATAACATTAAATTACAACATGGCTTATGAGCAATTGTATATGCTATATTCCTTTTTTTTTCTTTTCTTTTCTTTTGTTTGCAAAAAGTGGAGATATCTTTTAAAACTGTGACGTGTATTGAGATACCTTATGTATAAAAGGTGTTTATGCTTGCAAGTACCAGATTTTCCAACCTCCTACAACTTTTTTACTGCCAAAAGCTTACTGCAGAGCACAATTTGACCGGCAGCCACAACTTGACAACAATTCCTACCACAAATTAAAACAAACAATATTTAAACATGATAAACAGTATAATAAAGTTATCAATAATAAGTAAACTGTGTTGCTTTATAGTTACAACATTCAAACAATGAGGGTGACTAATACTGAGTATGACAAAGCAGGCATGGCTTTAAAACCCACTGTATTGGAAATATTATTATTATTATTATACGAGATTTATATAGCGCCAACAGTTTACGCAGCGCTTTACAATGTATAAGGGGGACAACACAATTACAGTACAGTTCAATACAAAAGGTATAGGAGGGCCCTGCTCGTAGAGCTTACATTCTAAAGGGAGGGGGTGGTGGTACAAAAGGTAATAGCTGCAAAGAATGATTTGATGGGGGTGGCTCAGGGACAGTTATGTGGGTGTGGGATAGGCTTCCCTGAAGAAATGAGTTTTCAGGGATCTCCTAAAGGTGGACAGGGTAGGGGCTGATCGGACATACTGGGGCAGGGAATTCCAGAGGATGGGAGAGGCTCTGGAGAAGTCCTGAAGGCGAGCATGGGAGGAGATAACAAGGGATCTAGAGAGCAGGAGGTCCTGGGAGGAGTGGAGGGGGTGTTTTGGGCGATATCTGCAGATGAGGTTGGTGATGTAGATGGGGGCGATGTTGTGAATGGCCTTGTATGTTATGGTTAGCATTTTGAATTTTACACGGTGGGGTAGGGGAAGCCAGTGAAGGGATTGGCAGAGAGGAGCAGCAGTCACGGATCGATTAGTGAGGTGTATTAGTCTAGCAGCAGCATTCATAATAGACTGAAGGGGGGATAGCCTGCTTAAGGGTAGGCCATTAAGGAGAGAGTTGCAGTAGTCAAGGTGGGAAATAATCAAGGAGTGAATAAGTTGTTTTGTGGTGTCATTAGTCAGGAAGGGTCGAATTCTGGAGATGTTGCGGAGGTTGAGGCGGCAGGATTTAGCCAGTGATTGGATATGGGGGCTGAAGCAGAGGTCAGAGTCAAGGATTGACACCCAGCACCCTGGCATGTGTGGAGGGACCAATGGTTGTTGTTGATATTAATGGTGAAGTCACAGGAGGGGGACCGTGAAGGAGGAAATATAACAAGCTCAGTATGTCACTATATTTATGTCTGCAGATGGGTCCAGCACTTACCCCATCAAGGTGGTGGGTGACTGGCAGCGTTATGCGGGCAGCGTCTCCTTGGCTCCTGCTCTGTCCTCTTCTCCATCGCGGCAGCTTCCCTGCATCTCCTCCTTCTAGGAGCTAGGAGTCCAATAGGATCGCCTGTCCTTTCAGCCAATTGGGTGACGAGTCTCGGACCCACTTCCTGATTGACCGGGAGGAAGATCAGTGTTAGAATATTCATTCACTATTCTAACACACCTAGGTCGGCTCT
Source organism: Lithobates clamitans (assembly GCA_037952925.1). NCBI lineage: Eukaryota > Metazoa > Chordata > Amphibia > Anura > Ranidae > Lithobates > Lithobates clamitans. The sequence continues at coordinate 498,508 of JBBGZY010002235.1, forward strand.
CTCTACGCTCCAAGCCCACCCTATTTGACGCCCATTAGAGCCTCTGGCTCTAATCAGGGCTTCAAAAAAACACCCCCCAACATTGTAATTAATGTATCTGGTGTCCTGAAAGGGATCAGATGCATGGATAGGCGTGGATAGGGGAGGCGGCACCTGTGCACCCCTTAATGGATGGGCCGCCACTGTTTGTGTTATTTGTGTTTTTTTTTCCACCTCTAAAGGAAAATTGACAATTTAAAGGGGTTGGGAGAAACCATATACCACTGCCGGGGGTGCTTACAATGGTCATATTTTTATTCATATGGTTTAAACCGACTTTGCTAATTTTACTTCTCCTTTTATCTCTTTCCTGATTCATATTTTTTTCTAGGTACATGTGAATTTCTTTCTATTTCTTTTCTAATATTTTATCTTTCTTTTGAACGTCACTCATGTTTACTGAGCTTTTTCTTGTTTTCTACTTCTTATTTTCATATATATATATATATATATATATATATATATATATATATATATATATATACAGTATATTTTTCCTCTTTCTTTAGTGATTCTTCCTTCTCACTGGTCTTACTCCTTTACAGATTTTCCCGAAAAGGGAAATTATCAGTTAGAATGAAATTCTGATTTGAGAAAGGTAAAACTAGAGGAGCAAGACCAGGAAAGTTTGCAAATGATGTAATAAGAAAATCTGTAAAGAAGTAAAAGTAGTAAAGGTGAGAAGGAAGAATTAAAAAAAAATATATATATATGAATGGATGGATATAAATGACATATTACTAATCCAAATTATCTAATTCTAAGGTGTTTTGGGTAATTGAAAAATAGAAAATATAAAGAAAATACGAATGCAAAATAGGATAAAATGTTGCTACAACAATTTATTAAATAAGAAATAAATGCTAATTGAATATTCTCTGAAAGGGCGGACATACAAATAAGTAATGTATGTCACACAGATTATGCCAGTTTTAAATAATATTAAAACAACATCTTTTTGTCTACAGATTGCACTGAAAATAAAATAGTTTTTGAAAGACAGTATTGCTGAATGTAAGCCTTGTTTGTGCTAAATTAAACATGTATTAATTCATTATCTTAAAATATGACAAAGTTATTTACCAATCAATAGACCTATAGTTAAAAAAAAAAAAAAAAAAATTACGGTATCTTGGTCATAAGTCTATACAAATGCAAGGCAGAGCTGGGAACTAAGACCCCATACACACTATTAGATTTTCTGCAGATTGTTGTCTTCAGATTTACCAAAACCATGTAGTGCAAGGGCTTGCCTGATTGCGTACAAATTGAAACTCTAAAGATTTGACCTCATATTATATGGTTTTGTTAAATCTGAAGATAAAAATCTGCAGAAAATCTAATAGTGTGTATGGGGCTTTAGAAACGCAGATTGTGCAGCTAAGATCACATTAGAAGATGTTTTGAGATTGGACCTGCAGAATTCACTCAGAACTAAAATATCATGTTGGGGTAGAGTGACCATTTACCTATACATTACAGATATGTAATACGATCCTTGCAATGTCCTACCTGTAGACAAATACAGGAACAACGAGATCTGAGACGTTTGTATCCATGTCTGTCTCCTCCATCCTAGTAATCATTTCTATATACTGCTTTGGCCATTCTACTAATTTATTCAAAGGAACCAAATTTGCTGCAGAGAGATGAAATGATAAATAGACTGAATGATTTGTTACAAAATACAGTACAGAGCCATGTACAATCTGCAATTATCACACTGTGGGGGAGATTTACTACATCTGGGGCACACAGAATTTGGTGCAGCTAATTATATTATACCTTATATGATCATTCTGACGTATTATTTAGCTCCTTGAATAACTAACTGTACTCAAGTGACTTCTTATTTTCAACTGTACATTTATTGATTCCTCTATTGGTGTTCTATATGTTGCTATTGTCATATCTAAAGCTGACTTTCTTTAGAACAATTTGTATCTTAATCATATTTTGTAGCATAACGTTTAAGATGCATTTTAAAATGTTGTTACTCATTGTACCATCACTTTATACCAAATAAAAAAGTTTGTAAACAGAGTTTAGTGCAGCTGTGCTTAGTAACCAATCAGCTTCCAGCTTTAGCTTTTTTGGTTAAACTTTAACAAATAAAACCCAGAATCTGATTGGCAAGTATGGACAGCTGCACCGGATTCTGTGTGCATCAGTTTTAGTACCCCCCCCCCCTCACAGGGTATGTAGATACATTCAGTGGAGCCATGATAAGACATGATGATAATAATAATAAATAATAATAATAACACTGTACTTACCAAGTTGAGATAAAATTTCACCTGCCTCCATTATGCCCATTTTGAGACATCCTGTGTTGTCCACAATAGCAATGGTTTGTGTGAGATTATATACTGTTCTGCTTTTAGTTTCTTGGTTACGAGTGTGTTCTGGTCTTACAGACAACATTTGTTTCCCATCAGATAAAATGGATAAACAGGATTTAATCAGGGAGGATTTTCCATCCCCTTTATAGCCAAAGAGCTGCAACAAAACTCTGTTATATCCCTGAATACCATATTTACATTTGTTGAGAGTAAATGATAGGATATTCTTTTTAACCTCATCAATATTCTTTATACTTGCCATGTTCATATGCCAGCACCACAAGTGATCTCCGTGGTTTATATATGTTATATATCAGCAGAATTTAAGTCCAAAGTACAATAGTCAGGGTGAACTCCATGTATGAGAGATAACATTTTTCTGCTCTATTTCCTGAAGTTAATCAGTTTGTTTACGTGCTGAAGTTCTCTTCTCTGAAAACAAATGGCAGATGGTAATAAATCATCACCACCAAGCCACACCTGAAGGATGAGATGGATTTATTTTCTTGTTACACATCAACAAAGTCTCATGTGACAGTTTCTGCTAAGATATTTTCTAATGCTCCTTATGATGGATCTGACAGTTATCAAGGCGATGATGATGATGATGCTACACCAGACAATACGTGGAAACAAACGGAGGATGATGAAGAGTTAAAATGTAAGGCCAGACAAAATCTTTTTCTTTAGTCTGGGATACAGTGGAGAAGCCCCTGACAGATGTTTCTTGCTTCCCAAGTACCAATTACAGTCTCTGCGATAAAAACTTAATCAGACAGGAAGGAGAGAAAATCTACATCGGCAATTAAGAAATATTTTTCTTTTTATGTAGAGCAGTGCTAAGCTAGAACCCCCCCTGTAGACTTATGAAGAAAAGAAAGGGGGGACTTTGAATTAGGGTTTTGATTTGTGGGGGTGAAATAAGTATATTTAATTAGCATATTGAGTCTGACAATACATAACAATGATGCACATAGTAGAAAAGTTTTAATATGTATACACACACATACATGGTGTAGACCTCATAAATACTTTACACATACATATCAAATGGACAGCATATAAAATTGACAACAGATTTAATGTGGCTAAAATGAATTATTGCAAATTCATATATGTACACCGTAATCTAAATGGCACTATGCAGTGTAATCAATGGTTAGAAAAACAGTATGATCATTTGGTTATAGATGAGTCTGAGTAGGTTCCTATCGGTAGGCATGAGAATGCATCCTAAAAGTCTGACGCTTTTTATGGATAATACCACTCTTCATAGGGCTTTCTGGCGCTGGCGTGTCTGAATTTTTCTATCTGGTGTTACCATATGGAGGAGGGCATCTCTAGCCTTCATGGGCGGCGGCTGCTGCTCTAGCGTAGACACCTCTCTTCCTCTCTTTTTTTTTGTATAATCTTTATTTTATTTTGTAAAAGAACATATAACAGGACATGTCCAACATTCTGCATTAGAGTAAGATCACTGGCCCATCAGGGTCTTGCAGGTTAAAATGGCACAAATAAACAGGTTGAACAGAGAAACAAGTACAACAACAAAAGCAATATTTATGGGTGTTGTGCGAGATGACCTAGGGGCCTTCACAGGTTAGTAGGTTAAGGATGGAGCCTTAGGGGTAGTGTTATGGTGCGAAGGGTAAGTAGAGTATATCGACCTTCTGTATGACAAACCAGCCCCTGGTGGCGAGCCAGGGAGGGCTATCCACAAAAATGTAGTGAAAGAATAGTCCCATGGCCGGTGGCTGGGGCAAAGGGGGGGGCCGATAGTCTCCAACAAACCCCCCACCCCCTGCGCACAGCAGGGGTACCAGCAAGCGACATCATACACTCAAGCGGGACGCTCAGTGCACCCTGTAAATCAGGGGCCTATCCCATGAGCGTAGAGGCTCCAAGCAGTTATGTCTACCAACAGCATATCGTTTAGTCCCCTAACCGGTGTCAATATAACAAGGGAAGCATACAGCCTTTGAGGTGTACAGAAAGAAGAAAAGTGAGGGAGAGAGAAGGGAAGAAGAGGGAGGAGTAGGGAGAGATCTGAGCATACCTGCAATCTTGTAGGAAGCCTCATTCATGGCCGCACCGAGCACACCATCTCCGAATGAAGCCATCAGTACAGTTGAACGCCAGTAGCTGCTATCCATCAGGGGGTTGGCTCCCCGTCCTCTAAGTTCTTAACTGCCTGCGGGTTTTAAGGGATGGTTCTGCTAGTTCCAGTAAAGCTGTGTCCAGGCTAGAGGGTACATATCTAGAGTCTGTGACATATTCCGTCCAGGGTGTCCAGACACCGACAAACCGGTCTCGGGAGCCCTGGCATGTCGCTATCCAGTCCTCAGCCTCTCAGACTGCACTCACCCCGCTGATCCACTCCTCCCGGGTAGGGACTCTGGACTGCTTCCAGTAAGTTGGAAGTAGGCGCCTTGCTGCATTCAGCGAATGAGGCAGCACACATGGCAGTACGTTCATTTTTATGATGTTCACCCATCCCAACCACATGAAGGCAGTCTGCATCCGTTGTGAGGGGTCTTTTTTGACAGCGGTAAGCAGTGGGGGGTAGTTGGCCATGTACAAGGTATCAAAGCAGTCCATAAGTTGCACGCCAACGTATCGCAGGGACGATGTGGCCCAGATGAAAGGGAAGGCAGCCTTAAGACTCGTGGTTACGGGGGGGCGACAAATGGGGAGAATTTCAGACTTTGTGAAATGTATCTTAAAATTGGAGATTGATCCAAAGTGCTTGAGTTCCTTCATTAAGTTAGGCAATGAGATCAGGGGGTCCGAGAGGTGGCAAAAAACATCATCAGCATACGCCGAGAAGGGGCAAGACTTGTGTATTGCGAAGGCCATCCCCCTAGATTTTGATATCGAGATGGTGCTGAGGAACCACTGATTAAAGAGGTGAGTGTATAGTTTAGGAAATGACTGGTGTGTGAAGTGAGTCCCCTGTAGGAAGACCACCTGTGCTTTTAATCGTTTTAACTCCTACCATAATTTGCTACGTTTGTGTAGGGAGCAAAGGCCCCTGACATTATATGAGCTTACCTGTAGAGCAGCCATAGTAAGGTCTGGAGATGCTGGGGGGGCCCAGATGGGTGGTGTGCTCGGTGTGGGCGATGATGTGGTAGGTTGCTCCTGTGAGAAGGAGAGGGGAAAGGAGGAAAGGAGGAGAGGAGGAGGGGAGGAGGGGAGGAAGAAGAAAAATAGACATGTGAGATAAATATCAAAGACACAACAAACAAAACATAATGGCCGGAGCCATATGAACATATATAACATCTAAGGGTAGTGTTCGGGACCTTGTACCCTATGGGGGGGAGGGCCCGAATTGGGATGCCAATGGGGATCAGTACCCAAAAAAAGGGTGTTTAAATCGGTAGGTAGGGTAAGTGTGAGTGAGCAGGGCTCATCTCTAGTATCACAAGGCCTGGCGATTAAGAGAGTTTCTTTCAAAAAAAGGGGGAGGAGTCCAGTGCAAGTGTGAGGGCAGAGTTGCTCCGTCAGTCTCTCGTGGGGACCGGGCCTGTCGAGGAGTCAGATGGGTAACGTCTGCGGTCCCATCTGCGGTTCCTATGCTTGGTTGACTGCCGCGGTTGGGGTGGCGGTGGCCTGGTGGCTGGAAAGTCTGATGTTCCCTGCCAGTCTGGGAAGTCCACAGGGTCTACCTCAAGAGAGGACAAGAAATTTGGCAGGTCATCCCTTGTGCGGAGAGTCACAGTTTTGCCATTTTTGGTGACTTGGAGGAAGAAGGGGAAGCCCCAGCGGTATTGCAGGCCTGCATCCTGAATGGCTGCCAGAAGGGGGCGAAGTGACCTGCGTTGCATGAGAGTGTGCCTGGAAATATCCTGGTAGAAGGTTAAGTGCGCACCATCAAAGTCAAAGTAAAAGTCAAATGCAATGCATTTTCTGCATGATGTGGTCTTTAAGCGTGTATTTGTGCAACTTACAAATGATGTCTCTTGGGTTATTCACATCTTAGGATGGGGACTTCAGCGCTTTGTGTGCACGATCTATCTCAATGGTGGCTGTGGCAGGTAGCCCTAGTATTTCTTTAAAGATGCTCTCAAGGGTAGGAATAATGTCCTTAGCACCCGTTGCTTCAGGCAAGCCTCTGATTCTAATGTTGGCCTTTGCGACTGCGATTCTCCATGTCATCCAACTGACAGAGCAGGGCCTCAATCTGGTGGTCTTGTGTAGTACATTTGTCCTGCAGCATGGAGATGACTAGGAGGGCTTCCTCAGATCTCTATTCCAGGGATTCCATTCTGCCACCCAGGTGTGAGGTGTCTGCTTTAAGCTGCGCAATGTCTTCTTTGAGGGCCTTCTCTACCCTGTCAGCAAAGCACTCTAGATCATCTTTGGTGGGGAGAGACCAAATATGGCACCTAATGTCTGCCTCATTCAGAGAGTCTGGAGCTTCAGGGCCTCTATCTGGAGATGAGGGGGAGCCTGGGGAGGTCGGGGGGTGCCAATTCACTCACCGACATCGGAGATGGTATAGGGGAGCTTGCAGGCTGTTGCGACTGGGTGGCGGTGTTCTGTGAGCCTTTAGTTGATTTCTGGGCCTTCATGGCCGGTGTCATCTTTGGAGCCTCGCGGCTCTGCCCGTGATTCCCGGGAAAGAAGGAATCCAGCTGCCCCTGCCTGGTGCGATCGTTCTGAGTGACTGCGAGTACGCCCGGTTCCTCTGGGACATGGCAGGAGTTGGCTGGGGTGAGTATCTCCCTCGTGGCGATGATTTAGTGCGGCGGTGGGACGGAGCTGCAGAGACACACGTCCTCACTCTGCCATAGTCAGGACACGCCACCCTCTCTACCTCTCTTGATGCACCTGTCTGATGTTAAGAGGAGCCCGTGGGTGTGTGCCGAGTGTATTTAACTTCCTCACTCTGTGCTAGCCAGTCCTCATGGCAGTACCTCTCTATGCACACTGCACACTACATGGTATTTTACTTTTTTATATCCTAAATAGGTAATTACATGGTTTTTCTTTTCCTGTTTATGCTCACACATGCTCACTTTTGTTTTTGTCATCTATACCTGTTTCATGGTTTCCTTTTCTTTTCTCTTTTCTTTTTCCTTTTTCTTTTTTTCTTTTTCTTCCCACTTTTTTCTTTTTTCTTTCTTTTTTTTCCTCTCTTTTTTCTTTTTCTTCTTTTTCTTTTTCTCTCTCTTCCTTTTCTTTTTTCCCTTTTTCTTTTTCCTTCTTTCTTTCTTTTGCCCCTTTTTTTTCTCTTTTTCTCCTTTTTTTTCCGTTCCTGATCTGTTTTTCTCTCTTCACACGTTTTTCACATTCACATGTCCACGTGCACTCTGGCATTGGGCTCTAGCTACTTCTCACAATATAGAGTATTTATAGCACACCCAATATATATATATTTAGACATGAAGCCCACTCACACCACTACCTAGATTTCTGCCCTTTGTTTTCTTGGGGATGATGTTTTGTGCACCCGGTCCCTCTCCTGTGGGGCCCTTCTACATCCCCCATTCCCCAGACTTATCACGATGTAAGTACTCAGAGGGATGAGTAACTCTCTCCCTTTTGTCTTGTACACATCCTCCCTGTTGAGGGGTATAACGTTTGATCATACTGGTCTACTTATGTTTTGTTGTTTTTTATAGAGTTGCATGCATCTGCCCCTGAAGAGTGGTATGATCTACAAAACGCGTCAGTCTTTTAGGATGCATTCTCATGCCTACCGATAGGAACCTACTCAGACTCATTATCTAGAACCAAATGATCATACTTTTTTTCTTACCATTGATTACACTGCATAGTGCCATTTAGATTACGTGTACATATATGAATTTGCAATAATTAATTTTATCCATATTAAATCTGTTGTCAATTTTATGTGCCATCCATTTGATATGTATATGTAAAGTATTTATGAGGTCTACACCATGTATGTGTGTGTATGCATAATAAACCTTTTCTACTATGTGCATCATTGTTATGTATTGTCAGACTCAATATGCCAATTAAATATACTTTCAAATTATTTCACCCCCAAAAATCAATAGCCTCATTCAAAGTCCCACCTTCCTTTTTTTCATACCTGAACCAGGGATGGAGGCACATACCGTGTGCTTCATTTAAAGTCCCAAACTCCCCCCTATTATTCCCACTGTAGACTTGCTGTTTGGGTATCTGATACAGTTTTTTCCTCCCTTCCTGTCTGGTAGAGATGAGCGGAACACCCCTCGGTTCGGTTCACAGCCGAACATGCGAACAGGCAAAAGATTTGTTCGAACACGCAAACAATGTTAAAGTCTATGGGATACGAACGTGAAAAATTAAAGGGGCTAATTTTAAGGATTAATATGCAAGTTATTTTCATAAAAAGTGTTTGCGGACCCGGGTCCTGCCCCAGGGGACATGGATCAATGCAAAAAAGTTTTAAAAACAGCCGTTTTTTCGGGAGCAGTGATTTTAATAATGCTTAAAGTGAAACAATAAAAGTGAAATATTACTTTTTGTACCTGGGGGGTGTCTATAGTATGCCTGTAAAGTCGTGCATGTTTCCCGTGTTTAGAACAGTCCCTGCACAAAATGACATTTCTAAAGGAAAAAAAGTCATTTAAAACTACTCCCGGCTATAATAAATTGTCGGGTCTTGGCAATACAGTTAAAAGTCATTGAAAAAAATGGCATGGGGATCCCCCCAGGCCCTTCGGGTCTGGTATGGATATTAAGGGGAACCCTGCACCAATTTTTTTTTTTTGGCGTAGGGGTTCCCCTCAAAACCCATACCAGCCCCTTATCCAAGCACGCAACCTGGCAGATCGCAGGAATAGAGGGGGGATGAGAGATCGCCCCCCCTCCCGAACCATACCACCTGAGAGGACGGTCATTACGGTGGGTGCCTCCCATGGAGGTGGATCAGTGGCGACGTGCAGGTTTTTTTCTTTTTTTCAGCCCGGCAGAATGAGAGAAGATGAATGGAATTCGTGGGACATTTTATTTTTTTAATAAAGGACTTGTCCCAAGCCGTGTCTTGTGGTTTTTTAACATTTTGACACTTTTTTGTGAAATGGTAGGGGTACAATGTACCCGTTACCATTTCAAACAGGGGGGGCGGGATCTGGGGGTCCCCTTGTTAAAGGGGGCTTCCAGATTCTGAAAAGCCCCCTGCCTGCAGACCCCCACAACCACCGGGCAAGGGTTGTGGGGATGAGGCCCTTGTCCCCATCAACATGGGGACAAGGTGCTTTGGGGGGCTACCCCAAAGCACCCTCCCCATGTTGAGGGCATGTGGCCTGGTACGGTTCAGGAGGGGGGCTCTCTCTCATCCCCCCTCTTTTCCTTTGGCCTGCCAGGTTGAGTGCTCGGATAAGGGTCTGGTATGGATTTTTGGTAGAACCCCAACGCCATTTTTTTTTAAATGTTGGTGCGGGGTTCCCTTTAAAAGCCATACCAGACCCGGTCTGGTATGGATTTTGAGGGGGACCCTTACGCCATTTTAAAAAAAAAAATTGGCACAGGGTTCCTATTAATATCCATACCAGACCTGAAGGGCCTGGTATGGAATTTGGGGGGACCCCCACTTTTTTTTTTTAATTTTGGCATGGGGTTCCCCTTAAAATCCATACCAGACCTGAAGTGTCTGGTATGGATTTTGAGGGGGACCCATACGCCATATTTTAAAAAAAAATTGGCGCAGAGTTCCCCTTAATATCTATACCAGACCTGAAGGGCCTGGTATGGATTTTTGGGGGGACCCCATGCTGTTTTTTTCAATGACTTTTATCTGTATTGCGAGACCCAACAATTCATTATAGCCGCGAGTAGTTTTAAATTACTTTTTTCCTTTAGAAATGTAATTTTGTGCAGGGACTGTTCTAAACATGGGAAAAATGCGCTACTTTACAGGCATACTATAGACACCCCCCAGGCATGAAATTTAAAGAAATATTTCACTTTTATTGTTTCACTTTAAGCATTATTAAAATCACTGCTCCCGAAAAAAGGCAGTTTTTAAAACTTTTTTTTGCATTGATACATGTCCCCTGGGGTAGAACCCGGGTCCCCAAACACTTTTTCTGACAATACCATGCATATAAGCCTTTAAAATTAGCACTTTTGATTTCTCCTATAGACTTTTAAAGGGTGTTCCGCGGCTTTCGAATTTGCCACGAACACCCCAAATTGTTCGCTATTCGATGAACACCCGATGTTCGAGTCAAACTTACGTTCGACTCGAACATCAGGCTCATCCCTACTGTCTGGTTAAAATGTTACCAAAACAGGAAGTGAAGGGAAATCTCTCTAAAGAGGCCCCAGAAAGCAATAAAACCCAACAAGGGTGGCTGAACATAGTGAATTTTATAGTGAATGCTAGTAAAGGATATCTGTAAGAGATCTGTTGTGTGCTGCATTCATTAAGACATCTGGATGGTTATCTTGAGCTGTGTAGCAATGCGAAGCAAAGAGGCACTCAGAGTGGTTAACTGCATAAATGCGATGGTGCGGCCGGTAAATAGTATAGTGCAAGGTATCTTGTAGTAACTGAACAGCAAGTGAACAGGGGAGGAAATACAGAACATAAGACAGGTAAACTACAACGCTAAGCCTGCCTTGGAAAAACAAAACACAGGTAAAAAGAGAAGTTCCAAAAAGAACCAGTAGCAGACTAGAATTCCATTGTCTGGGGTGTTGACAAGGGTTGTGGAGCCATCCCACATGGTTTTTAGCATAGCTGGATATTTCCACTGGTAGGCGATATTGTGGTTGCGTAGTGTCTTTGTTATGGAAAGCAAGTTTTTTGCACAGTTGTAGTGTATGCCCTTGTTCTGGAAGTTGATCTTTTTTGCGGAAAGCCGATAGGAGAAATTTTTTTACTTAGTAGAAGTGTATCCACATCAAGACTTCATATGAACAAAAGACCAGTAAAAAGCAGCGCAGGTTTCAATGTTCACAGGTATCTCAATACACAACAACAAAATGTCCTTTTGAGCAATCAGAAGCTCTTCGTGGGATGCATACAGTTTATAGGCAGGGCAGCCTTTTGAAGGGAGGTGAAGCCACTCCAGATATGCAAAAAAAGAGAAAACAGCAAAGGCGCCTCTTAGTAAAACAGTATATTTTAATGACACATTTCCATTAAGAGCACTCACATGTAAAAACTTGTTAGTCCGGCATGGGAAGTCTCAGTAACAGCCATATAGGATTGCATCCTCTGATGTTAAACAGCCATGTTCCTCTCCTGCTGCCGGCTGGTGTGAATGACGTGAGCTTCCGGGATTCGATCGTAATCCAGAACGAGGCTTGTACATCCGCCGGGCAATTGAATGGAGGGCTGGGACTCTGGAACGCAAATCCGAAGGTATGTGCTGTACTGTCGTTAAGCGACGCGTTTCAGAGCATTCACATTGAAGCGCGCTCTTCTTTCAAGCTAGGGAAGATACATTTAGTTGCAGCCTTTTTAAGTGCTCACCTAGCACCGCCGCCTAATGGATACAATTGATATTACAGGGAAAATAAGCTGAATGTAAAATTACAAAGGCAGATGCGATGGTGAGCATATATAAATAAGTAAATTAATTAATTAAACTAATAGCCTTATGTATATACTTATTTTTTATCAGGTAATTAAAATTGAAACTAAGACTAAAATAAAAATAGGAATAAAATCACATGTGGCTAGATGTATATATTATAATGCATATTAAACACGGGTGTCTATAAATATAGTTAATGGGTATGAATAAAATCACATGGGGCTAAATGTATATATTATTTTTTTTTATCATTTCAAGTTTATTGAAAAAATAAAGAATAGTAACAAAGAATACACTGTATATTGCAAATTTTGCAGGTGCAACTGCGTACTTTTCGTCTTTTTACAAAATAAGAAAAAAGAAAACAGTTAATGTGAAACACGTGTAGAAGTCTAAATGTTTAACAGACATCGCATTACTGAAGTTATTTCCGCTAAGCTGACTTTGTGACTGTAATGAAAAGAAATACAACATAATAGTTCTGTCTACACTTCGCAAGCCATTGCGACAAACATTTCTTATCCATTGTTCAAATTGTTTATTGTTGAGGACAAGCAAAAGTGTGGTCTCTATGATTCTCTGAGACAATCTAATTCACGTCTATAAGAGAAGTACGGATTTCCAAGGTATATACTAGTGAGGACATAGGCTATAGAACAGCCATGAAGTGTTAAGAAGTTGGATATAGAAAAAAGAAGTAGGAGAATATAAAGGAAATGCTGATGTTAAGGGCAGAAGTATAATACAGAGGGAGGGCACCCGCCCAGGGCCACAAGGTCCCCTCCACAACCGACTCAGGAAGGGAATTCTGCAGAGTATTTGAAAAGCAACCAGGGTTGCCATGTTTTGTGGAATCGTTCGATATGGCCTTTGTCTTGGGCCAATACATCCTCCATTTCGTGGATCTCACTGACTCTCGCCAGCCAGTCCCTAACAGTTGGAGTAGATGTAGAGAGCCAATGTAGAGGTATTTGAGATTTGGCTGCGTTGAGGAGATGTATCGTCAACGAGCGTTTGTAGCGTTTAAAAGAAGTGTTAGACAGGTGTAATAGACAGCATGCTGGTGTCAGTTCCACTTTGGTTTCTGTAATCTTTTTAATTAAAACCTTAACTTCATTCCAGAATTGTTCAATTTTGTGGCATTGCCACCAGATGTGGGTTAGTGTGCCTTTTTCAGAGAGACATCTCCAGCATGTGTCTGGCTTTTGTGTATCCCATTTGTGTATTTTATCAGGAGTGCTGTACCAGTGGGTCAAAAGTTTATAATTTGTCTCTTGCAATTTCGTGCTTATGGAACATTTATGTGCTAAGGCAGCCACATACCTCCATTGTTTGTCTGAGATCTCCAATTCAAGTTCTTCCGACCATCTCCTCCTGTGCCCGTCCGATATCTCAGTCCCCGAGCGACTCATCCATTCATACGCTACAGAAGTGGCCCTTTTAATTGGGGTTCCCTCTCGACAGACCGACTCCAAAGCTGTCAGGGGTCTGTGTAGTGTTAGGGGTTCCTTAATGTTACCTAAATAGCTTCTTAATTGGAAATATGTCCATAGTTTCATTTGGGGTCGGTTTAAGTCTGTCTTAAAAGACGACCAGTCTCTGAATTTGTTTTCATGATAGCAGTCACCGGCCAGCAAGGGATCCCCCGCCGGACTCGTCTTAAGAGTCGGGTTATGTAGACCTGGGGCAAAGTCTGGGTTATCTGTCAGGGGCGTCAGAGGGCTGGGTGTTGAGGTCAATTTTTTTTGTTTAGCTAATCCGGCAATGATCTTCAGTGTGGTACCAGTGATTGGGTGTAACCTAACGGCATGAGGTAATGTTTTGATAGGGGACCATGGCAGGTATCTAAGCGGCAGAGTGGCAATCGTTGTCTCTAGTGATACCCAATCCTTCTCCGACTCATGGCAATGCCAGTCTATGATTCTGGTTATGTGTGAGGCCTGGTAGTAACTGCGGAAGTTCGGGAATTGGATTCCTCCTAGATCTTTGGGTTTGACCAGGGTGCCTAGTTTGATTCTGGGTTTTTTATGTTGCCAGAGAAATCTCGTGACCAATGTATTAAGCTCATTGAAAAATTTCTGAGGTATCTCTATCGGTAGTGTGCGGGTCAGATATAAAAATCTGGGCAGTATGACCATTTTTACTATGGCTGCTCTGCCGAACCAGGAGAAGTAGTTCTCATTCCAAACTGTTAGATCTTTCGCACAATTTTTTAGAAAGGTCACAAAATTTCTCTCATATGTTATTTTTATAGAAGGAGTAAGCCAAATTCCTAGATATTTTAATTTGGTATTATCCCAAGTAAATGTTGAGTTTGCCTGAGTTAATTTGAGTACATTGTCTGGAAGGGAGAGGTTCAGAGCCTCTGACTTTGTATAATTAATTTTTAGGTTGGATATAAATCCGTAGTGTGCAAATTCTTGTAACAGGTTAGGGAGTGTTGTAGTCGGTTTCGTTAAGAAGAACAATAAGTCATCTGCGTATGCAGCTATTTTGTACTCTTTATTTTTAATCTGGAAACCTTGTATTGCTGTGTTTTTTTGCACTGTTCTAATAAAGGGCTCTAGTGAGAGAATAAATAAAAGGGGAGACAGGGGGCAGCCCTGTCTAGTCCCATTTTTAATATATACTTTTTCTGAGAGAATTCCGTTTACTTTTAATTCTGCTGTTGGGTTCTGGTAAAGGGCCGAGATCCAATGTAACATGTTCGGACCCAAACCCACCCCTCCACACACCGCCAGCATGAAGTCCCATGCCACACGATCGAAGGCCTTCTACGCGTCTGTTGAGAGGAGAAAACCTTCGATCTTCCGTTGTCTTACAGCCTGTGTTAGTAAGAGAGCTTTAGTAACATTGTCTCTGGCCTCCCTGTTTGGCATAAAGCCCACCTGTTCCAAGCCAATTAGTTTTGAGAGCAGCGGCCCCATCCTCAATGCAATGATCTTCGCAAACAGCTTAGCATCGAGGTTCAACAAGGAGATGGGGCGATAGCTAGCACATTCCTCTGGGTTTTTGCCCTCTTTCGGTATAACCGTAATGTGGGCAGAGAGAAAACCAGGAGTAACATGTCTTGGCTTGGATAAGGCGTTCAATGCATCTTTTAAGGGTTCAGTCAAAATCTCCATAAAGGATTTGTAATATGTGGCGGAGTATCCGTCAGGTCCTGGGCTCTTGCCCGGTTTTAGTAGTTTGATGGCCTGTTTGACCTCCGCTGTTGTGATTGGGGCTTCTAGAAGATCTGTATCATCCCTAGGTAGAGATGGTAGTCCGCTATGTCTTATGTAGTCTTGTATGATTTGTGTCCTATCTCCTAGCATTTGTGGAGGCTTATGTTGTGGGGGCAGGTTATAAAGCTTCGTGTAGAAAGCGTGGAAGTGTTTAGCTATTGCCTCAGGTTTTACCTCGAGCTTTCCTTCTTTGGATCTGATACCAGCTATTTGGTTACTTGAATTCTGTTCTTTGAGGGCCCTCGCCAAGAACCTCCCAGCTTTGTCGCCTGACTCATAATAGAGCCGCTTCTTAAAGAAGAGAATCCTTTTGGCTTTAGTGTGGAGAATCTGCTGTAGGTCCTTCCTTGCCTCTAGGAGGCTCTTGGCTGAGGTCTCCGATAGGGATTGTTTATGTAATACTTCCAGTGACTCAATTTGGGTGAGTAATTTTCTAATCTGGGCATTTCTTTCCTTTTTGCGTCTTGAACCCATCCCTATTAGAACTCCTCGTATGGTACATTTATGTGCTTCCCATACAAGTAGTGGATCTGTCCCAGGTGTGCTATTATGTTTGAAGAAGTCGGTTATGTTGGTTGTAAGTACAGGTAAGAGTGTCGGATCTGATAATAGAGACGTGTTCAGTCTCCATGTCTGTTGTCGTCTACTTGAGTTCTGTAAGTCCAGTGTCAGTGAGATAGGTGCGTGGTCTGATATTGTTTGTGTACCTATTTTTGCAGCGGAAATTTTTGATAGATCTCTCTGAGGAACAAATATGCAATCCAGCCGGGCATATCTGTTGTGAGGTATCGAGAAATGGGTGTAATCTCTACCATCGAGATTAAGGAAGCGCCAGGAGTCCACCAACTGGAGCTTGGGAAGGAGTGATTTAATCTTTTTCAAAATTTTATAAGTTATGCAAGTCCTTCCATTGGACGTATCTAGAAGTGGGTTTAGAGGTATATTAAAATCCCCCCCAAGTATAATACAACCATCGGCGAACTCCTGTAGCCTCCTCACGATAAGTTGGCAAAAAGTTATGTGAGACTTATTTGGGAAGTATACATTGGCGAGAGTCAAGGGCAAGTCATTGTATGTGCCCTTTAAGAACACAAATCTGCCCTCAGGGTCACAGAACTGTTCATTTAGTTTAAATGGTGTGTCTCTGCTTATTAGTATCGTGACTCCTTTTGATTTAGAATCGGGTGTGGTAGCATGGAAAGCTCTCGGGAACTGTGGGGATGTTAATTTGGGGATGTTGTTTGTTTTAAAATGGGTCTCCTGTAGGAAAACAAACTGAGGTTTACCTTTTTTAAGTTCTCTGAGCAGAGTGGAGCGTCGCTCGGGTATATTTAAGCCTCTGATGTTGTGAGATATCACAAGGGGACGATTCCCCAGCGATGAGTATACCATAGTGTCGGCAGAGGAGGAGACGGACGGACTTCGAATCTGTAAAGACAAGACTGTTATTTGAGGCTTGACACTTGTTCTTCACTTAGAAATAGAGTATCTCCAATATCCTGAGCGGGCGTCCCCCCTCCAGTAAACAGAAGGGAGAGTAGAGAAGGAGAAAGAGGAAGGGTGGGTAGTAAGAGAAGAGAAAGGTTTAGCAAAGAGTTATTACTATGGGGGTTAATCTCCAGGAATACCTAAACCACCCCAGGTGGAGATGTACCCCCAATCGTAAAATATCAGGTAGAATTTGTGGGGGTTGTGGGAAGCGACTACGACTAAGCGTGACTTAGGCTCCAAATGAATGGAGTGCTGTGGGATTATAAATGTACAGTCTCAATGTGGCACACACGGAGGCTCACAGTAGTAAAAATATTAATATTATTAAGATCACACCCGACCAAGGTGTGTAGCAAGTAAACTCGGGTCTAATCGTGAAAAACCAGGACCTGAACTCACAGAAAGTAACTATAACAATTATGTCATCCGACTATCTTCAAATTAGGCAATCTTTGCTGTCACCCGTGGAAACGCCCCCCAAATATGTACATAATCAGATCTAATTTGTATACAATAAATCTGTTCAGGGCATTAGAGAGAACAACAAAAAAAAAAAAAAAAAAAAAAAAAAAAAAAAGGGGGGGGGGGAGGACGGGTTGTGAAGCAGAGGGGAGGGGGGGGAGGGGGTGGTGAGGCAGAGGGGGGGAGAGGGAGGGGGGGGAGACAGAGGGGAGGGGGGGGAGGGGAAAAAGGGGTGGGGGAGGGAGGAGGTGGCAACAACAAACAGTTTTTACACCTATTATCCCTCCTCCAATCATTCCTCTTGCTCTTGTACAGTTTCATAAATCTTCGTGGTTTGCATCCCATTGCTTTAGGGCTAGGTGTTAATGTAGCAGTGAGCCACGTCCAGGGCACAGCTGTCGTCGCGTCTGGGATCAAGGCCCTATCTTCAATCAGCAAGAGATATGGAGCTGAGGTGGTAGGTCTCCTCCAGGATAAGCTTCAAAGTTCGCATCTTGAGCTTAATGGCTGCGCAGAGAGCCAAGGGATGCTGTCATAAGCATCCCTCCGGATGGTGTTTGTGGATGTGTCTATCCCCCTCTCCTCCTCTCCCATCGTCCCCCCCCCTTGGGGGAAATGTTCCACAGGCGACAGCATTATGACATGAACATCAGAACTGTAAGAGTTGAGATTTGGACTGCGGGTTTGTTAAGGTCATGTCCATCGTGGTACTGATGTAGCTATTCACATTCCTGGGCTCTGGATGGACCGGCCAATCTCCTTGGGGTCTCTGCATGGGAGCTGTTTCCTTTATTCTGTTTATGTTTTTTCGATAGCCTTTTGTCTGGAGAAGAAAGTGGGGAGGTGGGGGGGCTTCTGATCAAGGGTGGTTGTAAAATTTCTTCATACCATTCCGGTAAATCCATTGGTTCCAGGTCTAGTGCTTCACAGAACTCCGGTAGGTCTGCTGGCGAATGCAGGATAGCTTGATGGCCATTATGTGTAACTGTGAGCGCAAAAGGAAATCTCCAGGTATATCTTAAGTCTTTTGCTCTCATTTTCTCCAGCAGGGGTCGCAGTGCGCGTCTGTTCTTTAAAGTAATCTGAGAAAGATCCTGGAACAGCATAATTGTGGCGCCATTAAATATGATTTGCTCATTTTGTCTGGCTTTTCGCATGATCTCCTCTTTAGTAGCAAAGCTTTGTAAGCAACAGATTATGTCACGGGGCGGTGCAGTATCTGAGCCTCTGGGCCTGAGAGCTCTGTGAGCTCTTACGAAATTGATTTCCGTGTCTTCCTGCCTCTCAAGCAGGCTGTTGAAGACTCTCCGGAGTGCTGTGGTGATCTGATCCTGATCCACTGATTCCGGGATCCCCCTGACTCTGATATTACACCTCCTCCCCCGGTTATCGAGATCTTCAATGTGTCTGTTCATATTAATAAAATGCTGCATGTGGTTTGATGAAACCAGCTCTAGCTTGAGGATTGCTTTATCTCTCTGTCTGCCTGCACTCTCGGCCGCCGCCATCTTTTCATTTATCACCATCATGCTTGTTTTCAAATCCGTTATGGCGGCAGAAAATGTAGCTTTTATGTCCGCAGCAAAAACCGACATGTCTGCAAATGTGAGCGGGTGGTCCGATTTGGACTTACCCCTACTGGTGTCTTCAGAAGCGGACAGTGAGTCCTCGCTCTCTCCTTCCTCCTGTGGCGTCGGCGCCATCTTGCTTCTCGGGGTCCCGCTACGGGCCGCTGATTTATGTCGGAAGATTTCAGCTATGTTGGCACTGGCAGAAGCCGAGTTTCGGCGTGTCCGTGGTCCAGGCGTCCAGTGAAGCTTTCTACCCGGCATTTGTGAGCTGTAGGTCGGGTGTTAGGGCTCAGAACCTCCGCGTGTGTCTCAGAGCCTCCTTAGTGAGCAGCCATCTCCGCCGCGCGCCAGGCCACGCCCCAAAATGTATATATTATTATGCATATTAACATGGGTGTCTACAAATATAGTTAATGGTTATGGACCTATTAAATATAGTTAAAAGAAAGGGGAAAATATGATAATAATTTCTCTATATATGGGCACATATATGTAAATATAGTGTGTAGTAACACTGAGAACAGGGAGAAGTAAAATAATTAAAAATTAAAAATTAGTAATTAAAACAGCTCTTTGATACTGATATCAGGGGATGGTTTTACAGTAGTGTAACTAGAAGATATGGGTAATGTTCTTATTAAATATGGTTAGAAACAAGTGACACACACAGGGCCAATACTATTATACTATCTTCATTAATTCCACCAGGGTTTAGGGCATCCAAGGAATAAATCCAGAAGGTTTCTCTTTCGCATAATCTATAGAATCTTTCAGCTGCGGGGAGATTTTTTGGTATTTGTTCGATAACCCATACCTCGAGACCTTCAGTGGATTTTGCATGGTGTTCACAGAAATGGCGGGGGACACTGTGTTTGTCCCTCCCTCCTTCTATTTTTCTTCTGTGCTCACCAAATCTTTGCCTTAATGGGTGTATGGTGCGCCCCACATACATGAGGGTGCATGGACAACTCAGACCATAAACTACAAAATCCGAGCCACAGTTGTAGAAATTATCAAGCATGTAAGTTTTTCCTTTTGTGGAAAAATGTTTTTTCCGTGCTTGACAAAACCACAAGTTTTGCACATGTTTTTTTTACACTGAAACATGCCCTTGAGGGGAATCATATGGGCCTGTGCCGGTGTAATTTCTTTTATGGGCTTTAATTTACTAGGCGCAATTTTATTCTCAATATTGGGAGCTTTTCTGTAAGTAATTTTTGGATAATTGGGTAAAACTGGTTTGAGGTGTGGATCCTCAAGAAGATTGCCTCCATTTGAGAAAATTTGGTGTGGAACCTAGTAATAAAGCGCCCAGATTTGTTGAAAATCTCTTCATTTTTGTGTTGGGCTACAGGTATAGATTGTAAATAATGTTTTTGTGCTTGGTCTACCAATGACTCTGGATATCCTTTATCTTTAAGTTTTTTTCTAAGTATCTGGCTTTGTTCCATGTAGTCAGAAGTTTTGGTACAGTTCCTCCGTAATCGACAAAACTGCCCCTTTGGGATATTATCTTTCCATTTTTTGTAATGACAGCTCTTGTAATGTAGTAAGGAGTTTCCTGCTGTCGGTTTAAAGAAATTCCTGGCATGTATCTGATTGTCAACATGAAAAAGGTCAAGATCTAAAAAGGCTAGTTTTTCTTTGTCCATGACGTGGGTAAAACTCAGACCATGTGGGTTGTTGTTACAGTGGGACACAAATTTTTCAACAGCATCAACTGGACCATCCCAAATGATAATAATATCATCGATAAAATGACCATAGAAAATGAGATGTCTGAGAAATGGGTTATTATGCCAGATATATCTGTGTTCTCATAATCCCATTGCTAAATTTGCATATGAGGGCGCAAAATTGGCCCCCATAGCTGTCCCCTGGATCTGTAGATAGTGCTGTTCATCAAATGTAAAATAATTATGTGTTAAGCAGTATCTAGCACAGTCCAGGATGAACAAGGCCTGTTTATTGCTCATGTATGGATCCTGGGATAGAAAGTGGTGCTATTCCAAAAGTATGAGGAATAGACGTGTACAAAGAGCTCACATCTAAAGATATCCAAATATATTGGTCTTCCCATCTATAAGGTTTCAATAGATCCAAAAGATGGGTTCTATCTCGGATATATGATTGCAGTCCTTGTGCTAAGGGCTGTAGATGGTGATCTATATACTTTGATAGTCCGGAAGTGATACTGTCCATAGCAGCTTAGCATAGCATTTTACATTCAGCTTATTTTCCCTGTAATATCAATTGTATCCATTAGGCGGCGGTGCTAGGTGAGCACTTAAAAAGGCTGCAACGAAATGTACCTTCCCTAGCTTGAAAAAAGAGCGCACTTCAATGCGCATGCTCTGAAACGCGTCGCTTAACAACAGTACAGCACATACCTTCGGATTTGCGTTCCAGAGTCCCAGCCCTCCATTCGATTGCCCGGTGGATGTACAAGTCTCATTCTGGATTACGATCGAATCTCGGAAGATTACGTCGTACACAACAGCCGGCAGCAGGAGAGGAACATGGCTGTTTAACATCAGAGGATGCAATCCTATATGACTGTTACTGAGACTTCCCATGCCAGACTAACAAGTTTTTACATGTGATTGCTCTTAATGGAAACGTGTCATTAAAATATACTGTTTTACTAAGAGGCGCCTTTGCTGTTTTCTCTTTTTTTCCACATCAAGACTTTCCTGAGGTAGAAAGGATGGTTTGGGGACCATGTGGATTCTGTCAATGGTGGGATCATCATTGGTGAGTAAAGGAACAACAGCCTTTAAAAGGTTTTGCACGTATTGAGGGAGTTGAGACAGCTGCACTGACTCAGAGATGCCCCTGATTTGGATGGTATTGCATCTTGAGCGATCCTCTAAGTCTGCAAATTTTGCATTTAACCAGGCTATTTCATCACTAGGGATGAGTCGAACACCCTCCTGTTCAGTTTGCAGCAGAACATGCAAACTGGCAAAAAATTCGGCAAGAACACACAAACACCATTAAAGTCTATGGGA
Source organism: Lithobates clamitans (assembly GCA_037952925.1). Classification (NCBI taxonomy): domain Eukaryota; kingdom Metazoa; phylum Chordata; class Amphibia; order Anura; family Ranidae; genus Lithobates; species Lithobates clamitans. The sequence goes on from JBBGZY010002235.1 coordinate 520,160, forward strand.
CACGAACATGAATAATCAAAAGTGTTCATTTTAAAGACTTATGTGCAAGTTATTGTCTTAAAAAGTGTTGGGGACCTGGGTCCTGCCCCAGGGGACATGTATTAATGCAATTTTTTTTTTTAAATGGCTGTTTTTTCAGGAGCAGTGATTTTAATAATGCTTAAAGTGAAACAATAAAAGGGATATCATGAGAATAATAATAATACACCATTAATGAAAGTGTCAAAAAAGTCCAGAATACATATATTTTATATTCGTGATCAAAGTGGAATCTGAATGATTTTTGGAAACAGTCGATTGGAATCACATGAGGCTTGGAAGGTTTGAGCTAAATAAGAAAAAATTTCCTCCATTATATGCCTGGTGGTCACTTTGTGGCCAGAGATATCTGGTGAGCACATTTATATGTCACTTCGGGTGAAGCACTTTTGGTCCTTTGATGATTTAAGCAGACTTCACTTTTAGGAAGCACGGTGTCGGAGAAATATTTTAGAAGATTTGAATCACTATATTGTTTTATTTATATGTATATGTATGCTGGACTGTTTTGACACTTTTAATAATGGTGTATAATTATTATTCTCACGCTATGCTGGGGACTTCTATATAAGTATTTTGCACCTGTTTGTTCACTATTTTATGCTTTATTTGTTTTTACAAATTTTAGTGCAGCATTACAATAATTATTATTTTATTTTATATCATTATTTGGCGCCATTCTCATTTTCCTTATTTCAATAAAAGTGATATATTCCTTTACATTTTGTACCTGGGGGGTGTCTATAGTATGCCTGTAAAGTGGCGCATTTTTCCAGTGTTTAGAACAGTCCCTGCACAAAATTTTCTACAGGAAAAAAAGTACTGTATTTATTGGCGTATAACACTCACTTTTTCACCATGAAAATCGGGTGCAAATAGCATGTGCGTGTTATACGGCAATGCTTAAATTTTAGCTGCCTCGGAGAGGACAGGGAGCTGGGCGGGATGAGCACCATCAGATTACATGCAGTGAGAATCTCCTGTTTACTTGGGGGCCTCTGTAATAGGAAGTCCCGTCTCCTGGGCCACCATTGGACCACTTTTCTGTCTATCATAGGATTCTCACTGCATGTAATCTGTCGGCACTCATCCCGCCCCCCTCCCTGTCCCCTCTTGCTGCAGATGGGCATCGATCAGGCTGCACTGATGGCAATGGTGAAGCTGCTGCATTGAAGGCAATGGTGAGGCTGCTGCATTGAAGGCAATGGTGGGGCTGCTGCATTGAAGGCAATGGTGAGGCTGCTGCATTGAAGGCAATGGTGAGGCTGCTGCATTGAAGGCAATGGCGAGGCTGTACTGATGGCACTTGTGAGGCTGCAGATGGGCATTGATCAGGCTGCATTGATGGCAATGGTGAGGCTGCAGATGGGCACTGACCCTTATTTTGCTTCAAAGTTCCTTATTTAAAATTTAAGTTTTTTTCCTGAAATTTCCCTCTTAAAATGAATGTGCGTGTTATACGCCTGTGCGTGTTATACGCCGATAAATACAGTAATTTAAAACTACTCGCGGCTATAATGAATTGTCGGGTCCCGGCAATACAGATAAAAGTCATTAAAAAAAATGGCATGGGTTCCCCCAGTCCATTACCAGGCCCTTTGGGTCTGGTATGAATATTAAGGGAAACCCTGCACATTTTTTTTTTTTGAAATGGCGTAGGGGTCCCTCTGAAAATCCATACCAGACCCATTAGGTCTGGTATGGATTTTAAGGGGAAGCCCGCGCCAAAATAAAAAAAAATGGAGTGGGGTCCTGCCAAAAATCGATGCCAGACCCTTATCCGAGCATGCAACCTGGCAGGCCGCTGAACCGTACCAGGTCACATGTCCTCAACATAGGGAGGGTAATTTGGGGTAGCCCCCAAAGCACCTTGTCCCCATGTTAATGGGAACAAGGGACTCATCCCCACAACCCTTGCCCGGTGGTTGTGGGGGTATGTGGGCGGGGTGCTTATCAGAATCTGGAAGCCCCCTTTAAAAGGGGACCCCCAGATCTCGGTCCCCCCCTGTGTGAATTGGTAATAAGGTACAAGTACCCCTACCATTTCACAAAAAAGTGTCAAAATGTCAAAAAGCACCTTGTCTCCATCAGACAAGAGCCTCATCCTCACAACCCTTGCCCGGTGGTTGTGGAGGTATACGGGCAGGAGCAGATCTTCCAGAGGACGAAGCAGGGAAGAAGAAGCCGGAGGAAGATAGAGAAGACCGGAGGAAGAAGCAGAGGACTGGAGGAAGAAGCAGAGGAACAGAAGAAAGTAAAAAAGTTCAAAAAAATTTGTGATTGAAAACAAAAAACGCTTGAAAAGCGCCACATTCAGTTCGTGAAAAACGGAATTACAAGAAGAAACATGGGTGAAGAAGATGAACCGTTCCTTTAATGTATCACATCAAGGTGGAAAAAGGTGAGAGGTATAAGAACACTGCAAGCTCGTACGACCTCGCTACACAGGAGGTCCAACAAGTTTGGTAAGAGTACATCCATTACTACTCTCCCGCAACTATCGGTGGCTTGGAAGTGTTCTTATACCTCTCACCTTTTTCCACCTTGATGTGATACATTAAAGGAACGGTTCATCTTCTTCACCCACGTTTCTTCTTGTAATTCCGTTTTTCACAAACTGAATATGGCGCTTTTCAAGCATTTTTTGTTTTCAATCACAAATTTTTTTGAACTTTTTTACTTTCTTCTGTTTTTTATATATTTTCTTTCATGGAGATGTGTTATATTTTGTATTTTGTCACTTTGCAGCACTGTGGTTTATTTTAAAGGTATATACTATAGCTTCGGGTGGTTTTTCAAGAAGCCTTGTTTGTTGCAGATTTAATTTCATTTATGCCAACGCACAATCTAAGTTTATTTATGGTTTATACACTTTACTGATATTTGAAGTATTTTTGTTGCAGCTGCACTATGCACTTTTAACATTCAATTTATTTGCCGTTTTCTCATAAGCGCAGGTTTTTTACAAAATTGCTGAAGAAGCAGAGGAAGATGGAGGAAGAAGCGGGGGAAGTAGAAGATGGAGGAAGAAGGAGAAAACCGAAGGAAGACCAGAAGAAGATGGAGGAAGAAGCAGGGGAAAGAAGGAGGCATTGTCAAAAACCGGCTATTGTCTTTTTTAACATTTTGACACTTTTTTTGTGAAATGGTAGCCCATTACCATTTCACATGGGTGCTGGGATCTGGGGGTCCCCTCGTTAAAGGGGACTTCCAGATTCCGATAAGCCCCCTGCCCGCATACCCCCACAACCACCGGGCAAGGGTTGTGGGGATTAGGCTCTTGTCCCCATCAACATGGGAACAAGGTGCTTTGGGGGGCTACCCCAAAGCACCCTCCCCATTTTGAGGGCATGTGGCCTGGTACTGTTCAGGAGGTGGGTGCTCTCTCATCCCCCCTCTTTTCCTGCAGCCTGCCAGATTGCTTGCTCGGATAAGGGTCTGGTATGAATTTTTGGGGGACCCCCACACTATTTTGTTTAAAATGTTGGTGCGGGGTTCCCCTTAAAATCCATACCAGACCTGAAGGGCCTTTTATGTAATTTGGGGGGGACCCCCACGAAATGTATTTTTAAACTTTGGTTTGGGGTTCCCCTTAATAGTCATAACAGACCCAAAGGGCCTGATAATGGACTGGGGGGAACCCATGACGTTTTTTTCAATGACTTTTATCTGTATTGCTGGGACCCAACAATTTATTATAGCTGCGAGTAGTTTTGAATGACTTTTTTTCTTTATAAATGTAATTTTGTGCAGGGACTGTTCTAAACACGGGAAAAATGCGCCACTTTACAGGCACTATAGACACCCCCAGGTACAAAATTTAAAGGAATATTTCACTTTTATTGTTTCACTTTAAGCATTATTAATATCACTGCTCCCGAAAAAACGGGCACTTTTGATTTCCCCTTTTAAAGGGTGTTCCGTGGCTTTCGAATTTGCCGCGAACACCCTAAATTGTTCGCTATTCGGCGAACAGGGGAACACATGTTCAAAAATAAAAAATAAAAAAAAGTGCACTTACAATCTATAAAAACGTGTAATAATACAAATAATTGAATGTGTAAAACACAATATATTGAGAAAAAACTAACAGCAAAATGAATTACATAAATGCACACGTATGTGAGGTGAAGAAGTCTAATAATATGAAATACAACCTGTGAGATATGGACAAATCTAATTCAAATATTAAATATAAAAATGTATCTATATAGTTGTGTGGGAACTAAAAATCCTAGTCCATAAGGTGAATCAAACAAAGTTCATCAGTGAAAAGAACCTTCATCCACTTTGCAAGAACCTATTATCCTTATGGACAGATCAAAAGGAGAGGGATATACAAGATGATATGACTCCACTTGCGGTGACTCCAAGAAATGAAAATAAGGTAAAAGATGAACCCTTACACTCTGTGTTGGACCCCCTCACTGGCGAGGTCTATCGAGCGTGCAGACTTTACCCTCTGCGGGGACCGTGTCAAGATGATATCTGTAACAGCTGACAAGAACAGTATCTCTGGTCCGGGCTGGTCCAAGTCGTGAGCCTGAAGGGGGGGAGAGGGCTCTCTTGCTCCCAGAGTCGTAAAGAGGAGAAAACAAAAGAACAGGGCTCCAATAGTGTAAAAAAGTTTAGAATTTAATAATAAAAAAGTGCAACAAGAACGGAGAGTGCACACTCCGTGAAAGCAATAAAATGGTAAAATATGCATTAAAACAAACAGCAACCCGTGAAATACATGGGGCAATCAAAGTGACGTCTTCAAAGGGGCACGGGCGACGTGTTAAGCCAGCACCTATGTAGTCTCAGACGTGCACCAAGCCTCGTTTCAACCTCCACTCACGTACGGCAAAAGCCTAATTACAAAGCAGATCAGAGTGGGGAAACTAAGCCTCTGCCTGGTGCTCTTCACTAAATGGATGTTGCCATAGTGACACACTGGGAAACAGAATAAACTGAAAGAAACTTTAACTCCTCAGAGGATCACGCCGCAACACACCACCCGGAGGAAATTCCTAGTACTACTAGGCTATTATTAAATCTTCCAAATGACGATTTAAAAGTTCAATAGCAAGGCGAAAAAAGAGGACTTTACTTATTACTAGAAAACGTTAAAATCAATATGGTTGAAAATAATGAAAAAATAATAATAAGGAAATATATGTGCGGTGTAATAATAAAGCAAAATTAATCCAGTAAGAATTCTACGTTGCAAAGGAATAAAAAAAAAATACAGAGTATGATAACATCTATATTGTGTATAAAGTAACAGTGTAAAGATGAAGGCCCATCCATTGGCATGAAGAGCACCCTGTATTACAAAGTACAACCATATTCCACAATGCATAATACATATTAGAATCGAACTGTACATTTCATTGGAGTAAATACTCTCTCAAAACAATTCAAAAGGCCAAATTAATAGCATGTCTGAGAAAGCTGTAAAATAAGTGTAAATAAAAATAGGTAATAAGTAGAGACAAAAATAAAAATGAAATCAAAACAATACACCCAAAAAAAAAAACATAATCACTTGTATTGAGTGGATACCTAGAGGAAAAGTGAATGGATGAAAAAAGGAACGAAAAGACCAGACAGAACTTATGAGTTATCAATAAATGCATTCAACTCAATATCCACGGGGGGCGTGTCCGGACGCACACCGAGGAGGACGCGTGGAAGCTGAGCTCCGATCAGGCAAATTCAATCCACTGCCATCTCAGCCTCACTACGCCTTGGCGATTCCCCATCACACTCCATCTGCCTTCTGGTCCCTCCTGCCTTCCCCCTGGAGGGGTCTTTTTGAGCTAAAGCGCCCGCTCTGTTTCGGGCCTACGGGACACGCCGCAGCGCGGCCGCCAGCCGCCATCTTAGGCCCCGCTGCCCGATCCGAACCTCCAGCTGTTGCCTCACTACAGGAGGGATCTGAACGCTCTCGAGCTGTCTGCGGGGTGACTGGGGTCGCGGGTCCGGCCGGTCATCCGAGGAACACCGCCCGAGATTCCCGTGATTGCGGACCGAGGCGCCGCGGCCTGCCGCCATCCTGAGGCCTGCCGCCATCCTGAGGCCTGCCGGCCTGGTCTCCCACATCTCGGGCTCACAGTGAGTACTAAGCCTCCCCTGCACATCCATACTCTGCAGTGCACTTCATCCACTAGAACTTTGTTATTTAAAAGCCTGTGCGGAGGTCAGTGTGCCCTGCGGGGAGTGGGTGATACCCGGCCGGCTGTCCCTGTTAGGAAAGACCGCGGCTTCGGCCTGTGCCTGGAAGTGAGCGGCCATCTTGCTACTCCTACTGCACCAGACCTCAGATCTCATCTCCCTAACTCATTCCTCCAGCATCACATCTCCTTTCTCTTCAGAGTTTATTTAAGTGATAGACTTATAGCCTCTCAGTGATTAAAGGGAACTTATTTGCAATTGCCTATCTTATCCAGCAGTGAATTTGCAGCCTTTTTTTTTTTTTTTTTTTTTGAATGTAACCTGATGTGACCGTGAAGAGCCCCGTCCAACTGCCGGCCCTACAGTTCCAGCTATGCCTGCCAAGACACCTAAAACCCGCTCTACAATAAGCAAGAGATCCGGAAAGGGGGTGAAACCTCACTCCGCTGTCTCTGGCTCTATTCAGCAATATTTAGCTGGCGCACGTAATAGTCAAGCTAGAACCTCTCGTCAGAGTGTTTCCCCTTCCTCTCACGCTGCCTCTATAAGGGAAAGTTCTCCTGCTTCATCATATTGCTCAGACCTCATGGAGGACCCAGGATCCCCCATTAGCTCAGAAATGACATCGCTGATGAGTGGTCTTAAAAAAGAACTTGCGGGAATGTTTCACAGTTTGGAAAAATCAATTAAGAAAGAAATTACCGCAGTAAGATCTGATATGTCCCACCTCTTAGCCAGAGTGGAGGAATCGGAGCAGCGTCAGGACTCCCAAGCAATGGCTATAAAGGAGTTGCAAGAGACTGTTACCCAGCTAGCTTTTGCTCATCGTGCCTCTCTATATAAGCTTGAAGATCTTGAAAACCGCAACCGTAGGAACAACCTACGTATCAGAGGCCTACCAGAAGCAACTAGAGACAATGATCTAGAGCCATCGATCCGTGGAATCCTTAACACAATTCTGGGCAATCCAGTCACTGACCCACTGCGATTTGATCGTGTCCATCGTGCACTGCGTCCTCGTTCTGCTAACCCAGATCAACCCAGGGATGTTGTTTGCCGCCTTCACTACTTTGAGGATAAAAACGCCATCATGACAAAACTTCGCAACACCCCTAACATTGACTTTGATGGCGCAGTCATTAACATCTTCCCTGATCTGTCCAAAGAAACTCTTGATCGCCGCAGAGCTCTAAAACCACTCCTTGAGCATTTACGCACGGATGGAATCAACTACAGATGGGGTTTCCCAGCTTGTTTGATAGCCACCAAAAATGGCCGATCTCATACCTTACGCTTCCCAGAGGAACTCCCTACCTTTCTTCAAGATCTCAATCTTCCTCCAGTTGAGCTCTCGAGCTGGCAAGACCATGTTCCGAAGTTTTCAAACCCATTTGACCCTCCATGGCGGAAAACTCCGTCTAAGAAAAAGCACACCTCGATTCCCGGATCCGCACAGAAGCATGGCTGAGATATGCCTCTTTCTACTTGTCTTGGACTCTCCTTCCACCCTTCTGGCGCTCACCCCTCTCTATATTTACTGATGCCTATTCTTCAATAATTGTTTGACTCTGGCCAGATCCTTTGAACTCTTTTTTAGCCCCCTTTTTTGGCTCAAGGGATCTTGACCCGACAGTTTCCATTTATTGGGTATTTTTTGCCCCAAATATAGTTTGCACTTTTAATGTTTTCAGCTATCAATGGTTAAATTTCAAAGAGAGGAGGAAGGGTGAGGGAAAAGAGAGAGGAAGGGGAAGGACTATTGCTGTTTTGTAATTTTTTTCTTTTTCCCTCCCCTCCCTCTCTAAAATTCTTTACTGGAACTCATGTTATGTTATTTTATGTACCTTTAATGCACTTTCTCAACAGGCCGAATGTTGGCGGGGCACATTGCTCCTTCGCTCTCCCGCCTCGGGGCGCCCTCCGCCCCCCCTTCCTTTTGGGGTTGGTGAGACCAAGCGGCCTATAGGATCTTTTACCTGGACTCTTAGCGGAGCTCCAGATGGCTGTTTGTTCTTTCTCTCCCCTCAGGGAACACTGCAGATTTCTGCGTGTTTTTTTCGTGATTCCCACATTTGTTTTGATTTGTTGGTATACTCCTTTTGTATGTTACTTCCCCTTTCCCCTACTTCCCCAAACCTTTTTTCTCTACCCTTTCCTCTCCATTCCCCCCTCACGTTGGCATACGTGGAAATTTAAAGTAAGTTATACCTTTCTGCTGCACCAATGGCAACTCTGACAATTACATCATATAATGTTCGAGGCCTTAACGTCGCTGGTAAACGACACCAAGTGATGCGTGAGCTAAAGCGCAATAATTGTTCAATTGCCTTCCTTCAGGAAACACATTTAACCCACACCACTTCGGTCAGATTGACCTCACCCCACTTTCCGCAGTGGTACTACGGTCTTTCTGACACTAATAAAGCAAAGGGTGTTGCCATTGGTTTCAGTAGTAAGGTATCTTTTCGTTTAGCGGAAATGCTTGCAGACGACCATGGTCGTTTCCTCTTCCTCAAAGGCTTTATAGGCAATACCCTATGCACATTTGCAAACATGTACTCCCCAAATCAGAATCAACCAACCTTTCTATCGCAAACCCTCACTAAACTTTCACAATTTGCTAAAGGCGTCATTGTCCTCGCTGGTGACATAAATATGCCCCTTGACCCCACAATGGATACCTCCCAGGGCCGCTCTAACATTTCTTTTAAACGTTTAGCTTTTGTTAAAAAAAGGCTCTCAGACCATCAACTAATAGATGTTTGGCGCCTGTTACACCCTAAGGATAAAGACTTCTCCCATTTCTCTGCAACACACTTATCTTACTCAAGAATAGATAATATATTCCTCGATCACTTCCATCTTCCTCTCCTCAAATCTGCCCATATAGGTACAGCAACCTTATCCGATCACGCACCTGTGACGATGTGTATGACCATGCCCACCTTACCTCGTACCACAAATAACTGGAAACTTAATGAAGCTCTCCTCTCTAACCAAACTGAAGTCTCCATGTTAGCCTCTCATCTGAAACATTATTTCAAAGATAATGCAACCTCTATGACCTCCCCATCTGTCGTTTGGGAAGCGCATAAGGCAACTATAAGGGGACATTTAATTGAACTCGGTGCTAGGAAGAAGAGGGAGCATGGTCATCAAATAGCACAGGTCCTGCAACAAATAGCTGACCTCGATAAACAACATAAACTATCACTTCATAGCGCACACCTTAAAGCCCTCACACTTAAACGTGAAGAACTACAAACCCTTTTAAATTTAGATACTAAAAAGAGATTTCACCGCATATCACAAAAATTTTATGAATGGGGTAATAAGCCAAGCAGATTACTAGCTAGGTCCCTTAAAGCGAAACAAACACAGTCATTTATCCCTAAAATTAAACTTCCATCGGGTGAATTAGTACATGCAACCCCACACATAGCTAAAGCCTTTAGAGAATTCTATGCGGATCTCTATAATGTCACGAACGGGCTAGCCCCTCTACCCCCATCTGAGAGGCGCTCCCGAATCCTCTCCTATTTGAGGGCGGCGAACCTCCCTAAACTATCTAGATCAGCTCTTAAGGAATTGGAAGAGGACTTCTCCATTGAAGAATTCCAATCCGCCTTAAAATCCTCTCCTTCGGGTAAAGCCCCCGGCCCCGATGGTTTCACTATCCTTTATTATAAGACATTTCAAGATATCCTACTTCCTCGTCTCACGGCATATGCTAACTCCATTTCCCAAACCTCAGGCTTACGTCCAGAATCCCTTTCAGCACATATCACTGTTATACCTAAACCCGGTAAGGATCCCACCCTTTGCAGCAGCTTCAGGCCAATTTCCTTGATAAATACGGACATTAAATTATTTGCCAAAGTGATGGCCAACCGCATTCTCCCTTTTATACCCAGCTGGATTTCGGCAGATCAGACCGGTTTCATACCGCACAGAGAGGCTAAAGATAATTCTTTACGGACAATTTCCCTAATCCAATATGTTCAAAGATGTGCCCAGCCCACCCTACTCCTTTCTACCGATGCTGAAAAAGCGTTTGATAGGGTGGACTGGGACTATCTCAAGTTGACTTTACGACACTTTGGTTTGGGCCCGAAGATGCTCCATCGCATTTCTTCACTGTACTCCGCCCCATCTGCGCAAATTCGCATAAACGGCTCACTGAGTGATCCCTTTACCCTGCACAACGGCACTAGGCAGGGATGCCCTCTCTCCCCCCTCCTCTTTGCTATCACTTTGGAACCGTTCTTAGCAACAATTAGACGTAATGTTAATATACATGGTATCCAGGTAGGAAGTAGAACTCACAAATATGCTGCTTATGCGGATGATATACTCTTCTTTATCCAACAACCACGTATCTCCCTGCCCAACTTAATGTCGGCTTTTTCTACCTTCCAAATGATATCAAATTTTAAAATAAACCTCTCCAAATCGGAAATCCTCAACATTAACCTCCCTAGGACAGAAGCGACCTCCCTGAAGCCCCTCTTCCCATTCAGATGGGAACAGACCCATATGAAGTATTTGGGCATATACCTCACACCTAGACTACGCTCTCTTTTTAAATATAATTACATTCCATTATTAAATAGCATTAGAGCAGATCTAAGAAAGTGGTCCAATCTATCCCACTCTTGGTTAGGGAAAATCAACATAATTAAAATGAACATTCTTCCCCGCGTATTATTTATTTTTCAAATGATTCCACTTGGTGTCCCGGTGGGGTTCTTCACTATACTACAAGCAATGATTTCCCGATTTGTTTGGGGGAACAGTCGCCCTAGAATATCCAGGGACGTTCTCTTCCGCTCCAAATGCTCTGGGGGACTGGCACTCCCAAACTTTAAGACCTATTATCATGCTGTCATATTATCTAGAATCGCAGACTGGAAATACGCGATTAATTCAAAATTATGGGTGCAACTAGAATACTCTCTGAGTGGAGCCGATCTTTCGGCTATCCCCTGGATACCCAAAACCCATAGGCACACTTCCCACACTGTGTCCACACTCACCACGTCTTCACTAGATATATGGGATGCCATATACAGGAAATTTTCCTGGACTTATGACTCCCCCCTGATGCCCCTCCTCAATCACCATTATTTCCTACCAGGTTTACTGGATCCGGGATTTAAATCCTGGTCCCCAGAAGAACCTCTTTTGCTACATCACGTTATACACGCCAACACAATCAAACCTCTTTCGGAGATTCTCAGAACCACTCAACTTACATTTCTGGACAAGTGGAGATATCATCAATTACAACGCTTTTTACATTCCCTCCCTCATCCGTTACGAGGTTTACAAGATTTAAATGGCATAGAAGAAATACTTTACCCAAAAGACCCCCCTTTACACGGAATCTCTCAGTTTTATAAGGCTCTTATTGGCCTCTCTAACCCTGGGTATCCCCATTTCTTGGCAAATTGGGAATCAGACTTAGACTCCCCCATAACAAACACTCTAAAAGATAAAATCCTAACACTCGCTCATGTCTCCTCACCCGCCTCCAGGATGGCAGAAGTCAATTATAAACTTCTTTCCAGATGGCATTACACCCCATTTAAAATGCATCGAATGTTCCCTGATAGCTCCCCGTTGTGTTGGAGGAGCTGCGGGAACGTAGCCTCTCATGCACACATTTGGTGGCACTGCCCGCTCATTCGTCCTTTCTGGACCAATGTTATTAACCTCATAAAACTTATCACAGACGTTAGTCTCCCCCATGATCCCTGGGTTGTCCTTTTCCACGCCACTAAAGAATCCATAGGTACTTACAAACGCTCCCTTATACCGCATTTGCTAAACACTGCCAAGGCCCTAATCCCCACATTATGGGGACAACCTACAATCCCGTCTATACAAACTTGGTTGCGTAAGGTCTCGGAGGTTCACCACCTAGAAGATATAACTCACAGCATCAGGGGTACCTCTCAGAGACACACTCTAACATGGACACCCTGGATAGTGTTCACATCTTCAACTCATTATAAAGACATTATAACTCAACATATGTGAGCCTACCTCCCTGACCTTGTCCTGGGTCTCATTGGACCTATTCTCAGAGTTCCTTCCCTTTACTGACAGCAAACCAAATTAAACTAAATTACCTTCTCTTCATATACTATCAGGCTAAAGGATATTAACATTTTGTGATATGACGATAGATATGCCAACCCCCCCCCTGCCCTCTTCCCCCATCACCCCCTTTTTTTCCCCATTTCTACCCTCCTCCCTTTTCTAAATTTTTTTTCTTTCTTTTCCTTTTTCTCTCTGTTTCTTCTTCAGTCCACTATATAATTTTTTTTTTTTTCAATTACAAATCTTATTCAGACTCAATCTTAATGTTTACTGTGAATATCAAGCTCATATACATTTTAAACAGCTGTTCGATTCTTGTCTATGTAAGCTTGTTTATTCCCCTCAGATCTTTCGACGGCACTTTTTTTTTTTTTTTGATCTTCATTTCTCATTGAGTGTTTATGCCTTTCGAAACCTACCTGTTTTGTATTTATAAGATTGTTTCTCATATGTCTTATGTTTAATCTGCCTTTTTGTATTCCCCCCCCCCTTTTTTTGTTTTCTCTCTCTTAAAAAGAAAAACAAAAAGTCCTCAATAAACATTTATTATAATATAACTCAATATCCACGTTTAAACCTGAGGGCCTGAGAGAACGGATCTTATAGATCCACTCCATCTCAAGCCTAGAGATGGCACGTCTTTTAGATCCCCCCCTCCATGGAAGTTTGAGTTTATCAATCCCCATGAATAGAGTACCCCTAGGGTCTTTTTTATGTTTGTCAAGGTAATGTTTGGAGACTGGATGACCCAAAAAACCCCTTCTAATATTTCCAATATGTTCCCCCAGTCTTACCTTTAATGAGCGAACCGTGCGGCCCACGTAGTGGAGCCCTCATGGGCAAGTAAGTAGGTACACCACATGTGTTGTAGAACACGTAATAAGCGATTTAATATGAAAATTAGAAGGGGAATTATTAGAACGGAATTGGCACACCTTCCTCTCGGTTAAAGCATTGATGGAACAGACCTCACAATTTCTACATTTAAAATAACCTGTTAAATGTTGGAAAAACATAGGTTTGTAGACTGGAGGGTCACATACAGCAGACACCACCCGTGAACTGATTGGGGGGGCACCTCTGAAGACCAACTGGGGTCTATCAGGAAGAGTCCAAGCAGAGGATCATTTTTAATAATGTGCCAATGTTTATTCAGAATCTTCCTGATAGAAAAATGTTGACAAGAATATCTTGTTATCAGGGGACAGGCTAGCTTGCTGTCCCTCTGTACCCTAGGTTTATCAACCAATAGGGAATCTCTGTCAAGTGATTTGACCTGATCAAGCTTTTCTTCGAGGAATTGCACATCATAACCTTTCTCTATGAATCTGTCTGTCAAGACCCTAGACTGGGCCAGAAAGTCAGTGGTGGAAGAGCAATTCCTTTTCAATCTGATATATTGGCTTTTAGGAACAGAATCTAGCCAAGCTTTATAGTGTCAGCTGTCCCTGGGGATAAACGAGTTCTGGTTGGTAACCTTGAAGTGGGTAGAGGTAAGTAGAGAGTTACCTTCACTACGTATCTCCAGATCCAAGAAGTGGATTTTTTCTTGACTGGCCTCATATATAAAAAGTATACCCCTCTCATTCCTATTGAGACCGTCCATGAATGAACAGAGGGAACCATGGGAGCCATTCCATAGGAGGAGGACATCATCTATATACCTAGCCCACAGGACCAATTCTGGCCTCCGGTGGGCATAGATGATGTCCTCCTCCCATTTCCCCATAAAAAGATTCGCCAAGCTGGGGGCAAACTTGGCCTCTATGGCTACTCCCTTAGTCTGGAGAAAAAATTGTTTGTTATGCCAAAAGAAATTGTCTGTAGTGGCATATTCCAAAAGCTTCATAATGAAACATTTTTGTTTCTTAGGTATAGAGGCGTCCTTATCGAGAAAATGTTTCACAGATTTAATGCCACAATGATGGGGGATGATGGTATATAGGGATGTGACATCGGCGGTGACGAGCCAATGTCCTTCTCTATAATTGCTGGTTTTGAGTATTATTATTATTATTATTATACAGGATTTATATAGCACCGACAGCGCTTTACAACATTAGGGCAGACAATACAAGTACAATACAATTCTATACAGGAGGAATCAGAGGGCCCTGCTCGTTAGAGCTTACAATCTAAGAGGGAGGGTCAAGTTATACAAATGGGGATGGAGAAAATAGTGCAGTTATTAGATGGAGGCAGGATAGGCTTCTCTGAAGAGGAAAGTTTTCAGGGATCGCCTAAAAGTGCCAGGGTTGTAGGGGTCGAGGCCGGATTCTGCGTGTAGTGAGGGGAGCGAGCTTGTCCAGGGTGGTGGACAGAGATTTATTGTAGATGGATGTGGCTTGGTTGGGGCAGGACAGGGGAGAGATTTTGTCATAGAGGTGGTCAGTAGCAGAATAGAGGAGAGAGGAGTTGAAGTTGCGAAAGTTTCTACGGGTGATGGTTAGGCGATTGGAGGGAAAGGTGGTGGAAGACAGGGGGAGAGAGAAACTAATAAGATGGTGGTCGGAGAGAGGAAAGGATTGTTTGAGAAGTTGCATGGAGTGCATAGGTAGGAGAATACAAGGTCAAGGGTATTGCCATCAGAGTGAGTAGAAGCCTGTACCCATTGCTTCAGGTCAAATGAAGAGGTTAGACTAAGAAGTTTAGAAGTAGCAGGAGTGTTTGTATTAGCAGGGATGTTGAAATCACCGAGAAGGATTGTTGGAATATCTGAAGAGAGAAAGTAGGGTAACCAGGCAGAAAACTCATCAAGGAAAGTTGATAATGGTCCAGGGGGCCGGTAAATGACAGCAATTCTTAGGGAAGTAGGAGAAAATAGACGTATACAGTGGGCTTCGAATGATGAGAGGGAAAAAGAGGGAGGAGGGTGAATAACCTGGAAGGTGCTCTGGGGGGATTGGAGGAATCCCACTCTACCTCCCTTGCATCCATTAGGCCTAGGGGAGTAAGTCCAGTGAAGGCCACCCTGGGAGAGGGAAGCAAGAGAAGGGGTGTCATATTCATGGAGCCAGGTTTCGGTGAGAGCAAGTAGATTGATGGTGTGTCTGGTATCCTTAATATATGCTGGCAGAAGTTGTACCAGTGGTTGGAGAAAATTGTCAATGTACTTACCTGCCCTAGATGTAATGGAATCTATTCCACTAATAATAGGACGGCCCGGAGGGTGAACCGGGTCCTTGTGGACTTTGGGCAGGTAGTACATGACTGGGATTCTCGACGCAACTGGAATGAGAAAAGATTTCTCCTTCTTATTAATGATGCCAGATTGAAAACCTCTATCTACAATCCTTTCCAGTTCTTTTTTGAATCGAATTCTGGGATCTGACCTAAGGGCTTGATAAGTGTCTCTGTCACTAACAAGTTTTTCAAGTTCCTGGAGATAATCTGACTTATCCAGAACTACTATTCCACCCCCTTTGTCGGCCGGCCTTATTACAAGGTCCTTACGTTCACATAGTGAATCAAGGCCCAACTGTAATTCTCTCGTCATTTTTACATTCTGAATTTTCAAACAATCGAGATCTCTCAAAAGTACATCCCTAAAGACTCTCAGAGAGGCAGATAAGCTACCCAGAGGGTTAAATAGGGACGCGTTGGCTAAACCAGAGTGTCTGATGGTGTTAGGAGCAGCACTTTGGGAGCTGATAGGGTTGGACAGCATATATCTCCTAATATTAAATTTTCTAGTGTATTTGTGGATGTCCATATAAGTTTCAAATTTGTTGAGTGGTTTGGGTGGTACGAACTTAAGTCCCTTATCCAAAATTGATGTCTCAGTCTCTGTTAAGGGGGTTTTACTTAGGTTGAAAATACCCCTACCAATCACTCCCGCTTTCTTTTTGCTCCTTGATTTCCTCCCCCCTCTGACTCCTCTCTTTTTTCTATGGGTCCTTGAGGGTTTTGGTTGACACAGGGAAAACCCCAATGTTGAGGTTGGGAGTACTGACCCTGTCTCTGTCTATACGGAGGTTGCCAGCCATCTCCCTCTCTTCTTTGAGAAGGAGGGGGTTGGTACCAGGATGGCCTATCGCTCTGTGAACCCCTGCCTGGAGTACGTGGTCCAGAATGGTAGTCTGCCCTGTATCCATAGTGGTCATAGTTATCATAATGGTAACCCTCATCCCTCAGATTCTGAAATCGATTATGCGTGGGGATAGGATACCTAGAGGGGTGATCGTCGGTGTAGGCTCTCCTAGGAGAGTCATAACTATAAGGGGGGTCCCGATGATTTCTATTGTTGAACTCTTGTTGATAGTGTTCCTGATTATATTGATTGTACTCCCTAGGTTTATGATTCTTAGGCCCCTTTTTTGGTTTTTACCTGTTTCTCTATGAGGTCGGGGGCGTGATTTAGACTGGGGAGGTTTACTCTGTCTGACCGGTAGGAGACTCTTCTAGAGGTTGAAGGCTGATGTGTCTGTGTCGGGAGAGGGCCTTGCTGGTATTCTTCAACCACCACAGACATCTCTTCACCTCCTGAGTTAAGCCCGCCTGAAACAGAGGAAAGTCCTGCTGCCTCTGCTGTCTCTACTGCAATTTTACTCTGCCAGATGAAAACAGAACCTCTTTTATAGTCACCCACGTCCCGATTAAATTTTTTCTTTTTTTTATTCTTTTGTTCAATCTCCTCTTTTTCCAATATTTCCTTAAGGTTCATTGATTTTTCTTTATATTCCTCACTATCCTTGAAGGGAGATAATTTTTCTTTAATGATTTTGATCTCACCGTCAAGTCTAGCAAGTTTATTTTATTTTTTATTTTATTTCAGGTACTTATATAGCGCTGTCAATTTATGCAGCACTTTACATATACATTGTACATTCACATCAGTCCCTACCCTCAAGGAGCTTACAACCTAAGGTCCCTAACTCACATTCATACATACTAGGGACAATTTAGACAGAAGCCAATTAACCTACCAGCATGTCTTGGGAGTGTGGGAGGAAACCGGAGTACCCGGAGGAAACCCACGCAGGCACAGGGAGAACATGCAAACTCCAAGCAGGTAGTGTCGTGGTTGAGATTTGAACCAGTGACCCTTCTTACTGCTAGGCGAGAGTGCTACCACTACACCACTGTGCCACCCAAGTTTATCATTTTTATTCTTTATCAGAAACTGAAGGAGTTTTCCTCCAGCTTCATTGAAAAACTGAAACCAATCCTGAAAATCTGTTTCTCCTTTCTGAGGGCTAACTTCCCATCTTAAACTTCTTGGGACCATTGCGTCTGTCACACATTGTCCCAAGAAGACTATATCCCATTGGGTATGTATTTCTGAAACCATGATGTTGGAGTAGAACTTACGTTACATCGGGCTCATCCTTACTTCTTCACTATAGAGGAGCTCAGGTTATCTTCTATGTGGATAACCCTGTTCCCAATTTCTTGTACTTCTGCATTAAATTTGTGAAAACATGCTAGCATATCTGATTGTATCGATGAGCGAAAAGACAACAACTTATCTTTCAACATAGAGTCAGAAACTGGTTGTCCTACAGTGGGAAATTAGGTTATAGGATCAGGAATGGGGGCTGCTGTGTGAGGCTGCATAGTGGGCTCACTTACTGCCATACCAGGTCTAGTGTCAATATTTGTTGGAGAGTCCCTCCTGGGACAGTATTTAACTGGACTTCTGGTGCTGGGAGAAGAGTAGGAGTAGTAGAAGTCCTCCACATTGTAATCACTGTGCTCTGTGTCAGCCTTGGAGCTTGCTGGAGCTGGAGGTTTAGCAGCAGGCACCGTCTGTGGGTCCCAGCTGCAATTTTGTTGTGGTCTCCTCAGAATTGAAAGAAACTGGAGAGTTTCTGCAGTGCGGGCAGCTCTCTTCCTCCCTGAGGCATCGCTGCAGGCCCCAGAAGGTAAAGGAGTACCAGAGGGCTGACAGATAGAGTGCAGGGCCGCTGTGGATATGACATTTCCCCCTAGAGAGCTCACAGAGCTTTAGTAACTCATGGCCATCTTGGCTGAGTGGTCGCCACCCCCCCACAATACTGTCTCCCTAAATGAAGGATGTTTACACTAAAACTGCTCTTACTTCCTCATTCCCCCAGAGATGCTGAAAGCTTATGTAGTTACATTACTCAAACCTTTGAAAGATCCTACTACTCCAGCCAACTTCAGGCCAATCTCAGTTTTAAATATGGATGTATGCCAAGCTGTTGGCTAGTTACTTAACCCCTTCTCGCCCATGCTATAGCTGAAAGATGGCTACAGCGCAGGCCTACATTGCTGGGAGGGCATCCATGTATGTCATCCTGTGATCAAGTGACTTGCACACCCCCTGCAGGGTGAGCGTGGCACGCTCTGTGATCAGCACATCAAGGAGACTTGGCTGATAATAGATCAGACTAAGGTGCTGACCCTGACCAGCCAATGACAGCTGATCATGTGATGTAAACTGTGCTGGTGATTGGCAATTTTTTCTCCTCACGCTAATAGCGTGAGGAGAAAAAAAATCCCAACACCGGCTGCTGCCGCTTCATCTGTGCCCACCAGTGCAACCTGCCAGTGCTCGTAACCAATGGCAATTTGCTTTCTGAGAGATCTATAGAGCGGGGGTGATGTTTAACCAATTCCCAACTGACTCCTGTATATATATACGACGGCAGAATGGCTCTCCTGTGCGAATTACCGTATATATAAGGTGGCTCCTTTAAGAACCATAGCAGGCGCGCGCTGCACGACGGGGGACCCGATGCGCGTGAGCGGTTGGTGCGATTGCCTCTGGCCACCTGCGATCACATGCATGAGAGCAGGAACGGGGATTTGTGTGTGTAAACACACAAATTCCTGTTCTCACAGGGGAGGAGAAAAAGATCGTCTGTTCCTACTAAATAGGAATAACGATCTGTCTCCTCCCCCAGTCAGTCTTATCCCCTCACAGTTAGAACACACTTAGGGGACACACATTTAACCCCTTGATCGCCCCCTAGTGTTAACCCCTTCCCTGCCAGTGACATTTATACAGTAAGTGGCTATTTTTATCTCTGATCTAAATGTCTATGGTCCCAAAAAAGTGTCAAAAGTGTCTGATCTGTCCACCACAAATGTCGCAGTCCTGATAAAATCGTTGATCGCCGCTATTACTAGTAAAAAAATAAATATGCCATAAATTTATCCCCTATTTTGTAGACACTATAACTTTTTGCACAAACCACTCAATATACGCTTATTGCATTTTTTGTTTTTTTTTGACAAAAATATGTAGAAGAATACACTGATGAAGAAATTTTTAATTTTTTTTTAAATTGGAGATATTTATTATAGCAAAAAGTAAAAAATATTGTGTTTTTTTCTAAATTGATTCTCTTCTTTTGTTTATAGCGCAGAAAATAAAAAATGCAGAGGTGTTCAAATACCACCAAAAGAAAGCTCTATTTGTGGGAAAAAAAGGACGTAAATATTGTTTGGGTACAACTTCGCACGACCGCGCAATAGTCATGAATCAGTGTCATATCGCAATAAATGGCCTGGTCAGGAAGGGAGTAAATTCTTCCGGGGCTGTAGTGGTTAAGTCTACCAGCAAATGGTACTAGAACCACTATAGGCTGGCTAAATTCTCCCTATCTACAGTCAGGTCCATAAGTATTGGGACATCGACACAATTCTATTCTTTTTGGCTGTATACACCACCACAATGGATTTGAAATGAAACAAACAAGATGTGCTTTAACTGCAGACTTTCAGCTTTAATTTGAGGGTATCTACATTCAAATCAGGTGAACGGTGTAGGAATTACAACAGTTTGTATATGTGCCTCCCACTTTTTAAGGGTCCAAAAGTAATGGGACAGAATAACAATCATCCATCAAACTTTCACTTTTTAATACTTGGTTGCAAATCCTTTGCAGTCAATTACAGCCTGAAGTCTGGAATGCATAGACATCACCAGATGTTGGGTTTCATCCCATCCCTGGTGATGCTCTGCCAGGCCTCTACTGCAACTGTCTTCAGTTCCTGCTTGTTCTTGGTGCATTTTCCCTTCAGTTTTGTCTTCAGCAAGTGAAATGCATGCTCAATCGGATTCAGGTCAGGTGATTGACTTGGCCATTGCATAACATTCCACTTCTTTCCCTTAAAAAACTCTTTGGTTGCTTTCGCAGTATGCTTCGGGTCATTGTCCATCTGCACTGTGAAGCGCCGTCCAATGAGTTCTGAAGCATTTTACTGAATATGAGCAGATAATATTGCCCGAAACACTTCAGAATATATGCTGCTGCTTTTGTCAGCAGTCACATCATCAATAAATACAAGAGAACCAGTTCCAATGGCAGCCATACATGCCCACACCATGACACTACCACCACCATGCTTCACTGATGAGGTGGTATGCTTTGGATCATTAGCAGTTCCTTTCCTTCTCCATACTCTTCTCTTCCCATCACTCTGGTACAAGCTGATCTTGGTCTCATCTGTCCATAGGATGTTGTTCCAGAACTGTGAAGGCTTTTTTAGATGTTCTTTGGCAAACTCTAATCTGGCCTTCCTGTTTTTGAGGCTCACCAATGGTTTACATCTTGTGGTGAACCCTCTGTATTCACTCTGGTGAAGTCTTCTCTTGATTTTTGACTTTGACACACATACACCTACCTCCTGGAGAGTGTTCTTCATCTGGCCAACTCTTGTGAAGGGTGTTTTCTTCACCAGGGAAAGAATTCTTCGGTCATCCACCACAGTTGTTTTCCATGGTCTTCCGGGTCTTTCGGTGTTGCTGAGCTCACCGGTGCGTTCTTTCTTTTTAAGGATGTTCCAAACAGTTGATTTGGCCACACCTAATGTTTTTGCTATCTCTCTGATGGGTTTGTTTTGTTTTTTCAGCCTAATGATGGCTTGCTTCACTTATAGTGACAGCTCTTTGAATCTCATATTGAGAGTTGACAGCAACAGATTCGAAATGCAAATAGCACACTTGAAATGAACTCTGGACCTTTTATCTGCTCCTTGTAAATGGGATAATGAGGGAATAACACACACCTGGCCATGGAACAGCTGAGCACCCAATTGTCCCATTACTTTTGGTCCCTTAAAAAGTGGGAGGCACATATAAGAACTGTTGTAATTCCTTCACCGTTCACCTGATTTGGATGTAAATACCCTCAAATTAAAGCTGAAAATCTGCAGTTAAAGCTCATCCTGTTTATTTCATTTCAAATCCATTGTGGTGGTGTATCGAGCCAAAAAGATTAGTATTGTGTCGATGTCCCAATATTTATGGACCTTACTGCATATCTCCTTTGTGCTGGTATAACTGTGGTCATATAAGACATTAATTGCACACTCTTTTGGAATGTCCCAGTCTAACCAGATTTTGCTAACAATTTATATAAATCCTGTACAATAATAATAGTAATAATAACAAATCTTTCAACCATGAGGATCATTACTTCCCCACAACCGGGCTTAGCCCTACTGTCTATTTTCACTCACAGACTTTTGGCAGCCCACTGAATTGTTTTTAGGGAATGGAAATCTGATCAATCTTCTAATATATCAGAAGTGACCACTGTACTTCAGCTAAACTACACATACTTTATGAGCATTTATTGGCGATTATCTCCCTAAATTGTGCAGCATTCAATCAGGCTTGGAAAATTTGGACAGATGAATGTACAAGGTCCTGAGAGAGGCACAATCATATGCATGTTAGAAATGTTCTAAATGGGGGAGGTGTCCGGCACGTGTGCATGATGGTCCCTTGAAGAAGGAGCTCCGCACAAGGACCCAAGGAATTCAGCACCTGCCAGCTTCCCGTTGCCGCAAATCGGTCACCCATGATCAGCGACGACTCCCGCAGCTCCCGGGAGTCATGTCACTCAAACAAAAAGAGGATAGACTGCCCCATAAGCTGATCGCCTACATGTACCAGCCGACCACAAAGCTCACGCAAAAGGGTGCAGTGGCCGGCTCCCTGCACTCGCAACTCGAGGCATCTCTCTCCCCTCACCACAATGAACCCGCTCTGCATCAGGAGGATCAGTCCATATCCACGAACTCCGAGAGGGATCCCCCAGTATCACCTCCAGGCACCCCAGCTTCCAGCAGCCCACTAAAGGCAAAAATGTGCCTGGATAACATAGCAATCAACCCTGAGGTGAGCCACATTACTACAATGTATTCTGTGTCTCCACACCTGAGCCCCCAGCCAGATTCCATTGCCGCATTCCCTACAGTAAGACAGGCAGTGCTGGACACTACACTTAAGGACATGCTAGTGTCACTAAGGAGCTCATTGCAGTCAGACACGCTCTCCCTCATGCAAAGATTCGGCCACAGCATTGGTGTACTGGAAGACAGGGTTACACATATTGAAGCCAATATAGGTGACTTTACCAATACTGTAAATTATATAATCAATACCCAAGAGGACCAGGCTCATGACACTAAGTGGATTAAGGACAAAATAGCAGATTTAGAAGACAGGTCCAGACGGAACATTTTTAAGATCCACGGGATCCCAGAATCCATATAACCCCCCGACCTGTCTTCATATGCACGAGGCCTGATTAAGGTAGTGCTTCCCAACACAAAAAGCATAGAACTGGTCATTGACCACATCCATAGATTACCAAAAGCCACATTCCTACCTGACTCGGTGCCTAGAGACGTAATCCTTAGGATTCATTTCTATCACGTGAAAGAACAATTCATGCAAAAATCAAGAGCACTGGGCACCCTACCTGACCCCTATGGTCAGCTACAAATTTTCGCTGACCTATCTCAGCATACCCTGAACCGTCAAAGGCAGCTTAACACAATCACCAAGTCACTTTGCTACAACCAATTAACAAGCACACAAATGCTGTGAAGAAAATCAGTGAGTATACCCCTCACATTTTTGTAAATATTTTATTATATATTTTCAAGTGACAACACTGAAGAAATGAGACTTTGCTACAATGTAAAGTAGTGAGTGTACAGCTTGTATAACAGTGTAAATTTGCTGTCCCCTCAAAATAACTCAGCGCACAGCCACTAATGTTTAAACCCATGGCAACAAAAGTGAGTACACCCCTAAGTGAAAATGTCCAAATTGGGCCCAAATTGTCAATATTTTGTGTGGCCACCATTATTTTACAGCACTGTCTTAACCCTCTTGAGCATGGAGTTCACCAGAGCTTAACAGGTTGCCACTGGAGTCCTCTTCCACTCCTCCATTACGACATCACGGAGCTGGTGGATGTTATAGACCTTGCACTTATCCACTTATTCTGTTTGAGGATGCCCCATGTGACAGACCTAGCCGGGAGAGAGACTTTTGGAGGGGACTGTATGCTAGCCTCTTGCCGATCGATCGGGGGCCTTTGCATTTGGGGGAACGGTGCTCTTTGTGAGCTGTATGCCTGGGGACCCTTGAGGTGGTATTACTGTGGATTCGGGTCCTTGTCCCCCAGGACACACAGACTCTGGGGACCCTGGATTTGCCATATTGGAATAGTGGCTGATTCATAATGCTGGGACAGATACTGTTAGGAGATGCTGATGTAAATTCCAGCACCTGTCTGTCTGTTGTCTGCTAAAATGTGTATTGTAAATAAGTCTATAGTATCGGATCTAAGAGTCATTAGATCCCCATTGTTGTTTGTGTTAATTAACTCTGCTATTGTGTGAAGAAGAGTCTATGTTGATTGTGATAATGTTGATTGGATTTTCTGAACTACAAGACGGCCAGTCTAGCCTAAAGGTCATGTCTGAGTCATCTAGGCTGTCTAAAGGGATTAGTTAATTAGCTCATGTTAATTAGGTTAATTAGGTTACAGCTGTATTGTAATGCCCCGTACACACGGTCGGACTTTGTTCGGACATTCCGACAAAATCCTAGGATTTTTACCGACGGATGTTGGCTCAAACTTGTTTTGCATACACACGGTCGCACAAAGTTGTCAGGATTTCTGATCGCCAAAAACGCGGTGACGTCAACCACATACGACGAGACTAGAAAAGGCCATTTCAGAACCAAGCGCGGCACCCTTTGGGCTCCTTTTGCTAATCTCGTGTTAGTAAAAGTTTGGTGAGAGACGATTCGCACTTTTTCAGACTCGTGGCTTTCAGATCGTTTTCTGCTGTTCAGTTTGTGCTTGTGGGTTTGTATCTGCTCTTCAGTGCGTGAAGGGAAGTTCCGTGTGACTTAGTCATTGTGTTCTTGTACGTTCGCTACTGTTTTTCAGGTCGCTCTTCACAGGCCTTGCTGTTCTTCAGTGCGTTCTGTTACTTCGTTCTGAGCAGCCGACCGTTTTCTAGCCATATTGCGTATGCGTACTCTTCATAGAGTTCGTGCTGTGCGGGGGCTTGGTGTTGGGGTCCTGACCTTGACACAAGTCCAGTCCATGAACAGGGTGGGGAGGAGTTCATGGACCAAGAATTGGTTGCTTCAGCGTGACCAGTTCTCTCATATGCCTTTGCTCCGTGAGATCCGTGAGAATAATCCTGATGATTTCAGGAACTTTCTCAGGATGACGGACCCCGTGTTTCACCGTTTGTTGGCTTTGCTGACCCCTTATATTAGCAGGCAGGATACCTGCATGAGGCAAGCCATCACTCCGGAGCAGAGGCTGGTCGCTACCCTGTGGTATTTGCCGACAGGGAGAAGCCTGCAGGACTTGAAGTTCTCAACAGGCATCTCCCCCCAGGCTCTGGGGATCATTATCCCAGAGACCTGTTCTGCCATCATCCAGGTCCTGCAGAAGGAGTATATGAAGGTCAGATTTTTATCCTTCAATATCACTTTTTATTGTATTTAATGTTTGATAATATATTGTATTTCTTTCCTCATTCCCTAATTACCATGATTGGAATATGCTGTGAATGTCCCCTTTCTCCTCATGCATGCTGGATTTTTCTGTAAATAATTTTTTAGTCTTTCATACATATTTGCCTTCATTAACCTCCCCAGCATGTTCTCTCCTGCCCCTATATTCACCTCATGTAGTCACTTAACAATGTATTTTATCAGCTCCATAGTAGTGCTTTACCCCAAACACCCCTAAAATGTTTTGAAATGTGATTTGTGCTTTAAATTCAGGCAGAGGGCCAGAGGCTGTTTTTTGTAGTGTCCCCAAATCATTTCTATTAACCCTCCCTCCCCCCAACTGCTAAGTCAGCTGATCTCAATTCTCTATCTCTCCTCAATCATCTATCTGCTGACTTTGCCAAACCCATACACACTATACCCATCTCTTTAGTGGTCAGATGTATGGATGAATTCCCCAAAGCATGTAGTGCAAGGGCTTGCCTGTATACTTTCAAATGGTACTGTTTAAAGTTTTTGTATACTATTATTATCTTGACAGGTAATAGCATAATGTCCAAATGTCCTCAAATGTGTACAATGTGTGTTTATATCTTTGTATTTTCAAAATATTTTATTGAGTTTTCAAGAAAAAAAAACATACAAAGCATTAGCTTTAAATGAGGGAGTACAAAGCAGAGAAATTCGAACCCCTTAGGGGTTACAAGTCAATCTAACGACAGTAGATACAAGTATAATAACGGTCTGTGACCTTGCATTTATACCTTTATGGGTCAAAATTCGTTCACTTAAATCAACGAACCCATAGACAAGGAATGGTTGGGAGAGGGGGAAGGAGGAGAGACCGTCTGCACCCCTGCTGGGAACACACTGTGCCTGAGCGGAACTCTACAACTTGCCCCTAGCACCCCCTTAGTTAATGCTAAAGGTCTCTTGTCAACGAACCAGGAAATAAGGACCTACTTCGTATGCTTCCCTTGGGAGCGAGGCTCCCAGGGGTCCCTGTAATGGTTTAAATTAAAACAGGTAAAACATCGTCTTAATAAATCAACCTGCTAAAAAACAAAATAGAGGAAAGGAAAAAAGGAGGAGAAGTGAGAATGGGGGGGAGAGAGAGAGAAGAAAGTAATCAAAAGCCAATCCACGGGAGGAGTCCCACCAGACCCCGAGACAGCCTGATGCTTCAAGGTTGAACCCCTGGGATCAAGGAAATGCCCATGAAATTAGCCCATGGTTTCCAAATAGCTTCAAATTTCTCATTGGTATTGTTCAGGGTACTAGCAAGCTTCTCTTGGGCCATGATCCAGGAAATTTTGCGGATAGCCGCTTTGAAGGACACCTTGGGTTGTTTCCATGCCTTGGATATAGTTAGCTTAGCTCCCAGCAAAATGAAGTGTATAAATTTACGGGCCAGTTTGGGAGTCTTAGGTAAGTGATCGTTTAAAAGCGCTAAGGCGGGGGTTCTCGGGATCTGAACTCCAGTGACTTTCTTAATCATGTAAAAAAATCCTACTCCAAAAAGGCCTCAGTCGTGGACATTCCCAAAAGATATGGGCCAAAGAGCCCCTAAGTAGACAACCCCTAAAGCACCTGGGGTCCGAGGAGGGGAACATTTTAGCTAGTCTCTCCGGTGGAAGGTACCATCTTGTGATGACCTTTACGCTGGACTCCACCAGTGAAATATTCAGAATGCTCTTGTATGCCCTATTAAAAGTGACCCTCCACTTCTCTAGGTCCCACTCCGAGGATAAGTCTGACTCCCAAGCTAACATGTATGGAGTCTTGGCGGTTTGATTAGAGAGTGACTGGTAGATGATGGAGATTCCACCCCTCTGCTCTGTAGACTGACCGCACCATAATTCGTAAGGGGTGAATGAGTGGTTTGAAGATTTGTCTTTTCCCAAATGAGTGAGGAAGTGTCTGATCTGCTGGAACCGAAAGTTCTCAGAGCTAGGCATCTCCAGCTGACTCACACAGAAGGCCCTGGTTATAGGCCCCATTGATGTGAAGTAGTGTCCAATCCGGTACATCCCCTTGTTCAACCACCATCGGAATGCTTTAATGTCAGTTCCCGGGGGAAAGTCAGGGTTATTGAAGATATGAGCCAGTGGGTGTTTGAAGGAAGTTATGGTTTGAAGGTTTCTTAGAGAATCCCATAATTGAAAGGATTGCGAGAGGATAGGGGATAAAATGGGGGGCCGTTTTTTGGGGGGGACCCACATAAGAAAATCGATAGTGAAAGCAGGAACTGCCTGTCTCTCAATCTGTATCCAATCCGGTCTCTCCGCCTTCGCGTATACCGTCGAAATCTGGGCTAGCCTGGCTGATTGGTAGTACCAAAGTAGCTTCAGAAGGCCCAATCCCCCTTGTGGTCTATTTAAGTATAATGTGCTCTGTTGAAGTCTGTACCCCTTCCCTCCCCAAATGAATTTTACTATTTTCCTTTGGAACGATTTCAAGTGCTCTTTATTGATGTTGATTGGAATGGCTCTAAAGAGGTAGAATCCTCCCCAACCAGGATAAACCCCCCTTAGCCCATTTGGATAAGTCTGCCTCTAGTTTGCGGTATGTGTGAGGGAAGTTGGTTGCATAAAGGAATTCTGTTTTAGCTGTGAGCCTTATCCCCAAATAATCAATGTATGAGTCACTCTATTTGAATTCAAAGGCACTCTGCAGGGATGCCAGTAAAGATGAGTTAAGGGAGATGTTCATGGCTGAAGATTTGGCATAATTGACCTTCAGTCCAGAAACCTTCGAGAACTCTTTCAGGAGCTTGCAAAGGTTTGGAAGGGAGGTGGTTGGGGATGTGATAAAGAGGAGCATATCGTCCGCAAACAACCCACATTTGTGGACCTGGTCACCACAGGCAACCCCTTGGATGTTGGGATCTGCTCTTATTGCTATTGCTAATGTTTCGATCGCAATAGCAAAAATTAGGGGGGAGAGTGGGCATCCCTGCCTAGTGCCTCTTGCAATGGTTAGGGGTTTAGAGTATTGACCCTGTAAGCGAATCATCGCTTGAGGGGAGGAGTATAGTGATTTTAGGGTCCCTAAAAAGTTGGGTCCAAAACCCCACTTCTCCAGTATGGATGGAGAGATAGGGCCATTCGATCGAGTCGAAAGCTTTGTTGAGATCCAGCGAGAGGATCATGCCTTCTTGTTTCGGCCCCCCTTCCCAGTTAGATTGTAGTATGGATACAATATCTATTGTTCTCCTAATTTGGTCGGGTCCTTGCCTACCGGGTATAAAACCGACCTGATCCTTGTGTACATAGAGATTGATGAATGAGGACAGGCGATTGGCAAGAATTTTGGTGAGTATTTTGAGGTCATTGTTAATTAAAGAAATGGGCCTGTAATTCTCAACTTCCTCATGGTTTTTGTTGGGTTTGGGGATCACTGAGATGAATGCTGTGTTTAGTTGGGTTTCCAGGGGGGTTCCTGTCTTTTTGGAATTGAAGAACTTCGCCAGATACGGGGCTAGGATGGCACTATATTCCTTATAGTAGGCGACTGAGAGGCCATCTGGCCCTGGAGCAGAGCCGGGTTTAAGACCTTTAATTACCTCCTTAATTTCAGCCTCCGTGATGGGAGCTTCCATTAAGTCTCTACATTCTCTGGAGAGTGAGGGAAGTTGTAAATTCGATAGGAATTCTTTAACTAAGGGGCCTTTCTCTGGTTGGGGTGGGTTGTAGAGAGAAGCATAAAAATCGTGGAAAGCAGACATAATACTGATCGGATTTGCTGTTGGAGGTTTACCTGCTATCCTCAATTTGGGGAAGGAGAGAGAACGAAATTAAGTGAGAGTTTAGATGACAACATTGAGCTGAATCTATCCTTGTGGCAGTAAAATTTGGCTCCACACCATCTAAGATTTTTCTCTGCCTTAGCCGTTAAAGCGAGATTCAGCTCAAGTCTGGTGGCGTCAAGTTTACTTAAAAGGGTCCTGGACGGGTGTTTTTTATGTTCCGCTTTTAGTTGGATGAAGGTTTTTTCGAGTCTTTGAATGTCGATCAATCGCTCCTTCTTAAATTTGGACGCTAATCTAATTATAACTCCTTGGATAGTTGCCTTGTGGGCTGCCCACAGGGTTTCGGGAGAGATGTTCTCCACATCATTTAAAATGAAATATTCTTTGATAGATTTAGCTATTTCCTGAACGAGGCTAGGGTCAGCTAATAGGGATTCGTTTAGTCACCAAAAGAAACCTCCTCGCCCAGACAGAACTTTTCTCAGGGTAAGGATAACCAATGAATGATCAGACCATGCTGTGTCTAGTATTGCTGCCTTAGTTGACAAGGGAATGAGGGCTGTCTGGGTGAGGATGTGATCAATTCTAGCGTATGACTGGTGGGGAGCGGAAAAGTGCGTGTAGTCCCTTTTGTTGGGGTTCAT
Organism: Lithobates clamitans; assembly: GCA_037952925.1. Taxonomy (NCBI): domain Eukaryota; kingdom Metazoa; phylum Chordata; class Amphibia; order Anura; family Ranidae; genus Lithobates; species Lithobates clamitans. The sequence continues at coordinate 549,609 of JBBGZY010002235.1, forward strand.
TTCCCTCCATGCATCTACCAGGCCCTGTGAGTGGACCATTTTGGCGATCCTCGTGCTAAGTTTTGTGGGGCGTGTGAGTTGGTCTTTAGGGGGCTTGGTTTTGTCTAGACCCTGATCAAATGCGACATTTGAATCCCCTCCCATGATAACTTTGCCTTCCAGGAGTGGATCCAAGGTTGAGAACAGGTCCTGGAAGAACGACGCTTGGCCCTTGTTAGGGGCGTAGTATGAGACAAAAGAATATAAAACGCCTTCCAGGGTACCTTTCACCAAGATGAATCTGCCCTCTGGATCCCTGAAGACAGAGAGGTGTGAAAATTTGCAATTTTTAGAGAAGAGAATAGCCACCCCTTTCATCTTATTAGGGGCATTGGCTAAATAAAATATTGGAAAGTGTGCATGTAGGAACTTGGGGGTGTACCGGGTGTGGAAGTGCGTCTCCTGCAGGAGCATCACATCAATTCTCAGTGATTTATAATGATCCATAGCTAGTCTCCTTTTCCTAGGAGAGTTTAGGCCCTGGACGTTATGGGAACCTATCTTGAGGTCAATACCCTTCACGTTCAGGTCAGCCATAGGAGCAGAGGGGATAGAAGCTAGTAATCACGCAGTCACTTACCCTTAGGAGTCTTCTGATACTGAATTTAGGCCAGGTTGTGCGGAGTAGTCCCAGGATCGATTCTGGGGCATGGAGGGAAACCCCCCCGGGATGGCTAGAAGAAAGAAAAGGGATGAGATGGGGAAGAAGAAGATAAGAGACATACTGAACATTAAAGACAAAAACAAAGACATGGGTACCATGAAGATACCCTTGGGGTTATGCGAATCAGAATCCGCTATAGCCCCAGTAAACTACTTCCGACCGCCCAATGGGGCGTCTGAAGTTCCGACACCAAAGGACACCAACGGTTCTTTGGAATCAAGTGGAGGCACAAGGGGTCCACTCAAATTTGAACCATAAAATAAACACATAGTAATAGTAAACCGAATAACTGTAGTGACAGCCCAACTTACGGGCTCTCAATGCCTGAAACAATATTCAACCCAGGTAGGAACCTATACTTAAGAACCTGAGAATCCCGCCCCCTTCTCATCCTCAGAAGTCCCCCCGCCCCCTAACTGACTGTGTGGGGGAGAATTCCTGGGGGTCCCCTGGAAATGAGGGAGGCCTTAATGGCCTAGGGAACTTGACCTCCTTCTGAAAGTGGGGAAGATATATGAGTATTACAGACAAACCGAGGTTACTAACTGAATTAAGGAATGGCCTAGCATAATTAACCCTGGAATTCTAGTCCTATAATCTGATCTTTATGTTAGAGGAACCGTGGTCTTCATATAGGAGTATATTCTCTGTAGATGTCTTCTTCCTCTGGGATGGTTGCCAGCTAATTTAGCTGGTTCTTTCAGGAGGTAGGTTGAAGATAAGAGAGGTAAGTGAATGTTTCAGTTCTTCTTCATCGAGATAATTTGCAGGTATAGAAAATGGGGTAGGAAACAGCGAGACTCGATGGGAATTTAGATGTGGGGTTTACCCTGTTCATAGGACGTGAGAAGGTATTGGAGCACCTGCTCCATCAACTTGGGGGTAGAACTGGCCCAAAAATGTCTCTAAAGAGACTGGAGGAAAGAGATGAGTCAGGCCATCCTTAGGGTGGTTTCCCATCCTTGCTCTTCTTGGAAGGGCCCTTCATCCAGAGTGGGGATACCGGGCTGCCTGGAGGAGGACGTTTAGTGGAGCCCGAGGAAGCAGACGAAAAGTCCATTGGAGCCTCATGGGAAATCAGCCTGAGGCTGAGTAACAGCCTTTCCCCTTCCTGGAGGCTAGCGAATGAGTGGGTCTTGCCCTGGATGGTGAATTTGACAGCGAAAGGGACGGTCCAGCGGTATTTGATGTCCCGTTGAGAGAGGACCGTGAGAAGAGGTTTTAGTGTCCTGCGTCTTTGAATAGTTGTAGGGGCGAGGTCAACAAAAATCTGGATCTGGTGACCCTGGTGCTGCAGCATGGGCTTTTGATGAGATTGACGCATGACCTCTTCCTTTACCGCATAAAAGTGCGGCTTGACGATTATGTCCCTTGGGGAACCATCTTGTCTGGGGGGGCCAAGAGACCTATGTGCTCTGTCAAGTTCAAGACGTTGGGGGGGTATGTTAGGAACAAGGGCTGCAATAATGTCCTGAACCGTGGAGGGTATGTCCGAAAAAGTTTCCGGGAGGCCTCTAATCCGAAAGTTGTACCTCCAGACCGGTTTTCGAGTTCGTCGATCCTGGAGAGGGCGACATCTAATTGCTCTTGAATGGTCATGAGGTGTGCTGTGTTTTGGTTGGTTCTAGTGGTAGTACATTCGACTTTATCCTCAATGGCTTCAATTCTAGCGCCTAAATTGGACAGGTCCGCTTTAATAGTGTTGGTGATCTGTTTTGCTGTATTAGCCAGTTCTTTCTCTAAAAGGGAAGAGAACTTAACAAACATGTCTTCCTGCATTGCTGTGAGGTCAGGTACCGAGAAGCCAGATTGCTGTAAAGCTGGAGGTGGTAGTTGGGCCTGTGCAGGGAGGGCCTGTGAGTACATCTCTTGTTGTGAGAGAGTCAGCGTCTCAGTGGGGGCCTTTGCTGTGGCCTGGGGCTTCGTGTGGCCTTGCGGGGGTAATTGGGGTGTTTGGGAGGGTCCCTGTGCTGCCTGTGCGTAGGTCAGGATCGGAGGAGAGAGTACTGGCCTGTTCTCCTGAATCCTGGAGTGGATGCCTGCCTGTTGCAGCGGCCCGTCCGTGCTGGCGGCCATCTTGGGACTCCCGTCCGCGCCTGCCGAGGCAAATTGGGGGCCGAGATCGCGTCTCGCAGGGGGCCCCGACATCTCCTTCGGGTCCCCGGCTGTTCCCCTACTTGGGTGGGGTGCTGTGTCGCCCGCTAGTGGGCTGAGGCGGCTGATGTGCGGCTCGTTGGTCCGGGGTGGTGCGGAGCTCGTGGCTCAAGCAGCCATGTTGGAGCTCTCGCGCATGCGCCCTCTATATCTTTGTATTATGACACTTCTTACCTGTCCAGTGGGCTGCCAATAGTGTAACTAAGGAGGGGCTGGTCAAAGTAATACACATTATTTAGGCATTCATCTCTCAATGAAGTGGAGAGGGTTACCTGTCCAAGATTACCCCCCCTATAATGTTAGAAATGGCCCATGAGAGGGGGGGAGGGGGAATATGATAGGTGTACCTTATACTTTGTTGTTGTTTAATTCCCCTTACTAAATGCTATCTGGAGGTTGGCCAAGAATGTTTGTCTAATTTGCTTGCCATGTTTGTGTGCAAAAATAGTAATTTTTTTTGTTTCCCCTCAACAGTTTCCTTCCACGCCACAGGAATGGCAGACTGTGGCCTCCCACTTTGCCCAGCGGGGGGACTTTCCTAACTGCGGAGGGGCAATTGATGGGAAACACGTCCACATCGTCCCACCACCCAACTCAGGGTCATACTATTTCAACTATAAGGGGTTCAATAGTATAGTAATGTTGGCGGTGGTGTTGGCTAATTACGACTTCTTGTATGTGGACGTGGGGAAGAATGGTCGGATGTTCGATGGTGGAGTCATCACCCAGACGGAGTTCTACAGGCATTTCCAGAATGGCAGCTTGGACTTGCCAGCTCCAGAGGACAATGTGGAAGGACTCCCATTCGTGTTCATTGCTGATGAAGCGTTTGCGCTGGGAGACCATCTTATGCGGCCATTCCCTATGAGGACCCTCACCCCGGAACAGAGGGTTTTTAATTACCGGCTGGCCAGAGCCCGAAGAGTGGTGGAGAACACATTTGGTATCCTGGCCAGCCGGTTCTGCCTATTTCTGACACCTATCCATATGGTGGAGTATAAACTTAATAATATAATCCTGGCGCGCTGTATTCTCCATAACTTTTTACGGAAACATTCGGCCAACTATGCTGGCTCTGTTGGGCCTGAGGCCGGAGTGATACCTGTAACAACACTGACGGCGATTGAAAGCGGCCATCCTGGCTTGCCTTCCCTGAGTGCCCATGATGTCAGGTTACGATACCTGGAGTTCTTTGCGGGTAGGGGGGCCATCAATATGCCAGGAAATTTGTGAAGCCTTTTTCAAATAAAAAAGCAAAAAAAAGAAATTCTTTGTGGACATTTACTGCTTGTGTTTGTTTTAGCTGACCCTGACAGAAATGCGTTGAGTCCAGAAAATGGCGTGATTGTGTAACCTTATACAAAGCACTGTTGGGTGTTATTTACTAAAGGCAAAGATACTTTTCACTACAAGTGCACTTGCAACTGCACTGAAACTGCATTTGTAGTGCACAGAGGATTTGCCCTTAGGAAATAACCTGATTAACACACTTTTTAATACCTGCACAATCACATGTGCATTTACCAAAGGTTTTTCAAACAAACCAACATGTTTGTTGTATAACAATTTTTGGGGTAGCATTATCAAAAATAGATATGTCCATTTAAGATAAAACAGGCATGTGTAAAACCAACAAGAAAGACACAAATCTTGAACTTACAAAGTTCACATTTGGTAGAATTTGAAGGCAATATCAGACATGAGTATTTAGGAACTGTGTTTGATATTGCATTCAGATGGGGTGAAGTCACCCCAGGAAAAGCCAAATTTGGAAGATGCACACCAATTTACGAATGTCAACATGTGCTATCTGCCATCATGGGGGATCAAGGGACGTGTTTTTGGGGAGAAACCCTTTGCTCTCCGCTACTTTATTATTGAGGAAGGGGTTGCACCCCCAAAACGCATCCATTGATCTCCCGTGATGGCAGATAGCACATGTTGACACACTGTGTGCATCCTCCAAATTTGGCTTTTCGAAAAATCACAAAAACATTATTCACATTGTAGCACACAAAAAAACAAAGTGATTTGGAGGGGCTTTAAACTCGCCCTTAAACATCAATGATGTTTTTATTTTTTTGAATAACATCATTGATGTTTTTCTTGAGGTTTTCCAATTGTAAATTACACCCCATGATCTCCCGATGAGGATCTGGGCACTTTCGGATGTGAAAGGATCTGGATCCACAACATCACGATCACCTAAAAAGAGAGAAACCCCAAAAAAACAGTTATCAAAAATATGCCGGCATCCATCTCTTACCTGAGCCTGTGGTCGCAGACACTCACCTGTTGTGGTGACTAGTTCCACCACATCTTCTTCCTCCTGCTCAGCTTGTGTTGGGGGGATTTCCCCTTCTTCCAGAGGGGGGGGCTCTGGTCTCCTCGGATGAGGGGTGTCCTCCGAGTCTTTTCTCCCCTATGTAAAACAAAAAGTTATAATTAGCACACAGATATTTGATGGCAAAACTAGAAATAGGAAACATTGCTTGGAAGTGGGGTACAATTGTCTATTTTAGCAGAATTCCAAAATGTAGCATTTTCAGTGTCCTTTGTCAAGCTTTAATACTTTACCTGTTTGGTACAAGCTTCCCAGATGTAGCCCCCCCCCTATAGTATACACTGGAGCACCTGTGTGGCCCTCTAATAAAAATGGTGTTCTTTTGTCCCACACTAGTGCTCCAGTGTCCAGATGTGAAACCAGCTGCTGAGTGTCCTCTCCTTACACAGAATCTAGTTTGCATTTCATTCTAGTAACAAAGCCATCTACACAACCAAATTAGTTTCAGACAAGTATAGGGCGTAAAAATGGTGGCCAAATGCATATGGCCTAAACAATGGTGTTTTAGAGGCCGAAAGAAAAATGCTTGATATGAACGAATAATGTGCCCATGAACATGAAAGTTGACATTTAAAAATGTACACTTGTAAGAAAAGCACATGGAGCAGCATGAACGTAATATACATAAAAAGAATAGGAACACAGGACAACTACTTACTTTTTTGCAGCACCCTCCGGATCTTTCTGTACTGCTCATGTTCTCGTAATTTGAGGTCCAACCACCGCTTCCTGAGCTGATCTTTCGATCGTCGTACCCCGAATTTCCGGTGCAGACTCTTGACCACTTTCGAAATGATCTTGGCCTTTCTGACATTGGGGTTGGAGTAAGGTCCATGCTTTCCATCATAGTCGGCCTTCTTCAGGATGTCCACCATCTCCAACATCTCCCCAAAGGACATATTTGAGGCCTTAAATCTACTCCTTCGGGATTGGGACGTTTCTGGCTCCGGGATTTCCTCCTCCTCCTCCTCCTCCTCCTCGTTGCTACAATTAGCACGCACCTGCTGTGTCTCCGCCATGTGCTCTTCCCCCACTGTGCAGAACAAAAAGGGGTGGGAAATAGACTAGAAAGAACGTCAGGGGCGGGCGGAGTTACACGCATGCCCAGTGTGTATAAAGAGTAACACGCGTGCGTATTACGTACGATCTGTGAGCGGAGGAAGGAGTATCGGAGGCGCCGATCGCGATAACGAAGGTAAGATCTAAACTTGGGCCTATACTGCTTTGAAATTGAAGCCTATATTGTAACAAGATTAGGAGAGTTTGGACTGACCTTAGGGTTTGTCTTGTGTTGTGTCTTGCAGAGAAAATGGATGGCTTCAATGACCACAATTTCCTACCCCTGTTCATAGACAAATACAGGGAGCTGCCCTGTCTGTGGCAGGTGAGACATCCCCATTACAATAATAAACAAAAGAGGCAGGCAGCGCTGGAGAAACTGCTGGACTTGGTGAAGCCGGTGGTCCCCACAGCAACCATCCCCTATTTAAAAGCCAAAATTGGTGGCCTGAGGAGCACTTATCTTAGGGAGTGCAAGAAGGTCACAGATTCCCACAGGTGCGGAGCAGCAGCAGATGACGTTTATGTCCCCAGGCTGTGGTACTATGAGAGACTGCGATTTCTGTCAGACCACACTGAAGTCAGGGAATCCCTCTCTACTCTTCCTTCCACCCCAGCTGAGGCTTCCGATGTCCAACCTGGGCCTTCCAGCCAGGAAGTGGAGGAGCCCAGCTGGAGTCAGGTATAGCATTGTTCTACTGATTTCTGGTCAATAAATAAATGATGTTTACTAGATGTTCTTATTGATCACTAATTGCTGATTTAAAAAAGTGTTTTACATATTAATAGACAGTAGTGGGCACCCAAAATTGGTAAAAGAAAGAAAAATGCTGGGCTCAGAATGATAGTCTGTTATATTTGTTAACATTCAATTTGCAACAGTCAGGAGGTTAAAATTGAGTGTGATTGATGAAGAAAATACTAAAACTATGTCCCTTTTTCATACACAAGAAGACCTCAGCCAGGAGAAGGCTGTGGAATGTGGCAGTCAAGAGGAGGCGGGGATTAGTGGCAGCCAGGAGGAGGCGGGGCTAAGTGTCAGCCAAGAGAAGCCTGGCACCAGTCGCAGCCTGACTGAATCTCAGATTCTTCCCCTCCGCCTTCCATATAAAAGAGTGAGGAAGGTGACTCCCATGCAGGATTCAGCGCTCAGGCTAATTCAGGAGGCTTCGGCGTCCCTATGAGCCTTACCCACTCCTGAAGAGGCCTTTGCCTGCATAGTTGCCACAAAACTGCAGGGCATGCAGGAGGGTCAATGCCACCTGTGCGAGCAACTTATTTATAAAGTCCTAACTAAGGGGGTGAGTGGGGAACTAACACCCAAGACCGACGTGATTGAGTTGGACCATCCTCCTCCTCCTCCTGCTGCCACAACTCCACCACCAGAGCCACCACGTGGAAAGAAGCATGGAAAGAAGACAAGAGAGTGATGACCTGGGTTCAGTCTGGTCTGACAGAAGCTGCAGTCTCTCGTATGACCACAGCCTGGGGACACAGATGTCATCTGCTGGATCCGGATCTCTGGGACTTCTAGACCAGACTGCACTCCCTTAGATAAGGACTCCTCAGGCCACCAATTTTGCTTTTAAATAATTTATGTCTGCCCTGGGGGTCCAAGGCTTCACCAATTTCTGCAGTTTCTCCCGCGTTGCCTCCCTCTTTGTTTAGTTGTGAGCCCTTAATAAAAAATTTTTTTGGGAAATTCTACTCTCCTGTGTGTGTTTTCATCCAAAAAGGACAGTTTGTTGGTGACGATTCAGGTACATTTCTAACATAAAATGTGAAATTAACAAGGGACACCAACACCAAACAATCTCCTACAGATTAAATATAACAACATATCAATGGTGTTGTGGTAACTTTACACCAAAAACACACACCAAAATTTTCTGGAGTACAAATAAAAATCCCCCCCAAAAAAACACCCTTAAAAAAAATACAAACACAAAAAAAAAAATCTACATTAAACCCCCCAAAAAAAACCACCAAAATAATGTTGTCAGATGTGAGAAATCAAAATATATTGAGGGAATCACGATAAATAGTAACGAAATAAGTTTGTGAGAAGTGTGTGTGAATATGAGCATCAAAACTACTTCTCACATTATAAAGAAGAAGAGAGTGCGCTGTATGAAACCATTTTTAACATTGCAGCGTGCTGAAAGTGCTGTATCCATTGCGAACGCTAAGTTTACCAGACCGAGCTGTTCCGTGTCTGAATTTCTTCTGAGCAAGCGTGGCACTTTGTGCGTCGGAACAGGCCACACACGGTCGGAATTGACGCGATCGGATTTTGTTGTCGGAAAATTTTATCTCCTGCTCTCAAACTTTGCGTGTCGGAAAATCCGATGGAAAATGTCCGATGGAGCCCACACACGGTCGGAATTTTCGACAACACGCTCCGATCGGACATTTTCCATCGGAAAATCCGACCGTGTGTATGGGGCATTAGAGTAATATGAGCAGGAGGTCTGCACCTCCTCTTGTATTGTATAAATAAGACTGTATTCCTATCAATAAAGAGAGATTCCTGGTTGAACTTACATACAGCCTGCCTGGTGTTTGTTCTGAGCTATCACCACTGGGTTAGAACGGCACATAGCTGTAGTTCCGAGCAATCAGATGTTGCGATCTGCAATCTGATTCTATAGCAGCAGAGGAGTGTCGGGAGAGTGGAATCGAGCGAGCAAGGGGCTCGTTACATCGGTTGGCAGCCGTGGGATTTGCTCTTCAGTTACTGGGACACTCCAAACCAGCCTGCAAGAGAGCCACGCTGAAAGACTTACTTGAGAGCCGTGGAGGGAATGGTGGGATCATGCTTCCTTGCTGTGAACACATCCAAATCATCACCTGGATCCAAGGTAGCAGGATAGCAGGAGAGGAGAGATACCAGCCACCATGGATGAGGAATTCAGAAGGAGGTTGCGAGAGATGCAGAGCACAGAGGACCAGTATCAGAGCAGGTCCTGCTAGGATGGTTTGATTCTATCCACTGTGAACTCTGGAAGGAAGCGCTAGCCCATGAGCAGTGACACCAGGGAAAAGTTCTCCCCTCCATCCATGTGAGGTACTGGTCACAGTATGAAGTGCAAATGCTGTTTTTGGGGGAACAGCCAAAACAGGAGTGTACAGCCGAGTTAAGCAGGCTGATCCGGGCAGAAATGCAGTTGGACGAGAGCTACAGAGCCCTCCAGTGGTATGTAGCCCAAGTGTGCCCATGGACAGCGGATGACAGCTCCACGGAAGGCTTTGACTACGATGGCCTGGGATTGTTATACTGGAGGCTGTCCAGAGACGCTGACTTTGGAAGTGATCGGGAGTGGCGTTTGGAGGAAATAATGGAGCACAGAGAGCGGAGACTGAATGTATCAGAAGTGCACTGGGCACTGGAAGATATAGAGTTTCTGGCCGTTCAGGAATGGGAGTTGGAGATCGCCTACAAACAGCTGTTAGACCCTGCTCAGCAGCAGGGTGGTGCTCCCTTTGCCTGGGACTATCATGAAATACCAGCTGACAACTCTGAAATCCTGGCTGAAGAGTTGACAATGTGGCAGAGTAACGGTGTGCTTTGCCAACCGGCACCCGCAGCTATGGAGGCGGAGGTCTTATGGCGGATGCAGCAAGTGTTGACTGACCTTGATGAACCTGTTTCTGCATTGGATGATCTTGGATGGAGGAATGTGCCTGTCCAGCAAAATGCCAGAGAATCGGCAGTGGAAAATCTGAAGATTGCCGTCCCCAAACCTGAAGTGCTGACAACAGGGCAGAGCTCTGCTAACCTCTGCCCAGCACTGATAGCATCTTCTGGGTTCCACGGAGAGGAGATGGTGGACCTTTATCCCCAGACACCAGTTGCAGAGACAGGGGATTTGATAGACTTTTCTGCTGAGGAAGAACAACCTGGTGAGCCTTCAGCAGAAGAAGAGCTGTTATTAGGGCCAAACTTCACTATGCTCTGCCCAGCACCAACAGAAGTATCTGTGAAGTTACAAGGAACTTCCCCAGCTGAAGCGCTGGCAACCGGACAGAGGGTTCAAGATCTCTGCCCTACACCTGCGTCGGTTCCGAAGGCTCAGGGTGAGAAGGAGGTGGTCACTTCCCAGCAGCAGATCAGGATACAGGGGGAGAAGGGAGAGAAGGTGTTTGTCGTCCCTCTGCAACAGTTAGCCGGAACAGATGGTGTGGGGTTTCCAGCAGAAGGGCTGGCAACAGGGCCGAGTACTGCTGGCCTCTGCCCTCAACTAAAAGAGGATGGATTTCCTGTGAAGGTGGATGGGACTTCAGTCTCGACCTGTATACCCCAGGGATGCTGGGCAGTCGGCCCAGATCCCCAACAGCATGACGGAGTGAGCCCAGACACCCTGTCTTCTCTCCAGCGGCAGAAAGGACTCCAGGGAGAAGGGCCAGTCCAGGCCTCTCCCCAGCGGCAGATATGTTCTCTGAGAGAGGCAGAGGTTGGCTGGGTGAGTAATGCTTTGTTTGGAACAATTTGTTTGAGGTACTGTGTGGGTACAGGCATTAGAGGACTGTAACTACTGACTAACTTCGGAGTCAACCCATCTGGGGTCTCCTCCTGTGTTAGTCTCCTGCCGAAAGGGGAGAAATGTGACAGACCTAGCTGGGAGAGAGACTTTTGGAGGGGTCTGTATGCTAGCCTCTTGCCGATCGATCGGGGGCCCTTGCATTTGGGGGAATGGTGCTCTTTGTGAGCTGTATGCCTGGGGACCTTTGAGGTGGTATTACTGTGGATTCGGGTCCTGGTCCCCCAGGACACACAGACTCTGGGGACCCTGGATTTGCCATATTGGAATAGTGGCTGATTCATAATGCTGGGACAGATACTGTTAGGAGATGCTGATGTAAATTCCAGCACCTGTCTGTCTGTTGTCTGCTAAAATGTGTATTGTAAATAAGTCTATAGTATCGGATCTAAGAGTCATTAGATCCCCATTGTTGTTTGTGTTAATTAACTCTGCTATTGTGTGAAGAAGAGTCTATGTTGATTGTGATAATGTTGATTGGATTTTCTGAACTACAAGACGGCCAGTCTGGCCTAAAGGTCATGTCTGAGTCATCTAGGCTGTCTAAAGAGATTAGTTAATTAGCTCATGTTAATTAGGTTAATTAGGTTACAGCTGTATTGTTAGAGTAATATGAGCACCTCCTCTTTTATTGTATAAATAAGACTGTATTCCTGTCAATAAAGAGAGATTCCTGGTTGAACTTACATACAGCCTGCCTGGTGTTTGTTCTGAGCTATCACCACTGGGTTAGAACGGCACATAGCTGTAGTTCTAATCCCAGAACATCGGATGACTGAGCAATCAGATGTTGCGATCTGCAATCTGATTCTATAGCAGCAGAGGAGTGTCGGGAGAGTGGAATCGAGTGAGCAAGGGGCTCGTTACACCCCACATATGCTCAATAGGGTTTAAGTCTGGAGAGATGCTTGGCCAGTCCATCACCCCTACCCTCAGCTTCTTTAGCAAGGCAGTGGTCATCTTGGAAGTGTGTTTGAAGTTGTTATCATGTTGGAATACTGCCCTGCGGCCCAGTCTCTAAAGGGAGGGGATCATGCTCTGCTTCAGTATGTCACAGTACATGTTGGCATTCATGGTTCCCTCAATGAACTGTAGCTCCCCAGTGCCGGCAGCACTCATGCAGCCCCAGACCATGACACTTCCACCACCATGCTTGACTGTAAGCAAGACACACTTATCTTTGTACTCCTCACCTGGTTGCCACCACACATGCTTGACACCCTTTGAACCAAATAAGTTTATCTTGGTCTCATCAGACTACAGGACATGTTTCTAGTAATCCATGTCCTTAGTCTGCTTGTCTTCAGCAAACTGTTTGCGGGCTTTCTTGTGCATCATCTTTAGAAGAGGCTTCCTTCTGGGACGACAGCCATGCAGACCAATTTGATGCAGTGTGCGGCGTATGGTCTGAGCACTAACAGGCTGACCCCCCCACTCCTTCAATCTCTGTAGCAATGCTGGCAGCACTCATACGTTTATTTCCCAAAGACAACCTCTGGATATTATGCTGAGCATGTGCACTCAATTTCTTTGGTGGACCATGGCGAAGCCTGTTCTGGGTGGAACCTGTCCTGTTATACCGCTGTGTGGTCTTGGCCACCGTGCTGCAGCTCAGTTTCAGGGTCTTGGCAATCTTATTACAGCCTAGGCCATCTTTATGTAGAGCAACAATTCCTTTTTTAGATCTCTCAGAGTTTTTTGCCATGAGGTGCCATGTTGAACTTCCAGTGACCAGTATGAGAGTGAGAGCGATAACACCAACTTTAACACACCTGCTCCCCATTCACACCTGAGACCTTGAGTCGCATGACACCATGGATAGAAAATGGCTAATTGGGCCCAATTTGGACATTTTCACTTAGGGGTGTACTCACTTTTGTTGCCAGCAGTTTAGACATTAATGGCTGTGTGTTGAATTACTTTGAGGGGATTTACACTATTATACAAGCTGTACACTCACTACTTTACATTGTAGTAAAGTGTCATTTTTTCAGTTTTCTCACATAAAAAGATATAATAAAATATCTACAAAAATGTGAGGGGTGTACTCACTTTTGTGAGATACTGTATATGTGTATGCTTATGTCTAATTATAGAAACTCCTATATCGATGTTGGATGTAAATATCTATAATGTAAACGTTATGTTTATATTCACTATATTACATCCAGCATATAGAGAAAGGAATTTACAATGTGTATAATATATAACAAAAGTTATTGTGTATTCTATATATGTGAAATATGTGTATATACAATACTATCTAAACACACAAACTAAAATAAATATGTGCATATCTTAAGTGTATATAGTGTACATGTTTCTAATTTGTCCGTATATATTTATTATTGGTTAAATACAAAACATTTCTCATGGACATTTTGGATAATATGATAGACATACAGTATATAATATGGATTAATATAAATTGAATACAGATGATGTAGTGCATATAACAGTGAAGATACTTTTATGGCTATGTCAAAATTGACGGAAGAAGAAGAAGAAGAAGAAAAGAAGAAGAAGAAGAAGTTAGGAGTTTCTATAGTTAGACATAAATGTATGTATGCATCTTCTCCTTTTGTAGCACATTTTTTTCTTTTATTCACTTTGATAGGTAATCATTTAAATGACATAAGGTCATGTTACCTTCTGTATGTAGTCTGTATTTATTATTTGGAGTTTATAGCCCAATATATTTATATATATAATGCTTTTTGGCCTAGGGCGGCACTTTGTGGGGGGTGGCAAAAAAGCCGCCCCCCCCACCAAAACGGCACCCGCTCTTCTCCCGCACAGGAGCTATAAAGCCGCCCCGTAAAGCTGTGATTCTCTCTCTCTCTCTGAATGGTCCTCTGCTGTGGCCAATTATGGGGAGGGAAACAGCGGTCAGGAAGCTGGGTGGCGGCACGGCGAAACCAATTAGAGCCGCTCTCTCTCTCTTCTCTCTCTTCGGCTGACAGAAAGGGGAGGGGGGGCGAGCGGGAGAGTTCTCTGGTAAATTGAGCAGCAGCGCTGTGACAGGGAGAGGAGAGATGCGGGCTGTCTGTGTATCTCCCCCGCTCGCCCCCCTCCCCTTTCTGTCAGCTGAAGGGAGAAGAGAGAGAGAGCGGCTCTAATTGGTTTTGCCGTGCCGCCGCCCAGCTTCCTGACCGCTGTTTCCCTCCCCATAATTGGCCACAGCAGAGGGCCAATCAGAAGATTCTGGGGGCATCATAGGAAAAGTAATCCCTAAAGAATGGCGGCCCCTGTGTGTGTCCACAGACATCATGCTACAGCCCCCAGCATGCATGCACTCTGCTGGGGGGGGTTACAGGAGGAGAAAAAGAGAATACTGTGCTGGGGGAAGCCAGATAGGGAGCCACACTGTACCTCTGTACCCGCACCACCAGAGAGCCAAGCTGTACCCGCACCACCAGAGGGCCACGTTGTACCCGTACTACCGGAGCCACGCTGTACCCACACCACCAGAGAGCCACGCTGTACAAGCACCACCAGAGGGCCACGTTGTACCCGTACTACCAGAGCCACGCTGTACCCGCACCACCAGAGAGCCACGATGTACCAGCACCACCAGAGAGGGAGCCACGCTGTACCCGCACCACAAGAGAGGGAGCCACGCTGTACCCACACCACCAGAGAGGGAGCCACGCTGTACCCGCACCACCAGAGAGGGAGCCACGCACCACCAGAGAGAGAGCCACGCTTTACCCGCACCACCAGAGGGGGAGAAAGATGAAGCCACTCCCAGGGTAGGAACATGCTACACTACTGACTAGAGTTGGCCTGGGCAACCCAGAGTGAGCGAACGTCCAGCTGGAGGAATCACTGTTGCAGTTTCAACGGGTCTGGTAAGAGAGCCTGTTGGCCATTATCCATTACTGTTCCCAAGAACTGAGCCATCAGGAAGTACCTAACCTAATATCCTCTAGGCCAACCCTAGTGACGCCACTGTCCCAGAGCCCACAACAAGTTACGGCACTGAGTTTCGGTAACTGGCCAGACAGGGATGCGCCAGCGTGGGCACCCAGGACATTCAGTACACAGCCAGGAGGAGGAGGAGCCACAGAGGAGGGACACGACTCCCAAAGCACCCAGCACATATCCCCTTACCCCCCAAATGAAAAGATGCTGTATCGCTCACTGTCCTCCTCCCATGGTGTCTCTCTGTCCTCCCATGAAGATGACAGGGAGGATCTTAAAAAGGAAGGGGTGTGGCCTTGACAGGAAGGGGTGGGTCATAGTTAAATTAGGGGGTGCGTGAGCTTAGTCAGGCCTAGGGCAGCACAAAACCTAAATACACCACTGCCTTTGGTACCAAGTAGTCCAAGGTGCCCATTTGTTGATGGCAGAGGATAGGTGTCCTTCCGCCGTAGCATACATACGTTCATATGAACCATGTGTGTGTACCAAGTGTGTTACTTTATCTCTAGTGATATGATTAGGAGATTTCTAATTGCAGACACTTGTTAGTCTCGCTGCTAGCAGAATGTGGATGGTTGCGTAATGGAGTTGGTGAGGGAGATTATCAATTCCATGCTAAGCAGGGCTATTTCAGGAGTTGGGGGGTGGAGATATCTATGACCGCTGATATTATTTGGAACACTTCTTTCCAAAATGTTAAAGTTTTGGTGCATTCCCAAAGTATATGATACAAGGTTCCTGGGAGACCACAATGTCTCCAACATGCGGGTTCTGTAGAAGGGTCGTAGATGTGAAGTTGAGATGGGGTGATATACCATCTAAGGTTGAATTTATAAGTGAGTTCCCAAAGGTTGGAAGAGTGCCTTGCTTTGTGACTGGGGGGCAGTGCTTCCTGCCATTGGTGTTCAGTAAAGGAACAGCCTATGTCCCTTTCCCATTTTTTCAGAGGTGGGAGTTTGTCAAAAATGGATTTGCCTTTTAGTGTGTTGTAAAAGAGAGCAATGCCTTTAGTGGAGGTTTTACTGTTTGATAGGATTTGCCACACTTCTATAGGTATGTCTTTTTGGAGTTGGGGATTGTGTAGTAGGCAGTGGGTTATTTGTGTAAACTTGAAATAGTCCTTCGTGGGTTTGTTGTAATGATGAGAATGGTTTCAGGAACTTGTATAGATCAGCAACATGTGTTATACCTTTGTTCTGCCAGAAGGCCAGTTGTAAGTAAGGGATCATTAAGGTGATCGTATCTATTGGGAGGGGTATTTTGCATGTTTTTGATCCTTTAGAGATGTTGACAAAGTTTTCATTGAAAGCTGCTATGGAGGCATGGATGGCTGGGGAGATATTTGTATTGTTTTTCTTCAGTTTAGGTGAGCTAATGAGCCAGTTTTTTAGGTTATATCCAGGAATCTGAAGGGCTTCAATGGTACTCCATGTGCAGTTGGAGTTAGAGTTAAACCATGTTTTGATTTGCGCTAAAATTTTAGCATTATAATAATCTCTAAAATTACCATAACCCATTCCTCCTGCTGATTTGTGTTTTATGAGGTGTGAGAGCTTCTAGCTTTTTTGTGTTGCCATACAAAATGTCCTAGAATGGATTGCATTTGTGTGAAGAAGGATGCAGGAATTGGGATGGGGAGTGCTCTAAATAGGTATAGTAGTTGGGTAGTTTAAGAATTTTGAATGCTGCCAGTCTGCCAGACCATGAGAGTATCAGTTTGGAGATATTATCTAATTCCTTAGGGTGGTTGTGTAAGAAGGGAATAAAGTTGGCTTGATAGAGAGTCGATGTTGCTTTGGTTAAGGTGACACCTAGGTAGGTGAGGGAGTCTGTGGACCATGCATACGGGTATTTGCTTTTTAAGGTTTGTTGCTGTATTGTCATTCCTAAACGTAGGATATGTGACTTAGATGCATTTACTCTATAGTATGAGACATAGTTAAATTCATCTAGTAATTTTTGCACCGAGGCCAGAGAGGAGATCGGATTGGTTATCATTTTTCAGTCAGGGGTTCCATCATCAAATTAAAAATTAGGGGTGAAAGGGGGCAGCCATGTCTTGTGCCATTGGTTATGTTAAAAGTTGTCGATAGCATAGACAAACAGTATACTTGGGCTGAGGGACAAGAGTAAAAGGCCAGTATTGCAGAGAGGATGTGACCTTGAAAACCAAATTTCACCAATGTCATTGTTAGGTAACACCAGTGAACCCTGTCAAATGCCTTCTCTGCATCCAGGGAGAGAAGCAGAGAAGGAATTCCATGGTTTTCCACATGATGGATAATATCGATCATCTGGCGAGTAGCGTCAGAGGTTTGAAGACCTTGAATGAATCCCGATTGGTCAGAGTGAATTAGCATTGGCATTAAATCAATCAATCTGTTTGCTATTACTTTTGCATAAAGTTTCACATCATGGTTGAGCAGCGAAATAGGGCGGAAGTTTTGGGGTGATGTGGGTTCCTTTCCTGGCTTCAGTCAAGTGATAATTAGGGCCTTTAGCATTTCTTGAACAAAGGAGGCTGAGGAAGCAGCAGCATTCAAGATCAGGGTAATGTGATCAATCAGAATGTGTTTAAATTGTTTGTAATGCTCTCCAACAAAGCCATCAGGGCCTGGAGCTTTGTTATTAGGAAGGGACTCTATGGCTTTGCCAATCTCCGCAGAGGTGAATGGGGCATTAAGATCTTCTAATTGTGCCGGAGTTAGACGAGGGAGATGAACCGAGTTTAGGAAGGACTGGATATGAGAGGATTCAGGTTGGGCAGATGAAGCCTCATCTTTTACATTGTAAATGTACTATAATACATGCTAAATGTGTCTGCTATTTCTTGTGGGTTAGTTTTCTTGGAGTTTGTGGTAGGGTGGTAAATAAAGGGGAGGATTTGGTTTTATATCCCTTGATTTGGTGGGCAAGCAGTTTACCTGCTTTATTACCAGAGGCATTTCTGGGATTTGTCAAAATTCTCTAGTAAGAGGGATCTGAGTTCTAATCGGAATTCTTCTTCTTCTTTTTCTTCTTCTTCTTCTTCTTCTTCTTCTTCTTCTTCTTCTTCCAGCCACGATCAGTTTTAAATGACAATTTTTCCTTTAGAAATGTCATTTTGCTGGGGTACTGTTCTAAACACAGGAAAAATGTGCCACTTTACAGGCATACTATAGACACCCCCAGGCACAATATTTAAAGGAATATTTCATTCTTATTGTTTCACTTTAAGCATTAAAAAAATCACTGCTCTCAAAAAAAGTCCATATTTAAAAAAAAAAATTGCATTGATACATGTCCCCTGCGGCAGGACCCAGGTCCCCATACACTTTTTATGACAATAACTTGCATATAAGCCTTTAAAATTAGCACTTTTGATTATTCATGTTCATGTTCCATAGCCTTTAACGATGTTCGTGTGTTCTGACAAATTTTTTTTGCCTGTTCACATGTTCTGTTGCGGACCGAACAGGAGGGCGTTCGGCTCATTCTTACAGGCCACATGCCCTCAACATGGGGGGGTTGCTTTGGAAGCCTGCTGATAGTTGATGACTCATCTGTTGGTAGCCTCCCTGGCGGTTTTCCCGAGTGTGGCTCGGGGTTAAAATTCAGGACCATTAGTGGTAACCCCGAGCCACACTCGAGATTACATTGCAGGATCCTGGTGTGGCTTTACTTACCTTGTCACGGGGTCCTGCGATGTCCCCCGCTGTGTCTGCGGGCTCCGTCCTCCTCCTAAGCTTCTCCGTACCAGGCTCCATTCCCTGCAAGCGTCGTGACGCACGGGGCGGAGCCTGGTGGCAAATTCAAAAAATTGTAAAAATCATAACACATACAGTACATTGTAATCTTACAGATTACAGTCCTGTATGAAATTATTTCACATCCCTTTTGTCCCCAGTGCTTTGTCCTATGCCCTGCATGCAGTTTTATATTATATATGCTGTTCTTTCTGCCTGGAAACTGGAGATTGTCCATAGCAACCAAAAAGTGTCCCTTTACATCAAAAGTGGCTTTAGACCAGCTAGAAAACAGCGATAGTAAATTAGAACACTTGCAGAATTGAGCGATAGTGAATTGTGGGGAAATTTATTTTATTATTATTATTTTTTATTTTTTTTAATTATTTATTTTTATTTATTATTATAATTTATGTTTTTGTGTTTCAAACTTTATCATACCCGGGATATCTACTAGACTCTTGTTTGGACAGATTTAAGTGTGTTATTGTTAAGAATTACAGACCTACAATATAAAACGCCAAATTTCCATGCAAAATAATTGTACCGCTTTCAGCACCTAAAATCCGAAATAATCATGCCGCCAGGGAGGTTAAGGATGTGGTGGCTGGCTTCCCATTCCGCTCCTTAACAACCAGCTATTCACTGTGCCCTGATTGGGCAAAGCCTTACACCTGACCAGTGGTCAGGTATATTGCTTTAGCCAATCAGGACTTAGAATGAACAGTGCAGCATGCAGTGCATTGTGGGGCACTCGGCGGTCAAAGATCCTTCTGAGTGCCCTGCAAATTCTGTTGTTTGACGAACACCTGAATGGGTTCTGTTTGGGGCTGAACCGATGCTCGGCCCCAACAGTTCGCCTATCACTAGTCACAGTGTTTACTATTAAAGTACAGTAGATCTATCAGGAGAGAAAACCTTGAATAACAGAGCCTGGAATCTGCAGATCCAGGGGAAGACAACAAACCCTTAAAATACCTTGTCCAATATGCTCCAAAAATCCTTTCTGACCGCCGATAGCTCAACCACCTGAAAAAAGTATTTGCTTTGTTTATTGCTAGCTGTTTAAATATACATTTGGGCCTTTTTTGCAACCTAGTTGGTTAGAATTAGCTCCTTTGGAAAACTATTCCACATTCTCCCAGATTTTACTGTAAAGAGCTCTTTTCATATGCTGGAGTTAAAGTGGAAATCCTACCATCTGGAGCATGAAAACAAGGTGTAGTGCTTGGCTCCATGTTGAAATCAGCATTTTTTGGTAAAAATTACTGTAAATGCCTACAAAAGTATACATTTTCAGAAATCAGAGTCCCTGGGGAATAAAATGGTGGTGGTTGCAATTTTTATGTCATATGATATTTTTGCATTTATTTATTAAATGCATATTTTGAGGAAAAAATATACTAAAATGCATTAAACATAATATTATACCCATTTTTGGTAAAATATGAAAGATTGTTTGGAGTGTGCACTGTCGAAAAAATGTGTTAGTTTTTGTTTCATTCGTTTTTTTTTTTGTTTTTCGGGTCATTCGTTATGATCATAATCTGTAAATGTGAAAATTCATAATTTCGTAAATTTGAAAATTCGTAAATTCAAAAATCTGAAAATCCAAAAATAAGAAATAAAATCTGAAAATTTGAAAGAACGAAAATCAGAAAATACTAAATAATAACTAATTATTAAATTATAAGTATTGGAATTTCCTTTCAAATTTGGCTGTTAGTGAACGTAACAATTACAAATTTATCTGAAGTTACGAATTATCCAAAATAACAAATGCTGCACCTAAACAAATGGAATGGAACAAATCAATAATAAATAATAATAATAACAAGTTTTTTTATTATTATTATTATTTTTTTTTTTTTATTATTATTAATTTGTTACGTTCCATTTGTTTAGATGCGGCATGCGTTATTTCAGATAATTCGTAACTTCGGATAAATTTATATTCATTGCATTCACTAACAGCCAAATTTGAAAGGAAATTCCAATACCTATAATTTAATAACTAGTCATTATTTCAGATTTTCAAATTTTCGGGTTTTTAGATTTTTAAATTTTAAATTTATGAATTTTCAAATTTACAAATATTCGAATTTACAAATATTAGAAAAATTTGTTAAAGGGGTTTTCGTTAATTTGGATGTTTCTGAAATAATGAATTTGTTGAAATTCTTAAAAAAAAAATTTCGGAACGAAACTAATTGCACATGTCTAGTAAATAGATATCAAAGAAATCTTGTCAAATCTTAACACCTGTCAAATGTTAAATTTGCGCATGGCCATGGAAACGTGGGTTGAAGCTGAAGCAAGTGTAAATGAGCCCTAAGGGACAATTTATTAGGATGAGACACAACTGCTCAAATTTAGCAGACTACTATTCCCAATCTGAAGTTTTACGAGGTAAGTTCTTTGAGAAAGGGTATAATGACTGTGAGATTGTTAATACTATACAACAAGTAGCGGCCATCCAAAGAGAAACTCTTTTAAAGGATAAACCTAAAGAAGAACAGCTTAAAGATCGCTGTCCCTTTATGATCAACTTTTCCAATCAGCATTTTCAAGTGATAAGAATAATTAAAAAACATTGGGGCATATTGAAAAAAGATCCCATTCTAAATTCTATATTACCGACACAAACACAGGTAGTTTTTAGAAGGGCTCCCAGCTTAAGAGACAAACTGGCACCTAATGTGATTGATCCTCCTACCAAAATGTTCTTTGCAGACATAAAGGGTTTTTTCCCTTGCCAAAAATGTGTTATCTGTAGAGAGACTAAAACCTCCATTCATAAATTGACTCTGTTCCTTTCTCTAACAACAGGAAAGAGTTATAATATTAATTCTTTCATTCCATTCCATACCAAACATGTTGTATACTTGCTGGAATGTCCTTGTCAGAAGCAGTATTTCGGGAGAACTATTAGATGTTTACAGGATCATCTTAGAGAGCATGTGTACAAAATAAAAAGGGGCTTTATGGAACACAATCTATTAGCCCATTTTAGAAGATTTCACCATAGAGATGCCAGTTTTTTTTTTAAATTTACAGCGATTAATGTAGTTAACCCACACTGGAGAGGCAGTAACAAAAAGAGGTAGGTGTCCAAGATGAAGACCCATCGGATATTTGAAATGAATAGTTTTGTCCCTAGAAGCCTGAATGTGGATTTGGACATAAATTGCTTTTTGGATAATAGTTAACAGTTTTTGCTTGATATTCAGATTTAACATCTTGAGAAGAAGTTACTGTACATTTTTTGTATGTATTTTTATATATTTGTATATATAAATTTTATTTTGGAGATATGTAAAATATATGTAAATTCAGCACTTTGTACCATATGTCTTTCTCTTAATTAGCCACATTTGGGCAATATTTATCTATCTAGTACAATTAAACTGGGAGGTTATTATAATGATGTAATTTTTAATGAATTTTTGTAATGAATATATGATATATGTATATACACTCCACATTCTACATATCACATTATAATTGTTTTTATATATTTTTTTCTATATATGATGTATATATGATATTATATGATATATAACTTTTTACTTTATAAAGTTATTGTATTTATAAAGTCTTTCCTGAGTGTCATTTTAATACATATATAGGGTCATACCTAAACCCAGGTCCATATGCCACTTTAATGATCTTAATGGCATGGGTTGTGATAATGAGAAATTGTTCTGCACATTGTTTTTTTGTACTCAGTAACTCGAGCCGACCGACAAAATGGTGAACGGAGCACTTCCAGTTTCCCAGAAAAGGTTGGCAGTGGCACTTCTGGTCTCCCGCAAAATGGTGGATATGGCAATTCTGGTCCCCTGCAAAATGGTGGTTGTGGTAGTTTCAGTACAGATTTTTTTACATTTCCGCATATGTAACTATTTAACCACTTGCCATATAGCAAAATGACATCGGCAAAGTGGTTGTGTTATCCTGACCAGATGTCATATGACGTCTTTCAGGATAACAAGCTTATCTTATGGTTTATCTTATGCTGGATTTTTTCCACTTTATGGTGAGTGGTTAGACTTATCAAGTTCATTGTTGGAATTATTGTGGGTTACACTGAAGATTTGGTGAAGTCAAGTCACGGATTCATATATCGGGACTTTATTTACATTAGAAGATTGTTATTTATTGATTTACAATATCACAGGAAGCGCTGTACATCTTTTGTTACTTTATGATCATTTGAAGGTTGCATGTTCACCTTTTGTGTGCCCGCTGTACACAGCGCTCACATTTTTCTTTTTTCAATTATTTAAAAGATGGTTTGGACTTTCAGTTTCATAAAGTGTTTTTAACCACTAGCCGACCAGCTCACGCAGATATACTGCGGTGTGTCGGCTCTCCTGCACAAATCGCCGTACCTCCTTGCACAGGTGCAGTTGTGGGTGGATGCGCACTGCCGGCGGCATGCTCTCATCCCTGCTGCATGCTGCAGGAGCATGACCATGGGTCGGGCGGACTCAATGTCCTCTGGTGACCCATGATCGCGATGAGGAGAGGCAGAACGGGGAACTGCCTATGTAAACAAGGTGATTCTCCGTTCTGCTTAGTGACATGACAGAGATCTACTGTTCCCAGTGATCTCTGTCATGTCCCAGTGAGCCCATCCCGCCTACAGTTAGAACACCTCCCAGGGAACACAGTTAACCCCTTGATTGCCCCCTAGTGTTAACACCTTCCCTGCCAGTGTCATTTTTACATTGATCAGTGCATTTTTATAGCACTGATCAATGTAATAATGTCACTGATCCCCAAAAAATGTTATTTGGTGTCAGATTTGTCCGCTGCAATGTCGCAGTCCTGCTAAAAAATCGCAGATCGCTGCCATTACTAGTGAAAACAATAAAAAATAAATAAAAGTCCCTAAATCTATCCTATAGATTGTAGACACGATAACTTTTGTGCAAACCAATCAATATATGCCTATTGCGATTTTTTTTACCAAAAATATGTAGCAGAATATATATCGGCCTAAACTGATGAATAAATGTGGGATGTGTATTATAGCTAAAGTAAAAAAAGAAATTTTTATTTTTTTCAAAATTGTCGCATTTGTTGGTTTATAGCGCAAAAATAAAAACCGCAGAGGTGATCAAATACCCCCAAAAGAAACGCGTTGTCAAGGCAACCTTATGACAGAGGTCCCATTCAGAATCATGCCACAATGAACATCCATCCATCCATTTTTGGGAGTTTTAATTTGCCCACAGCAAGATTTTCCATTCACACGGCTGACTCTATCCTTCCCCTCCTGGCTGGCTATTTATGCCCTTACTATCGGATTCCCTGAGTGTCATCGCTTTTTATTGACTCTTTTCCAGAGAAGGCACAGACATGTGAGGTTTCAGCTTTTTGTCATCAGTTGACTCTATGGCAGTCTTCTATACATCATTCCACTTTTGGCTGATTTTATCCATGTTAATACTGGCTTCCCCGAGTGACACCATCTCCCACTGAGTCTGTTTTCACCCAGAGGGGACACAGACCGGTGAGTCAGCAGCCCAGCACCATCAGCTGTCTCTTCGGCGGCTCCCTCGTGTGCAGCCACGCCCTCCCCCTCCACCTGGGCTGACGTCATCGCTCCTCGGCACGGAGCTCCGGACGGACTTCCCTCCTCACTGTGAAATCACTGCCTGTTCTCAGGTTACACGCACAAAGCCGCCTTCAGGAACTGGTGAGCCATCCCCTCTGTATCCCACAGCCAATGGGGAGTATGTGAGTCTCCAGAGGCTGCAAGCTTTGGGCTTTTTCCTCCCCTTTATCCCCTTTCACTCACAGCCTGGGGTTAGATCAGTTGGATGGATCTCCAGTTCAGGCTATCTGCTACTGATTGGACTTTTCTGTCTGTTTTATATATTTTTACATTTCTCATTCAAGTGTACAATGCTTTGTTATCAAGGTATTAATTTTGACAATTGTCTTACTATTCACAAATTTTTTACATTCTGGATCTATTAAACTTTTTTAATTAATTTTCACCTTGGACTGCTGTTATTGTCATTGTGACACCCAGAGCGCTGGACAATTTTTGTTTGTTTTTTGTATTGCTGTCTGTGAACCCTTTGAGGAGATTTATCCTCATTTCCTGAAATAAGGGAAGTGGTTGTCATTGGGACAGAGGAAAACCCGTTGTAATCCTTCCCAATTTAGTTGTTCCTGCAGGAAGTGATGAGGATTCTCACCAATGGAGACACAGACCACAGATAACATTTAACTAACCCACTCCAAAACAATGCAAATATCTACACACATTTTACTTTCCTGAAATATTATACAGAAATCATATATAAAGCACATATTTATTTTCAGAGATGATTTGCTATTGATTTCACACACAAACTGTCATTTGAAAACTGTATTTATTTTCACAGGTATATTTATTTCTTTTAGTTAGAAGGGGTTTTACTCTTGACAAAACAGAACCAAAACATCCTTTCTACTGCACACATATATGTCAAAATGTGTTAGTTATTGCTCTTTTCGGTTTTTTTTTATATATTTATATATGTGTAAATGAATATACCTATTTTACAATTTAAGCTACTGAGTTACATAGTAGGTGAGGTTGAAAAAAGACACAAGTCCATCAAGTCCAACCTATGTGTGATTATATGTCAGTGTTACATTGTATATCCCTGTATGTTGTGGTCATTCAGATGCTTATCTAATCATTTTTTGAAACTATCGATGCTCCCCCGCTTAGACCACCGCCTGTGGAAAGGAATTCCACATCCTTGACGCTCTTACAGTAAAGAAAGCTCTATGCAGTTTAAGGTTAAACCTCTTTTCTTCTAATTTTAGTGAATGGCCGCATGTCATATTAAACTCCCTTCTGTGAAAAAGTTTTATCCCTATTGTGGGGTCACCAGTACGGTATTTGTATATTGAAATCATATCCCCTCTCAAGCGTCTCTTCTCCAGAGAGAATAAGTTCAGAGCTCACAACCTTTCCTCATAACTAATATCCTCCAGACCCTTTATTAGCTTTGTTGCCCTTCTTTGTACTCGCTCCATTTGCAGTACATCCTTCCTGAGGACTAGTGCCCAGAACTGGACAGCATACTCTAGGTGAGGCTGGACCAGAGTCTTGTAGAGCGGGAGAATTATCGTTTTATCTCTGGAGTTGATCCCCTTTTTAATGCATGCCAATATTCTGTTTGCTTTGTTAGCAACAGCTTGGCATTGCATGCCATTGCTGAGCCTATCATCTGCTAGGACCCCCAGGTCCTTTTCCACCCTAGATCCCCCCAGAGATTCTCCCCTAGTGAGTAGATTACTTTCTTTTTTTTCCACCCGAATGCATTATTTTCCATTTTTGTACATTAAACCTCATTTGCCATGTAGTTGTCCACCCCATTAATTTGTTCAGATCTTCTTACAAGGTTTCCACATCCTGCGGAGAAGTTATTGCCCTGCTTAGCTTAGTATCATCCGCATATACAGAGATTGAACTGTTTACCCCATCCTCCAGGTCGTTTATGAACAAAATAAATAGGATTGGTCCCAGCACAGAACCCTGGGGGACCCCACTACCCACCCCTGACCATTCTGAGTATTCCCCATTTATCACCACCCTCTGAGCTCGCCAGGTTTCAATGCTTCCTGAAGGTGCATGATTGGATGCAAAATGTGTAGAAGCTTCTGGGTAATGCCAACGTCACTTCCTGTCCCAACCCGCACCATTCCGAGGCTTGGAGTGCACGTCGGCATCTATAGATGGAACGGCGCTTAACAAACCCTAAGATTATTGCTGGAAAGACCCAGTGCCGGTCTAAAGGCACCTTACTTGTGAGTGCAAAATTCTTATACTAGTTTTATTGATAAAATACATTTTATACATGTTGCACAATGATGGCTGCTTGCTTTTTATGAGATCCTGAGATCACCTAATGTAGAGATGTATGGAGTGATTACAAGCATATCGTTTGGAAACCCTCAGTTATAGTCTGGCATAAACCAAGGCGCCTTTTTCATTTTTTTTTTGGTGAGTGTTCATTCTAATAGGTGGTGGTGTAGAATTAACAGATTGGTGGAGATTTCTTCAATTACGGATGCAGATCTGTGCACGTGGGATCTGCATACCCATTTTCTGAAGAGAAATACTGGGACTATTCTTTGTTTAAGTACATGCTACTATTTGTTTCACTTAAGCAATTTTCCATATATCAGTATACCATGCACCTGTTATAATATATGGTTAATATTAATTATTGATGGATCATTAAAGAATATATATTCACTGTTTGAGATATGTGGTAAGACATGTATTTTTTAGGGTCAGCGCAGTTGTCCTTTATACTGTAAGGTTTCAATCCATGTACTCACCCTATGGTCCATGCCAACAGACCTTACTTTGTACAGTAAATGTTTACGGGGAACTGTGTCAAATGCTTTTGCAAAATCCAGATACAACACATCTAGATGGCAGCTCACCTCCTCATAGAAGGTTAGTAGATTGGTTTGGCAAGAACGATTCTTCATGAATCCATGCTGATTACTGCTAATGATACCGTTTTCATTACTTAAATCTTGTATATAGCCCCTTATTATCCCCTCCAAGAGCTTGCATACTATTGATGTTAGGCTAACTGGTCTGTAATTCCCAGGGATGTATTTTGGCCCTTTTTTAAATATTGGTGCTACATAGGCTTTTCTCCAATCAGCTGGTATCATTCCAGTCAGTAGACTGTCAGTAAAAATTAGGAACAATGGTCTGGCATTACTTGACTCCATAAGGTTCCATAAGTACCTTCGGGTGCAAGTCATCTGGTCCCAGTGATTTATTAATGTTAAGTTTCCCAAGTCTAGCTACTAAATGCTAGAGTTAATTATTATCATTATTATTATTTATATATTTGTTTTACTATTTTATATTGTATTATAAAAAAGTCTCAAAACTATTGTATCGTTCACTTAGAGATTATGGTGTACAATAAAAATAAGAAATTAAGGATACTGATATTTTATTTAGAAAATTCAGTGCTTTGTCAGGTGTAATTGACCTGAATATTTGTGCAGAATGACACAATTCAGGAATCCAGTTAAACATGATTCATTAAATCTCTTTTTGCTGTAAACTGGAGAAATCTCAATATAAAGCGCTGTACGAACTGTTGGTACTCTATAAATCCTGAATAATAATAATGTTATAATAATAATCATAATAATATATGTATTCAAGAGTAGGGATGAGCCGAACACCCCCCCCCCATGGTTCGGTTTGCAACAGAACTTGAGAGCAGGCAAAATATTTGTGCGAACACCTTTAAAGTCTATGGGACATGAACATGAAAAATCAAAAGTGCTAATTTTAAAGGCTTATATGCATGTTATTGCCATAAAAAAGTGTTTGGGGACCCGGGCCCTGCACCAGGGGACATGTATCAATGCAAAAAAAGTTTTGCAAACTGACATTTTTTGGGAGAAGTGATTTTAATAATGCTTAAAGTGAAACAAAAAAAATTGAATATTCCTTTATATATCGTGTCTGGGGGGTCTCCTTAGTCTGCCTGTAAAGTAGCATCTGTCTCATGTTTATAATAGTACCACAGCAAAATGACATTTCCAAAGGAAAAAATGTCATTTAAAACTGCTCGCTGCTGTAATGTATTGTCGGGTCTTAGCAATATACATAAAAATCATTGAAAAAAGTCATAGGTTCCCCCCATCCATTTCCAGGCCCTTTGGGTCTGGTATGAATATTAAGGGGAACCCTGCACTAACATTTTAAAGAAAAATTGTGTGGGGGTCCCCCCAAAATCCATACCAGGCCCTTCAGGTCTGATATGGATATTAAGGGGAACCCTGCGCCAAAATGTAAAAAAAATGGCGTGGGAGTCCCCCAAAATCCATACCAGACCCTTATGTGAGCACGCAACCTGGCAGGTGGCAAAAAAAGGGGGGGCGAGAGAGCATCCCCTCTCCTAAACTGTACCAGGCCACATGCCCTCAAAATGGGGAGGGTGTTTTGGGGTCCCCCAAAACACCTTGTCCCCATGTTAATGGGGACAAGGGCCTCTTCCCCCAACCCTTGCCCGGTGGTTGTGAGGGTCTGCGGGTGGGGGGCATATCCGAATCTGGAAGCCCCCTTTAACAAGGAGACCCCCAGATCCGGGTCCCCATGTAAATGGGTATCGGCTACGTGGTACCCCTACACATTCACCAAAAAAAGTGTCAAAAAAGTAAAAATGACAGTAGACAGTTTGGAACAATTCCTTTATTAAAAAATAAAAACTAAATGTCCTGAGATGTCCATTCATCTTTGATCACAGTGCAGATGACCCGAGAAAAAGAAAAAATGAACAAACTCCATCTCGATTGGAGGCTCCCGCCAACTGCAGCCTTTTCGCTTTGACACGGTGATGTAAGTGGTTGAACCCGCTCCTTTCTGATGTCATGTGATGTCACATAATGTCAGAGGGGGGTCGGGTCACCCGGTTACATAACCGGGTGGCCCTGCCCTTAGCTATATAACAGCTGTCAAAGTGAAAAGGCTGCAGTTGGCAGGAGCTTCCCATCAAGAATTTTACCATTTTTTTCTCGGTCCGTCGGCGCTGTGATCAAAGATGGATTTACATCGCAGGACATTTTTATTTTTTTATTTTTTAATAAAGGAATTGTCCCAAACTGTCTCCTGTTGTTTTTACTTTTTTGACACTTTTTTGGTGAATTAGTAGGGGTACAATGTACCCGATACCCATTCACATTGGGGGGCTGGGATGTGGGGGTCCCCTTGTTAAAGCGGGCTTTCAGATTCCGATAAGCCCCCCCCGCCCGCAGACCCCAAAAACCAACCAGCAAGGGTTGTGGGGAAGAGGCCCTTGTCCCCATCAACATGGAAACAATGTGTTTTAGGGGGGACCCCAAATGATGTTTTAAATGACATTTTTTCTTTTACAAATGTCATTTTGCTGCTCTCATTCATAAAACTTACACTTACACACTTAGTGTGGGGCGTGGACTCAGCCCCCTAAACCATGATTGGCCAAAGGTACCCTACCTTTGGCCAATCATGGCTCTCACAGCAGAGTGCACTGTGATTGGCCAAAGCATTGTGATCTAGCAGTGCATTGACGGTCTCGCCGTTCATTATGGGGTGTTCCGTGGGCGCTCAAATTTCCTGCGAATGCCTCATAATGATCTAAATTTGCCGAATGGGTGAACACCCAATGTTACGTTCAACTCGAACATCGGGCTCATCCCTATTCAAGAGGATCATAAGACTAAAATCAACAATTCACCTAATAAGAAAATTGATTAGCACTATACTGTCTATGTTAGAAGCACAGACAAAACAATAAGGAATAAAAAAGAGGGTTCGGGGAAAACAAAAAGGAGAAAGAAAAAATGATATGTAAATTGGAGGTTGAAGATTACACATATTACACTAGTGAGGGGGGTGTTCTCTTAAATCATCTATACATGAGAGTTTCCTTGGATATTATAGACTGTTTATTGGTGAAAACATTTTATTTCATATTTAAAAGATGTATAACATTTTTTTCAGACACCTAAACATCTGCTGTTGGTTATCTTCCTGCTAATGAAGAGTTAATTACTTCACACTCTCAGATAAAGAGAAAATCTTTTGGGGAAAACAATTTTGTGGTGAGATGAACATGTGGATAATTACAACTATCAACCTAAGAATTTGCAATCGGGAAATATCACCATTCCTAAAGGATATAATAATCTACAAGTTTTTTATAAGATGATTTATCTGTTGTGTAGCCAGCGCTATTTTCTCCTCTTTCCTAATCATGTCTTGCTCATGAAAATATTTTAGCAGGAATTGCTTCCGTTCAATTCTTTCTTGCCTAGGATCCAATCGTACTTTCATTCGAAATCTGACATCTTCTAGGGCACCATGGAGGAATGTTAGGATCTCCTCATCTTTTGCTCGATCTCTAAAATGATCTTTATCTATATAATTTTCCAGCTTGTAGATCTGATTTGCTCCCATCCTTTCGAAGATCTTCTGCATTTTATGAACATTCCCATCAAGTTTGTGAGTGAGGACAATGATGGGGACAACACCTGTTAGTGATAGAAATAGCACAATGATTAGTATGATCTTCCAGCTGTGTGATTGGTATCATTCCTATTGCTAAGCAGGACCATCTGGACTAGATCAGCTGATTAACAATTATATGGAATATGAGGCAGTTGGGTTGATTTACTAAAGGAGTTTAGAATCTTCATCTAATAAAGTTATGTTCATTGTTAATACCCAATAATGTGCAGATGAAATTAATTAACAGGAGTTTTGCTCTTTATATGATTTGAATAATTGAAGTAATTCTTCACTGTATTTATTAAATGAAGATTGTCAATGCCTTGAGTAAATCAGACTTGTGATGTACTGGTCCCTGGGATCAGAGAGTTTATAATTCCTCATTACTTAAGATCTTTTAGTACATGGTTCACTCCAGCATAGTGATGGTACACTATCCTATATGGGATTTAAGATCCTCCCTGTAGTCACCAGCTCGAGGCAGATCAGGATACTGAAAGTGGATTCAGTCAGAAAGTAGATTTCTCAGAAAAAGTCATTAATTGTATCATCTGAGATCACAAGTAATTTTGGATTCACTAAAAACCAGATAATTGAACTGATGTCTCAATGTTTTTGCTTCCATCAACACTTCCAGGCATGTAGAAAACAAGAAAAAGGCAATAAAAATATGTGTTTAACTTTTAGAATATAAGACACTTAAGACATTGCATTTGTTCATTTGTTTCTAATCAAAGCAAAACCATAACACCCTGATCTTTCTCCCCTCCATGTCCGCTCTGTCAGACATGGTGACAAGAACCAGTTTGATTGTCACATCCAACTCTGTGCTGCAAAACATCTGGCAGCAGTTATTGTGTGAATGAAAAGTGCAACTACTCGTACAATTTTCATTCATAAACACAATGAGGCTGATTTACTAAATGTGTTGAATATCATCACTCAAAAATGTGTGAAAATATTAACTTAATTTATTTGTTTATGTGATAGGCTAATTTGTGATCACTTTGAATACCCAACCGTATACTGATCCTTTTCAAGTCATTTTATAATTGAAGCAAATATTTCCTTGATTTATGAAGTTCAGATTCTCCTCTCCATTAACCACTTCAGCCCCGGAAGGGTTTTCCCCCTTAATGACCAGGCCATTCTTTGCGATACGGCACTGCATTGTTTTAATTGATAATTGTGTGGTCATGTGACGTTGTACCCAAACAAAATGTATGTCCTTTTTTTCCCACAAAGAGAGCTTTCTTTTAGTGGTATTTGATTAACTCTAAACTTTTTTATTTTTCGCGCTATAAACAAAAAAGCAACATTTAAAAAAAAAAACAATATTTTTTACTTTTTGCTATAATAAATATCCAAAAAAACAGTAACAAAAAATGTCTTCATCAGTTTAGGGTAGCCTCCCTGGCGGTTTTCCCGAGTGTGGCTCGGGGTTAAATTTCAGTCCCATTAGCGGTAACCCCAATCCACACTCGGGATTACATTGCAGGATCCTGGAGCGGCGTTACTTACCTTATCCCCAGGATCCTGCAATGTCCCCCCGCGCTTTCTGCGGGCTCTGTCTCCCCTAAAGCCTCTCCGTGCCAGGCTCTGTTCCCTGCGAGCATCATGATGCATGGGGGCAAATTCAAAAAAATTTACAAATCATAACACATGCAGTACTGTAATCTTACAGATTACAGTACTGTATGAAATTATTTCTGTTTCAATATGTTTTTATTTTAAAATATTCACCAAAATACAGAGTAAAGATCAATCAAATAGCTGGCCCAACAAAGGCCTAAACAGCAAGAGTTGCATAAATTTATGAGCTTTGAACATATATGTTTGTTATCAAGGAACTTCTTCCGGAGACAAGCTTTTGGGTCTCTTCAAAGGGGTTAGACCCCGACAATTCAATATATGTTTTGTGATCATCACTGGATAATTCGGAACCGTCATAGAGAAAAAAACAAAAACAAACGTAACTTGCGAGACAGGGGGGAATCGCCTAACCAGGTCACCCCTAATGGGATCTTCCTGTGCCCCGGCCGGGTCTCCTTCCCCTGCTCGCCTCACATTAGACTGTTCTCTATCAAATGTCTAGGATGTAATGCCCCTAATGACCCAGATAGAATTTAATTAGACCAAAAGAAGTTCTATTTAGTCTGATAAGATCATAAACACACAAGTGATGATGAGACATCATGTCTAACTGAAATTAGCAAAATAACTTAAAGTAAGGTAAGTAGAGAAAAGTTGGGAGTAGGGACGGGTGGGAAAAGAAGGGGGGGGTAGGGGAGGGGAGGGTCAGGAACACATGTTTAACTTTATTCGGATATTACGGGAGTAATATGGGTATCTATCACCTCTAGGGATATTCCACAGTATGTTGCCCAAGGCGACCATATAGAATTAAATTTGTGTAGCGTGTCCGAAGTGATGCTGGCTAGTTTTTCTTGGATCATTATCCATGATATTTTACGTTGAATGGCCAAAAAGGATATCTTCGGTTGTTTCCAGGCTCCGGCTATGGTAATTTTCGTGCCAGTGAGCATGAAGTGTATCAACTTACGGTTGGTTTTGGAAACATGGGGAATGTGGGCATTAAGTAGGGCTACCGATGCTGACCTGGGAACCTCGCAGCCAGTGACTTTGCGGATTAGAATGAAGAGTTTCTTCCAAATCGGTCTGATTCTGGGACATTCCCACCAAATATGTATCATCGATCCCATAAGTTGGCAGCCCCTGAAGCAGCTGGGGTCAGCCGTGGGATAGATAGTAGCAAGCCTGGTGGGGGTCATGTACCACCTCATGAGAACTTTTAAATTCGCTTCCATAAGTGAGGTATTTCTAATACCTTGAAATGCTCTAGAACATGCTATTTGCCAGGTTTCCAGGTCCCATTCCTGTTGGAGGTCATCCTCCCATGCTTTCATATAGGTAGGTTTCTCTGTCGGAAGGGTGAGTGACGAGTATATGATTGAAATCCCGCCCCTCTGCCCCATGGCCTGTCCACACCAGAGCTCATATTCCGTGAATTTGGGGGGGAGTGGTTTTTCCATCCAGATTTTGCGTAAAAAATGTGAGATCTGTCCGAATCGGAATTTCTCTGAATTCGGTAGGTCTAGTGTGTTTATACAATGGCTTAATGTGAGCGGACCTTTGGCTGTAAAGAAATGTCCTATGCGGTATAAGCCTTTATCAAGCCACCATTTAAAGGCTTTAATGTCTAGTCCGGGAGGGAAGTTTGGGTTATGGAAAATGTGGGCCAGGGGTTGTATTTTGGAGGTCAAGGAAGGAAGATTGCGGATGCCATCCCAAAGTTTGAGGGATTGGGAAAGGGAGGGCGAAAGAATTGATGGTCTATGTTTTTGGGGACACCAAAGGAGAAAATCGGGTGTGTGTAGGGGAATAGCTTGCCTCTCTATCTGGATCCAATCAGGTTTTTCTAATCGTGTATATACTGTAGAGAGTTGGGCTAATCTGGCAGCGATATAATATTTGTAAAGGTGAGGTAGGCCTACCCCACCTTTATTTTTATGTATATAGAGAGTGTGTTGGGGGATTATGTATCCTGAATTGCCCCATACAAATTTTAGGATTTTACGTTGTAGAGATTGCAAGTGGTCCTTTCTTATGGAGATGGGGAGAGATCTAAAGAAATATAGTATTCTCGGCAAAAGTGTCATTTTAATAGAGTTTATTCTACCCATCCAAGATAGATCGCCTCTGGCCCAGGCTTGCAGGTCAGCTTCTAATTTTTTATAGAGGGGGGGATAATTGTTTGCATAGAGAGATTCAACTTTAGCTGTGAGGTTAACTCCTAGGTATTTGATGAAGTTGGGGCTCCATTCAAATTTAAAGGATTGTTGGAGAAGAGCAACCGTGGAAGGCGGTAGGGAGATGTTTAGGGCCTGAGATTTAGAGTAATTTACCGATAGCCCAGATATTTTAGAGAATTCCGTTAGCGTTTTATGCAGGTTCGGTAGTGAGGTGACGGGAGAAGTTAAAAACAGGAGAATATCGTCTGCGAATAAACCGCATTTGTGTGTTTGGTCACCGCATGTCACCCCATGGATGTCTTTATTCTGTCGGATAGATGTAGCTAAGGTCTCTATTGCTATGGCAAATATAATAGGGGATAGTGGGCAGCCTTGCCTTGTGCCTCTCGCTATACTGATTGGGGTAGAGTAGTATCCTTGTAAGCGAATCAGGGCCTTGGGTAAGGAGTAAAGTGATTGTAATACCCCTAGAAAACGTGGACCAAAGCCCCATCTCTTAAGAAGGGAAAATATGTAGGACCAGGATACAGAATCGAAGGCCTTTTGAAGGTCAAGGGCGAGGATGAAGCCTTGTTGTTTTGTACCTCCCTCCCAATTGGATTGCAGTATTGATATGATATCCACTGCTCTTCTTACCTGATCCGGGCCTTGTCTGCCTGGTATAAAACCCACTTGGTCCCTGTGTATATATTTGCATATAAATGAGGACATACGATCTGCTAGAATCTTAGTGAGTATTTTGAGATCATTATTAATAAGCGAGATGGGCCGGTAGTTACCCACCTCTTCCGGGTTTTTGTCAGGTTTTGGAATGACCGTGATATATGCCGTATTGAGTTGGGCTTCTAAAGGGTCTCCCTTTACTTTGGAGTTAAAAAACTTTGTCATGTGTGGAGTGAGGGTGTCTGAAAAGATTTTATAATATGTGACCGATAGGCCGTCAGGCCCTGGAGCCGAGCCCGTGCGCAGATCTTTGATAACCGCCGCCACTTCTTCCTCTTGAAAGGGAGCCTCTAGGATGTCCCTATGTTCTGTTTTTAGGGAGGGAACTTTGATGCCATCAAAGAAATCGGTAATCACTTTCTCAGTGGGCTCTGATGTGGAGCTATAAAGATCAGAGTAAAATTTATGAAAGGCTTCTAAAATTTTGGTTGGGTTAGCCGTGGGTTCTTGACCTGAAATGCGTATCTTGGGGAAGGCCGAAATTCTGGGTTTAGGGGTAAGTTTGGCTGCTAACATTGAGCTGATCCTATCTTTTTGCGTGTAGAATTTATTACTACTCCAGCGAAGCGAGTTCTCCGCTGTAGTTGTGAGGGAAAGGTTAAGCTCTAGGCGGATCTTTTCTATTTGTGCAAGTAGTTCTGGGGATTGAGTCTTTTTGTGTTGTTTCTTCATGGATCTATATGTCCTCTCCAGGTGATCCACGTCCGCCTTTCGTTCCCGTTTAATCTGTGTTGTAAGCTGAATAATTTTGCCTCTAATGAAGGCTTTGTGTGCCGCCCACAGGGTCTCGGCTGAAATGTCCTCTACATTATTAAGTGTAAAATATTCTCTAAGCTCTTTATTAAGTATTGTTTTGTGAGTGGGATTAGCTAGAATGGATTCATTAAGACGCCAATGTCCCCTATTCGCCTGCAAATGACTGGGGCGGAGGTATGCGATCACCATAGAGTGGTCAGAGAGAACCGTGTCCTGGATTTGTGATTGGATGACAGATGGGAGAATGTTTGGGGGGACCAGAATGTGATCTATCCTTGCATATGTATTGTGTGGATAGGAGAAATGTGTGTAGTCTTTTTTTGATGGGTTAGTTTCTCGCCAAACATCTGCTAGACCCCTTTCATGTAGAAGTTTGGCAATTTTAAGGCTAACCTTGGTGGGTCTGGTGGATTGGGGCATTGAGGGTTTAGATTTGTCTAGGCCTTGGTCGAAGGCCACATTGGAGTCTCCCCCCCATATAATCGTACCCTCCAGTATAGGGGTAAGTGTATGCAAGATGTGACGGAAAAACTTTTCTTGCCCTTTATTGGGACAGTAGTATGAGATTAAGGAGTACAGATGTCCTCCTATTCTCCCCTTGACTAGGAGGAACCTCCCATCAGGGTCCTTAAGGTCCGATATGAATTCAAAGTTGCATGTTTTGGAGAGAAATATAGCTACTCCTTTGGTCTTGTTTTCTGCGTTGGCTAGGTGAATGTGAGGGTACTGTGGGTGAACAAACTTTGGGTTGTATTGCCTGGGGAAATGGGTCTCTTGGAGTAAGAGGATGTCGAGTTTAAGGGACTTGTAGTGGTTAAATATTTTCTTTCTTTTTATGGGGGAATTAAGCCCTTGCACATTGTGTGTGGCAATTTTTAAGGAGCTCTGTGTGGGGTCAGCCATGGGGTACGGGATAGGGTCTATGTTCGTGTCTCTCGTCACTCACCCTTTGACGGTTTCTGGTCTTCCACTCTTCGTGGATCTCCATGCGTTCCTTCCGCTTCCAGAAGAATTCCCGTCTTGTAATGGTCATGTGATCTGCACTTAGTAAACAAAATAAATACATGTGATCTGGATAGGGTTGGGAGAAAGGTAGAGGGGTAAAGTAAGAGGGGAGAAAGTTCTCCTAGCGAGTCGAAAGCGTTCCCGGAGGGGGAGAAGCCCTCCAAGAACCGTTACCTAGGTATGACAGGTCCTGTCCCGTAAGGGAACAGGTAGCCTGTCCCCCAGAAACCAGCCGGAGTCTGAGGGAGAGGTGTTGGCGCATGGGGCCCACCCCAGCCAGGGCGCCCCAAAAAAAAGGGGAAAAAAAAAGAAAAAAGTGAAGTAAAATAGTTAGAAAAAATTTTTCCTAATATAATTCTCAGTAACCAGGAACGAATAACTGACAAAGTGTGGTAACTGCCTGGGATTATTTTCAAGAGCTTTTGGCCCCCCGTCTTCCCTCCAAGTGGAGTCGAGGAGGGAGGGCCCTTAATTGGGAGAGGAAGGATCTTCCTTTTGCAAGGGAGATCCCCTCCATTGTTTAATAGGTAATTTGAACGAATCAATGTGAAAGTAAGTCCTTAGGGACCATAGGATGCAGAGTTCAGTCTTCTAGCCCAGAAATAATCCGGGAGTAGATGTAAATGGATCGAACCGGACAGTTTATGTCATCTCGTTGGATATCACGGGGGACCATTGTCTTTAGCCTTCTTGGTCTTCGTCCCGCTCCACAGGGGGGATTGGGGGCTGGTGGGAGTTGGCCTCTTGGACGATCCTGGGGTGCTTTGCGAGGTGTCCATATCTGCTTCATGCGATATAAAACGTAGTCGTAGTAGCAATTTTTCGCCCTCAGGGAAGCTGGAGAATGAATAGTTTTTCCCGTTATCCGAAAATTTTACGGCAAAGGGGAAGGCCCACTTATATTTTATATCTCTTCGTGACAGGGCTAGGAGTAGTGGTTTAAGGGATCGCCTGCGTTGCATGGTAGATGGCGATAGGTCCGCATATATTTGGACCACATGTCCTTGGCACAGCACTTTGGGGGCAATACAGGCCTGTCTCATGACCTCTTCTTTAACTGCGTAGAAGTGGGGTTTGGCGATAATGTCTCTCGGCGTTTCATCTTTTCTAGGGGGTCCTAGAGATCTGTGGGCCCTATCCAGTTCCAGACGCTGTTGTGAAATATTTGGGATCAGGTTTTGGATCATATTTTGTACAGCTGCGTGAACATCTTTGATGGATTCCGGGAGGCCTCTAATCCTGATGTTATATCTCCTCGATCGGTTCTCCAAATCATTGATCCTGGACATGGCCACATCTAGTTGCTCCTGTAGTGTTTGCAAGTGATCCGAGTTCTGGTTGGTGTTAACTATTGTGTGCTCTAGCTTGTCTTCGATGGCCTCTATTCTGGAGCCTAGGTTCTGAAAATCTGCCTTTAAGTCTCCTGTGATCTTAGCAGCAGTTTGGGATAGTCCCCTGTCTAGGAGCTCTGAGAATTTCTGATATAAGTCTGCTACTGAGAAGGTCTGTGCTGCTGCCAGGGAATCTGCATGGAGTGTGTCTGCCAGTCTGGCTCTGTTAGGCCCTGAGGGGGGGAGTGCATATTCCCCTGTGAAGCGGTTTGCCATTGTTTCTGTGTAGACTGGGGACACATTGAGAGCTTGGTAGTTACTCACATGGGTCAGGGTACTGTAAGGCGTGGAGTTGATGTGGATTACCGGCCTCCCCTCTGCTAATTCCTCAGCACTGTGTACCTGAGGCTTCAGCGCGGCCGCCATTTTGGATCCGCCGGCCGGGTCAGTAAATGTGAATTCCGGCTCTAGATTCCTCCTGAGTGTGGTGCTAGGCTGGCGGTTATGGTCCGGAATGCTCGAGGGTGCCGTGGGGAGCATTAATATCGTTCCTGGGGCTCTGTGCGGAGATATGAGCGCCGCTGGGCTGGGGTGGTGTGGAGCTCCTGGCTTAAGCCGCCATCTTCCGAGCTCCGCGCATGCGCCCTTCTGTATGAAATTATTTCACATCCCTTTTGTCCCCAATGCTTTGGCCCATGCCCTGAATGCAGTTTTATGTTATATATACTGTTCTTTCTGCCTGGAAACTGGAGATTAGGGATGAGCTTCGTGTTCGAGTCGAACTCATGTTCGACTCGAACATTGTCTGTTCGCCCGTTCGGCGAATTGCGAACAATATGGGCCATTCGCGCCAAATTCGTGTGGCGCGTCACGGCCCATAATTCACTGCGGCATCGCAGTGCATTGCTTGCTGATGATCGGCCAAGCATGCACTATGACCCGCATGCTTGGCCAATCACAGCGCCGCGTTAACAGAGAGCCGTAATTGGCCAAAGCCAAGGAGGCTTTGGCCAATTATGGCTCAGGGGATTTAGTACACGCCCCACACTATATAAGGCCGCCTGCACGGCG
Organism: Lithobates clamitans; assembly: GCA_037952925.1. NCBI lineage: Eukaryota > Metazoa > Chordata > Amphibia > Anura > Ranidae > Lithobates > Lithobates clamitans. The sequence goes on from JBBGZY010002235.1 coordinate 588,764, forward strand.
GCCCTGTGCAGTGTGTTCCGGTGTGCTGAGAAATAGAGAGAGAGAGAGACAGTGTCATTTCATTTGAGTTAGCTAGATTAGGCAGGACAGTCAGTCAGTTAGCTGCACTTAAAGTGTATTGTCTATATATATGCATCCCAGGTGTTGCATATATATATATACATTGTATTCATTTTAGCTAGATCCGTTCCTGTTATCTTCTAGACTATTTACATTTGGTGCAGAGCGTCCTGCTCACAGTGTTCTGCTAAACCTACAAGTTAGTGGGGTGCGTCCTGCTCACAGTGTTCAGCTAGATCCGTTTCTGTTATCTTCTTACTGACAGGCAGGCTTGTCTTGTTACAGTAAATACAGCTACCTGAAGAAAATTGCTTGTGTTCTTTTGATCCTATTAGTACCACAGTCAGGCAGCTAGACTATTTACAGTTAGTGCAGTGCGTCCTGCTCACAGTGTTCTGCTAAACCTACAAGTTAGTGGGGTGCGTCCTGCTCACAGTGTTCAGCTAGATCTGTTTCTGTTATCTTCTTACTGACAGGTAGGCTTGTCTTGTTACAGTAAATACAGCTACCTGAAGAAAATTGCTTGTGTTCTTTTGATCCTATTAGTACCACAGTCAGGCAGCTAGACTATTTACAGTTAGTGCAGTGCGTCCTGCTCACAGTGTTCTGCTAAACCTACAAGTTAGTGGGGTGCGTCCTGCTCACAGTGTTCAGCTAAACCTACAAGTTAGTGGGGTGCGTCCACCTCATAGTGTTCAGCTAAACCTACAAGCTAGTGGGGTGCGTCCTGCTCACAGTGTTCAGCTAGATCCGTTTCTGTTATCTTCTTACTGACAGGCAGGCTTGTCTTGTTACAGTATTTTGAAGCAAATTACTGGTGTTCTTTTGATCCTATTAGTACCACAGTCAGGCAGCTAGACTATTTACATTTAGTGCAGTGCGTCCTGATCACAGTGTTCAGCTAGATCCGTTCCTGTTCTCTTCTTACTGACAGGCAGGCTTGTCTTGTTACAGTATATAAAGCTACCTGAAGAAAATTACTGGTGTTCTTTTGATCCTATTAGTACCACAGTCAGGCAGCTAGACTATTTACATTTAGTGCAGAGCATCCTGCTCACAGTGTTCTGCTAAACCTACAAGTTAGTGGGGTGCGTCCTGCTCACAGTGTTCAGCTAAACCTACAAGTTAGTGGGGTGCGTCCACCTCACAGTGTTCAGCTAAACCTACAAGCTAGTGGGGTGCGTCCTGCTCACAGTGTTCAGCTAGATCCGTTTCTGTTATCTTCTTACTGACAGGCAGGCTTGTCTTGTTACAGTAAATACAGCTACCTGAAGAAAATTGCTGGTGTTCTTTTGATCCTATTAGTACCACAGTCAGGCAGCTAGACTATTTACAGTTAGTGCAGTGCGTCCTGCTCACAGTGTTCATCTAAACCTACAAGTTAGTGGGGTGCGTCCTGCTCACAGTGTTCAGCTAAAGCTACCTGTAGAAGGTTGGTGGTGTTCTCATACTACAGGCAGGCAGTTGATTTTGCTAGCTGCAGTATCAGTACATATATATATATATATATATATATATATATATATATATATATATATATCCCAGCTTAGTGCAGCTACAGGCCATTAGTATGTCTGGAAGGCCAAGAAGGAGAGGCAGACAGTCACAAGCCAATAAGAGAGGGCAAGCAGGCTCTGTGTCTAGTGCTGGTCGTGGAGACGGTGCATCTTCATCAGCACATGGCCATGGGACACGCTTGGCCTTTTTTTCGGCAGCTGGCCATGTTGAGCCGCAACATGCGGAAGACTTGGTCGAGTGGATGACCAAGCCGTCCTCATCCTCCTCATCCTCTCTCACCCATGCCCAGGGTACTTTGTCTGGCAAAGCAGCGGCCTCTTCCCTCGGCTCAATGTCATCAGTGACTCCTTCCCTAGCCCCACCATGTCCTCCTGAGGAGTCCCTCGAACTGTTTGACCACAGTGTTGGGTACATGCTCCAGGAGGATGCCCAGCGTTTGGAAGGCTCTGATGATGATACTGAGCTCGATGAAGGCAGTAACATGAGCACGGACAGCGGGGGTGCCCAAGAAGGACAGCAATCTGGCAGTCATGCTCCTCCTGCTGCAGCATACTGCCAGGTTTGCTCCAGTGATGAGGAGGGAGGGGATGATGAGGTCACTGACTCAACGTGGGTGCCTGATAGGAGAGAGGAGGAGGAGGCGGCACATCACCAACGAGGCAGGATGCCCTCCAGGGGCCAGCCTAAGGGCAGCACATTGACTGCATCACACCCCAAAGCTCCACATGTGCAGGGCGCTGCAGTCTCTGCGCGTTATTCAAAAAGTTCTTTGGTGTGGGCCTTTTTTGAGACGAGTGCATCAGATCGCACCGCTGCTATTTGCAACATATGTCTCAAGCGTATCTCGCGTGGCCAAAACATCTCCCGCTTGGGTACCACATGCTTGACCAGACATATGTTGACCTGCCATGCAGTTCGTTGGCAAGCGTATCTAAAAGACCCACACCAAAGAACAAAGAGGACCTCTCCTTGCTCCTCATCAGCTGAGATTTCCAACCCCACTAGACCTTCAGTCCTCTCTGAGATCTGCACTGAGAGGAATGAAGGTGTAGAATTAGGTGTGTCACAGCCAAGTACTTGTGGGCAATCTGATTTTGGTACACCGACGTCAGATTGTACCAGGCAAATTTCCCTGCCCCAGCTGCTGCATCGCCGAAAGAAGTTTGCTCCCAGCCATCCACATGCCCAGCGGTTGAATGCTAGCTTGGCAAAATTGCTAGCACTTCAACTGCTGCCTTTTCAGTTGGTAGACTCCGCCCCCTTCCGTGAGTTTGTGGAATGTGCGGTTCCTCAGTGGCAGGTACCCAAACGCCACTTTTTCTCACGGAAGGTGATTCCGGCTCTCTACCAGCATGTGGAAGGCAATGTCCATGCCTCGCTGGACAGGGCGGTCAGCGGTAAGGTGCATATTACCGCTGACTCATGGTCCAGCAGGCATGGACAGGGACTTTACCTAAGTTTCACGGCGCATTGGGTGACTCTGCTGGCAGCTGGGAAGGATGCAGGACAAGGTGCAGTAGTGTTGGAGGTTGTTCCGCCACCACGCCTCCAAAATGCTAATGATTGTGACACACCTCTCTCCTCCACCCCCTCCTCTTCTTCTTCCTCCATGGCCTCTTCCTCTGAACCAGCGGTGCTCCGTAGTCGTTCAAGGGGCTACGCAAGTACGCAGGCCAAAAGATCCCATGCGGTGCTTGAGCTGGTGTGCTTGGGGGACAGGAGCCACACTGGGGCAGAGGTTCTGTCAGCTCTGCAGGGGCAGGTTCAGAGGTGGTTGACGCCATGCCAACTTAAGGCAGGAATGGTGGTTTGCGACAATGGCACCAACCTCCTCTCTGCCCTCCGACAGGGACAATTGACCCATGTGCCCTGTTTGGCTCACATCCTTAGCTTGGTGGTGCAGCGGTTCTTGGGCAGGTACCCGGGCTTACAGGATGTCCTGAGGCAGGCCAAGAAAGTCTGTGTGCATTTCCGCCGGTCATATAATGCCAGTGCTCGGCTGACGGACCTCCAAAAGGAGTTTAACCTGCCCAAGAACCGCCTAATCTGTGACATGCCCACCAGGTGGAACTCAACGTTGGCCATGCTGCAGCGGCTGCACATGCAGCAGAGGGCCATCAATGAGTACCTGTGTGACTATGGCACCAGGACAGGGTCAGGGGAGCTTGTTTTTTTTTCCCCACGCCAGTGGGCCATGATCAGGGATGCATGCACTGTCCTGTCACCATTTGAGGAGGCCACGAGGATGGTGAGCAGTGACAGTGCATGCATCAGTGACACTGTCCCCCTTGTCCACCTGTTGGAGCACACGCTGCGTGGAATAATGGACAGGGCACTTGAGGCAGAACAGAGGCAGGAAGAGGAGGACTTCCTTAGCTCTCAAGGCCCCCTTTATCCAGACAGTGTTCCTGCGTGCCCGCCGATCACACAGGAAGAGGACGAGGAGGAGGAGGAGGAGGAGGAGGAAGATTGTGTCAGTATGGAGGTGGAGCCTGGCACTCAGCATCAGCAGCAGTCTTTAAGGGATCAGTCCCAAGAAACACATGGACTTGTACGTGGCTGGGAGGAGGTGGCTGCGGACCATGTTGTCCTTAGTGACCCAGAGGACTCCGGACCGAATGCCTCAGCAAACCTACGCTGCATGGCCTCCCTGATCCTGCAAAGCCTGCGTAAGGATCCTCGTATTCGTGGTATCAAGAAGAAAGGACCAATACTGGCTGGCAACCCTCCTTGATCCACGTTACAAGGGTAAGGTTGCGGACCTTATCTTGCCATCGCAGAGGGAGCAGAGGATGAAACATCTTCGGGAGGCCTTGCAGAAAGGTCTGTGAAACGTGTTTCCAGAGACTGGGAGGTTACAAACTCCTGTTTCTGGACAACGTGTTGCTGAGGCTTCGGTCAGTCAAAGAAGGAGCGGTGGAGAAGGTGGCCGTCTGACCGATGCGTTCAGACAATTTTTTGGTCCGCAGCCCCAAGGTATGATCAGTTCCAGCAACCATCGCGAGCGTCTGTTTTACATGGTGCAGGAATACCTAGGGGCAAGATCAGACTTGGACACCTTTCCCACCGAAAATCCTCTGGGTTACTGGGTCTTGAGGATGGATATCTGGCCAGAGCTTGCACAGTATGCAATTGAGCTACTGGCCTGTCCTGCATCCAGCGTTCTTTCGGAACGCACATTCAGTGCTGCTGGAGGCGTGGTAACCGATCACAGGGTGCGTCTGTCCACTGACTCGGTCGATCGACTGACCTTCATAAAAATGAATCAGTCTTGGATCACCACCAGCTACCAAGCACCTTATGCTGATGTAACCAAATAATTTTTTTTGAAATCTCAGATCCCTTCAAAGACTGCCTATGCTGATGCTGAGTGACTATCCCTGAGTAATTATCCTCTTCCTCCTCAATCATCATGCTGATAGCTTGTAAGAACATTTTTGGTTCTGGGCGCCACCACCAGTGCCTAAGGCACAATTTTTCAGCCCCTGTTTAACAGGGGCGTGTAATTACAATTTTTGATGTAATACTTTGCAGCAGGGCTCATTTCTGCATTCCAACTAGAGTGTCTGTGAGGGGTTGCAGTGTTGTGGCACCAGCACCAGTGCCTAAGGCCCATTTTTTCTGCCCCTGTTTAACAGGGGCGTGTAATTACAATTTTTGATGCAATACTTTGCAGCAGGCCTCGTTCCTGCTTTCCATCTAGAGTGTCTGTGAGGGGTTGCAGTGTTGTGGCACCAGCACCAGTGCCTAAGGCCCATTTTTTCTGCCCCTGTTTAACAGGGGCGTGTAATTACAATTTTTGATGCAATACTTTGCAGCAGGGCTCGTTCCTTCGTTCCAACTAGAGTGTCTGTGAGGGGTTGCAGTGTTGTGGCACCAGCACCAGTGCCTAAGGCCCATTTTTTCTGCCCCTGTTTAACAGGGGTGTGTAATTACAATTTTTGATGCAATACTTTGCAGCAGAGCTCGTTCCTGCGTTCCAACTAGAGTGTCTGTGAGGGGTTGCAGTGTTGTGGCACCAGTGCCTAAGGCCCAATTTCTCAGCCCTTGTTTAACAGGGGCATGTAATTACAATTTTTGATGCAATGCTTTGCAGCAGGGCTCGTTCCTGCGTTCCAACTAGAGTGTCTGTGAGGGGTTGCAGTGTTGTGGCACCAGCACCAGTGCCTAAGGCCTAATTTTTCAGCTCCTGTTCAACAGGGGCATGTAATTACAATTCTTGATCTAATATTTCACAGCAGGGCCCTGTGAGGGCTTACAGTGTTGTGGCCACAGCAACACCTAAGGCCCAAATTTCTGCTGAGTATATAGGGCAGGACCCTACTTTCAAACAACTAACTTACAAACGACTCCTACTTGCAAACGGAAGGAGACAACAGGAAGTGAGATGAAATCTACCCCTAGGAAGGGAAATTCTCTCCTGTAAGAGTTAATATGGGAAAAACATTTCTCCTTTCCACTGATGCTTTCCAATCCATTGGGACAAAAAATGAGGTGAAATCTTCTGAAGAGGAGGAAAGACAGCAAAACAATTGTCACAGGGGTGATAACCCTTCCCTATGTTTTCCAAAAAGCTTAAAAACAATTTTTTTGGCTAGAGCTAAACACGTTAAAAATGTACCCGTTCAAAATTACAAAGAGATTCTACTTAACAACAAACCTACAGTCCCTGTCTTGTTTGCACCGCCTGTATACTGCTGTTCAGAGTATATAGGGCCTGGTGGCCCCACACCTTTCCTTATTTTAATTTGGGTGTGGGGTTCCCCTTAATATCCATACAAGACCCAAAGGGCCTGGTAATGGACTGGGGGGTACCCATGCCGTTTGTCTCACTGATTTTCATCCATATTGCCAGGACCCGACATTACATTAAACCCGCAAGCAGTTTTAAATGAGATTTTTTCCTTTAAAAATGATTTATGGTGCAGGGACTGTTCTAAACACGGGAAACTTTACAGGCATACTATAGACACCCCTCAGGTACGATATTTAAAGGAATATTTCACTTTTTTTTCTTTTCACTTTAAGCATCATTAAAATCACTGCTCCCGAAAAAACGGCCGTTTTTAAAAGTTTTTTTTGCATTGATACATGTCCCCTGGGGTAGGACCCGGGTCCCCAAACCCTTTTTAGGACAATACCATGCAAATTAGCCTTTAAAATGAGCACTTTTGATTTCGAACGTTCGAGTCCCATAGACGTCAATGGGGTTCTAACGTTCGTGCAAACTTTCGGTCCGTTCGCAGGTTCTGGTGCGAACCGAACCGGGGGGTGTTCGGCTCATCCCTACTGGAGATTGTCCATAGCAACCAAAAAGTTTCCCTTTATGTCAAAAGTGGCTTTAGACCAGCTAGAAAACAGCGATAATAAATTAGAACATTTGCAGAATTGAGCGATAGTGAATCATGGGGAAATGTATTTTATTATTATTTTATTATTTTTTTTAATTATTTATATTTATTTATTATATTATAATTTATGTTTTTGTGTTTAAAACTTCATCATACCCGGGATATCTACTAGACTCTGGTTTGGACAGATTAAGTGTGTTATTGTTAAGAATTACAGGCCTACAATATAAAACGCCAAATTTCCATGCAAAATAATTGTACTGCTTTCAGCACTTAAAATCTGAAATAATCATTCTGCCAGGGAGGTTAATATGTATTCTGTATAACATGTAAAAATCGCAATAAGTGTATATTGATTGGTTTGCCCAAAAGTTATCACGTCTACAAAATAGGGGGTATATTTATGGCATTTTTATTATTATTTTTTTTTTTTACTAGTAATGGCGGTGATCTGCGATTTTTAGTGGGACTGCGACATTATGGCAGGCAGATCGGACACTTTCGACACTTTTTGGGACTATTGACATTTATACAGCGAACAGCTCTAAAAATAGCCACTGGCTACTGTATAAATGACACTGGCAGGGAAGGGGTTAACACTAGGCGGCGATCAAGGGGTTAAATGTGTTCCCTAGGTGTGTTTCTAAATGTGGGGGGAGGGGACTGACTGAGAGTAGAGAGAGATCGCTGTTCCTAATCACTAGGAACAGCAGATCTCTCTCTACTCCCCTGACAGAACGGGGATCTGTCTGTTTAGACAGAATAGACAGTTTAGCCCTGCTCTGGCTCTCTGAGGAGTGATTGTGGGTCACCAGCAGACATCGTGGCTCCCGGCCACATGCATCGGCTTCGGTGCGCACCCCATTATAGCTCTTAAAGCGGCCGACATACACCTATGGCGATTTGCGCAGGGGAGCCAACCTGCCGCAGTATAATGATGGCGGCTGGTTGGCAAGAGGTTAATAAATCACTCTCAATGCAATAATATTTTGGCTTTGGTTATGGCTTTTATAAACATATTAAAGGTGTGTATGTTCTTTGGCTCATATTTGTCAGATCCAGCAACCAATAATTGTCATACCAAAGTGTATCTATACAAATTGTAGTTTATTTACTAAAGGAACAGAGACTGAACACTAGGGATGAGCCGAATATCCCCCGGTTCAGTTCGCAGCAGAACATGTGAACAGGCAAAAAATTTATTCGAACACGCAAACACCGTTAAAGTCTATGGGACATGAATAATCAAAAGTGCTCATTTTAAAGGCTTATATGCAAGTTATTGTCATAAAAAGTGTTTGGGGACCTGGGTCCTGCCCGAGGGGACATGGATCAATGCAAAAAAAAGTTTTAAAAACTGCTGTTTTTTTGGGAGCAGTGATTTTAATGATGCTTAAAGTGAAACAATAAAAGTGAAATATTCCTTTAAATATCGTGCCTGGTGGGTGTCTATAGTATGCCTGTAAAGTTGTGCATTTTTCCCGTGTTTAGAACAGTCGCTGCACAAAATGGCATTTCTAAAGGAAAAAAAGTAATTTAAAACTACTCGCGGCTATAATGAATTGTCGGTCCCAGCAATAGAGATAAAATAAGTCATTGAAAAAAATGGCATGGGATCCCCCAGTCTATTACCAGTCCCTTTGGGTCTGGTATGAATATTAAGGGGAACCCTGAACCAAATTTTTTTTTTTAAATTGCGTGGGGGTCCCCCAAAATTCCATACCAGGCTCTTTAGGTCTGGTATGGATATTAAGGGGAACCCCATGCCAAAATAAAAAAATGGCGTGGGGGTGCCCCCAAAAATCCATACCAGACCCTTATCTGAGCATGTAACCTGGCAGGCCACAGGACAAGAGGGGAAGATGAGAGAGCGCCCCCCTCCTGAACTGTACCAGGCCACATGCCCTCCACATGGGGAGGGTGCTTTGTGGTAGCCCCCCAAAGCACCTTGTCCCCATGTTGATGGGGACAAGGGCCTCATCCCCACAACCCTTGCCCGGTGGTTGTGGGGGGGTGTCTGTGGGTGGGGGCTTATAGGAATCTGGAAGCCCCCTTTAACAAGGGGTCCCCCAAATCCCGGCCTCCCCCTGTGTAAAATGGTAACGTGGTACAAATGTACCCCTACCATTTCACAAAAAAAGTTTCAAAATGGTAAAAATGACAAGACACGGCTTGGGGCAAGTCCTTTATTAAAAAATAAAAAAATTAAAATGTCCCACAAAGTCTTCTTCTTTTTCTCTTGCTCCGCCGATGGAAAAAAACGCGACTGACCCGACTCCATGGGAGGCTCCCGGCATATGACGCATCTTCGCTTTGACAGTTCTTTTATAAATGAGGGCGGGGCCACACCGTGACATTCCTGGGTGACCCCTTCCCCTTCTGACGCACGGGGACTTCCCTATGGCTTTCCCGGGTTGTCAGAGGGGGCGGGGCCACCCAGGAATGTCACGGTGTGGCTCCGTCCTCAGTTATAAAAGAACTATCAAAGCGAAGATGCATCATATGGCGGGAGCCTCCCATGGAGGCAGGTCGGTGGCATTTTTTTTTTCGGTCTGTCAGCGGAGCAAGAGAAGAAGAAGAATGGACTTTGTGGGACATTGTTATTTTTTTAATTTTTTAATTAAGGACTTGTCCCAAGCCGTGCCTTGTCATTTTTACCATTTTGACACTTTTTTGTGAAATGGTAGCCCGTTACCATTTCACACAGGGGGGAGGCCGGGATCTTGAGTTCCCCTTGTTAAAGGGGGCTTCCAGATTCCAGATCCTGCAGACCCCCACAACCACCGGCCAAGGGTTGTGGGGATGAGGCCCTTGTCCCCATCAATATGGGGATAAGGTGCTTTGGGGGCTACCACAAAGCACCCTCCCCATGTTGAGGGCATGTGGCCTGGTATGGATTTTGAGTGGGACCTTCCACGCCATTTTTTTTAATTTTGGCGCAGGTTCCCCTTAATATCCATACCAGACCTGAAGGGCCTGGTATGGAATTTGGGGGGACCCCCACGCAATTTTTTTTCAAAATTTTGGTTCAGGGTTCCCCTTAATATTCATACCAGACCCAAAGGGACTGCTAATGGACTGAGGGGATCCCATGCCATTTTTTTCAATGACTATTTTTATCTCTATTGCCGGGACCGACAATTCATTATAGCCACGAGTAGTTTTAAATGACTTTTGAGATGGGAAACATGCGCCCCTTTACAGGCATACTATAGACACCCCCAGGTACAAAATTTAAAGGAATATTTCACTTTATTGTTTCACTTTAAGCATTATTAAAATCACTGCTCCCAAAAAAACGGCCGTTTTTAAAAAAAAATGTTTGCATTGATACATGACCCAGGTCCCCAAACACTTTTTATGACAATACCATGCATATAAGCCTTTAAAATTAGCATTTTTGATTTCTCCCATAGACTTTTAAAGGATGTTCCACGGCTTTCGAATTTGCCGTGAACACCCCAAATTGTTCGCTATTCGGCGAACAGGCGAACAACCGATGTTCGAGTCGAACTTACGTTTGACTCGAACATCGGGCTCATCCCTACTGATCACCTAGAAGAGTGATATTATCTTAGTTTAGTAAATAAGGTGAAGCGGTGTTCTATTTGTTTACGCATTCACGTTCAAAGGAGATTAAAACAACATTATGTTTGCTTACATTCTACATGTCTTTATCAAAATTACCAAGCTAAGCAAACATTCACTTTGCTAACTGAATAGTCAACATTTCCTTAGACTCCTTTGCAGGTGTGAATTTTGAGCAATTGAATGTATTTTTCTTAGGGCATCCCATTCATTTCAATCACACAAAAATCACACAAAAGTAGTGCATGACCATGTTTTAAAAATTGTGCCACACCAAAACACGTGGTTCTTTGTTACCATGCTTATAGGCACACACCAAAGCACAAGAAGCCATGTAAGTAAACAAGATGCACAAGGCTGTTATTAATGTTATTGGCATCATTATGTGCCCGACAAAGTGCTGAGTGTTTTTGTGTGTTGTGGGAACATGAGAGATTTTATGCACATTCTCGCAAATCACAAATGTGAACTTAATCCTAAAGCTCTTAGAGTGGACTTCTTCTGGTTGTTATTTTATTAGTGAGATATAAACTGCTGGATTCTGGGGTAACAATTTCTTCCTCTGCGCTTTTACAGAAACAGAGAGAAGAATTTAATTCCAAAAATTAGTAAATTTCATTACAGTTATCGGATTAGGATGGATTCACACTGTGTGTGGAGCGGCTCGCAGCAGGGGGTCCGGTGCATCCCTGTTCACCATTTCAGGTCCGAATTAGGTCTGAATTAGGTCTGAATTTGGTATTAATTTTTGGCTGAACTTGGACCTGAAACAGAGCCAAAGAAGCACAGGACCCTTCTTCTGTGCGCTCTGCAGCTGCCCCGGAAATGTGTGAACCAGATCCATTGAGAGCCAGTCACAGCCTCCTGTCATGCAAATTGGATACAGGGAAAACCACATCCAATTTGCACTAGTGTGAACCCAGCCTTAACCACTTAAGAACCAAGCCTACACGTGGTGTTTACAAGTTAAAATCATTTTTTTGCTAGAACATTACTTAGAGAGCCCACGAACATTATATATTTTTTTCAGACACCCTAGAGAATAAAATGGCGATGGTTGCAATACTTTATGTCACACCTATTTGTCGGGCGGTCTTACAAACACAATTTTTTTTTTTTAAATACACTTTTTTGAATTAAAAAATAGGAAAACAGTTAAGTTAGCCCAATATTGTAAAAGATAATGTCACGCTTCAAAATTGCGCCCATGCGTGGAATGGCGACAAACTTTGACACTTAAAAATCTACATGGGCAAAGTTTAAAAATTTCTACTAGTTGCAGTTACCAGTTTTGAGTTACAGAGGAGGTGTTTTGCAATAATTATTGCTCTCACTCTAACGATCGCTGTGATACCTCACATGTGTGGTTTGAACACCGTTTACATATGCTGGTGCGCCTTACGTATACGTTCACTTCTGCATGCCAGCGCGACGGGACGTGGCGCTTTACATTTTTTTTTCCTTATTTATTTTACTTTTTATTTTTTTATTTTTACAATGTTCCTTTAAAAAAATTGGATCACTTGTATTCCTATTACAAGGAATGTAAACATCCCTTGTAATAGAAAAAAAAACATGACAGGACCTCTTTATGAAGATATCTGGGGTCAAAAGACCTCAGATCTCACATTTACACTTAAAAGCAATAACAAAAAAAAAAAGTGTCCCTTTAAGACCATTGGGCGGAAGTGACGTTTGATGTTGCTTCCGTCATCCAATTGTATGGAGTCGAGTGGGGGACATCTTTCCCTCACTTGGGAAGGGAAAACATTGGATCATCTCCGCCGCTACTGATAGCTCTGGTAAGTGGTGGAGATGACCGGAATGTGGTGGGAGGGGGGTGGGCACCTCTCCCGGCACCGATAAAAGTGATCTTGCAGCAAATCCACCTCAGAGACCACATTTATCTGAAAGCAGACCGCTCGCTGTTTTTAAAAATACCGGGGTTATGGATGCTATCTGCTGCCATAACAACGGTATTTAACGCCAAAATACGGACGTATAATGACGGCGGGTGGTCCGGAAGTGGATAAAATAATAGTGATCTCCAGCTGGGGGTTGTTAAAAGGTACATTACACATAGACACACATAAACACAACTAGAAGGTAGAATGGAAGAAGATTCGGGGGAATAATGGGAGGTGATAATGAGATTTCTATGTTACGGATAAACATTGTCTAATACAGTAATATTTGTACTACAAAAAATGATTAATTTAATGTTCATATAAAAGAACATCTGGGTAGCAGTGACCATAACATGATTTCATTTAATGTTTGCTGTAAGCAACAAACACATACAGGAAATATAAAAACACTTCATATGAAGAGAGCACATTTTCCAACGATGAGGGCTGCTCTCCAAGACATAAGCCTCGTACACGCGATTAGATTTTCTGACAGGAATTGTGTGATGACAGGCTGTTGGCCAAAAATCCAACCATTTGTAGGCTCCATTGGACAATTGTTGTCGGATTTTCCACGGACAAATATTGGATGGCAGGCTTATAAATTTTCCGCAGACAACGGTCTGTTGTCAGATTTTCCGTCAGACAAAAGTCCAAAGTACAAACACGCATGCTCGGAATCAATGCTCACCAAACACAACATTAGCAGAAGGTGCCCAAAGGGTGGCGCTAAAGAGCTGAAAAAGCAGGTAGTACGTCACTACGTTCGTGTTTGTTGGCCGACAATTGTGTGCCATTTGTATGCAAGACAAGTTCCTGGCCAATGCCCTTCAGACAAAAGTCCGACGCTTTGTCTGCGGAAAATCCGATCGTGTGTACGAGGCTTAAGGCTGGCCATACATTATACAAATTTCCTCTACAAATTTTCTTTAGATTTACCAAAACCATATGAGGTCAAACCTAAACACTTTCAATTTGTATGCAGTCAGGTAGGCGCTTGCACTACATAGTTGAAGGTAAATCCAGAGGAAATTGAATGAGAAAATGGTATAATGTATGGCCAGCTTTAGACTAGGAGGGAATATTGGCATCACAGGACAGAAATGTTTGAAGTGGACTGTATGTAGACACACTACCCCTGGCTTTGTTTTATGAATGGTCAGGAGGTCAATGAGGTATAGACATGGCCATAGCAAATTGGGAAATATATTAATATCAGCATGTAAGTGAATAGAATGGTAGTATGTAAAATAGCCAGTATGATGGAGGGTTCCTTTGGTGGCGATGGAATCTTCGACAATCTTAACCCTGGG